>CM018031.1:14494913-15102814 GCA_008638375.1 Nyssa sinensis
TACTTGATTAATCGCACACCATGTCCCTTGTTGACCAACAAAACTCCTTTTGAGCTTTTAAATAACAAAAAACCATTTTATGCTTATCTCCGCACTTTTGGAGGCTTGTGCTATGGTTCCACCCTTTCCAGCCAACGTCACAAGTTCACACCTCGTGCTAGAGCCTCAGTTTTTCTTGGTTATCCATTTGGTTATAAGGGTTACAAGTTACTAAACTTAGAGAGCAATAAAGTACATATTTCTAGGAATGTCATTTTTCATGAGTCATTGTTTCCCTTTGCTAACTCTGACATTTCTAATGAAGCTGTTGATATGTTTAGTGATCATGTGCTTCCCAAATCAATTCCTTCATTGTCTGAATTTCCCTCATCCCAAAGTCAGCTCAGTTATTCGAGTTCAACTAACACAGAACACAGTCCCTCATATACTGTCACTCCATATTCATCTCGTCCCACATGACTCATCAAACGTCCTGCATATTTATCTGATTATCAATGTTACTTGGTTGAACATTCTTCATCCACTTCTCTATATCCCATTTCTTATTTTTTAAGCTACACCAAACTGCCACAACCATTTCGGAGTTTTATTTTAGCCATCACTTCACACATTGAACCCAAAACTTTTTCCCAAGCTACTAAGTTTCAGGTGTGGCATGATGCTATAGATGTTGAATTGAAAGCTTTAACAAGTAATGGAACTTGGTCTCTCTGTTCACTTCCTTCTAGCAAATGCCTCGTTGGTTGTAAATGGGTGTACAAAGTCAAGTTTCGAGCTGATGGTACAGTGGAACGACACAAAGCCCGTCTTGTGGCTAAGGGATTCACACAACAAGAAGGTATCGATTTCCTTGATACTTTTTCCCCTATAATGAAACTTGTTACTGTTAAAGCTTTGTTATCCCTTGTTGCAATATATAGCTGGTCACTTACTTAATTTGATGTTACTAATGCTTTTCTTCATGGGGACCTCACTGAGGAAGTTTATATGAGTGTTCCTCCTAGGTACACTTGTAGTAAGAGGGAGATTCTACCTCCTAACACTGTTTGTCGATTGCACAAGTCCATTTATGGCTTGAAACAAGCCTCACGACAGTGGTTCCACAAATTCTCAAGTGCTTTATTATCTGAAGGTTTATCTTAATCTTTCAGTGATTACTTCTTGTTCACGAAACAGCACGGCAGCTCATTTTTGGCACTCTTAGTCTATGTTGATGATATCATCATCGCAAGCAACAATCAAAGTGTTGTTGATCATTTGAAGATTGTTCTTAAAAACCGTTCAAGATAAAGGATCTTGGCCCTCTCAAGTATTTCCTTGGTTTGAAAATTTCAAGATCCACAACAGGAATTTCAATTTGCCAGAGGAAATATACTTTAAAGTTGTTGTCTGAAACAGGTTATTTAGGTTGCAAACCTGTCTCTATTCCCATAGAGCCTAATGTGAAATTGTCCCAGGATGATGGTGAGCCACTTCTTGATCCAACTAGCTAAAGAAGACTCATTGATAAGCTGCTGTACCTCACCATTACTCGGCCAGATATCAGCTATGCTATAAATTGCCTGAGTCAGTTTTTGGCATCTCTGCGTACCTTCCATAATTAGGCAGCTTTTCGCATATTACAGTATCTTAAACGAACTCCAGGATAAGGTCTTTTATTTCCTTCACAAGACACAGTTCAGCTCAAAGCCTTTGCTAACTCTAATTGGGCCACCTGTCCTAATACTCGACGCTCCACTTCTGGTTTTTGTGTATTTCTTGGCTCATTTCTTATCTCTTGGAATCTAAGAAACAACACATTGTTTCTCGTTCGTATGCCAAGGCTGAGTATCACAGCATGGCTAATGTTACTTGTGAAATCATTTGGCTTCTTAGCCTACTCAAAGATTTGAAGGTTACTCATTCTGGCCCAGCTCTCTTATATTGTGACAACCAAGCTGCTCTTCACATTGCAGCTAACCCCGTATTTCATGAATGCACCAAACATAACGAAGTGGACTGCCATATTATTCGAGAGAAGATTCAAGCTGGCCTTCTCAAAACCTTACATGTTACCACTCATCATCAACTTGCTGACATCTTCACAAAGTCTCTTCATCCTTCACAGTTTCACACTCTTTTGGGCAAAATGGGCATTCATAACTTGTATGCTCCATCTTGAGAGGGAGTATTAGCAGATTAATTAGTAGTCCTTTTATTTTTGTCTCTATTATAACAGATAGTTTTTTCTAGAAGAATAGTTTATTCTTCTTAGTGGCTGAGGTGTACAATCTCTCCGTGATATATGGGATAGGTGATGTATCAAGGCATCCATCATATATACTCTGTACTGTCTATATTTCTTTTTCAATGAGCGAGAATGTTTTCTTCTTCTTCTTTCATTCTTCCAATATTATAATAACATGGAAAGCAAATTCCACAGGTAAATATTCTGTCAGTTCTTTTTATCATCGTTTGGAATCCTCCCTCCACCCGATTCTCTTTGTTCCGAAACTAATCTGGTGAAATGTTGCTCTGCCTCGTGCAAAATTCTTTGGTTGGTTGGCTTGGAAGAGTAGGTTTAAAATTTCTAATCTTCTCCTCAAATTCGGCACCATCTCTGATGACCAATGTGGTTTATGTTGCTTCTGTGGTAATTCTGTGGAATCTTCTGATCATATTCTTCTTGATTGTCACACTATTTGGAAGATTTGGTCGACTTGTGTAAATTGGTTCAGTATTTAGTGGGTTTCCCCATACTCCATCAAGGATGTATTGAAATGGTGGTGTGGTTTCAAGTTTAAAGGCTTGAAAAAAGCAATATGGGATGCAATCCCTTTTGCAATTATGTGGACAATTTGGAAGAAAAGAAACAATTGTGTATTCAATGGAGTGTCGTCTCACACTACAACAAACTGCACTATTAGCGACGCGCGCGTGCGTCGCTAATAGTGCAATTGTGCGTCGCTAAAGGTCTTTAGCGACGCACAAACGTGCGTCGCTAAGGCGTCACAAAAAGTGCCGTCGCTAATACTATTAGCGACGCACAAAACCATAGGCGTCGCTAAAAGTGACTATTAGCGACGCACAGCGAGCGTCGCTAATAATTGGACGTGTCCGTCGCCAATAATTCCCAATGGCGTAGTGTGCGTCGCTAAAAATCAGTATTAGCGACGCACACTGTGCGTCGCTAAAAGTCAGTATTAGCGACGCACAACCTGGGCGTCGCTAATACTGATTTTTAGCATAATGTTCAGACTTTTAGCGACGCACACTGTGCGTCGTTAAAAGTCAGTATTAGCGACGCACAACCTGGGCGTCGCTAATTCTCACTTTTAGCGACGCACACACTGTGCGTCGCTAATACTGATTTTTTTTTTTTTTTTCAACCAGATCTGCTTTGTTTTAATATTGTTTTGTTCCTGTTTAAACCTGTATCAATCATCCATCCTGATATACAATAAAATCCAAGCATTCTGAAATGAATATTTTAAAGCAGAAAAATACATTCATATATATATTAAACTAATTATGTACAATTGTAACAGTACCATTCATCACTAAATAGAACAATTAAAAATTGTCTCCAAAATGTTACTACAGATGTCCATGAAAATAAAAAATAAAAATAACAAGTTCCGATGCAAAACATAAAGATGGCGGCGCGACAATAATCCCCGATCAATCTGAAATAAAGATCAAACGACATATATTAGAACAATTATTAAATATATATTTTATCATTTGTGAGGTGTGTGAGGTGGTTTCGATGCAGTTAGGCCGATATCCGGCATTTTGGTCTGTCAAAACCCCAAAATGGGCCTTTTTGAGGCTGAAACTTGCATAAGTTTCAAACGAGGCATCGGAACCGAGTGTCGTAAGTTCGTGCAAGTCTATTTTATCATTTGTGAGGTGTGTGAGGTGGTTTCGGTGCAGTTAGGCCGATATCCGACATTTTGGTCTGTCAAAACCCCAAAATGGGCCTTTTTGAGGCTGAAACTTGCATAAGTTTCAAACGGGGCATCGGAACCGAGTGTCGTAAGTTCGTACAAGTCTATTTTATCATTTATGAGGTGTGTGAGGTGGTTTCGGTGTAGTTAGGCCGATATCCGGCATTTTGGTCTGTCAAAACCCCAAAATGGGCCTTTTTTAGGCTGAAACTTGCATAAGTTTCAAACGGGGCATTGGAACCGAGTTTCGTAAGTTCGTGCAAGTCTATTTTATCATTTATGAGGTGTGTGAGGTGGTTTTGATGCAGTTAGGCCGATATCCGGCATTTTGGCATGTCAAAACCCCAAAATGGGCCTTTTTGAGGCTGAAACTTGCATAAGTGTCAAACGGGGCATCGGAACCGAGTGTCGTAAGTTCGTGCAAGTCTATTTTATCATTTGTGAGGTGTGTGAGGTGGTTTCGGTGCAGTTAGGCCGATATCCGACATTTTGGTCTGTCAAAACCCCAAAATGGGCCTTTTTGAGGCTGAAACTTGCATAAGTTTCAAACGGGGCATCGGAACCGAGTGTCGTAAGTTCGTACAAGTCTATTTTATCATTTATGAGGTGTGTGAGGTGGTTTCGGTGTAGTTAGGCCGATATCCGACATTTTGGTCTGTCAATGGGCCTTTTAAGGCTGAAACTTGCATAAGTTTCAAACCGGGCATCGGAACCGAGTGTCGTAAGTTCGTGCAAGTCTATTTTATCATTTGTGAGGTGTGTGAGGTGGTTTCGGTGCAGTTAGGCCGATATCCGACATTTTGGTCTGTCAAAACCCCAAAATGGGCCTTTTTGAGGCTGAAACTTGCATAAGTTTCAAACGGGGCATCGGAACCGAGTGTCGTAAGTTCGTACAAGTCTATTTTATCATTTATGAGGTGTGTGAGGTGGTTTTGGTGCAGTTAGGCCGATATCTGACATTTTGGTCTGTCAATGGGCCTTTTTAAGGCTGAAACTTGCATAAGTTTCAAACGGGGCATCGGAACCGAGTGTCGCAAGTTCGTGCAACTCTATTTTATCATTTGTGAGGTGTGTGAGGTGGTTTCGGTGCAGTTAGGCCGATATCCGGCATTTTGGTCTGTCAAAACCCTAAAATGGGCCTTTTTGAGGCTGAAACTTGCATAAGTTTCAAACGGGGCATCGGAACCGAGTGTCGTAAGTTTGTACAAGTCTATTTTATCATTTATGAGGTGTGTGAGGTGGTTTCGGTGCAGTTAGGCCGATATCCGACATTTTGGTCTGTCAAAACCCTAAAATGGGCCTTTTTGAGGCTGAAACTTGCATAAGTTTCAAACCGGGCATCGGAACCGAGTGTCGTAAGTTCGTGCAAGTCTATTTTATCATTTGTGAGGTGTGTGAGGTGGTTTCGGTACAGTTAAGCCGCTATCCGGCATTTTGGTCTGTCAAAACCCCAAAATGGGCCTTTTTGGAGCTGAAACTTGCATAAGTTTCAAACCGAGCATCGGAACCGAGTTCTGTAAGTTCGTGCAAGTCTATTTTATCATTTGTGAGGTGTGTGAGGTGGTTTCGGTGCAGTTAGGCCGATATCCGGTATTTTGGTCTGTCAAAACCCCAAAATGGGCCTTTTTGAGGCTGAAACTTGCATAAGTTTCAAACCGGGCATCGGAACCGAGTTCTGTAAGTTCGTGCAAGTCTATTTTATCATTTTTGAGGTGTGTGATGTGGTTTCGGTGCATTTTCTATAAATAATAAATCCACGAAAGTATATAATTTTAAAAACTTACCAAGGTTGTGAAGAGTCACGCTGTTGGCTGATCATCGTCTGCAAAAGAGTCTGTATCTCGGCATATCGCTCCTCGAGGCTATCTAGTCTCTGGCGCAGCACTACATTCTCTTGTTGAACTGCCGCCGTAGCTGAGTGTGCCCTAGCATCACTCTCAAAGGACGATGTCGTCGGTGCCATCCCAGTCCCTAGGCCACGCACATAGCCACACCTCTTGCCCAGAACAGTCTCCCGTATCTGGTCATCGGTCGGCGGATCCTGACCCTCAGGTGTCGGCTGATCACGCAGCCGGACCATCTCTTCCTATAAAGACATAAATATATGTTACTACTTTTATAACTTTAGATTAATATTAAATTAGTAATACTGTAGCAAGTTACATAAAAACTTACATAAATTCGCTGTGCTTCAGGCCCAGCCCAACCCTTATTGGGGTTGTAGTGCGTCCTGTGCTACAAATCAATGGGGCTGGGTGGTGCACCGGTGTCCTGGTCTCGCTGGAGCAAATAAATAGTAGCTTATGAAGAGTGATTTCATGATTAGATTATACAATAAGAACTTGATACATTTATTAACTTACCATATCATGCCTATACTGTACAAAAGAACGTGATCCACCACAGTGGGTCACCTTCTGCTTGCTTCTACTCTCGCTATTCTTCCTGCTTAGTTCCTACACTTGGCCAAAACAAAGAAGGTTAGTATAAATGATACTGATTTAAATTAGACAACAAAAGTAATTTGAACAATTTTTACCTGGAATGTATCACTTGCGAACCGGTCGCACAGTAACATCCAATCCTCCACCGTCACCCCCTTGTAGGGTCTGTCACGGGGCTCTCTACCGGCTGCCACCTCCGCCTCGTAGTGCATGTGCAGACGGTGTCGATAGTCCCTGAAACGGACTCCTAGGTAACGATCGACAGCCCTCGCTACGTGAGGTAGGTGGAGATCGATGTCAAACTTCTCCTGTAAAGCATGTCATTGTCAAAACATTACGGCATTAGAAATGTTAAAATTTAGTTCAACACAATAATAAAAGACATACCAGGATCTGCTCATGAATAGCCTGTAGATCCTCCTGAGTGACGTGACTCCAGTCAGTAATATGGAGTGGGGCGCGTAGTCGGCAAATGATGCCGACCTCTGTGATGAACTGCTGTGCCCACCCACCAACGGGCTTCAGCAAGCCCTCAGGTAGCTCAATCCGGAGTCGCGCACCCCCTGTTGCCTCCATCTGTGTCTGCAAACTCTGATTCTTCGACCTACCATGCCCTCGTCTAGCACTGGTGGTGGCCGAAGCTTTAGAAACAATAAAATAGAAACAATTAGTACCATATTTATATAAGCATTAATACAAAATGGAACTATCCATACCATCAATGGCAGGATCGGTCGATCCTCCAGAGGAAGGGGAAGGGGTCGATGGGTCCACCGGGGCTGCGCGTCTACGTGATCCTGGTCCAACCATATCTAAAACAAAAGTTTAAAAGTAAATTCCATTACATCATAAAAATTAAAATCCATTACAGCATAAAATTGAATATCCATTACATCATAAAATTGAATATCCATTACACTTGATCTTACCACATGTAACACCTATTACAATTATTCATCTGAGTTTGTATCATTATCTGTCCTCTTTTTCAAGATACCTAGTTTATGTACTGACACTCCCAATTTTAGTAAAGCTTAAACTAATAGGATGACCATTGGAAATGGTTTTTGAAAAAAAAAAATAGAAAGAGAAAACCAATAAGATATTTTTTATATAGAATTTGTAATCTAAAAGGGGTCAGAAACAAGAAATTTAAGAGAGATAGCATTTCAACAAGGTCATAGAAATTGTATACAGTCAAAAGCTAAAAAATCAAGTTTTGTTTCGTTTGTATTGTTACAAAATCAAAACAGGCACATTCAAAGCACTACCTGAAAGCTTGAAACTTATCCTAAAAAAATAGAGCCCAAAGCACAAAGAATCAAAGTAGGAACTGATCTCTGCAGTTCGGATGACCTTCAAAAGCTGCCTAAATCTTTTGGAAATGTACCTATCAAATAAAGATTAAGCAAAGACATGAGTTGATTTTGAGGATTGATCATTACAAAATCAAATAAATTCGGACGGTCCAAGCAAAATCCTATAATTTTAAATTTATTTAATTTATTTTTATTGTATTGAGAGATGCACTCTATAATCTACAAGAGAACAACTGTTCTGCAAAATCTCACTGGACCAAAAATAATAAATAATTTTAACTGAAAACTACTGTCCTCCTCAAATATATGATCAACAAAATCGAAATATGTTTATGTAAATTTGAATTATTACGCGACAATGCATCTTTTAATAATATTTCATCAAAAAATATGAACTATAACACAAATAGCTTAACATCAATGAAAAGCATGGTGTGTAGTCCCATTAAGAATTTTCCAACAAAAAAAAAATCAAGAAATGATTTCACTTTCACTCATGCACTAATGACTCCAATTTCTATACCTGCATAAGTTAGAAGTTGAATCATATGTTACATGCACACTCAATTTTCTTCCTCCTATTGCTGTACTCAAAAATAAAAATAAAATTTAGAAATGTAGTTAATTTAAAAAAGAATCCTATGTCCTATAAAGAAGAGTGAAAGTTAAACACAAAATTTTTCAATTGGGAAAGGTCATGTGTGGCCAATGAGTCACTTAAGGTAGTTCTTGTTAGCCTAAAGCTGAGTCTTGGAATCTCCAATGCATTATAATTTAAGGATACATTATTTGCAAGAAAAATAAATGGATAAGATAAAAGTTCTTCATTTTTTAGGAGTTTTTAAATAGGCATTTTAATGGGTAAAAGATAAAATCTTCCTCCAATAAATAAAAAGGGTTCGAATTTTTGGTTTCTCTGTCTACCTCTCTCATTCTTCCATCCATTAAAGAAATGATGTTTGATTTCATAGTTTATTTTATTATTATTATTTGTTTTTTGATATAATGATAGAAAACCAAATAAGAGTCTACTTAATTGTTATATGTATGTATTGAACGTTAAACTTAAATCATATCTATAATAAGAAAGAACTTTCTTGAATGAGACATCGGTCACATATTTCATTTTATTATTTATTTTCTTGTTTTGTAGTATGTTTTGATTTTATATGAAAAAAATTGGAAGTGAAAGCAATGAATCAAGGGCATCGTGTTATTGCTTAACAAATCCATTTCAAAAAAAGTCAATTGAGATATAGGAGTAGAATAATGTGATAAGAATTGAGAAAAAAAAATTAATTAAGGACAAAATCAGATAAAATCAAATAAATGAAACTGGGGAAAAGAAAGTCATACCATAAATACATACATAATGGCAGAACAAATAGGGAGACCAAAGAAAACAAAACAGCTAAAGGAAACAAGCAACAGATGCATCCATTGCACTGCTTTGAGGCTAAAGGAAACTCTCTCTCTCTCTCTCTCTCTCTCTCTCTCCATCCAACAGTCACAAATACTAAACCAGAAAACACCATTGTACTGCTGTCACAATCAATAATAAATATTTTAATTTTTTATTTTAATATCATTTGTAACATTTGAATATAATTCTCTAAAAAAAGTCATTTAATCACATTTTTTTACTTTTCAAAGAGTGAGTTTTATTATCTAACCAATTCGTTGCTAAATTAATTTCATGATAAATATAATTAAAAGAAACCTCTAAATATTTATTATTAATAATCTTGACACAATCTTTTAGAATATTATAGATCTTTCATGAATAATTATGCTTTTTTAATAAATTATTAATAATAATCTAAGAAATCCACCTTATAAATCTAACTATTTTACCTTTTTCTAATTTTACTTCATTATGATTAACCCAAAGGTCAATCTTATTTGAACACAGTGGTAGTCTTTTCTATGACTTTAAACAGATTACAGATTAAGTATATGATGTGGAAAAACTCTTATCACAAAAATCCTCTCTACTATATGGATCAATCAAAGAAGTTATGGAAAATTACATTCAACAATTGAAAATAACTGTTGCAGATCAAAGAAGAAGTGGAAAATTACATTCACACATTCACCCACAAATCAAGAAGCCCTGTTTCAAACAACCCATAGGACAAACAAGTCATTATCTAACCCTCACAAGAATTCTCTTTTAATTTGCCACCATAAAAATATATCAGAAAGAGACCAATCCATGCATCACTGATAAAGAAAGCTTTTACTTCCTTCTGCAATTAAGCATATACTAACCACTTCTAATATAAAATCAATAAAAAATGTTGAATTTCTAAACATGAGCATAACTATTATTTAATCCTCTTATATTTCTCTCACACAAAAGATAATATAAAGATTCTTTGTGAAACTCAATCAACCCACTTGTCCTTTGATGGGTCATTTCTTCTTTCTTTCATGAAAAAAACAAACATTGCAAATAGACAAAGGCTGTCAACTCAATTCCATCTGATTCATACCCTTGAAACAAAATAAACAAGTTTTGACATTAACATTCTTAACATTCAATTTTCCAAGAAAGCTGTGGAGAAGAAAACATGTATCAACCTAACAGAGAGAGAGAGAGTTACCGTAGTCGCCAGAAGCGTGGTCGTCGCCGGATGAGCCGTTTGCCGTCGTCGGAACCTTGGTCGTGATTGAGGAGTGAAAGTGACAGAGAGTGAGAAAAATTAGGGGAATAGAGAGATGCAGAAACTGGGTCGCGGCTGGGGAATAAAAATAGGGGATTTTTAGCGACGCACACCGAGCGTCGCTAATAAGTCTTTGTGCGTCGCCAAAAATACACTAAATGACGTCGTTTTACTAATTAGACTATTCGCGACGCACACTTGTGCGTCGCTAATAATAATTAAACTATTAGCGACGCCCAAATGTGCGTCGCTAATAATAATTAGTATTAGCGACGCCCATGTGCGTCGCTAATAATCCATTTTCCGTCTCCAAAACATGCGCGCCCACTTTTTTTTAGCGGGAAATTTATTTTTACTGCTTTTTAGCGACGCACGCCGTGTGCGTCGCTAATAGTGCCTTTTAGCGATGCTTTTATGGGCGTCGCTAATAAGTGCGTCGCTAATACTCCTTTTTCTTGTAGTGTCAATGGGAAATTTTGGCTTAAGCTTCGATATAGCTGTGCTAAATTTAGATCTCTCGAAATTACTTTAATTTAGTTAGCCAGATGTGGGAGCTGGATGCAATTTGAGGCATTTTTCGTTAGGTTTCTAGTTTGATTCATCACGTGACAATGTATTTTTTAAATAATATTTTATTATATGTGTTATAACCCACTTAAAAGAGTGAGTCATAACCAAGGGCAAAATGACAATGAGGGTTGGGTCGGCCTTCAAAATTATAGAAATTTTTTTATACTCATAAAATTTTAGCATTTTTAAAATTAAATCTTCCTAAAATTTTGATTTAAACCAATATTTATTTATTATTATTTTTTTTAATTTTCTCTCAAAATTTTAGCCTACCTCCAAAATTTTGACACAGTACATTCCTTATACATTAATTTTTTCATTTTTCACTCTAAGATTTTAATCCTATCCAAAATTTTCACTAAAAAAAATTTCCAACGGTTTCTTAACCCCCTCTAATAATTTTTCTGACATTTCCCTTAATTATGACATTTGGATGGTTGATTTGATTTGAATTGAAAACTACAGAAAGGATGCACCTTTTATTTTGGGAACATGCTGACCTGTCTTGATAGAAATTTAGAAAACAATATAAGAAGATGGTGGTTATCTAAAAATGTCATTTAGGTCATTCCAATGGGCTATTCTCTACGGTATACACTTAAATTCAATTATCATGGTAAAATTTTGAGATAAAAAATTGAGTAAAATGATGAATAAAAATTGATCAAGTAAATATTTTGAGCTAAATATTTTTATTTAAGAAAAATATTTGATATATCAGATTTAGTTATTTAATTTTATTTAGTGATGATTTGTTTAGGATAGTTTTAAAATTAATAAAAAAAAAAAAACTTGGTTCCTTTGTTTAGAATTCAAGAAGCAGAATTATGATTACTCACATTTAGTGGGGTAAATTTGATGACTTTATAGGTGTATTTGCTATTGTACAGAAACGATCAAATAAATAATATATTTATCTTAAACAAGTAAAAATAAATAAAAAAAATATTAAAAAAAATGCAAAATTTACATAATATGACAAGATACTTATATTGACGAAAAAACTTTAAAATTTGGAACTCATTTTTTTTAATAAAAATTATCTTTTCTTAAGTTAAAATTTTAAAAAAAATACCTTTATTTAAATGAATTACAACATAAAAAATAAAATAAATTAAAAAATAAAAAAGAATCAAAAATTTAGATCATCCCAAATCACAAATAAATTATCAACAATTTAGGTTTACGTCAACCACTCAACATTTACTTCTACTTACAAAAGGAACAAAATGGGTAATTGAAATTTGAACATTACATACTTTTTCTAGAAGTTCTTTCTTTCAATTCAAATTGTTCTTCTTCTTCTCGTGTTGCTTTTGAAAAGAAGGGATAAAAAGTACAGGGCTGAAGAGTCGAGGTTCAAAGATATTGAAAAAGCTGGAGTTGAAGTGTATAATTAGGAGAATAAACTTCTCATAATCTTGAAATGAAAAAAGTAGGGAGATTTGGTCTGATCATGAAGGGACAAGGAGGGCTTTTGTTGTTGATGGCAAAGCTGACGATGCTTGCTTGGTGCCATTAATCTTTGCAGGTACGTTCTGTTCTTAGTCTCTCAGTGCAACAATGCATATCCTACCATGCATTATTGACGGTCTGATGTGATTGGTCTTTGTCTCTATCTTTAAAGGACACCACAATTTAATGGGTCAGTAAAGAGATTATCAAGTTCACGTGGAATTGACAACGAGATCATGTGCATGTGGATAATTTTACAAATTGTTGTTTATTGATTAGGGTATATTACGTCAAATCAATGATTATCTCATATATAATAAGTAAATCGTATATTTTAATAATGTATCAAATACCAGGCAGCACTATAAATTTATAACGATCAAAACGAAATATAATACAACACAAAAACATGAATATAAATGGAGCATATCAAATTTCTTTGAAATCAAGTTATATGAAAATTATTTACTTATTGAGAGAAAAAAACTTATTTTTAGAATTAAAATATTATTAATAAATGATATAATAATGACAAAATATTATTATATTAATAAAATTAAAAGACTATCAATTTGAATAAAAAAATATTAATTTCTTCTACTTGTAAGATAAAAAAATTACAAATACTAGTTGAAATCCAAAACATTTCCAAAACAGGTCATTTCTGATCATTTAGAATCGGCTACTATTTTGACTTAAAACAAATTTTAAAATACTCTTGTTAAGTCGTAAAATGTGAAGTCACTTGTTTTACATTAAAATACATCTGAATTCACTAATTGAAGTCTTATATTGCTACTGTTTATAACAAAGGAAGATGATGCTCATCTAAATTCACATGGTTTGGTTTATATAGTTTTTTTTTTTTTTGGGTGATGATTGGTTTATATAATTGCTGTTTGATAACAGAATTTTAGGGCTCATATTAAATCTTAAGAACAATTACATTATCGTTTCCAGCTTAACAATTACAAGGCATCTCTTGTATTTTTTAAAATTACATTAATATTTTCTCTATTATAACAATAATATACAGATTCATATTTTTTATACAAAATTTATCGGTTATGGTGTTAGGGTTTTAATCAATTTGTTTTATATGACTAAAATATATTGGTATATTATACTAATCTCTTTTTTTTTTTAAGAGATTACAAGGAGTTTCCTGTCATTATCAAATATTATGAAGGAGGCTAGTTTAATTATTTATAAAAGTAAAATAATAAATTTATATTTTTTGATAATATTTGACTTCCAATAATTCTGACAAAAAATATTAATATAATATTAAAAAAAATCTTCTATAATTGTCGAACATCAAAAAAAATCAGTTAAATTATCCCTAAAGCTGATGCAATAGTTCCTTATCACAAAATGATGTGCATAAGAAAATCAATTACGTTTCTTCCACTTGAAAAGTAAACAATTTTTTTTTTCTTTCGTAGTATACATTTTGATTGAGAACCTTTTGAAAGGTCAATTAAAAACTTAGCTGTCCGGACTTGCATGGCCCTTTTTACCAAATCCAAAAATTAAGGGTATTTTATGGACCCCAGATTTGACAAATTGAGTCTGCTCACATCATACGTTCAAACAGTTGATTTCACATAAACCAGTTTTTGGCTTACTTACCTATCAATCAATTAATGTCCCAATGTTGCTTTCGTTTTAAAAATAAAAATAAAAAATCTTGACGTTGAAAGGTTTTTCCATGCACTGGTCTAGAAGATTAGGTGAGCTACCTGCCAAACTCATATATATATACAACCCTAATGCCATGTTCTCACCACACTCTTTCCAATCTAGATATATCTTCTGTTATCTCTAACCAAAAAAGAAAAAAGAATGGCTTCATCTTCATCATCTTTTTCTTCTTCTTTAATTGTCATTGTCACGTTTGCTGTCCTTGTGCTCTTAATGGGTAGCTCTTCTGCTCAACTCTCTACTAACTTCTATTCTAAGTCTTGTCCAAAGGTATTTAGTACTGTAAAATCAGTGGTTCAATCTGCAGTGTCAAAGGAAAAGCGCATGGGTGCTTCTCTCCTTCGCCTCTTCTTCCATGATTGTTTTGTCAATGTAATCCCTCTCTAGACTCTATCTAATATTTATACAGCAGTTAATGCTAGGACACTACTTTCATAAATTACCTTTCGACACCACCATCTTACATAAATAAGGCCCATCACATGAACCTATGTAAGAGAAAGGTGTACACAAAGTTTATATAGGTTCCTTATTGCTAGAAGTGTTGTAGTTGGAGTATCTAGTTAATTTATATGTTCACACTAACTTTTCTAAATTCAGAGGATATTTACCATACCCACACACACACACACACACACATATATAGAGAGAGACCTTATATTAATTTTATATTAGTAAGAGATAATTATTGTTACTGCATGTGGCGCTGTCCAAGTGGTATAGCACAAGACATGACACATGGACACACACATGACACAATTTTTAAGAATATCATATAGTGACATGTTATATAAAAAATGTAATTAGAAATATAATAAATCGGGAACATCTAACATTACTTTTTAAGAGCTAAATTTCATCGAGTTTGACCATTTGTTTAATTAGATGGAAAAGAAAAGAATGAGAGGAAAAAAAGGGGACAAATAGTTGGTTAATTTCATATACGTTGACCTAATGGTTTCATGAATTGAATGTTACAATTTTAACAAAGGTTCTTAATTTGTATTTCCTGGGGTTAGTGTTAGTCTCATGCTTTAAATTGTAACAGGGTTGTGATGGGTCAATTCTCCTTGATGACACATCCTCTTTTAGAGGAGAGCAGACTGCCGGCCCCAATAATAACTCCGTTAGAGGGTTCAATGTGATTGATCAAATTAAGTCTAAGGTGGAGGATGTTTGCCCTGGTGTGGTCTCATGCGCTGACATTTTAGCTATTGCTGCTCGCGATTCTACCGTCCTTGTGGGTGCTACTTCTCCATGTCTACCAACCCTTTGTGTCAAACATTAACTTCCCATAGTTATGGTTTCCCGTTCATTGCTTCATGAAGGTGTTTAAATTTGTTGCAGCTTGGAGGGCCTAGTTGGGATGTCAAGCTTGGAAGAAGAGATTCCAAAACAGCCAGCTTCTCTGCTGCGAATCGTATTGGCGTTATCCCATCTCCCAGTTCAACCCTTCGTATCCTCATCTCTAGATTCCAAGCTTTAGGTCTTTCCACCAAGGACATGGTTGCCTTATCTGGTATTCTCTCTCTCTCTCTCTGATATTTAGCCTCATTGAACTGTAAAAAATAGGAAAATCACAGGACAGTTAAGAGTTTTTGATGATACAATGATCTTTTCATTTACTAATTTTTTTAACTCATGTAATTTTATATTTATTTCTCATACTCATTTAGTTTTCAAATATATATATTTTTTGAAAAGACATTTGTAAAACGCCATTTTAAAAAAATGTCTTTAAGCGTCACTTTTATAAGCAATTTTTTAAGAAAAATTTTAACATGTGTCACTTTTGTTTTATCAAAAGGATTCTTGAAAATATGTTTTTAAAAATTACATGAGCGTAAAAAATACATATAAAACTGCATGAATAATTTACCGTAGTGTGGTAAAACAACTCAGGCAGTGACACCATGTTTGTGTGCGCGTGTGTGTGTGTATATATATATATATGTATATGTGAATATATATATATATATATGTATATATAATGGCTTCATGCATGGAACCAGGATCCCACACAATTGGGCAAGCAAGGTGCGTTAGCTTCAGAAATCGCACATATAACGACAGCAATATTGATAGTTCCTTCGCCAAGACAAGGCAAGGGAGCTGCCCAAGGACTCCTGGCTCTGGTGACAACAACTTAGCACCACTGGACCTTCAAACCCCTACTGCTTTTGACAACAACTACTACAAGAACCTTCTTAACCAGAAGGGTCTCCTTCACTCAGATCAAGAATTGTACAATGGTGGATCAACCGATTCACAAGTTGAATCATACAGCAAAAATCCCAAAGCTTTCAAATCTGATTTTGCCGCAGCGATGATTAAGATGGGAGATATTAGTCCCCTCACTGGATCAAAGGGCGAGATTAGGAAGAAATGTGGGAAGGTGAATTAATAGAGAGATCATATCTCCGTTTGCGTTATTTAAAAATAAAAGAACCCTAAAATAGGGAGGCAGGTTTATTTGTTTGTAGTATGGCTTAGATTTTATTTTTACTATTTAGAGCTAGGAATGATCAAGTGTGATTTTTTTGTGAAGTTAAAGTTTGCTTGAATTTTTATGATCAATAAAGAATGTAAGATCATGGTATGATAAATTTACCATGGTCTGCGATAAAATTGTATTTGTCAAAAAAAAAATTTATTGCATTTACGGAAGTATGGTATTTGTCTTTAATTGCATTAAAATTGAGTTTTTTATTTTTTATTTTTTTGAGAAGTTAAATGTATTACTAATCAAAAGCTCAAGGTTGTGCAATAGGAAACAAAAGGCCTCCAAAGGGCAGAACCCAAGGGCAACTGGGCTACAAGAAGATAGATCTAGGAAGATCAAAAACCAAGCTAATGTTCTAGTTCAAAATTTTTTTTGGTCCTTCTCCAATGAGAAGCTGAGTCCCGAATACCATTAGAGGAATTTTCTTGTTTTGAGTTCAAAGCCTAACATTCCTCTCTTTCCATAACAAATATATAAAGGTAGAGAGAGCATTCTTTAACATTGCCAATTGGAAATAGGACTTCATGGTGTTGGTAACAAACTAGTTGAGCTCGAAAGACCAGTTTCTAGCAGACCTATGGATGCCACACATATATAAGACTTCTTTCCATATCTTAGCAGAAAAGTTGTAGGAGAAGAAAAATGATCAATGGTTTCTGGGTAAGAGCCACAAAGGAGACATCGATCGTCATTTGTGGTTCCCAACCTTTTCAGTTTAGATTTAGTGATCAGCCCATTCCTGCACATTAGCCAAGAGATGAACTTGTGCTCGGGGATGGAATTGTTGAACCATACTGTAAGGGCCCAATTTGCCTTTGGAAGGGGGATCTTATGTGGTGCGAACCCGATAAGCTGCTAAAAATGCCATTGTTCTTTGTGGTCCAAACAACTGAACCCTCTATGTCAGGGGAGGGAAGTAAATAAGTGGGATAAAATCTTTGATTTGTTGCATTGTAGGAGGAGATTTAGGGGGTCATACCATCTACCCTCGCGAAAAACATTGAAAACTTTATCCCGACTAGCATACTCAGAAGCGATGGTAGGGCCAAGAATTGGGTTGATTGGACCTATGGGGGGTAGTTATCATGCCACAAGAATGTATTCTTGTCGTCACCTATGATTGAGACAATTAAATTTCTGGCAATGGGATGAAGCTTAAGAATCTTCCTCCACCCCCAGCTACAGTCGTTAGGGGTGGTAATCCTCTAGAAGCTGTTATTTTTTATGAAGAGTGACACCACCATATCCAAAGGTTGTCTTTCTTAGAACAAAGGTTCTAGATATGTTTAAACTTGAGAGCTTTGTTACTATCCTCAATTCTTTTAAATCCCACACCTCCATCCTCTTTGGGATTGAAAATAGCAGCCCAAGCAATTTTAGAGCCAGTAGTCTTAAGCTCAGGGCCAGACAAGAGGAAGGATCAAAGGATGTTTTCAATATCCTTATGGATGCTTTTAGGAAGCAAGAAAACACTAGACCAATAGATGTGGAAATTGTTGAGGATTGAAGCAACAATTTGAGCTCTCCCAGCGTAGGACGGGAGTCTAGACGTCCAACTAGTGGATCGAGCGGTAATTTTCTCCATCAAAGGCTTACAGTCTGAAGCTTTTAAGCAAAGGGAGATCAAGGGGACTCCCAGGTTGGTGATGTGAAGGGAACCTCGGGACATACCCAAAAGGGAGCAGATCCTCTGGGCAAGGCCAACTTCCACACTAGAAAAAAGACGCTGCTATTATAGAAATTTACCTGTAAGCCCCAGAGCTACTAGAGTTGGTCCGGCCAGGACAGATTTGATGAGTGAAATGGTATCAAAATCAGTTGAGGTGGGGAGGAAGAGATCGCCTATGAAAATCAGGTGGGAGATCTTCAACTTAGAGCATTTCGGGTTGTAGGATAAGTTATTTTCATCTATGGATTTACCAAGGATACTAGTGAATGCTTCCGTGACGTAGAGGAAAAGGCAGGGGACAGGGGGTCGCCCTGCCTCGGGCCTCTCCCGCCTGCAAAAAAAACCTTCTAGGTTACCATTCAACATGATTGAGAAAGAAGTGGTGGTGATGCATTTGTGATCACTCGCCACTTAAGCCTGAAATTTTTGTACGAACTTAGTTTATGAATAAGTCAATTACACTCAATCGTGTTGAAGAGTTATTTAACTTCAAAGGGACAAAATAAATTGTTGCCGAATCAGCAAATGTGATTGTATACTTGATCATTTTATAATTAATATTTAATAAAATAATAATTTTTAATAATTAATAAATTTTTAAAAAATTAACTTAATTTTATAATAAATATTTAATAATTCTATTAACTAATAATTAATTTTTCTTAAAAAAAAATTAATAATATTAACTATTAAAGAGATAAAATAATTATATATGTAATTATATATAACTCATTTATAAAATATATTGGTACTTATATTTTCTAATTCAACTTAATTAAAGTTAAAAGTATTATAAATTAAAAAATTATAACATCAAAAAGATATTATGAATTTTTTTTTGTCTTAAGTTGAGTGTTATATGTGTTTTTTTTTATAAAAATCAAAATATAGTTAAAAAGTTGCATATAAAGACTTATTTTTGTATAAAAAGCATTTACATTTTAAAAATATTTATTGATTAACGAAAGTATAAAAAAATTAATAATTAAAAATTTTAATAATGAATAAGTTTTTAATTTTTCATGTATATTAATTATAAAAGAGTTGACCGTATTTCACTAACTTATTCAATAAACTCGATTTTTGTAAAAACTTCTCTTCTAAACATACCAATCCATAATTTTTTTCTTTTTTCTTTTATAGATTCCTTTTGTAGCTATCTATGGCTAAAATTACTTGTTAAGCATTTTTTTTAAAGTAAATAATTTTAAACAGATCAATCCACAATCTTTTAATTTTTTTCCTTTTATAAATTCCTTTTTATAATGATTCACAACTCAAATGGCTTAAGCAGTTTTTTTATTTGGAAACATCATAATTAATTGAATTTTTTTAATCAAGTAAGTAAATTATAATTTAATCCAAATAAAAATTGTCAATGCTGTCACAACTACAGTACGATGATGGCTGGAGCACAACAACGCCCAACTGTCAAACTCCCAAGTTGTGTTGGACGACATTATTGTTCAAATCAACGTAACTTAGTTTATACGACACGACACCTTGTTTTTGACTTTTCCACACTTGATTATTTATTGGAATAATGATTGTCTGCCGACAAACTGAAATTATAGATTTATTATTTTATTTTTAAAAATAAATTATATGCTGTAAATGAATGATTGAATGGATGTGTGTGTGTCCAAGATTGAATGGATGTGTGTCGTCACCTCACTTGATTCAAAGTCACCTTTTATTTATTCTCACTATCCTATTTTAAAAATTTTTTATTTTATTTTAAAATATCTTATTTTAAGAATTTTATTTAAAAAGTCAATGTACTTTTAACTTATAAATTTTTAAAATTACCATTTATTATACTTAATATAAACATGATTTATAATTAAATAAAGGTAATATGAAAAATTTAAATAATTTTAAAATAATAAAATAATACTTTTTAAAAAGTTAAAATTTCTAAATAGATCTTTTATTTTGGGATAGAGGGAGTACATTTTAGGATAAATTACGCATACCTCTCCTGAGGTTTCTGATAATTGCAGAAACTTCCCTTATAGTTTTTGAAATAACACTGTCCCCCTTCTGGTTTCAATGTCGATAACAGATTCCCCCTACCGTCAATAACCGTTAGTTGACTTAACAGAGTTTGATGATGTAAGCAATTTTTTTTGTCTAAATGCCAATTTCACCCCTTACAAGTCATGGTTAAATGACAAAACTACCCTCATTTTAATAATAATTTTTTTAATTAAAAAAAGACTAAAATTTTTCCTCCATCTCCTCTCTCTCTATAACCCAAATTCCTCTCTCTCACTCTACAACCCAAATTCTTCAACACCAGTAACAGGCCATCGCAAATCTTAGAGATTGGACTCCTCTTTTTGAGAGACAAGAATAGCAAACGCAGAAGACTTTTGCTTGAGGATGGTTTTGATTCTAAATATCGCTCGCAATGGCCACCCTGATAGTTGAAGCCTTTAATGGAAATTTCATATGCTAGCTTTAATGAGTAGTAGAGGAAAGCTCGGCCTCAGTGCGTCCCACTTGTGTCGTGTTTTAAGCCTGCTATGCATCCTTGCTCCATCTACCATTCTTGACATGTAGACAATTGAGCTGCTTTCCAGAATCAAACAACTCAGAAATCGTTAGGTTGTGGTGAACTTTAGATTGGCTATGAGCCATAAGGAGCTGACATGGTAACCTTGCGCGACATAGACCCAACTTCATGAGTGCTACCTGATTTGTTGGATAAACGACGCTTGTAGTGTTTGAGGATTGATGCCAGATTCTCCTTTCCTTTTGGGAAAGCCACATCACCAGCTGCAGTGCCCGTACGACGCTTTCGACAAGAGATTGCGAGTTCAACGTCCTTGATTATGTCTACGAGCATCGCTGCAATTGTGCATTTTCCCCTGCCATGTTTAACAGGTGGGGGCAAGCTTCCATTTGAAATAGGTCGGCTCGACCCCTGTTGGTGCGTCACTGGAATTTGAAGACAGAAACAGGGAGTCATAAGAGAACGAGGCTTCAAAAATGCCAAATCAATGATCCCCTATCAAAAATACCCTTGCGATAAAGATGCATCACTAAGATCATGGTCATCAAACTAAAGAACAGAAAATTTAAAACTATATATATATATATATATAAAGAGCCCTTCATCTTAAGGTGGGTAGCCCTTCCACATTGCACTTCTCACTTCTTGAATCCCAGTTTCAGAACACAACCATTTGGTTTTACGCTTCATCTTAATTTGCTACACAAAACTAGTGAACTCCATCCACTTTTCAATCTACTACATCATAGAAATAACGAAATCAGGTTGTCCTAAAAAGCAAAATTACTTGCCCTAAGACGCAGAACACTCGTCTTTCAATTTAGTGAACAATGAATGAATTACATATCTTTTCTCTCCGTTATCAACGAACACAACGCCTCACCATCAACAAACACCATTCCCTCCAACAGTTTCGGCACCGTGCACCATCAACAGACCACCCTCATCTCCAACAGTCCCGCACCATAGACACCATTAACACAACCCAGATCTGAGACTACAAAGCCTCAACAGCACCATTGAACTGCCCAAATCAACGGCCAAATTCCCGACCCAAACTTCTGTCTGTTCCGATGAGATCAGTGACCCAATCGCCCCCACTACCGATGACGATGGATGAGGTGATTTCGTTGAATACCCATCTTGCTCTGACCTATCAATACAAAGAACTCGAACCAGATTGGCGATATTGGCGACATGGGTGGTGGCTATGGTGTCGGTGACATGCGGTGGTGGTGGAGCGACCATGGGTGGTGGTGACAGCGACAATTTTGGTCGGTGTTGTTCTGGGCAGAGAAAATAAGAGAGAGAAGGAAGCAATTGAGAGAGAGAGACGAAAAATAAAAAATAAAAAAATATTATTAAAATATAAGAGTAATTTGGTAAATAGACCAACTCCATTAATGTCGTTTGAGGACAAGTTCCGACAAGGGGGACAGTGTTATTTTCAAAACTATAAAGGAGGTTTCTGTAATTTCAGAAACCTCAGAGAAAGTAAGTGTAATTATCTCTACATTTTATTATTATGAAATGCATAAGACAAAATATCTTGATAATATTTTGTTAAAACGGCAAGTAAGGTGATGAATTGAAGACAGTTGAAGTCGGTGAAAATTAATCTATAAATAGTGAATGACAAAAACATTTGAATAAGGAATTATCGAGAATAATATAGTACAATTACCTTTATCCCTAGAGTTCTACTGAGATTGAAAGTGATAACTTGTTTTGAGTTAAGTGAGATCCTCTATCGTACTCATTTACATAAATAGTCAATCATTTTTTTCTTGTTTGTGGACGTAGACTTGAAGCCGAATCATGTAAATATTTGTGTGCAATCGTGTGGTTGGTTTTATACATCAATTTTATATTACGTTATTAGCACGAAGCTCTGGTCCATTACGGAAGTATTGAAATAGAGATTTCAGATGGATAATGGAGACATCTGTCTAGTAATGAGTGCCGCTATACATACAATCCTTCAAGATAAAAGATATTTCTTACTTTAAAATTGTATGAAGTTAATGTCAACATCATATCTGGTGCTGTAAATGGGACAACATTTCATATAAATGATGCCTTGTACTCTAGCAAATTCAAAAGAAATTTACTTAGTTTTAAAAATATCCACCAAAATGGATATCATATTGGGACTATTAATAAGGGTGATATAGAATAACTTTGTATCACATTTATGATTTCAAATAAGAAAAACTTCCTGGAGAAACTTCCTACTCTTTCTTGAGGACTGTATCAAACTATTATAAATGTCATTAAATCACATATTGTGATGAACCAGAAGTTCACTGACTCAAATACTTTTGTACTTTGGCATGACCGATTTGGCCATCCAAGGGCAATAATGATGCAAAAAATATTGAGAATTCACATGGACATCTTTTAAAGAACTAGAAGATTCTTTTACCATGTGACTATTCATGCACTGCTTGTTCTTAGGAAAAACTAATAATAAGGCCATCTCTCACGAAAATGAGTGTTGAATCTCCAGTGTTTTTATAATGCATTCAAGGAGATATATGTGGACCTATTCACCTACTAAGTAGACCGTTTTGTTACTTTATGGTATTGATAAATACATCAACTAAATAGTCTCATGTCTGTTTACTTTCATCTCGTAATGTAGCATTTGCTAAACTACTTATTCAAATCATTCGATTAAGAGCACAATTCTCTGATCATCCTATCCAGACAATACGTCTTGATAATGCCGGTGAGTTTACATCGCAAGCATTTAATGAATATTACATGTCAATAGGAATTAATATCAAACACCATGTTGCTCACGTACACACAAAAAATGATTTAGTAGAATCTTTGATCAAACACCTTCAACTAATAACTAGACCTTTGCTTATGAAAACAAAGTTTCCTACTTCTGCTTGGGGGCATGTCATATTGCATGCTGCAATATTAATTCGTAGTAGGCCAACTGCTTATCACAAATATCCCCTTTATAAATTGTACTTGGCTACCTACCAAATGTCTCACCTATGAATTTTTGGTTGTGTTATACAAATCTCTATAACACCCCTATTACATACTAAAATGGGTCCCCAAAGACAATTAAGAACTTATGTTCGTTTTGATTCTCCATCAATCATAAGGTATATTGAGCCCCTAACATGTGATTTATTTACTACATGATTTGCAGATTGTCATTTTGAAGAGACAGTCTTTCCACCATTAGGGGAAGAGGAGCTGAAGCCAGAAGCTCAGCATGAAATTTCTTGGAATGCAACAGTATTAGCTCATTTTGATCCTCGTACTAATTAATGTGAACTAGAAATTCAAAAGATCATTCATTTACAAAGTATTGCAAATCAACTACCAGATGCATTCACTAATACAAAGAAAATAACAAAATCACACATACCAGCTGCAAATACCCCTGCACGAATAGATGTCCCTATGGGATAATCTATTACTACAGCAGCAAATAAATTTATGGCATGCCTAGAGCGTGGTAGACTCATTGGTATGAAAGATAAGATTCCCCGGAAGAGGAAGACACAAGGAACAATAGAAATAACAACTCCTGAAGAGACCACACATAATATGATGATTTATAAAACTAATGTTAGTATAATGATACCTCATGAAGAAGGTAAACAAATACCTCTAGAAAAGGAAATGCATCTTGAAGAAGTAATATCCCTTGAAGTAGAACAAGTAGCACCTAAAGAGGCACAAGTACATGAAAAGAAAGAGATCTTGATAAATAATATATCTAATGGAAACATATAGGATTGAAGTGATATTATCATTGATCATATATTTATTTTCTCAATATCACTTAAAATCACCAGAAGTGATAAAGATCCTAAACCACAAAGTGTCGAAGAATGTCGACATAGAAATGATTGGTCCAAATGAAAGGAAGTAATACAAGCTGAACTAGACTCGTTAGCAAAACGAGAAGTATTTGGACCTATAGTCTAGATGCCTGAAGGTATAAAGCCTATAGAGTACAAATGGGTATTTATACGAAAACGTAATGAGCAAAATGAAATTATCAGATATAAATCCAAACTTGTGGGACAAGGTTTCTTGTAAAGATCTGGTGTTGATTATGAGGAGACATATTCTCTAGTCGTGGATGCAATTACGTTTCAATTTTTGATAAGGCTGGTAGTCTTAGAAGGACTAGACATGCACTTTATGGATGTAGTCACAACATATTTATATAGATCACTTGATAGTAATATACATGAAAATCCCTGAAAGATTTAAAGTTCCTAATACTAGCTAGTGATTCACATTCTCATAGCATATATTCAATCAAGTTACAACAATCATTATACGTATGGACCGAAACAGTCTGGATGCATGTGGTACAATTGCCTCAGTAAATATTTACTAAAAAAAAGATATACAAATAATCCGATTTGTCCTTATATTTTAATAAAGAAGTCGGATATTGAATTTGCAACAGTAGCAGTATATGTTGATGACTTGAATCTTGTAGGGACTCTTGAAGAGCTCACAAAAATCACTACTTATTTGAAACAAGAATTTGAAATAAAAGATTTGGAAAAAACCAAATTTTATCTCAGTCTGCAGATCGAGCATTTTCAAAAGAAATCTTGCTTCACCAATCAACATATATAGAGAAGATTTTGAAACGATTTTATATAGATAAGGCTCACCCATTAACATTACCTATGATTGTCTGCTCACTTGATGAAAACAGAGATCATTTTCGCCCTTGTGAAAATGATGAAAAGCTTATTGGTCCTGAAGTAACATACCTTAGTGCAATTAGTGCACTCATATATCTTGCAAATTGTACATGACCAGATATTGCATTTGCTATCAATTTGCTAGCCAAATATAGTTCTACTTAAACTTGAAGACATTGGAATGACATCAAGTATATATTTCGCTATTTACATGAGACAATTGATATAGCTTATTTTATTCTAAAGAATCCAAATCACCATTTAGTTGGACATGCAGAGGCTGGTTATCTTTCTGATTCACATAAAGCTAAGTCACAAACCGGATATGTGTTCACCTTTGGCGACAGCACTATATCACGGAGATCTACAAAGTAAACAATGACTGCTATTTGCTCAAACCACTCCAAAATTCTTGCACTTTATAAGACAAGTCGAGAATGCATATGATTGAGATCTATGGTCTGACATATTCAGGAATCATGTGGCTTATCTTCTACTAAAAGCAGTCCGCCAACAATATATGAAAATAATGCGGTATGCATTGCTCAAATTAAAGGAGGTTACATTAAAAGAGATAGAACCAAACACATCTCAGCAAAGTTTTTTTTATACTCATGAGCATCAGAAGAGCAATGAAATTAATGTACAACAGATTTGCTCCAATAACAATTTGGTAGAATTGTTCACTAAGGCATTACCAACCTCGACTTTCAAGAAGCTGAAACATAAATGTAGAATGAGCAGGCTCAAAGATTTGAACAATTCGTGCTCAAATTATAACGGGGGGGGAAGTATGATAAGAAATTAATATCCTTATGATTGACACCCAAGAGACCCAAAAGAGAGTGTTGTAAATGAATGATTGGATGGATGGGGGTCATCACCCCACTTGATTCATAGTCATCATTTGTTTACATTTCATTGTTATGAAATACATAAAGACAAAATGTCTTGATAACATTTTGTTAGGGCGGCAAGTAAGGCGGTGAAAATTAACCTATAAATAGTGAATACTAGAAACATTTGAATAAGGAATTACCGAGAATAATATAGTACAGTTACCTTCATCCCTAGAGTTCTATGTAAGACGGTGAAAATTAACCTATAAATAGTGAATACTAGAAACATTTGAATAAGGAATTACCGAGAAAAATATAATACAGTTACCT
The DNA here is from genome assembly GCA_008638375.1 of Nyssa sinensis. NCBI lineage: Eukaryota > Viridiplantae > Streptophyta > Magnoliopsida > Cornales > Nyssaceae > Nyssa > Nyssa sinensis. The sequence goes on from CM018031.1 coordinate 14,521,560, forward strand.
TTATCCCTAGAGTTCTATTGAGATTGAAAGCAGCAACTTGTTATGAGTTAAGTGAGATCATCTATTGTACCCATTTATATAAATAGTCAAATCTTTTCTCTTTCGTTCGTGGACGTAGACTTGAAGCCGAATTACGTAAATATTTGTGTGCACTCGTATGGTTGGTTTTATATATCAATTTTATACTATTATACTTCTTAAAATTTTTTTTGACAATTATAATATTTTTTCTTGAAAATACACTAATCTCGTCTATTTTATCTCATAAATTATAAATAACTTCTCCGGTCATTTTTTTTTTCAAAAGGACAAAGTTGTCTCTTTTATTTTTATTTTTTTAATTTTTACCATTTTTTTTAAAATAAATATTGATTAAAAACTTAAATTTATTTTTATATAAAAAATAAGTTATTTACCTTAAATACATTTTTATATAAAATAAAACAAATTATAAAATAGTTAGAAAAAATTGGTCAAAATTGAAAAAATACAAAAACAAAACAAAATGAAATAAACAATTTTGTCATTTTGAATAAAAAAAAATTGACTGAAAAAAAATACTTGTAATTTGTTAGTAAAAATAAGAGATGTTAGTGTCATTTATCTTACTTTTAAAAAAAATCATACTGATAATTACAAAAATATATTCTCTAATTTTTAATAAATAAAAATTAATATAATTTACAAAGATATTTTAGTTATATAAAAAAAATTAATTAAAACTCTAACACCACTAATAATAGATTTTATATATAAATATATATATATATATATATTGTTAAAATTTTAAAATATATATATATATATATTGTTAAAATTTTAATATATATATATATATTTTAATTATAGGATAGATTGGTATAATTATCCTTTATTTATTCAAGAAGGTTGCTTTGAAATGTCGTGGAGATGAGATCTGCATATATATTGTACAAACCAATGAGATCGCAAAGATCCCACCTCCATAACTCTTTTTAGCAAAATTCTTTATTCAAAAGAAGAATGAGAAAGATGCCACTATAAAGCCATAAGATTTAAAGTCAAGGCCCAGAATAAGTGAAGAGATATCACCTCACCAAGAAGGCCTGGATCCTCTGCATAGGCTCGCTCCTTTACAAAATTCTTTATTCATGCATGCCACTAGAAAGCCAAAAGATTTAAAGTTAAGGCCCAGAATAAGTGAAGAGATATCACCTCAGTAAGAAGGCCTGGATACTCTGAATAGGCTCGTTCCTTTACAAGTCTGCTTAATTAAATACTACTCAAGTACCCAGCAAGATAGGAAAATGGGTACAGTTCCATAGCCTTTTTTTTTTTTTGTTTTGGGCCAAACAAAGAAAGTGTTCAAGTAGTTAGAATCTAACTAATTTCATTTTTCTAATCAGGACACCGCTTCACAGGGTCGAATAACGTCCAAGTTACTAGTGCTGACAGGTGGCCCACGCTAGAAATGCGAACGATAAGAGTCAAACCTGCGAGCTCAGGTGTTACACTCTAATGCCATCAACATACTCTAATCAATACAAATCATTAGGATAATTAGGTCAAATGTATTGCAATAGGTGCGAGATTTAGATCAAGAATGTAATACACCTTTATGGCAGTCATCTTGTCTCTTCAACAAGTGAAATTGCTACCATTAAATTGATCAAGTTTGACAATATCTTGATTCATCATTGGAACGAAATTAGGATATTCTATATTTTTATTGCAATAAAATTACGTTCTAAAATTGTTATGAAAATAAATAAAATATGTAAGTTTTGAAACGTATCTAAAGACACTTTCTTTAGAACATAATTTGTCTACACTTGGTAAATTTTGTTGATGGATTACTGTAAGATTGTAAACGGGCCAAGTCCGGCCCGACCCGGACCCAAACCCGTTTACACAAGACCTGGACCCTTTAACAAAACACATTAATAAGATTCGATCTGGACCCATTAAAAACTAATTAAATGGGCTGGGTATAAATCAATTGGATAATACTCGTTAAAAACCTAACCCGCTAAATCATTGACAAGGGCGCGCGGATACACACACACACACAAACTCTCTCTCTCTCTCTAATACAATATTGAAATTAGAGTATTTAACCTCCTAATAGAGTTACAATATATATATACATACATACATAAAAGTTAGAGAGAGAGAGAGAGAGAGAAAGTCTCAATAAAGTTGTCATCTTCAATTTTCTAACACCGTCTTGTGCTATGAAAATATTTTAAAGATTACTTTATAGAATTGTTAAATGAATCTAACTATCAATACCTGATTCCATTGAATAAACATTCCATTAAAAATTATTATAAGTATTATTTTGTCTTGGATGAGTAATCTTTATTTCATTCTATGACATTTTCATTCCATTTCCTATTATATTTAGGAATAAGGCAACATTTTGTAAAACTAAATTCTTGATAAAAATCAGAAGATTTTTAGATGACCATTATTATCATTTTACCATTCATCAAGTGTCCGATTGTAAGAATGAAATATTCAAATAATAGTGACTATCACATGAAACAACTTCAATCAACAATGACATAATTGAAGCTAATAAAATATTTTATTTGTAAAGCTAAGTTGGACTTCTTCAAATAAAAAATTTTAGCTCCCAATTTTTTTTTGCAAACGAGTTGGGTTTTGGAGTCGGAAACCCAGATCCGAATTCGGGTCTAGTTAAAGCGGGTCTTAGTGGGTCCAGATCCGGGTCTAGACCCATTTAAACTTGGCGAGTCGGGATTCGGATCTTAAAGAGTCTACCCAGAATCAGCCCGTTGACAGGCCTGGATTACTAGCAAAGTCGTTCACATACAACAAAACCTTTTATTATGAAGAACTACAACTAGCAAAGTTGAAATACTTCCTACGAAATACTTTCGTTTGCAATTTCTATTCCGAGAAAGAGAGAAAAAAAAGAGGGGGGGAGCTTGATTGTGTTGTTATTGAACTTTCTGGCATGTAGATGTTTTATGAATACGAAAGTGTCTTTTCTTAAGAGACAACTTATTCATGAAACACCCTAACGATGTGTCTTTTCAAAAGAGACACAAAGTTTCTAAAAGACTCATTCATGAAACCAGAGATAGATTCAAAGGGCCGTCTCCCCCCCCCCCCCCCCGGTAAAAAAAAAAAAAATTAAACTTTTGCTTTGTAATTTTGTTAAAATTTCTTAAAACCTAGGATTTGGCCCTCCTAAAATTTGTTAAATTTATATAAGAATCCCTCTTAAATTTCTAGTATATACACTTTGGCCCCTCCTAACCACAGTTCTTGGATCTGCCACTGATGAAACACCTATTTGACGCATTCATTTGATCATTTCTAATCTGGATCGTTAATCAGACAATCTAAGAAAATAATAACAAATCAATCAAAAATTGATTTGTCTTTGATGAATCTAAGTTGTGAGCAAAGATGTGCAGAAAATATTGTGCATTGCGTTATATCTGCTAAAACACATTTTGAGTTCAGTCCAATCCATGAATAGACAAAGACCTTATAGAATCCAGTCAAGTGTAAAGAATATGTTTTCATATATAAACTCATAAAAGAAATATTACACAAGTGATGTGAGACAAAAAGTAAAGGCTATTATACTATTAAATATAAAAACTTGCCTCAACAGGAAATAATTTATTCAAAACGAAGAGTTGAAATTTGGAAACACTTTCCCACCCACAATTGTAGTGTTTATTTTGAAAAATAAACACTACATTACAAACGGGTAACATCCACATTTGTAGTGTTTATTTTGAAAAATAAATTGTTTAAACAAAAAATAATGTTACATTACTCAAAATTTGGGTTTTAAAAACACTGTTAAAATGATGCGACAATTTTTTATCTATTGTTTATTACTCATATAATATGATATACAATCACTCAAATACTATTACATCATTCGAGTAATATATTTTGAGCTTAAGTATCCAATAATATGGGATTTACTTTTTTGGCAATACATCATTCGATCATAAATTTGATATGAAATTGTTCTTTTGATACGTGATTGTTCATTTGAAATTGATTTTCATGTAACACTTTTGGGCTCAGGCTAAATCCAAGTCTTTTGAATTTCTTATCAGGACGAGTAGAGGTGTCAAATGTTATTCAAATTCATGAACCCGTCCTAATCCCTCCACTATCAACCCGCCCTAACCAGCCCATTTAGTTAACGGGTCATAAACGGGTTGGGTAATAAAGAATTCGTCAATTTAGCAGGTTAATACGGGTTGAATATGAGTGTTTGATGGGTTAATAATAGAAAATAATAAAATAATATATATATATATAAGAATATATAAATATATATATATATATACACACACATATACACAGACTATTTGTACAAACACATCTAAAAGAAGAACACTGGAGAAAAAAATACAATCTAGGTGGTTTTCTTTTTCTACGTTGTCTTCATCATCAACAAAACACATCAAATCCAACACTATTATTACCGTCTCTGAAGCTAAACGTCACCTTCTACCAAAATCTATCTCCGGTTTGCTTCAATTCTCAATTTACCCCAAATCTCAAATCCTTTTACAATTTTTTGAATCTCATAAATTCACTGTAAAATTCTCACAAATAATTTCATGTATAACTAATTTCATATAAACCAAAAACAATCATCAAAATTCATATACCCTATTATTTTTATATGAATATACGTATATACTAGAATAAAAATATATTTACAGTTGCAGAAACAAAATGGAGGAAGAAATTTAAGCATACCGGAGATCTTTATTGTTTCTTAATCACCATAAATATTGGTAAAAAAAATCAGTGTTAAACCGATTGTACTTGTCATGGTAGAAATAAAATTTTTTTTTAATGTGTATTCATAAAAGTTTTAACAAAAAAACATGATAAATTTTGTTAGTAATATTACTTGATTGAGATATGATAATATTAAGTAGTATTTTATTTCTAAAAAAAAGTTAGGTAGCAGATCAAATCCAAGTTAATTAGACACATTTATAACCCGACCCGTATTCGATCCGATCAATTTGAGTCAAATATGGGTTCAATCTATTTATGACCCGACCCGTTTACAATCCGCTCAAACCCACCCGTTTTGTCAGGCCTAAGGATGAGTTTAGGTTAGATAGTTCGAATCTACTGTCTTAGAACTTGGACTAAGCTTGAAAATTCAATCCGAATCTGATCCGTCCGAATTATACTCCAAAGTGTATATTTATAATATACTATTATTCATGCACTTATATATAAGTAAACAAAAAAAAAATTGTAAATGCAATATTTAATTGATATCTTTTCATAATATGTGCGTGTGTGTATATATATATATATATATATAAATATTTTTAGTAGTGACTCAAACTCATACCAAACTTAATTTTGAGTCAAAATCCATAAAAATGACCCTCCAATCTTATACTCAAATCCTGTACTCAAACTTATATCAAATCAGTTTTTACTCAAATTCAAATACAAATCGGTGCACTTCTGTTAACAGAACCAAATTTTTTAAGGCTATTTTTTTTTTTCCTTACCTAGTCTCACCTCATATGCAAAATGAAAGAAAAAGACAAGAAAAAGAAATGAAAAAAAAAAATCAGGAAAAGGAAAACAGACCTGGGAACGATCGGTGATGTGCAGATGATCGAACCCAAGTTTCTCGGCAACATCATTATGAGACCAGGCAACATCTACAAGCACCGCAAAACCCTAAATCAACCACACAAAAAAAAAAAAGAACCATAAACAGAAATCTCAGAAATTGTGAAAAGGCGATTAACCGGTGTCGTTTGTGAGAGGAGAGAGCAGAGAGACGACCAAGCCTGTGTGAAGAGCGAAAGAAGAGTCTGGTGCAGGTGAGCGAAGTGCATGAGATAGAGCGAAGGAGAACCGCTCTCTCCATTGATGAATAGCTGTAGAGAAAATGGCAGTGAGTGGAAGACGAGGAGAGAGAGAGAGAGAGAGAGAGAGAGAAAGAAAAGGGGGCGGTGAATACCGTGAATGGGCTTGATGGTGTTTGGAGGCCGGTTTATGATTGGGAGGGAAAATATCAACGAATTGAGAGAAAATGATTGATTTGTGTTGGGTCTGGTCAGTGGCGGCTTGGGAAGTAAGAATTGCTAATTCTTTCTTGGATCCAAAAAAAAAATTAATTGAATTAAAAAAAAGGATCAACATCTATAAAAAAAAAAAAAAAAAATACATATCATTAAAAAAAAAAAGTAACATTAAATTAAAAAAAATACACAAAAAAAATTACATCTTCAATAAAAAAACACACAAAAAAATAGTTACACACAAGAAAATGGCCAAAAATTAAAATAATAGAAAAAAAAAAATAGTGCCAAAATTTGATAAGGAATGAAAATAAAAAATGAAAGAGATTTGGAAGAAAAAAGAAGAGAGAAAATGATTTTTGAAAGAAAATGATATAAAATAACTTTTGAGATAAGATTCAAATTTTTTAAAAAAATTTGAATGAAAACTTAAATGAACATTAAAAAACATCAAATTCATATATTACTTAAATTTTAAATAAAATTAAGATTTAAATTTGAGTGACTGCCTAACTTTGTATGAATATGGTTTCTAACTATGTTCATATATATAAAGATATGTGAATAGTCGTTGTAGCTAAACATTAAAAGCAGCAGTAAAAAAACACAGGGTTTTATAGCGGTAGAGAACGAGTACCCAAACGGATAGAGATTGGGGTTTAAGAGTAGGCCGAGTAGCACTGTAGAAGGGTCCAAACATTCAGGAGGCGACTGTGAAGAAGAAGAAGACGCCAACGAAGAATACATCAACTGGGCTGCCGGTACTGATGCGGTGATCGCCGCCACCAGGTAAGCCTAGACACCATCTGTCTTCTTCTTCCCCTAAATCTCATCTCCAAAAGAATTCCAGAATTCACATTCAAAAAAATGGGATTGGCAATGTTGAAATTGGCTAACAAAGATCGAATATATCTGAACCCATGATGATTGGTGTTAGAAATAACAAGAACATATTGAATTCTTAAATTGAAATCTTTTATAATGCTATATTACTATTGCTAGACTTTGCTTGTAAGATACGCACCAGTTCGGCCGTTTACAGCAAACAAATGATTATAATAGGATCATTCATGGGATAAAGGAAAAGTAATTTGTTTTTATGCAATTCGATCACGACAGGCTTTGAGTTCTCATGAAATTTGCAGCCAGGGCATTAAGTCAGGATCTTAGGGGGGAAATACGCTCATACCCTCGGCAGAGTAAATATAATGTTGGAAACTTGTAATCTTGTTCATCAAAACAGAAATTAGAACACCCAAGAAAAGAAAAGAAAATTCATGCTATCCTACGCTTTTATGATTTGTTGTTAGACATTTAAATTTTTTTTACACATTTTAGTTTAAAGAAGCAAAAGTGAAAGCTTTCAGTGCAATATTTTAGGAACTAGTCACTAAAAGGATAAATGATTAAAACTTAACTCAACAAACCTTAATTCTAACTATCTTTGACCTTATCTAATTCTATGTAAGGATCACATCTATTCTCAAAAGTTTGACCCATGTTCCTTCTTGTTCTATTGATGCCTCTGACAGGAATCATGATGCGGCATTATATTAGCTCTCTACTTTTGCAGTCCCTTCTACAGATTGCTGCTTGCATGAAAGCTTAGACAATTCTGGTCTATTTCTTTTGCAATGCATTCAAGCGGCCCTAACAGTTTGTTTGGATAAGTAGGAGAGAAAAGAAAGGAGAGGAGAGTATTAGCTACGAAGGAAAGGAAAGGAGAGGAGAGGAGAGTGTAATCTTTCTTTTATGTTTGGATAACTAATGAAAGGAAAGGAATAGAATCTTTTCATCTTGTCTGAGAATGATAAAGGAAAGAAAGGAAAGGAAATAATTTTATATTATTTTATTATTATACCTTTTTAAATTTTATTTGGATGCCCTAGGATAGATGTGTCATTTTTATTTTGTCTTTCGGGTAATATTAGTATTATAAAAAATTCATTAAACTCTTATTCATTTCCTTCCATTTCTATTCACTTTTGGAGGTATAACAAAATTGCTTAAATGAGAGTTAAGCTCTCCCTCCCTTTCCTTCCTAATTTTTAAAACAAACATGATATAAGCTCTCCTTCCTTCTCCTTCCCTTCCCTCTCTTTCCAATTCCTTTTATCCAAATATAGTGTAAATGCACTCAACTCCTTCTTGTATATATTCCATGATTTTAAACCGCTGTATTAAAATACATTACAGTCATTATTGTGTCATAACTATATCTGAAGTATCCATCGATAAATAGCGGGAATCGAAAACCGATACTATGATTTTTTTTTTTTTCAATTAACTATCAAATTACTTTAAATCATTGATATGTTTAATTTAACCTAAGGTTGTCATATTTTTTATTTTATTAATTGTTTATAGTTAATTTTATAACACCTATAAATAAATTACTTATTGTGTTGGACTTTATATTAATTTTAAATTAAATTATGTAGAAATAGAATCTATTGTGAGAAACATTACACTGAGTAATATAAGTAATAACTAAAAATACCTTTTGCAAAAATAAGAAAATAAAGGAAAACATTAGACATAAAATACACTATAAGTGTTGAATTAATTGTTGACAAATGGGCTTAAAATCAAATAAGTAAAAAACTTCAACATAAATAAAAATTTAAAAAAAAATTGTTAAAAGTAACAAAAAACTTAAAAATATATATCTGATGAATCAAAGCTCATATTACAATACACATGATTTTAGAGCCCCCAAAAAAGCAAAAATAATAATTCTTAAAATTGAAAAATAATTTCTGAAATAATTCAGTAATTTTATCATGTTAAGATTCGTGCATTTCTAATTAACATCTAAAAAATCTAAAAGAAAATTCCAAATCTTATATGAGGTGTGAGATCTTAAACAATCAAATGTGATTTTGAGACTTAACCAAATACTTTGATTACATTCATAATTTCAAATCTTGCATTTGGTAACTTTAAATCAGTAGATCCATGGAAGGAGGAATGGACGCGTGGCAACGGTAAGAAGAATCCAAAAGAATTGAGAACTTGGGGTTATGCGGGGTTTGACAACAAGCTCGCGCTCCGTGTTGGGCCGACTGGGTTGGGCCAACATCAAAAGGTTGGAGGATCTAGAAGAGGCCTGGGGCATTACCAAAGGGGGGGCTGAATAAAGAAAGCACTTTTTTGGCCCAAAACACCAGAAGTCTTAAGGAGTGGAATGGGGCGGCCCAATCAGATGAGGCCAAGCCCAGGTCGGGACGCAAATCCAATAAGAGCAATTCTTTTAACCCATCAAATGAGACCGAGCCCAATTCAGGGTGCAATCCCTTTAAAAGAAATAAAAAGGAATTTTCCAACCCATCAACTAAGTCGTTAGCAATCACTGGAAGGATCGGAAATGGAAGCGCTTGAGAGAACGCAACTCAAGCAATTGCAGACGAAGCTAGGGAAGCTGCGAAGGGAAAGGAAAAACAAAAGGAAAGAGAGGCGATTCAGGCAGCACAAGCAGACGATACTTCAGAATGGCATGACTCATACCACAGCAACATGTTGGATGAGCGCGAGTTTCTCTAGTATTTGGAAAACAGCTTCTGCAAGGACGTTCTCCAAATTAATACGGTAGCAGGAAGCTCTTTTGCAGCAGAAAAGGAATTGGTCACAGTACAGGACATGATGACTTGTCCAGTCAACCAAGGGGGGTGAAGTGGCGTTTCGGCATTAGGAGAACGTGGAGGACTATAATCCATTAGCAGTTGTATTGCCGGATGGGTATCTGAATGGCTCACCCTAGATTGAAGAGGAGTACTCAGGTGGCCTACTCTGCCATCAACAGAGATTATTAGATGGGTAGGTGCTCAGGAAAATGGGGAAGGTCAGTAAGTTGCTAGGTGTCCCCAACGCATGTTTTGAGGATCGACTGATGGAATTATTCAGAGACATAGTGATGTGCAGTTCTCTGTTAAGGCCCTGTTCTAGTAATGCTTTTGAGAAAGACAAAGAGGATAAATCAGTAAAAAGACTGAAAAGAGTAAAGAAAGAGTTGTCTTGTTCGGTCAACTATGGGGGCAGCAAATCGATGGAGACCTTTGTAGAAGGCATCGATAGGTTCTAAGTTTACCTTGTCCTATGAATTTAAAAATTTTGTCTTGGAATGTGGGGGGGTTAAATGACTCAGACAAGCGTGCAGTCATCAAAGGCTTGCTGCATGAATGGAGGCCAACTGTAATCTGCCTTCAGGAAACCAAAATGGAAAGTATTACAAGGAGTTTTGTTCGATCCATTTGGGGATCCAGATGGATCAAGTGGGTTGCTTTGAATGCCCAGGGTACTGCAGGAGGTATTTTGGTGACCTGGGACTCTAGATTAGTTAACAGTATTGAGCACAGAGTGGGTGAGTTCTCTATCTCCTGCAAGTTTAGTCTGGTTTCCAATTCTCTGGAGTGGGGCTTTTGTGGCATGTATAGGCCAATTGTTGATGGTGTTAGAAGTTTTTTCTAGGATGAGTTGCAGGCTTTGCTTCCCTCGTGGCAAATCCCTTGGTGCTTTGGGGGGGACTTTAATGTTGTGCGGAACCTGAACGAGAGGTTGGGGGGTGGAAGGCTGACCCCGGCTATGAGGAGCTTCAACGAGTTCATAAATTCTTAAAGCCTTGTGGACTTACAGCTGGAGGGAGGGAGATTCACCTGGTCCAGAGGAGGTCATCAATCAGCTATGTCTAGACTGGATAGATTTCTGGTGTCGTACCAATGGGAGGATAACTTCTCAGGTATCTCCCAAAAATGTCTCCTGCGGCCTTGTTCTGATCATTACCTGATCATGCTGTTTTGTGGAAGTTTTAGCGCAGGAAAAAGCCTCTTTAGATTTGAAAACATGTGGCTAGAAAGTGAAGGTTTTGTGGACCTGGTGAGAAATTTGTGGGAGTCTAATGTTGTGATTGGGTCTTTAAGTTTCTGCATTGCCACAAAGCTGAAACTCCTCAAAGAAGACATCAAAAAATGGAATCGTGAGGTCTTCGGCTTAATTCAGGATAAGAAGCAGTCCATGCTGAATAACCTGTTAGAGCTGGACAAGGAAAATCAGATGAGATCCCTCTTTGCTGAAAAAAGGGTTAAGAGAAAAGGCCTAAAGGGTCAAATTGGGCAAATTTTCAAGATGGAGGAAATCTCTTGGAGGCAGAAATCTCGAGCCGTTTGGCTCAAAGAGGGTGACCGCAACACAAAGTTCTTTCATAGAATAGCTTCATCTCACTACAGGAAGAATAGAATCTCCTCTATTGTTATTGATGAACAAGTTCTCACTGAGGAGGAGCCCATCAGAAGGGGAATTGTTGATTTCTTTTCTAGACTTTACTTAGAGCCTCGAAGCTGGAGACCTAAAGTGGATGATATTTTATTAAAAAGCCTGAACAGGGAAGAAGCCTCTAACCGGGAGTCTCCTTTCTTGGAGGATGAAGTGGAGAGAGCCCTAAAGGCGTGCAATGGGAATAAAGCTCCAAGTCCAGACGGGTTCACTATGGCCTTCTTTAAAAAATGTTAGATTGTTTTGAAAGTGAATGTGATGGCGGTGTTTGGGAGCTTCTATAGGGAGGGGGGTTTTGAGCAAAGCCTCAATGCTTCTTTCATTATCATCATTCCTAAAAAGGAGGGAGCTGTTTGCATTAAGGACTTTCGACCCATAAGTCTAGTAAGCAGTGTTTACAAACTGATCGCAAAGGTTCTTTCCTTAAGATTGAAGAAGATTATGGGTAGTATCATCTCTCCCAGTCAAAACGCTTTTGTAGAGGGTAAACAGATTCTGGATGCGGCTCTCATTGCTAATGAATGGATTGACTCTAAGATAAAACAGAAAAGGAAATGGTTGGTTTGCAAGTTGGATATTGAGAAAGCTTTTGATCATGTAAAACTGGAGTTTCTTGTTGGGTATGTTGGCAAAAATGGGTTTTGGGGGCAAGTGGAGGAAGTGGATCCTGTCGTGCATATCCACAGTATCTTTCTCGGTCCTCGTCAATGGATCCCCTGCAAGCTTCTTCTGTTCTTCTAGAGGTTTGAAACAGGGGGATCCCCTATCCCCTTTTCTCTTCATGATTGCTATGGAGGCTCTAAGTCCCTTCATGTTTCGGGCTGAGGAAGTTGGCCTCATCAAAGGCTTTCAGGTGGGGGAAAGAAGGGGTGGATGCGCTGTCGTTTCCCATCTTTTATTCGCTGATGATACCATCATTTTTTGTGACCCCACAGTGCGTCAGCTTCGCTTTATTCAGTGCATTCTCGTGTGTTTTGAAGCTGTGTCAGGAGTGCGGATCAATCTTGCTAAAAGCAGCATTACTCCGGTGGGGGCGATTCAAGGGACGGATATTTTAGCCAGCACTTTGGGCTGCAGAGTGGGATGCTTCCCCTCGACTTACTTAGGTCTTCCGTTGGGAGCTCATACGAGATCTATTGGGGTTTGGGATCCTATGGTTGAAAGGCTTCATAGCAAGTTGTCAGGCTAGAAAGTCCAACTCCTTTCTAAGAGAGGTAGGCTCACTCTTGTTAAAAGCACCTTGGCCAACCTCCCTACCTATTTCATGTCCCTTTTCCTTATTCCGAAGACAGTTAGGAAATGACTGAAGAAGATTCAAAGGAACTTCCTATGGGGCCACGAAGGAGATTGCAGAAAGATCCACCTAGTTGCGTGGGATAAAATCAAGAAGCCTCTGTCCTTAGGGGGCTTGGGGGTGAAAGACTTGAGAATCTTCAATACAGCTCTCTTAGGAAAATGGTTATAAAAATTTGGTGAAAGTGATAAGGAATTTTGGAAGGAGATCATTGTTTCCAAGTATGAGTGTGATAATGGGGGGTGGTGTTCGGGTAGCGTGGAAGGGCCGAGGGGATGTGGTCTTTGGGCTTACATTAGAAGAGAATGGAGGATTTTTAAGGACAAATGTAGTTTTGTTATCGGGAAGGGTGATCGGATGAAATTTTGGGATGATGTTTGGAGTGGAGCTGTTCTGTTGAAGGTGAAATTCCCTATGTTATACAATTTGGCTAGCAATAAGTCGGTTTGGGTTAGCGAATATGTGGAGAGCGTTGGGAATATGTTTGTTTGGACTCTTTGTTTTAGAAGAGATTTTTTTGATTGGGAGCTAGAGGAGGTGGACTCTTTCTTTCGTCATATCAACAATTTCCGGGCAATGGAAGGTAGAGAGGATAAGAGGGTTTGGATGCCGGATAAGTTATCATTTTATGTTAGCTCTTTTTACAAGAGCTTGTTCGATTTTGGAAGTACTCTCTTTCCTTGAAAGCTCACTTGGCACTCAAAAGCTCCTCCTAAAGCCTCTTTCTTCGCTTGGGAAGCTTCTTGGAAGGCCATTTTAACTGCGAAAAATATGAAAAAAAGAGGTTTTCTTTTGGCTAGCAGATGCTATTTTTGCAAGAATGACGAAGAAAGGGTGGATCACGTTCTCATTCACTGTCATGTTTCTTAGAGCTGTTGGAACCTTGTTCTTGCCATATTTGGCTTCTCATGGGTTATGTCAGGCTCCATCAAAGACCTTCTGTTTGCTTGAGAATGGTGCATCCTTTCTAAAGAGATTAAGAGGATTTGGAGACTGGTCCTAATTTGCCTCTTGTGGTGCCTTTAGATCGAAAGGAACAATCGGGTCTTTGAAGATCGGGAGCTTCCTACTCCTTATCTTAAAGCCTTTTTGCGTTTATTATTTTTTTGGGCCAAAGAGGCTTTTCCTGTAAATATCTCTTCTTTTGTTGACTTCTTGGGGTCTTTAAGACCGATATAAAGCTTTTTGGGGTTTTTGTCCTTATTGCCCTTCTTAATATATACTTCTTACTTATCAAAAAAAAAAAAAAAGATCCATGCTTAAAAAATGAGTTTTTAGTCCTTAGAAGAGAGAAATGTTGTTTTCTTTATTTAATGGTTGACTGACTAATACTGTTACGTAAGGGCCATTATGGTTGTAAATTTCCTACACTGCTATATCAATGTGTAACCAGATCGAAGGGCTCAAAGCCTATTATGTAATGGTTGATATGCTGCATAATTATTTAATATCATGTGTATACCACACACGATGCTGCAATAGGACTAGTATAATTGGAAGCTAAGAAGTACGGACATGGAATACGAATATGATAGGACACGACACGGACACTTGGACACGATATTTCTTAAAAAAGTAAAGATACGGATAAATCAAGAACACATTGAATATATTTATTTTTATTATCATAAAATAAAACCCAATATTATTTCAATCAAAATTGGCATAAAACACATAAATTTATCAAAATAACAAAGGCATTAAATAAAACTTTAAGAATTTTTTCATTTAATCATCAACATCCCTGATTCAAGTTCCAACCCAAATTTACTATTTAGTACATAATATATATATATATATGTATGTATGTATATATAAACAAAAACAAAAAAACAAAGGCGAAGAGGAGGAACAAAAGGGCAAAAAAACAAGAAAGCATTTGCAAAATGTGTCCGAATTTGGACACTCTTTTGTCGCGAGTTGGACATGTGTCATGGACGTGTGCGAATGTGTTCATGTCCGACATGTGTTTTATACGGACACGTGAGCCAAAATAGAATGGCCGTGCTTCATAGATTGGAACTATGGAGAGGATGCAACAAGAGATGGATTGGAGATGAGCACCGCCCCTTTGAATTTTTAATTGAAGCTGTTGATTTTTGGGTGGGTTGTCTGAGGATGGTAGCTGTAGTTTTTTCCTTCTGAAGTGGTCTGTTCTAGTGCAAAGTACAACCATGAAAAATGGTAAATCAAATTGCTCTCTGCATCAGCACTAGCTTCTTGTTTCCTTAGGAGAACCTAGTTGCTGACAGCCTGACTCTAAATCTTAAACTAGACCTGTTTCTTAGAGGCTGTGCTATATTTATGTTTGAGATTTTTAGGTTACTAGCAAACTGTACTAGGGTATCATGTCAATTCAAAGTTACAATTTTGATAGTGACTTTGATGAGAAGGATCTAATTACTTTCTCCCTTTCTTGTTTATTTTTTTTTTTATTTTAGACTCTTGCTAGTTAGTTCAAATTTACATTTCAAAGCAACTTTCCAAGAAGTTGAAATTGTTCTACACATATGGTTTTGGAGGGACTGTTTTAACAACTAGGGTTTCCCATTGGTGAAGTTCAATTTTTGGGAGAAATGTGGAGTCATTGGTCTACTAGAAGTCCTTGAAGGCGTATCCATTCACTTTGCGTTGTTTGGTTGCTGAGACCCTAAAAATCATAAACTTTTGTACCACCGAGCTCAGTACAACCAAGTTATATGTGTTTCCATTTTAAGGAGTAAGAAGAAGAATCGGAGCATACAGATGGTGAGGACTAAATTTTTTTTTTAAATAGAATAGTTCCTTTACAATCTGTTGTCCCAATTTTTTAGGGGGTGGTGTGTTTCCGTTCGTACAGATTTTTTTTATTCTTGATATGATTGCTCATGGAGTGCAAGCATCCGTTAGCTTAAGCTACATTACATGCATTCACTTCTTATTTATGGGACATATATTGACCTTGTTAATGAATTTGCAATCAAATTACAGAAAATTAAAAAACGATCTAGTAGTTCCTGTCGCATAGAATTTGGTGGACAACGTGTTGCTTATGAAGTCCTATTGATATAATGATAAATTAAGGGAAGAAAATATCAACCCATTTGCTCTAGGTGACCTAATTGGCTCTCATGATTGTTATTCTATATGCTTATAGACCATTTTTGGTGCAATATTTTAGTACTTTGTCTAAAAGTAAATTTCAGATTTCACATAATGAAGACAAAAAGATTCATTTTTTCCTTTCTTCATTTCAAGAAGTATTTGCATGGTCAAACATAAGGTGTAGAATGGTTCCCCCCTCTTCCTTTTTCTTCAAACAAACACCAAGCCCGCAATTCTCCAATACCCAATTGGAACCTATTTTTCTGAACACTCTGGAGTTGGCTTGATGTAATTTGAATCATTAGTGTCCTAAGTGGAGGAGGATATGTTTAGGTAGTTCCTTGTCCACAAGAAAATAAAATCTGGCTCAAATATCTGCTAGTCATGACTCCATAATAGAACCAGGACACCATTTAAATGATTGCTGAGCTTGGCAGAAATTACTGCATTGCCTGGTTCTTTTAAAACAGGAAAATCCTGCCTGCAAAAACAATAAGATCTTTTCAATATCTAGTATTTATGCAGTTGTCTTTTTCTTTTCTTTTTTTTAAATGGTTTTTAGGGGTGGGTTGTTGCATGTCTGTGGGCATGTATGTCAAATTTAAATAACTTCCATCTTATGTTTCTCTCCGTGATTTTGTTAGTTAGAGTTTCATATATCACAATTACAATCTATAGCTGGTTTTGCAGAATTGAACGATAAAGAAAACTAGTATTCTGTCATGGGGACTGAAGAGCCAAAAGGCACATTGAAAGGGATGGATGGAAAAACCATTGGTGGTTCCGTGCAAAATGAACCCAGTACAGGACCCGTTACAAAAAAGCGACTTCCAAAAAAAATGAGGCAAATTCCAGACTTCTATTTCCTTCCTCGAAGATCCTGGCCCTCAGCCATTGCCTTTTATGGGACATGGATTGTTTCTGGAGTTGGTGCGGGGATGCTGTTGGAAATCTGGATAAACAAGAAGGTCAAGGGTATGTCTTTCATTGCCTTTAAATTATTTAATGGTCGTAAGCTTGGATAAAACCCATGGCATCTGCTCCTCAGTGGTTACAAGAAACCATCTGGCTGAAACCTGTGGAGTTCCAAATCGGACTCCAGAGTGATGGGTATATGTTACATGGCTATTATAGCATTTGGTGGTTCATTTCCCACATTGCTCATCTGAAACATTGAAAAGTAAAAGAAAAGAAGGGGAAGAAATTGGCAAAAGAAAGAATATTCCTGAAGTGTTGTATTTGAGGACAATTTTAGAGTTTGATCTTGTAGAATCTAACGACGAGTGCTGCACAAAAGGCTATATTATAATACTGATGATAGTCTGCTATTATTGCAGATTTATTATGCATAATAACAAGGAGTCATACATAACAAGCATATAATCTAGGAAATGATTATACATTTACTCATGCAAAAAAAAAAAAAAAATCGAATGCAAAGTTAAGTCTTTCTCTTTCTTTTTCTTTTTTTGGTTGAAATTTTGCAATTTGTTTATAGCCAGTATTTTAATTACCAATTCTTAAACAAAAAGGAAATATTGTATTTGCAAACTTTGAGGTAGAGCTTATTGCTAATGTAACTTTGCTGCTATTGCAGAGGACGGAGGTGTTATTTGGGAGTTTGACAAATAACTGCCGGATGGCACTGCAAGAAACCCCTAATATTGGTTTTAAATGCTTTGGTTTGGGTGTTCATGTTATTATCACTGTTTCTGTCTCAAACTTTCCTCTGTTTCTGTCTCAAACTATTCTTTTTGTGTATCAAATGGAAAGGATGATATTAGTTGGGTTATGTTAAACCCCACCATCACCACCATTTTTGCTGGTGAACCAATGCCTATGTTTGTGTTTGATGCAGGAATTGGATGCTGTCATAAGGTTGATTTGTTGGGATTTTATATTATTAGGGTTGTAAGTGAGTTGTTCAAGTTTGATTCGTTAAAATAAACGAGCATCAAATTGTGTTCAAGTTTGATTTGTTAATTTTTCGAACCGATCTTAAACAAGCCTCTAATGCTTTAATTGAATTGTTTGAGTAACTTGATTTTTTTATATAGTATTAGACTATTTTTATGTTAACAAGTTGAATTTAATAAATTAAGGAGTTTTAAAATTTGCTTGAGCTTGACTTATTTTATCTTATAAGCTGATCGTAAGTTGAGCTTGAAGAACTCGGCTTGTTTTATAACCCTCTAAGTAATTTATTGAATTTGTGATTATTGTTGTAATAGTGGATAATTTAGAGACTCAAAAATTATTAATTATTAAGTTTTTTTAATTTCTTGTTTTTTCCTTGAAAAAAAGTTGCTTTTGATAGAAAAGGCTCCTAACAAGTCTTTTCTGCAAGTAGAAGGAAAAATTAATATCTGTTTTATATATATGTATATATTTACAAATGCCGTTTTCTATTATAACAATGAAAAATGTGAAGGAAAAGAATGATTTATTTATTTTTTATATTTTTAAAATTTTTATGAATAGACATTATTAAGCTATTACAAAAAATAAAAAGATATCTGTGTGTGGGTGTGTGTATATATATCTTTTATTTCTATATGCATATGATATAGGACTAATTAGGTTGAAGAGCTCATTAATGATTAACCACATAGTAGAGTTGTGCACATTAGTAATAATTCTGTGGTCTCTTGGACCATGGTTTGTCAATTGAAGATAACGTTTGTAATAATATATTATATATGTATAGTCACTTATTATATAACTGTTGAAATTATTAATATCAATCAATTTAACAATTTCTCTATGCGAGGACCACGGGATTTAGGGAGAAAGTGATTAACACCGAATTCGGTTTGTGCTGGGCTTGGTCAACCCGTCAAGAAATCGCAATAGTCCAAATAGTAAATGGGCTGAGTTATTTTGCCCAATATTTTGTTTAACCCTATCTTTCACTTAAATAAGCTAAAAAAAAAATTAGTAGTGCTTGATTTATTTTACTTTTAGGAAATGATTATTAAATGTATTTTTTTTTCTTTTTATTTTAAAAAAGTTAATATTTTATTTATTAAAACTATTTTAAAAAGTTTTATCAAACGCTATCAAAATTAATAGATAATTTATATTAATTATATATTAAGAAATTATACTCATTAAATAGATATATATTGGCTAAGTTACTTATGGCATTAATGTTGAAAAGTTTTAAAATAAAATGAGTTTCGAATATTTATTTTGGAAAATAAAATTGTTTTTATATGGGTTTTTCTTATACAGCTAACCTAAAGAAAGGAAGGAGAAGAAAAAACAACTTTTGAAAAAATATATATATTTATTTTAAAAAAGTCTTGAAAATCATGTTTATTAAAAGAAATGATGAATTTGTCGGTTGGTCTTATAGTCACATCTTTAGAATGAAATGACAATGTCATTTACAAGAAGTGCAAGGAATCTATAGGTATGTCTCTTGTGAAAAGGTCTTATATATATACCTAACGGTCATGACTATGTGTATGTTTGGTTTGGTTTATTGAGCTTACTTAATGATTTTTTGTGAGTATTTTTTTTATTATTTTTGGAAGTTTGATTTGATGGATGTATTGTATTTAATTTAAAATGAAATCTTTAAAAAATAGTTTAGTAGAATTTTTTTTAAAAAGTAATCTTTAAAATATCATTGAAGCACTTATCAAATATGTTTATTCAAATACTTAATAATTTAACTCAAATAATATTTTTTTACAATTACTTATTCTAACTGCTACTTAACTCAAGTTATATTTTTTCTCAAATCATTCAAATGAGTATTATCTATATATTCAAACGGGTATAATCATAAGCTCTAACTTTACATGAAAGACACAGCACACAGCATGTTTAAAAAACATAAATATTTATAAAAATAATTGTGTAATAACTACGCGTAAAATCACTTTTGGTTGGAAGAATTCTTTGTCATAAAAAAAAATATATGTCTCTGTGTGTGTGTGTGTGTGTGTGTTTAATAAAAACAATGTTGAAAACAGTTTTGGCCTCCTTGTTCCAACTATTAACACAACTTTATGGCTAACATTATACAAAGAGCCCAAGTTGCACCCGAATTTTAAATAAATTAAGGATACAGATTTTAAATTGGAAGTGTTTTGTAATTACCAAAGAAGATTTTATATAAGAAAAGTCAACTGATGCTTAGGTGTTGGAACGATGTTCTTGGTGTTCATTTAACATTGAAGATCTTGAGAGTTGAGATGGAAGAAGACAACACTCTGGCCTGCGCGAATTCTGAAAAGAATTTTTTTTTATATATAAAATAATAGTATTTAATTAAATTTTCAATGATCTGCTATTTTCCGAGTTGATTATTAACTCCATGCAATTGCTGTTTTAATTTAATTAATAAGCAGGACAAAATAATTTAAAAAGCTGTATTGAAACTAGCCAAAAGAGAGACCATGTGATCCTGACTTATTAATATGAACACTGTTGAGCTGTTTCTGTCATTGTGAAAAAATCACAAGCCACTTTTTCTATTGAAATTTTTATATTTTCAAGTAGTTATCGTGGCAGTCTATTTTGATTTTAATTTATAAAGTTGACGTGGTATCTACCATGAGGATTGCTATATATATATATATATATATATATATATATATGTATGTATATGTATATGTATCATTTTTACTTCCAATTAATATGATGTAGCATTAGGCGATAGTTTTGATAATTGCATCATGTCGGATAGTGATAGATCTAGAATTTAAAAAATTCTTTGGTAAAAATACTTGAGATATTTTGAGAGAGTAATTCGTAATTTTATTAAAAAAATTATAAAAATATAAGTGAAAAATCAAATTTTTAACATTTTCTCTGGAAATCCGCTTCCTTGTAGAACTTAAAAATTAAAGATACATAGCATTTTTTATTTACTATAGTTGCTTTTATTTTTTATTTTTAATTGATTCAAACAAGTTTATTATTAGAGGAACACTTTAATCGGTCGTGAAGATTGGACATGTGTAACCTAATTAGTATGTCAAATTTTTTCAAGCATATAATGTTAATTAGGCCGTGAAAGTTTAACATTTACGATTAACGCTGATACTATATTCTTTACCATAAACTATATGTTAATAACTGGAATTTTCTAGTTGACATAGAAATAGTCAATTCCACATAAATGGCATAGCAGTCATTTAACTATTAATTAATCTTTGTCTTCTGCAACATTTGAAGGTAATATATGGTTTTAGTTATTTAATCCAACCAGGTGAAATCGTCGTGCTAGCTTGAGTTCCTCCCTGTAGATCATGCATCTACACTTTCTTCTTGTGTAAAAGAGCTGAAAAATATCTTCCCATACCAACAATAAAAAAAAAAAAAAAAAAGGAAAGAGCTGAAAAATAAGAGTTTGGAAAGAAGAAGAAATGAAGTTTAATAAAAACGTGTTATGAACATTTGTTTAGTAAAAAAACCTGTGGATTTGTGTTGAATAAATGTATGAAGACAAGCTGAAATGCGACAACTTCAAGCAACCACGACGTGAGACCAAATTCCTTTACAACTCTATAGGCTGCAGCCAATATGTGTGTATGTTCATATTAGTGTGTGTTTGTCTGCCTATATTCATGTATATTATAATTCAAGTGCCTAGCTAGTCTATCACCTCTCATAATCTAAATGAGCTCCACACGCCAAGCCAAGGAAACTGGACACTTTCTTGCAATATAAAACCTTGCTGCCACCATCATTGACTGTCAAACTATACATAGCAGTATAGCACTATTAATATTGAGTTTCCCAATGACAGAATCTTTACTCTTTCCTTAATTGATACTTTACAAGAACCAGCTAAAATAGTGAGAATCAATGTCCACTAGTCATCACGGCCTAAAAGTTGGAACTACAGACCCCTCATGCGTGCTGATAAATTATTAATTAGATGGTTCTGAACCATTCATCCCGGTAATGCCATGTAATTTATAATTAGAGATCCGTGGTTGACATCTTCTTATCATTGTTACAAAGATATGAAAGGTTTGGTACTAAGATCATACAAATAAGTACTCAATGATTGATTGCAATATGTTAGAATATTTTTGATTGATATATAGTAATTCATAAATTGTAATGTCTCATAATTTTTTTTAAAAAGAAAATCAAATTTATTTTTGAAAGATTCATGAATGGCACTGGCTTATCAAGATGGTTATATGTCATTTTAATGATATTCTTCAGATATGAAACTTTGAGTATTCAGAGATGCTCTTGTTATTCCCAATAAGATGGCTCGGTAACAGATCGCTTCTTCTAAAGCACGCCCCATTCGTTCCGCTCGCAACAATCCAATTAGTTCTCCGGGTGAAAAAACATTAGACATTCCATCTTCTGAAACCAACACTTTTAATGTTATTTGACGTACAATAATTCTATATGCCTATATTATGGATCTGTACCCCCCCGGGATCGAGACCATGTATGTTATGCCTCATATTTTTCAATGAATTATAACACATGTAGTAAATTGTTATTAAAAAGATACATTATGACTTGATGCTCGTCAATTAAACTTCAAATAGTATACTAAAAAAGTGAGAAAAAAAAAATCAAGCAATCATTCTCTTTAGTTAGATTTTTTTCTTTTTGTATTTACTCAAAGTGCTTTGTAGGAACTTAATTCAAAATTTTACTTCTTTCAATTTTTAACTGATTCAATCATCCCATCAATGAGAAAGAGGCCAAACCTGATAACTTCTCCAGAAAGATTGGCCGGGTAGTATTCATAAAATGTTTGGTAGAAAAAAAGGCAAAAGAGGACTAAATTTATTTATTATTAATTATACTGCTGCTGTGTCATCCGATCAAAAACTCTTATTTGATTTGGGATATTAGTTTGAATTTTGGATTTCCTAATTATATCTTCTCCAATTGTAATGGTTGGCTTTACTGCCATGGTCTGAAGTCTCTTCTTTTTCCGTGGGCTGCTTTTTGTGTGCCACCTTTTCACTGTTGTTATCCTAATTTGTTCATCTTTTGCTTGTCTTCTTCAATAAAATTCAACTTTCGGGAAAAAAAATATATATTGTCACATCTTTCTGTGCGATTTTAATTTAGCTACAAGGACAATGATGAAACATTATCCCATTGTGATTTTCTCTATTCAAATGTAACAAAAATATAGAATTTTTGAATCAGAATAATTTAGTAACAGTTTTGAAATCAAAAGGTACATTGATGATTTTTTATTTTTATTTTTTTTGTTTCTTAAGTAAAGAGTTGTCACACAATAGTATTATTTTATTACAAATTTTTTCTTGTAACATTATATTCTATTGCCAACAAAACAATACCCAGAAGTGAGAGGCCCAAAAGTGAAATGTATTATCCAAACACAGTCAAAACAAACCTTACTTATTAGCCAAAATTTGTTGTGTCTAACAAATTTTCTTAACATATTTTTTCACTCCTAGGTATAGACAATTGTTCCCATTCCTTAGCCTATTATTTTTGTGTCCAGAAGTAAAAAAAAAAAATACTGTCATATATTACATCAATCAAAAACAAGGAAAAGCTATGTATATGATAGATTTTCTTAATGAATTTTCTCACTTAATATGGTAGATTCTACTATTTTATCTCTAGAAGTAAGAAAATTCATTGAAAAATACATCATTCAAACAGATCAGTTGTATAAATTAGTCTTTGTATACCAAATTACTGCAAAATACAAACTTCAACATTCCAATACAAGGGTATTCAGGTACAGCTTTCCAGTAATAATCAAACTCTTAATTAAAGTTTCTAACTTCATTATGTGGATAATCACAACCACCACACCTTTTTGTCTGTCCTTCAATGATCTATCAGATCCTTCAGTGGCACTGACTGGCATTTACACATATATAGAGTTTAAAGTTCAGTCAAAGCATATTCCCCACACACATGCAATGACCCATTGTGCTAGACTCTAAATCTCACCGGAAATTGTAGACTGCCCAGAAAATCAAAGCTGTGAGAAGCCTCCATTAATGAATTTCTTGTAATGCCAACCTGGTCGATCTGGTTAATTGCCATACCCCGCAGCAGCGAGAGTCTTATGCATTGAGTTCCCCCCCCCCCCCCCCCCCCCCCCCCCCCCCCACCCATCGCTACATAGGTCTCTAGTGGTAGGCAGTTCTTGAGAAACACTTATGAAACAAGGAGAGAAATGTATATATAATGTGGGGCCTAAGCTTGAAAGGTGGCTTTTCTTTTTCAGTTAAAGGACTTCCAGAAGCAAAAGAACAGGAAAATAAGTGATTCAAGCACAAGAGATAGCTATGAACAAACAATTACAACAACCCATCAAAAAAGATTGTTTGGTTATGCTCTGTTTGGTTGCTAAGAGGAAGTTAAAAAAAAAAAAGAATTTGAAACCTTGAATCCTGTGACAAGGGATTCGAATGGTTATTGTAAGGCTCAAAGTTTTTGTATCTATGTGACTTCTTAACCACCAAATGGGGTGTCAAGCTAATTTAAAAAAAGATAAAATCAAATCAAAAATCCTGATTTTGAAAAGAAAGTACTGAGAAATGAACTGCTGCTCATATATCAATCAAAGTATCGAACACTATCACTCAGAATGGAGCTATAGCCCACTGTAGTGGAAGGCGGTGTGTACATGGAAGAGGAAGAAGAAGAAGAAACAATAACAGAAGGTGGAGGTAGAGGTGGTGGAGGAGGAGGGGGAGGCGGAAGAGGTGGTGGCAGTGAAGCAATTGATAAGACCCCAGAAGATACTAAAGCAGCTTGAGTAGAAGCAATATTAATATTAATAGCGGCTTCTTTGTATTTGTATTTCAGCATCTCAGCCATTACTGCATTAAGCTCAGCCTGTAAAGATTGAACCTGTTGCTGCAAAGTTGCAATTGCACCCATGCATCCGTATACTGGGTCTCTAAGCCTCACGTTTGCTTCATAAACCAAACTATTTGCCGCATCAGCTCTTTGGCTCTCAGGGACCTCCTAATTAGCCATTAGAAGAAAAAATAATCAGAAAAATACTTTTTTTAGGATGATAAAAAGTAAAAAAAAATGATTCCCTACTCTAAGAACAATACTCTCAACGGTGAGATGCAAAAAAAAAAAAAAATTTACATGTAACCACTGATTTCACTATTGGCAATAGTACTTTGGAAATACCCAAAATTTACTTGATAAAAAGAAGGTGGATATGAAAATAAGTGTCATATTATGGAAGAAAATAGGGTTCACCATGAGCATCTTGGAGACATTGCTTGCACCGAAGACTTTGTGAACAGCGGCAAATTTCTGGGGTTCATGTGGGGAGAAATAGGGAGAGAAAGGGCATTCTTCAGCACATCTTCGCCTTAAGAGCTTACATGCAGCACAAGGTGTGACAGTGTTCAAAGCCCCTGGAGGACCCAACAGATGTCTCCTTCCCATTTGAGAAGATGCATCAATCTCTCTCTTGATCTTCTTTCCTATCTCATCAAATCTCTCCCTGATGACAAACAAGAAGAAAAGGTATGATCAGGCCTCCTCATATATATCACAAGGACCGATCACTTTAGTTGGAATGTTTACCTTTCTCCGGACATCCAAGACTGCCACTGTGCTCTCTGATTGGATGGAGTTTGAAAGAGGCAAAGAGAGGTCGAAAGGGAGAAGGAAAGAAGAATCAGAAGAGGAAGCAGAGTGCTTAAAAGGCAAGGCTAGCAAGGAAAAGTAGGTCAATTGATGATTTAAAACAAACAAACAAACAAACAAAAGGGGTATCTGAGATGGTGATACACACACACATATAGATATATCACATGGTTATAGTACTGGATTAGGTTAATACGAGGGGAGGGACGGCTTGGAATAGAAGAGAAAGCTGACGGTGATAGCGATTATTGTTTGCAGAGAGAAAGTAAAATGCCAGCTTTGTCAAAGCTAGCTAGCCCGCGTATATATGACTCCTCCCAGCTATTGACTTTTGGCAGCAACCAATTCATATTGCTTCACACGTTCAATAGCCGGGAGCCTGAGGATCTGGATTTTCTACTCTTGTGATTTTATCCCATAAAAAGTCTGATACAGTGCACAAGACGCCTGTCACTACAGGTATAAAAAATGACAGGTTTGATTAATACAATAAAGATATAAGCATTAAATGGAGGGATCAGAATGATTAGGAAAGAAATTTAGGATGAACCACAATCTGTGTATTGCTAAAGATAATGTTAGTTCCTCTCAAATTCAAGACCTCACTCTTACCTCCTATGCACCAATGGCAAGAGAATTAAGTTTTTCTTAATCCCAGTCATGGATTCATTTTTATTCAGTTTCTTTGGTAATCAAATCTTCATTGAAATCATGTCCTTGCAAATTAATGGCAAAAATTTTGTTTATTTTCCCGTGCAGACACCAGCCAGATGGGAGATATTGATTTTGTGCTAAAATTTTCTTTCAACTGGATTATAGTAGTTCTGTCGAGGCAGGGATTTGGTTTCCTACAATACCCTTCACATTTCAATGGATGGGATTTGACGGTGAGAATAGTTTACTCAAGGTAATGCCTCTTTAATCTACAGCCACCAGCCCAGTCTTTTATGTTTTTTTCTCTGGTGCTAGGTCCCTTTACCTAGCTAACTGGTTTTTGACCATGCTTTGAGGACTACTACAATTTCATACACATAATGTTGTTTGAATTAACTACGTTTGTATTGTGTTTAATGTCGTATCATTGTCGGTCTGAAATGAATAAAAGAGTATTGTTGCGTTAGGTAATTGATTACTAACGTAAAATCTTGTTAATTTGGAGGTAACTCTTAAAATTATGAACAAGAATGTTGTTCGAATTCTGAAATTTTAACAACACCACTTATCAGGATATCATTCCAGACTGTAGTTTTTACAATAATATGCTTTAGCCACATTGTCTTGATAATTCACTGTTTATTTCTAAGATTTTGTATTGCTGCCACTATTACATTTTTTGTAACAACTACTGGTTTTGCATGGTGTCTTCTTATCTGATCATCCCTCCTTTGGAAGATGCAACACTGCATCACTTTGAATTTTAACAGGTGAGAGCAAAACAGGATCTCAAACTATTTTTTTTTTTTTTTTGGTGACAGTGGGAACCCCGCAAGTGTGGCTTGTGCCTCAAACGAGTAAACTCAACTCCGGTGTGCATTTTAATGGTTTGTACATGAAATGACCCCAAAACACTCACCAAGAATAGACCCAAAAACTTGAAATCCCCCAAAATTTAGATCTCCCTGTTTCACCATCTCTGCTTTTCTACCTCAGAGTTCTCATACCATCATTAAGTACTAATATAGCCTTGAAATAGTAAGATTTTAATGTTTGAAATACCATTTTTATGCTTTAATTCCTTTAAACTTGGTGCCAATCCCATGAAATCATCACCACTTGCCTGATGAAGCACTTGATTTAACTTAACTGCTTTTAAAAATAGAAAAAACAAAATGAACGTATTGGTCCAGTGAGTGTTGATATCAAGGTAGGTGGAGAAAAGGAGGGAAACCTAAATGGGTATATTTGGATCCCTGGAGTGAAAAAAAATATATATTTTAAGACATTGCTTTAAATGCAAGGATATGGAGTTATCAGGTCTTGTTTGACCCGTATTTTATGGCTTACAAGTCGCACCCTTGTTCTGTTCAACATTACCTACTCATCACTCATTTCATTCTCTGTTTTCAGTTTTCACCATTTCAAAATCACCCACTTCAAACCTTTGGCAAACATAGAGTCATAGACTACCACCCCCTTCAAAAACCTAGATAAAATTGAAAGTCACCTCTCTCATCTCATTTGATGCCCCATTTCAAGTTTAATTTCTGCTAAAACGGGTTAAAAATAGAATTCTAATCTCTGTAAAGTTAAGAAGTATAAATACGATACGATAAGAACATAAAAGCATATTATTTTTTTAAAAAAATAAAATACGAACATGTCAAAACCTATTGAATATATATATATATATATATATATAAATTTTTTATGACATATAAAAAAAAACTAACACTATTTCTCTTAAAATTGGCATAAAACACATAAATTAAAAAAATATTATTAAAATAACAAAATTATTAAGAAAAAAAAATTAAGAACTTCTTTATTTAATTTTCAAGAGTTTTAATTTTTCAAATAAATTTAATAACTATTACACAGAACATATATATATATATATATATATATATATATATATATGTGTGTGTGTGTGTGTGTGTGTGTGTGTGTGTATACATATAACCAAAAAAAAAAAAACTAAGACGAATAGGAAAAAATACAAAACAAAATAAGAAAAAAAAATAGAAAATGTGTCAAAAATTTTAAAAAAATTAAAAATTAAACACTCATTCTTTGCATATCTGTCACGTATTCAAAAAGTATCCAAAAATATTGAATACATGAGTTAAAATAAAATACCAATACTTCGTAGCCACCTGTAGAAAGTTAATACCATATACCTTAATAATTGATTAGATTTGAAAAAATAAAAATAAAAAGTTTAACTTCTATTATAAGCCGCCCCAACAAACACTCGTCTTCATCTCCTTGTATATCTAACGGTCAATGAATATATATGCGGTAGCTAGTAGGCACAAAACGCATACTGTTCCCCTTTGCGTGATAGTAAACTTCATTTAGGCCTAAAAGCCAGAAATTAACAACTCAAAATAAGGTTATTTTTAAATATTAACGTATTTTTTTACTTTAATTTTGATATATATATATATTATATTTACTTTTGTAATATGAAATTTAAATAGTTTCAACAAAAGAGATACAAATAAAAATCTATCAATAAAATTAAGTTTTTTCTTGAAATCTTTTTCAAAAGGAAATTTTATGAAACTTTTTATAGACTTAGATTTTTTTTTTAATCTTAAATTTTTAATTTAATTATATTATAAATACATAAAACTTGAAACATTTTCATAGAATTAGACATTTATTAATTTTAAACTTCTAATTTAATTATATTATAAAATCTAAAATTTGAGACATTCTTTTTTAATTGGTAATTAAAATAATTATTTTGTTAATTTTATGCTCTGCCAACCGATAGGCAAAACCACATTAACATTATAATATGACAATAGCCAAAGCCATTTTATCACAAAATAACTGTGAGAATCCATCTTTTAA
Organism: Nyssa sinensis; assembly: GCA_008638375.1. Lineage (NCBI taxonomy): Eukaryota > Viridiplantae > Streptophyta > Magnoliopsida > Cornales > Nyssaceae > Nyssa > Nyssa sinensis. Next base: position 14,550,378 of record CM018031.1, read on the forward strand.
GTAAAGCAGGTGCATAAATCAAGCGAATCAGACTATGCCATGTATACATGTTATCTATCTTTAAAAAAATAAAAAAAATTATTTTTATTTGCCTTACATAAAATAATTAACTGAACCCATTGACTTGATTAATAGATCTGACTCACCTAAAAATTTTTGGAATCCATGTCCCCCAAAGTTGAGGTGTAAACAGAAATATCTTTTACTGACAACGTTGGGCTCCTGCTTGCTATGAGGCCCATCTTGGAATTGATTTTACAGTTGGTAGCAGAAATGGACATCAGCTGGCCCTGAATAAATAATAATTTTTTTATCTATAAATATATCGTTTTAGAAATTATTTTTGTTTGAATAAATAATACTTTTTTATATACAAATATATAAATAATGAGTGATCTTTGAATTTGTGTTAGAGAGATAGGCATTCATTAATATTTGACGAGAAATTGTTCTACATACAAGATACTATCCCCGTGTGTGTGTGTGCGCGCGCGCATAGAAACAATTTCTAGGGTAGAAATCAAACACCTGTTTGGTTGCCACGAAACCCGGAGAAAATTGAATGGCTGAAAATTTAAAAGTTGATAATTTAACGTGTAATTAGCAAACAAACCACCGAAATAAATTCAGCCAAATGACAGTAAAAAACAAATAAGGATACTGTGTGCCTAGCGCCTTTGAGCACTTGTTGAGGTGTTTCAAACATCGCACTGGTAAAATTTGAAGCCATTTACTCGGGTGATTCCTTAGCATCCATCAGTTCATCCATTCTCTAGCGAAAAAAATTGCAGCAACAATTTCATATTGTTGTTCAAAACAACTGCAATCAAGTCAAAACAAACTTAACATCTTTTCTAGAGATATCTGCAATCCAAATTGCCCATAGCTATACCCAAACTTGCTTCCAACCTCTCATAGGCCAGCCTTACAGCAAATACTATATTGGTTACCTGCAACAGATAGTTGTGTGCCAAAATTCAACCAGATCAGTGGGCACAAACAGTTCAATAACTTATTGCACAATCCACAGTGATATAGGAGTTCTATCACCCGTACAATAACTGAACCAACTACAAAAATATCAAGAAAAGAAAAAAAATGCAGAGACAGTCATGTGACTGTCAAAGTTTGTACCTATGGAGTATTGTTACCTTAATCTGCCACATGCTCAACATGGTTTTGGTCCTCCTTGCTACAATGAACAATGTCCAGAGCTTCTTGAAAAATGAAACCAGCCGCAGAAAAGTTAACATGCACATAAACACCTTATTGCTAAAATTAAGAATTTAATAAAAAAGGAGAATAAAAGTCTAAAACAACTGATTGTTGAAATTCAGTTGTTAGCGTTTCAATCTTCGCACCGTATTCCTTGCATTGAATGCCCTGTTCAACAGCAGCACTATGACCAGACCAACGATTTCTCCTTCTCCAGACAGGAAGATTCCACAGTTCCACTATAGTATCATAAAAGACAACATTCCACATGACTTTCATGCAAGCATCAAAAAAACATTCTACGGACAACCATATATGTAGCCCAAAAGTTCTCGAAACTTCCAACAGATTTCATGCTTGATGGGAAGTTTGTAGGACTTCCATTAACAGGACGCTTCTGGCTAGAAACATTAATAGATACAGCTGCTTTACTCCCATAAGCAACATCTTCCTTCCATCAAAAAATCCAGATTTTTCAAATAAAACACCACGGGCAGAGAGGTTTTAGGAAATTAATAAAAAAATTAATTGAAAAACCTTGTTTCTATTCAGTGCATAAATATGAGAATTCAAAAGATATCAATTCTCTTAGGATTCACCTGAAAAAAAAAATCTCTTAAAGAACAGGTTTACAAAGCCAAATTGGTGAAGGTCAGAATAGTTGATAACAATTTTTCATGACTTTGAAGAACAGTCCATAGCTGGGAACTAATCAATATTCAACTTCTCTTATCATTATGCCTTTTCCCAATTTTCCAGCACAATGAACCAAGAGAAGTTCATACATTTGTCGATTTATTTCTTCAAGAGGTAAGTACTTATGTTCCTTTTAGTTTATGCAATGTTCTGATCTTGGAATTAAAACTTAAAAAGTACTTTATTAGGGTTATTTTGACTTGAATGTCCATTTATTCTTTCAATTTAAGTACTATATCATGTTGTATACATCTATGCATGGAAGTGTATTCCAAGATATAGTGAGAAGAAATTAAAGATGATAGATACTTAAACCTTTTTTTTTTTTTTTTTAATATTTCAAGTGCTAAAGCAGCTTTTTACCTCAAGCACTCTACCGCAAGGATAGTCAAACTGACAGCAGCAATTTGATTCAGTTATAATACCTATTGTACAAGTCAACAAAAGGAGAAAAAAAATGGCATCAAATATATGAACTTACCATCAATCACCAGTAATCATCACAAGAACAAAGCCCATTCCTGAAATGGTGAAATCGATTCCGATCCCTCAGAATTATCTCTCTCTTAAATACCTTGGATATGAGTTTCATAGCAGAATGGCAATCACTACACGTTCGGAGGTTCTTCACCACCCGAATTATCTTTCCAGGTGGTGTGCTCATAATTCCAAAAGCAACAGCAACTCTCTCACTATGGTATCTAATTGCACTCTCTTTCTCCTCGTCTTCTATGTCATGGAGCACCGAAGCTGTATCTGGCTCATGCCCATGTACTTTCAGCTCCTTCGCGATCCTATCCAAAAATGCATTAATTTGTGGGAATTGAGGATGTGAAGTGTCCCCAACCACAAACTCATGTACTATATTTTCCACCTCAATTGAACTGCATCCAGGTGTTTTACGCACCCCCCTCTCAATCATTAACTTCCGGCACATATCCACCTCATCCCAGCGATTTAACGATGCATATAGATTGGACAAGAACACATAATTTCCTCCATCATGTGGGTCCAACTCCAACAGTTGCTGGGTTACATGCTCACTAAGTTTGGTGTCCTTGTGAATCTGACATGCTCGGAGAAGGCTTCCCCAAACCACTGAATTTGGTTTCATGGGCATGGTTCTTACGAGTTCTAATGCCTCTTCAAGAAACCCTGCTCGACCCAAAAGGTCAACCATGCAGCCATAATGTTCGATTCCAGGTTCAACCCCATAAATGCCACGCATTTGGGAGAAATATCTTCTACCAATGGAAATCAAGCCTGAATGGCCACACCCACACAAAAGCCCAACAAAGGTGACCCCATCTGGTTTGATCCCCTCCTTCTCCATTGAAATAAAAACATCAACAGCCTCCTTGCCATAACCATGCATTCCTAATCCTGTGATGATAGAATTCCAGCAAAAGATGTTCTTCACAGGAAGGCCATGAAACACATCAAGTGCTGCTTCTACTCTCCCGCACTTGCAGTACATGTCTATAAGACCATTACCTAAAACAACATCAATTTTAAAATTGTTCCTTCTGATGTAACCATGAATCCATTCACCCATATCTAAAGCGCCAAGATGAGCACATGCAGATAACAAGCTAACCATGGTTATCTCGGTTGGCTTCACTCTCTGAGCTTGCATTTGTTGAAAAGCATACATTGCTCTCCTAAAATCCCTGTATTGGACATATCCTGAGATCATGGTATTCCAGGTGACACAATTTTTAGCCGACCCCATCTGAACAAACAACCCCTCAGCATTCATTAGCTGACCCAACTTACAGTATCCATCGATCATCACATTCCACGAGACCACATCTTTGACCGGATTGCGATCAAAGAACAGACGAGCAGAATCAATGTCACCCAACCTGCAGTAACAGGTGATCATAGAATTCCAAGAACATGAATTCCGCTCTGGCATACCATCAAACAGATTATGTGCCTCCTCAACAAACCCATGCTTGCCCAATGCCGAAATCATTGCATTATTTGCCACAACATCTCTTTGGGGCATTTCCGCGAACACCCGCTTGGCCGACGTTAAATCTCCAACCTTTCCATAATAATCGAGCAACCCAGTTTGCAAAATCACATCAAAAACAAAACCCATTTTCAGTATCTGGCAATGGAAAGACACCCCCAGTTGGGTCAAACAAAGACCAGCACATGAACGGAGAATCAAAGATAACGTACTTTTAGTAGGAATCAAATGATTATATCGCAGCCCATTGTAGAAACCAAGAAAAGCTCGAGAATTATTGGATTCTAAGGAAACCCGAATCATCGAATTCCATAGCAATGGGTCGGCTGCTGGAAGATTTTGCAAGAGAAGCAACGCGTATTGAGGCTTGTGAGATCGATAGCAGGAGGAGAGAAAGTCATTAAGGCGAGGAGTGGAATGGAGAGATCCATTTGTGAGGATTTGAGCGTGGATTTGCTGTAATTGCCTGAGATTTAAGAATTTGTGGTGAAGCCTGAATGTTATATAATCAGGAAGAGATGTAATAGTTTTGGGAATCGAATACATCAAATAGTTCGAACCTCAGAGCATCTTTTTCCTGAGTAAATCTATTCGCTTGTAGTCTGCCAATTGCTCCTCTTTTTATATGTTTCAGACTTCTTCGTGTTCCCGCCAATGCTTGGCAGCTTGGGGGCTTTGGCACGCCAATTTCCCTACTTATGCTTGGTTAAAATATTTTCTGTCTCCTCTTTGAAATATGTCTTTTATCTCAGCCTGAATCAAGTATTAGTTTGGATGAGCCGGTAAAAAAAATTATAATTTGATAAAAAGAAATATGATTTGAGTTGGTATGTGAGTATTTAAATAAATATATTTTAAATACCATTAAATAATATTATAATATTTAAATTAATTATTAAAAATGTTAAATATATTATATAAATAGAAAAATGAATATTTTCGTAATAAGAATTTAAAAAAAAAAATTTACCGACACTTTTTGAAATAGAGATTTGAACTTGAAAACATACAAATGTTTCAAAAAAATTAAAACAAATATTCAAATATTAAAAATTATTCGATTTAAATTCTGAAAATTCTATTTTAAAAATGGACATTTACAAATCCGTGTTTATTCAATAATTAATTTAGTCAAGTTTTAATGATTCTTTTAAATCTGCCTTAGTTTAAGTTTATTCAAAAATATTGGTAAAAAAATTATAAAAAAAGAAGAAGAAGAAGAAGAAGATAAATTGTATAAATTAAATTGAACTTTCCTATTCTTTTCAAATTGAAATAGAGATATATTTCTCACGTAAAGGTGAGACTCATTTCATTTTACTATAATTAGATTTCTCTTGAGTGTCACTTCTTCTTTTACCTAGAAGAAGTGAATGTCTCTTTTTCAATGATTCGTTTATTTTTATCTTTGGAATGTAACTTACTTTTCATAGTTTAAAAGGAAAATCCACTCACACAAATACAATAAATAAACAAATAAAACTTGATTTTATGTTTTACTTAAGTTAATTAAGTCACTAAATATAATCATTTATTCAATCAATGAGAGTTCGTTTAACACAACTTTTGCATTGTAACTTTTATGTTTACATTTACAAAAATCATTTCGAATAATTAAATTGTTTCAATTATTTTTTTCGTATTATTTTATTTTTCAAAATATACAAAATTATATCAGAAAAAAAAACTTTCATTGTTCATTTTTTTAATTATAGTAATAATATTACATTAGAACAATACTTAATTTTAAATTAAGTAAGAAAAACTTTCTCTTACCTGAATAAGTATCTTAACCCCAATTTATCGTGTATGCGATACACTCATATTTTTAATTTTTATTTTAAGATAAAACTAAATAATCATATGATTTTTATGTCATTTGTTACATGGCACAATAAACTTGTGATACATCAAGTATTATCTATTAAATTATATGTATTACAAACTTTCTAACATATACGATTATGAACAATGGTGGAGCCAAGGAAAAAAAATTAGGGGGTAGTAGAATTTTTTTGGGAGAGATTTTAAAAGTAAAAATATTTATTTCTTAAAGAGGAAGAAAAATAAAATGTTTGTATTTTCCATCTTTATTCTTAAATTTTTTTAACTATCAAACAAAGCTTAAATGAGAAGGTTTTAACAAAAAAAACATCAAAATTCATCAAAAAAAAAATGACAAAGAAAGTTTTCTTAGCATCCAAACAAATATTAAAGGAAATTTTTTTAAAGAAAACATCAAGTGGGAGTCCTGCGCAAGCCCAAAAAAGTGTAATATTTTAAATATTAATTTTCATCAAAGTTGTATATTGCTGAAAACTTGAATGGAACTCCAACATATTTTAAATATTTTTCCTACAAAATATTTGTTTAAAAAATTCATAGGATGATGCAGCATTTATTGTTTTGAAAGAAAATCGCTTTTATATTAATTAAATTCCAAAGTAGTCAATTGTAGTTAGTTACTTGGTAATACAACCTTTTTGCACTTTTAGCTACAATTTGAGCAATGTTATGTCGTATCATTTGGGACTTCAAATTTAGAACAGAAATCCAATGTCTGTATCAATACTCGTACAATTTTATCACATCTTACGCGGCGAGGCCAGGCGCCAGGCGTCAGGCCCCCCTCACCTGGAACCTTCAAAATATTTGACTTATTATCATGTCACAGGATCAATTGAACCTTCAAAATATTTGACTTATTATCATGTCACAGGATCAATTGGTTATTGGTTACTGGTGATTTGCAAATCTCTTATCTCAAGAAAATAGTACAAGGATAAGCAACAACATTTGGAGATTATGACTCACTAAGCTAGAAAAGCTACCAATTTGTTTTTAAGAAAAAACACTTCCTTAGAGCTATTAAGATTGCAAATGGTCTCTCCCCCCTCTCTGTGCTCTCAGGATCTAATCTTGTTTTTTCCAGTTCATGAGGTTTAAGGTAACTGTTTCGTTTTTTTTTTTCAATTTCATCTTTCACCATTTGTGTTCCATGCATATCTGGGGGCATTTCAACCACCTGTGAATCACCCCCGGTCTTGCCCTAAAACTGATGAAGTGGGAAAAACAATGTTAGATCCTGCGCGCTTGAGACACCTCAAGCATATAAAATTTAACTTAGAGTAGCACTGCAGCTCTTAGAAATGTTTTTTTCTTAATACAATGAACTCTCATCAGCTAAAGAATTGCATACTACAGTGCAATATAAGCACCACTAGTTATTTTAAGGGTTAATAGAATAGCAACATTCCTGACAAATATACCAGTATTTGGTGGAAGTTAAGATAAACCTAGCTTTGCAAATTCAACCATCTAATTTAAGATACTTTTTATGGTTTAAATGGAATTTAGCATACATCCATTTATTGTAGATTTTACTCCAACAATCCTGTTATCTATTGTATGTGAGAGACCTGTAGTGACTCCACCATCCTAAAAGCAAACACCAAGGGAAAATTGATTAGCCCACAATTAATGGTGATGTTCTTCACTCAAAGCTTAAGTTTGAGATAATCTAGGAGCCTTAACTACATAACATCCATTTACTGTAGATTAGTTGTAGCAAGACAGAACACCAACGATCAAATTAATAAAACTTACAGGTTTTATATCCATCTCATCTATTTGAAAAAACAGACAGCCAGTGGAGGACATAACAGAACACTAACAGTACAAATACTCCATAGAAAGCCCTAAAATTATAGGCATAATGGATTTGGGGACTTGATCTGTTGGTCTCAAGCATACTTTGGTACATTTCCAAGCCTCTGTAATTTCTTACTAATTTACAACACAGGAATAAAAGTGTAATTAGAAACTAATTTCTTTCAGTCACCCATTCAATCAAATATTACCATTACTCTAGACAACAAATCAAAAACTGAGCTTTAGTAACCTTACCATAATTGTATTATCACTCCAAATACATTGGACATGTCGCAAGATAAAATGTAAGACTCCAAGGCAACAAATACGTATGAAAACAGCATTTGTCCTTGGACATCAACCAATGAGATCCATACAGTTTCAGTAAGCGGTTCCAAGATTACAATAACAAAGTCAAGTGTTTAATAGTGATCTCTTCATCCTTTGTCCACTTCCAATCAACCCAAAGTCCTTGACTCCTCTATTTGCATATGAACCACATAAATAGTTCTCCAATAAGAAATATCAATTCATCTAAAATTTAAATCATATAAACTAGGACCCTTATCTTTACCGTTTACTTCTTCATTTTCACCTATGTTAGGAAATTTAGATAATTTATATCGGCAATTCTTTTCCAAAAGATAGTTACTCTTTAGACATGTAATTATTAAGTCATGTGGTTTATTGCTAGTCATAAATTAAGTATAAGTTAGTTGTGACTATAGGCTAAGTCTGTTTAGGGGAATTACAATTTGGAATATTTTTAAACTTATTTTGATAAGAATTAATGAGTTGTTGGAAAAATCAGAATAAATCAGTCAAAATTTATGAAGCCAATTTCCAATAGCCTGATCATTCAAACAAAGTGTGAGCTGCGTCTAAATGGAAGGGATCGTTTGAATGGAAGAGTGTTCTATGTTTGAACACATTTTTTTTTGTGTCGTTTTGGCTGCAATTACTTAATTCGTGCATTAGCCCTTTTTCAATTAGGTTTAGGTTTTGTGTATGAAATTTGTAGTATAAATAGGGTACTATGTGATACATAGACATAACCCTAGCCTCTTGAAGCACATAGAGTTATAGAGAGGTCTTTTGCTTCAATTTTTTTTCCTTCTATATAGTTAGTCCTTTGCAAGATTTTGAACTGTGTGGTTGTGATTCTATATAGTGTTGGGTTAGCACGTGTAGGTGCAAACAGAAGGTTTAGGCATGAACTTCCATTACATGAGATTTGCACATTGTTAGAAGTAGTGGATCTGCGGGTCATGGATGGTACTGAATTGAAAGTGCAAAAGGCTAATCAAGTTTGAAGCAATCAACGAGAAGTTTCACACAAACTAGTGGTAAGCCACTAGAGGTGGCAACTTAGTTGTTTAAAGGGTTATAACTTTATGAACTTATACTGTGTTCTTATTGATTAGTCTATCTTTTGCAACCTGGTATGGGTTTTATTTTCCATAAGGGTTTCCTATGTAAAACCATTGTTTCTCTATTTTTGTGAATGCACGTTTTTATTATCATTATTATAATCGTCATGTTGACATAAATTTAAGATCCTAGATATTTAATAAATGAATATCTTCTATAGTAATCTGTCTTGATAAATAAATATATTAAAATCAGTGATTCTTATTAATTAAATAGTGTTTTAATTAATTAAAAATTAATATAAATCTTTCCACACTTTGGTAGACAAGACTATCATTAATTTAAATACCACACCGAGATTGCTGCATAGCATAAATATTTCTCACAACCTAGGTTCTTCTTCCAACCCTCTGGTTTTATTGGGCATATGGAAAAACACAAGTCCCTATTATATCGACCTAATCAGCACTAAACAAGGGCAAAAAGATATAATTAAAAAAAAAAACTAGAAAATGGCAAACTTTAGAAGATGAAAACCCTCTCAAATGCTCAACATACATGAAGTACTCTCTTTCTTACCCAGTGGATGACATATTCAGCATAATCCCAATAAAACTACCCTATTAGCTAATTTGCAATAGGTAACAACAGTCGTGAAATGTTTCCTCAAACCTCCTTGATTATTTCAGAATCTGCCAATGTCCAGCAACACACTCCTTCCAACAGCAACTAATGCCTCAAACTTGCCCCCCAAAAAATAAACATTGGAGCCTACACTTTCACACATCAACATCATTGGCACTTACATTTACTTCAGTTTAATGCAGAAACAAAGCTATTCAATGCAGAAACCACAACTGCACCTGCACGTCCTCCTACTCCCACTGAGTACAGGTAAACATAAATGTAAAACCATCAGAAGCCTAAAGGGGCAATCTTCTTGAAATCTTTGTCTAAAGTCATTTAAAGCATTAAAGTTGTGTTTGGTCTGATAAAGAGTGATGGAAACGGTAAGAAAAGGAAAACTAGTCCCATTTTTTTAGGAGTTTGAAGAGGAAAAATTTGAAAATAAGTGAGAAAATAAATTTTTGGCAACTATTGGATTTTCGAAAAAGAAACTCATCGTTCTTCTTACAAAAAGAAAAACATAAGAAATTTAGATTTTCCTGTAAAAGTATTAATATTTGTTTTAAGTTTCCAACTTCCTTAAAAATTATTCATCCTAACCAAATATTCACAAAAAAGTCTGTCCCTTTCATTTTCTAGTATTTTTTTCTTCCCAACCAAACATAGGCTAAGTAAAGAATTGGAGTTTCCTAGTTCCAACTGACAAATCTTATTTCAAATTTTCTCTTTTCAAAAAACTAATCCAGCTTCATATTTTCTCCATCAAAATATGAGAAGTTCCTTTGTTGGTTAGCAACTAGCTAGTTAAGAAGGAAACAACGAAATGAAGTGAGGAAGTTGTTAATAGAACATGCAACCAAGGGCATGAAATAAGAGGGAATAGATTAGAAATAATTGTTCAAATAAAATTGGGTGAACCTGATGATGATGCAACTAAAACTGCTTCTGTTAGGAACACATTTATTGTAAGAGAGAACATGTTAAACATTATTCAACTGCACAGTCTGCACCAGACAGCTAGTTCCTAAAGTTTAGCTGGGAGAAACCACACTCGCAACAAGTTTCCAAAAACTTGGTAATTAACAGTAAGCTCCAGGAAAGAATTCCCCTTCCTGGTTGTCTGCTTTTACTGATTATTTCAAGTCCAATATATGCTGTTTCTCAAGTCTCAACTCTCAACATCATGGCAACAATAATATCCATAGAGCATGAAAGGAAATCATATGACTGAGATTAGAGAATAAGTCTCCAGTGGAATTGACAACTGCCAACTAATGGTGGAATGCTCACGAAGTTAGAGAGCAAGAAGTTCCAACATTTTATTCACAATCCAATAAACTTAGATCATAAAGTTTTAGGTCATTACCCACCTATATATATACACATACACATACACATACACATACATACAAATATATAAACAAATATATATATATATATGTATGTATCAATTCTAATCGTAGTAACCAGAAACGGAATGAAACCAGAGTAGAGGCCACATATGATACAGAAACTAGAAAATGATGGAGAGAAATGTTACAGGGAAAAGGTAGCGTAATTCAGGCATTGCTGATGTTTTAACATATAAATCTACAACCAGCAGCAAGATTTCCACTTTGAAAGTAAGTATGATTCCACAAGAGAGAGGCAATCGACAGTCAGCAGGTAATCTGAGTTGCAAAATAATAGCGAAATCGAACCCAAACGTATAAAATCTGGCAATAAATGAGACAAAAACGAGAAGAGGAAAGAGAGAAAGGGAACATATCAAGAAGAAGAAGTCCAACGAATCAGCTGGAGCGCTTTGAAGATGAAGAGGAAACCAAATTCCTCCAGAGATAGCGACCACTTGCCATGTCCACACAGGTCCAGAACCCCGCCTCAATTGCCGCCCAAACCTGCAATATAATAAAGAAAAATGTGGCAAAGAAATTGATTCACAGGAAAAGAAAACTGAAGGAAAGAAAAAGGCTAGAAATGATCATAAGGTGAATTGGAACCTGCGAGGATTTGTTGACGGAGGTTTGTGGGGCTAATTGGGATGAGTCAGAAGGAGGATTCACGGAATCGTTGGAACGATCTTCAGGAGTTTCGTGTTGAGACTTGAGGTTCTTCAATACGAAAAAGCCGGCAAGCGTGGCCGAGAGTAAGATCAGAATCAGTCTCAGCGGGCACATTTTCTCTCTTTCTCTTACTCTCTCTCTCTCTCTCTCTCTTCAGTTTTTTAGAGAGAGAAATTTCTTCCAAAGCCAAAAAGGAAAGAGAGTTTGGTGAAGAAAGGGATATTAGTGAGAAGTACATTGTTGAATAAATGTGTAAATTTGTCAACACGGTTTGGTTAGAAACTTAAAATGCATCTAGTCCGGGTGAGGGACCAGTTGTGTCTGTAAACTAAAAATCATTAAGTTTTGAATTTATTTTGTCTAAATAGAAAAAAATTAAAATGCATCACCATTTATCACAAATATAATGTTATTAGACCATTCTTTAATAGCAATATAATTTTATTATTATTAATAAAAAATAATAATTAGTTCGTTTTTATTTAATCTATAAAATAAATATGTTAATCAGGTACAAAATAGATAGATGGACAATTCTAATATGACTTGGATCTTTAAATTAAAGTAATAAACAAAAGAAAAAGAGTTGAATCCTCAATTAGCGGCCACAAAGCACGTTCTCTATTTTCTTTTCTTTCGCGGTGGGGTTAAAATATTTAATGACGCTTTAAGTGCACACCTTCTTGGATCCCATAATCTTAATTTCCATTTTATCGCTTGGCTACTCTTCAATCTTAAAGTAAAATAATTTAAAAAAAAAAAAAGAGAGAGAGAGAATTAAACAAAACGAAATAATTATTCTAGTTGTTGACAAATCTGTAATTAAAATTTGTGAAACATTGTGGATCGAGATAAATTTTGCATTTTTCTAAAATATTTAGGGGCACTCTTCTAGGTTTTATGTTCCTCCAATTAGTGTGTGAAAGTGAGTGAATGTAATTTAAATAAAAAATCGTGTGGGATATAATAACAAATTATATAAAAGAAAAAAAAATATTTCATTTTATCACCCAATATTTAAAAATGGAAAATTGAGCTGGAATTCACTATCACTTGGACTTGGTCCAGTTATGGTTAATTGACGGTTTTTTTTAAGCCTATTCAGTCTTTTTAAAAACTCATAGTTTTTGATTTATTTTTCAAACCCATATTCCCAAATACCTCTCTTAACAAAAATCTAGACAAGAAGCGTCTCTTGAATATCTTTCATGCTTCTTGAATATTTTAATAATAATGCTCTACATTCTATATGTTCATGGCATTTCCGTAGGCATAATACACAAGTATCTGGGCCAACTGTTGCACTCAATTAGACATTACTTGAACCAAGTTGAAGGGCTACCAGAGACCAGAAAATTTCTGCACAATTTGCTTGGCTTCTCAACAAATATACACTAAAAAAGTGTCCCAACGTTCCAATAAATCATTTTGTCCCCCCATACTAATAAAAATCCGATTCATGAAAGATCTCGGTTTCAGTCTGAAAAATGCGAGGAACAGAGAATTTCTTCATGACATTTCAAAGTAGGATATTTGTTCCAGAACAGCCAGCAAATGAATGAATGCTAAGAGTTCAAATCCATCAACCGCAAATTGATCAACAGTGGAAGGGGCAATGAATAACGATAGGGATGATCCAACGTGCCAACTTCTGCAAACAATATCAACTTCTAAAATGCTGAAGCTTATTGAGGTACATTATATGCATTAGATTTATACAACTGGATAGATGGGTAAAAACAATAATTAGAGTTGTCCAAAAGCACCTAGAGGCCAAACCCAAAAACTACACAAAATGAACAAACTTGCGGGTTTGGGTCACATTTTGCATTTTCAGTTAGGACTGGCCAACATTATCGAGTTCATCCCAGTTTAGATCCATACAGTGATATTAATGTCAAATATAATACTACATTTAACATGAAAACGTCTTCTAAGAGAAAGGTCAATTGAATACCTTCTAGAGTTTTGCAAATCGGCCAACCTTAGCAAGCAATGTTCTGAAATTTCGGATACCAGCTCCAGATTTCGCGCTTACCATCATCTGGAATGAAAAATAAAGTCAATGAATTCAGCTTGCTCCTACAATAGTGAGCCTAAAATATCAAATTAGAATCCGTTAATCAAGAATTTCCCTCATACCACGGGTGGAACTGCAGACTTCTTCGCCTTGAGGCTCTGCAAATTCAGATGGCACATACCAGTTTTCAGTCTCACAGGAGAAGGATATTATCTCATACTGAAGTCACGAGGTTAGTGCAAAATTTGTAAGTGCTAGCTAGCCCAACTGGCAAAGTTTCTAAGCAGTTATATCAGAGACCTTGGACCAAATCCTGTCTTGATCCAAGTCAGGGTTCCATAGGCAGGGGGAGGCCTACCCCCATTGTGTACCCAGCCGTTGGACCAAAATAATAATAATACGATTATTGCAAAATTCACCTCTTCAATTTGCATTGCACGGCGTGCCACATCAATTGGGAATACCAAATCTGTCTTTGTTAGTACAATCTGGTATTTAGTTTGAGACCTGTGAAATTACCAATGAAAACACTACTAATCAAAAAACAAAAACAAAAAACAATGAAAATACTAATTAAGGACAAAACATGAAGTAACTTCTCTTAAACTCAGAATGGGCACAGGAAACACAATTTACACTAAATCCTTCAAATGTAGTACGATAGGGGATAGAATAGTGTAAATGAAACCATGAAAAAGGTGGAATACAATAAGATAAGTCCAATATTAAGAGTATTTTCCTCTCTCCTTTTTTACCCAAAGATGAGTAATGGATTGGAGTGTGAAATGTAATAGTTGTCCATATGGCGATGGAAATTTATTATATTGGAATAGAACATGTAAAAGTATTGAACTAAGCATACCTATAATATTGATCTCTTGATTCTTATTGGTCCTTCCTTTTATATTTCTATTAAAAGGAGAATGGAGGGGAAAAAAACAATGAAGAAATTTATCGGATTGCTAAATTTAGTTTTATGAAATATAAGTATTCCTTGTTTTGGAACACACACACCAAAATGGAGATCACGGGATATTAACATTTTCTGGTAATTATAAGACAAAATGAGATGCCCCCAGCACCAAAGGAAACACCCACAAGCATTGTGCATGTGTGTGTGTGTGTGTGTGTGTGAGAGAGAGAGAGAGAGAGTGGGTGAGTGTGTGTCTCTGAGGGAGAGAAAGAACTAATATGAAGTACTATTGATATGGCAAAACTATACTGCCTCAAGCAGCGAATGGATAAAACAAACAATGATGCCACATTATATTCGCAGTAAATGATATTGCATTTTACTGCAATATTTGGGGACAACACCATTATTCTATATGACTTCTCTCTAAATGATAGATTCCCAACTCCTAATGTAACAGGAAATTTGACTATGGTGTTAATAAAAAAGTAGTATGCACAGCAACAGCATTACAGAAACATGTCCAAATGCATAAAATGGTATCCAAGTCACATGTTTAGCAAAAAGGGTAAAATTGGGGAGCGTCCAATTCCTAAGCTGGCCAAATGCCCCCCTCCCCCAACCCAAAACACACACACACCACACACAAAAACACAAAACAAAAAGCAAAATCCAAAACCCCCCATTATAAAGGGGAAAAACTGTTTGTCCATCATACATGAGTGGTCATTGACAGACATGTATCGGCCGTATGATGGCAATCTACATCTAACTAGTCAAGAGTGCTCAAGAGTAGCAACCTAAAACCGGGTGTATGTGTACCTTTCCATCAAATCAATTAGCTCGTGATCCCTTGGCTTCATACCCCATTTTGTGTCAATGAGAAGGCATACTCGCTTTAAACCAACCCGTGTGGAGACATACTCCTTGACCTACAAAATTGAGTAGTTGCAAAACCAACAGTAAAGTCATTTTGAATCACCTCATGTTTATAGATGTCAAACAGAAGCAAAGGAACAAGATCATAAACCTATTTATACAAAGAATAAAATAATTATAGCATTAGTGATTAATATGACTATTAAAGCATTAACTTAGTTTATCTCCCATCCAAAACACTAAATCAGGTGGCCACTTCTTACATACAGCACCACCTACACTAAAATTCTCTCTCTTTTTTCCCCTTCTTGCTAAGTACCATCAATTCTATTTCAATGAACTCTCCCCAATTCCTCCTGCAATTTAGGATGCAATGATGCTTGATGAAGAGACAAAAGCTCTGGAACGACTGACTCAGGCATCGCACTGATTTCCCCTTTCTCCCATCAGCAACTGAATCTAGGTCAAAACTCATGCTCAGAACTCACTATCATCTCTTTGCAAACCCAACTCCCTTTACCTCTGGAATTCCCAAGCGCAGACTTCTTCCCACTGGCTGGTTGTGTCTTTAAACTTTAGTACAGGACTATCATTTAACATTATAGACACCAACCACCCACTGGACAGAAACTTGACCAAACTATTATATATCCATATTTCATGTTTCACTTCAATGGTCAACAGTCGCCATAAGGTATCATGGTTGTTTATATATATTCTAGATAACAGAAACCACAAATGAAAATAAAAGGCCATTGCAACTCACAAGCTCCTCCCAAGCTTCCTTGACTTCTTCTTTTGCATAAGCGAAGCCATATCCAGGCAAATCAACTAAGGAGTGTTTTGGTCCAAGCTTGAAAAAATTAATAGTCTGCAGAATAACTGTCAGTTATTATCATGCATATGCACAAATTCTAAAGTTCCAGTTTCACTGAAAACAAAAGCACCTGAGTAAGTCCAGGCTTGTCCGATGTCCGTACAACACCCCATTGTCTGGTAAGTGCATTTAGTAAAGATGACTTTCCAACATTTGACCTTCCTACAAAGGGAAATTAAATTTAACTAAGATCAAACATTATCTGAATTCTAAGAAAGTCTGAAACAAAAATTGTAAGAGATTTATGCGCTAAAAAGAAAAAAGAAGAAGAAGAAGAAAGAACACAAGCCTACAAAATTTAACATTAATTGAACAAAGAAAAAAATATAGGATGTTCTTTTTGAGGAATATATAAAACCATCTGACAACTTCAGGGGAGTTACCTGATTGGATGAAGATATATAGCTATACTCAGAATGGCTAGTTCAAGGTGCTGAACAACAGAGTTTGATTTTGGAAAATGCCATCATTATGGGAATGCGCAAACGGTAGAAAAATTACATCAATCCATTCCGCGATGGCATGCTACAAGTGAATATTTGTGACAAGAAATGAATCCTTTTCTTTTTTTGACAAGTACAAAGTATGGGCCTCTTTAAGGACTATTTTGTAGAGGCCTATTCCTTGAATCCTAAATTTAGGACTATACATTTTTTATTTAATCCATATAATTTCTTTTTAGGGAATAGAGGAAATGCATATCAGGTTCATCGATTAGTATGTATGAGAGGAAAATATCGGATCCCCAAGGGCAAAATGATAAATTCACCTATATACCTATTAGCCTGATAGTATGAGCATCAGGAAAATTCTAAAATAGGTGAAATCCTAATTTTAAATGAAAATTTAATAAATTATATAGATATATAAAGTGATCCAGTAAACTCGGGTATCTAAACAATGCAAGGGTATAATTTGAAATCTATACCTGCAAATGCAATCTCTGGAACTTCAGGAGGGGGAAATGACGAAGAAATCTTTGCAGCAGCGAAAAATGTTAATTTGTTCCTAAATATCTGCCAAAAATTATTAGCACCAACACTAATCACAAAATAAACGGTAGCTGAAAAGGCAGCTCGCAGTAAATATGTTGCTTGCATGCTCAAGATAGATTCACTAACATCACATGGGTAACAATATAGGAGTTGTTTCTCATGCAGATAAAGTGCATAGAATTTTGTTGAAATGTTTCAGAGCCATTGCCATAGTAGTGAATGTAAGAAAATTGATTTTTCCCTTAGATCATATAACTTAAGTCATCTTCTTAATGAATTCATAGAGATGATGAGCATCAATTACACCATCATTGACCATACATAAATTATTGGATCACATCTAAATCATCTTTCTTCCAGAATTTCAACAGTACACTACAAGCAGCATTTAAGAAAAATAGAAAAACAATAATATGTTGCCAAGATGAACTCTATATGCCTGTGTGTGTGTGTGTGCCATCATTAAATCCACTTGCACTGCCTAAGTAAAAGATCAATATAAAACTGCCACATGATCTGTGGCATACTGAACTATTTTCAGACAATGATTGATCTGAAGACAATAATATAGCACCAGGAATAACATGATTAAAATTATTTCCCTCTCATTTTAAAACTCATTTTCCATTTAGTGCCTAACATTTTGCATGTATTTGGCCATTGCCTAAAGAACGAAAATGCCAACTGGATAATCATTACCTGAAAACAAGTCTTTCAAATCAAAGAAAATTCTGGGCCAACTAATACCTAGTGGTAGTACAGATGTTCTTTAAGGTTCTGAATTCCAAATTTAGGACTAGCAAGAACATATGTTTAAGTACAGACCAATTTAAAAACAGTGATTCTAAAGCTCCCTAAGATACTAGGAGTAATCTAAATTATTCTTCCAAGATGACCATGCTGCAAGCTGAATTCGGATCAATTAGCTCATAGACCTGAATCAAATTAGTAAATTCCACCAATTCGGCAGATGCTCAGATTTTCTCATTCGAATAGGAATGGGAATGGGGTTCCAAACCATGATTTCTCTTGCCATTTTTCTTTTTGACTGGAATGAGATTGGGCAGCTTGGTTGCAATCTGGACATTGATCAATCTTTATGCTTCCCAGATAATGGTAATTAGACTTAAAACGCAGAATAATGGGAGTGATGTGGAATTCATTCTGGCACATCTCAATTGAATGCAGGTCACTTCTGCACCCAGTCCACCCCTTCCAACACCCTGGAATGACGGGACCAACAGTGTATCGGCCTTTCTAGGGAGCTGTCAGCTGATGGATGCTATAATTCAGGCTTCAAGATAAAATGGTTTCCAGTTCTAGCATGCATCTTCCCTTCTACAAGCCATTCTGAGCTAGTAAAAGAGTGATGAACCAGTTAAAGACCCTGCGAAGGATGACAACATCACAGTCCACCTGGTCAGAGACTCACAGGGGATATTCAGAAAACCCAGAAGCAACCCCCCAGTCACCAGGTAAAATGAAGGATTCCAATCATCAAAGCTTTGCTCCATATAACCCTCCAGCAAAAAGGCAAAGCCACGTGGGCTCACTTCTACAGTATACACGTGAAAATATCACTAACCAACCCTTGGTTAAGTATGAGATGACCCAAGTATTTTAAATCTTTCAATTAATTATAATCTAAACCACAAAATGATGGCCAAAACAGCATATGTATGTTTATAACACTGAAGTTCATTCTAATGTAAAAAAATAAAAGAAAAATATAATATTGACAGACAACATGCAGAAACAAAGATAAGAAATAACTGAAAGAATGATGGCACAGGTCATCTTGCTCAAATAGTGTTAAAAAGTCGCATATGCTGCATAATTCAAGTCTAGCAACCACAAGGCAATGTTATATTATCAATAAAGAAGGTCTACTTAACTATAAGACTACAAGAGTTTAATACAGTATGCGAATTACATACAAATTTTCAGCACATAATTGTATCCAATAACTTGTCACTATGTCAGCTACTACTCCCTACTCGCGTAATGTATAACTTACATTTTCTTCAATCCGCTCTCTTTCTGGCTTTGTGGAAAAGGGGATGTTATCTAGAGGGGCAGAGAGCTCGATGTTGTAGCCTGCTCTCTGTAACTCAATCAAGCGCCTACGGCCCAATAACTTTCAACGGCATTGCCAAAAATCACAAAACAAGAAAAGGAATTTTAGAAAAAATAAATTATTAAAGATGTAGCTTAAAAATCACAATCCCTTTCTAATACAAATTACATTATCATCCACAAAGGAAAGGATGGAGGAGCTAGGTTGTATAGCACGAAACTGAGCATTCTTTGACCTTTCAACATTGTCATTTTGCTCCAAATCTTCTTTCTTCTCTTTGGGGTTTTCTGGAAAGCACGTAACAAAGAGCTGTAAGAAAGAGAAGCCATCTACTTTATTTAAAAGAAAAATGACAAAATAAAATTAACAAAGAAAATTTAAACAGATTACAAGGAAGCATGTCCCAGGAAATTCATGCTAACCTACATAAACATCGTAAATACTATCCAGATTAACAATAATCCATAACCACATGCTCCTTTTAGATGGACTTTGGTATATCTAAGTTGATGTCCAATGACATGAAGATTGATCACTAAATCCTTGTGAATAGAGTCAGATACATTACCACTCAATCATTCATCCATTGGAACCCCCCACCCAAAACAAAAAAGAAAAAATCAGGGTAACAGCATAATGTAAGTGAAACGTAAGTACTAAGAAAGTTTGTTAAAAAGAAGCTCCTAACTAAAAGCATTTACCATCATGTTATGTGCTCCAATTTCAAAATAAGCAAAATTTACTAAATTACATTGGAAAAGAATAACAAAAAACACTTATAGAAGATCAAAAGGTTCATATAATTATTTTTAGCAAGTTCCAAAAGTTTCCAGTTCCATGTTACATAGGAATTGAACAAAGTCGTATGAGATTTCTACAGAAACATCAACACAAGGAAGAAGATGAGAGCAGACAACATAAGAGAACTAATAGATGAAAAAACAGATCATCAATAGATATGCTAAATGACAAGAGCAGGCAACATACAAGGAGAAGGCAAAAAGAAAAAGAAAAAATATAAATAACTTACCATCAGTAAGTTTATGGTCGTCTAGCCGCTTATTTGTGATATCATGCGGATATTTCCGAATTACACGTTTTTTTCTCTTTGGCCAATCATCTTGTACTGCAGAATCATCATCCAATGTTTTCTTGTCCCGAACTTTTGTCCTGGCAGACTTCTCAAGAGATTCAGCTGTGTGCCGGTTCTGATTCTGACCCAATCGGCTTTTGGCATCCTTATTCAACAAACCATTCCTAACAGATTCCATTTTCTCTACAGCCTTCAGCTTGGTTCTCAATTTCTTGCCACCATTGTTATCAAGCAAATGATTGTCCCAGGAGTTTCTTTCACCTGTCAAAGAAGGTTTCTTTTTAGATGGCGCAAGATCACGAGATTTTCCTTTTCCAGTTTGTTTTTCTTCAACAATGTCATCTTTGAGCTTGTTCCGTCCTTCTCTAGATAAAGTTTTTCTCTTGGGTGTCTCCACGTTTTTCTGAAACATTCCTCCCTTGCTGTTATCCTGTTCAGCATAGACTCTCTTCCTTTTCCGGTCAGCATTCACCAGTCTAAACCTCCTATTCCCATCAAGTTCTCCCCCGTAATGTTCTTGACCCTTGTGAATCTGTTTATCTTTAGTCTTTAATTTCATATCCCTCCTTCCAATCTTCTCTCTCTTGTTTAACTTATCATCATCATAAGAAATACCAACCGCATCATTGACTCTGGTTTGAACCTTTTTATCTCCATGAAAACCCTTCTTCTTGGATTTTAGGGTTTTAGCATTATCTTTAGAGTTCGATGACCTTCCAATTGCAAGTTTCACTTTCTTACGGAGTTTATTAAATTTTGAGCTTGTTTCTGCTGACATTCTCTATTCGATGCCAAAATCAATAAATTAAATTATAAACCCACACATGACCTACTCGCAGTCCTCAATTACAAATGTCCTACTGGCATCAACTGTTAGAGCCCAACCTGGAACACCAGTGAACAGCCAAGCGTACCACGAGAGAAAATAATTGAGAAACGACATTACATATAATCAAATACATACAATCATACATATATATATATATATGTGTGTAGCAAGGAAGAGAGAGGAACATCAGCGATCGATAGAATATGAGCAGGAGAAAACCATTGATAACTCCGTGTAAAATCTCTAAAGAGCTTCGAAATGAAAGAAAATACCTTCTTAACAATTGTTTTCTATCTTCTTCTTCTTCTTCTTCTGCGTTGTTCTACTTTTGCAGCCATCGATTTGGTCTTCGCAGTGTGCTCTGCCCTGTTTTCTCTAACTCTACGAGCAGAATGACACCGTATAGTGCCTTGATAGGAGGGGCTTGCCTCTAAGTACAAATGAATGTGTTAACATTACATACAAGAGGCCAGGACGACGGCAGCTAGGGCTTTAGGAGGGCAACGACCCCACGCTCGATTTTTTTATTTATTTGAAAAAAAACTTTATACCTATTTTATTTTTTTCAATATATACTCTTTTAATCTATATTTATATCCCTTAAGTCTAGAATTCTCACACTTTATCTTTATATTTTTTATTAGCTTTTTAAGATTTTTTTATAGCCTGAAATTTTTCAAGAGTTCTTTTTTCATTAAGCCTGAAATTCTACTTATTAAAAATATTATCCATTAGTATTAAATTTTTAATTTTTAAATTTATGATAATATGATTATTCTTTATAAACATAAATAAGGGCACAATAACTTATAACATATATAGATATCTAATATATATTTGGTGAATAGTTTTTAAATACTGAGGTCATATTTGATATATTAAAATAAAATGAAAATGAAAATGACATAAAATATAATATGAATTATTCCCTTGAGTTAAAAGAATGTTTGAAATAATTTTTAATAGAATATCAATTTCATGGAATAGACATTTTCAGTAATACCAAACAAAAATAAAATAAAAATAAAAAGTTAAAATTGGTATTCTAAAAATGCTCATTCTACCATATCAAATATGACCTAAATGTATTATAATATATTATATTGAAATATTATCCATTCGATTGGATGAGTTGAAAATAAGATTTGAAATTTTTTTCTAAGTTCACGGGTTTCACTCCTATTTTTAAATTCATCTACCTAAAGACTAAAACATAAGAGGAGAGCAGAGCAGAGTATTAGTTATGAAGGAAAGGAGAAGAGAGGAGAGGAGAGGGTAATCTCTCCTTTATGTTTGGATAACTAATGAAAGGAAAGGAATAAAGTCTTTTCATCTTGTTTGGGAATGATAAAGGAGAGAAAAGAAAGGAAAGAATTTTATATTATTTTATTATTATACCATTTTAAATTGTATTTAGATGCCCTAGGATAGAGCTGTCATTTTTATTTTGTCTTTTATAATTTTAAGGGTAATATTAATATTATAAAAAATTCATTAAATTCTTATTCCTTTCCTTCCATTTCCGCTCACTTTTGGAGGGATAACAAAATTGCTTAAATGAAGGTTAAGCTCGCCCTACCTCTCCCTCCCTTTCCCTCTCTTTTCTTCCTAATTTTTAAAACAAACATCATATAAGCTCTTTTTCCTTCCCCTTCCCTTCCCTTTCTTTCCAATTCCTTCCATCCAAACATAGTGTAAGTCTCGCGTTTTACTGACTCATGTAACAACATTTTTAATTCATAATTTTTAAATTTATCTTCATTTTAAGTATTTTTAAAAACTTGAAGAAAATGAATCCTACATTTATTACCCTCATACCGATCTTTAAATCATTATTCATTTTTCAAATCCTATTTAACATATATTTATTCAAAATTTAATTATTTAAATCTTTAATGGGGAAATAGGTTGATAATTTTTTAACCATATAAAAGGTTAATTTTAAAATAATTAAAATAGAAAAAAGAATATTGATAAATTATTTTAAATTTTTATTTAAACAATTATTAGTTTGAAGTATTATTATAAAAATAATTAGTGAAAGAATAGTAAATAAATAATGATTTGAATGATGAATAATGGACTTTCAAATTTAACTATCAAAATTTAAAACACTATTAATATCTTCAAATTTGATACCATTTTTTGTTTCCCACCTTTAAATTTGAAGGTTAAGCTGTGTTAAAAATGCTCTAATTAATACTGTATTACAATTTATGCATGTCCGGATAAATTTTCTCGTATATATGAAAATTGGCGTCACAAAATTCCTAAGGATATCATTTATTTCAAATTACACTAGTAAGAAAATCAGACCGGTGGGAATAGAATAATAAATTAAAGGTCCTTTCGCCATTTTGAAGCATACACGATAAGAGGACAGAAGACTACTCATGCAGAACTATATTAAAAATATACATGTCACTTGTCATATCATTGGATGTATTAATTCAAGAGTATTGTTTTATTTTTTCATTTCATGACCTAGTTGACAAAGGTAATTAAAGGTGCATGAAAATCTTTAGAGGTATGTTGCACTACAAATACAAATGAGTGAATGCAGATTATTAAATTAGAAGTTGTCCCTCGAAATTTTATATATATATATATATATATATATATATATATATTATGCATTAATTAGCCGTATCTTGAATCAGCTTACACGTAAACTAATTCTTCATTATATATATATATATATATATATATATTATAGAGCGGTTAGAAATATTTTAGATTAGCTTATATGCAAACTAATTTTTCCTTCTCGTGATAACAAGATTTATTCTTTAAACTCTAGCTGTCAATGATCGACGCAGAGGAGACTCGAATTCAAAATGCTTCAATTTTATCATTCACATGACAACAAAGCACATCTTTTAAACTCTAACCGCCAACAATTGACACAGAGGGTCTCAAGTTTTATCCTTCCCATGACAACAAGGCTCATTTTTTAAACTCTTATGCTTGAATTTTGTTCTTAATGTATTTATCGTTACTTTATTTTTAACGTATTTACTGCTCAACTACACTTGAATTGTAATTTTTTTTTTATTTCTATAGAAACCTTTCTTAAATTTTGAATTTTATATATTGTCCCCTCCAAACTTCAGTCTAGGTCCGCCTCTGATTATTTGGTTGAAGATGTCCATCTCACCCTAGTCTTGCCTCTCCTATTATAATAGGTCTTTATTATTAAACTTCATAAAATTGCTTATAGTCTACTCTTTAATAGTTTATGAGCATGAGAGATCTAAAAATTATTATTCCTAATTTTTATTAACGAAAAAGTTTCTTCACAAGCATATGCTTTTCAGCACACAAATAAAATGCATACATATTAAAGAGGGTGACTGTTTTTTCATATAAATATTTATTATATTTAATTTGAATTATAAAAGAATTCTTAATTTCTTTTATATCATTAAAAAATTTGACTTACTAACAACTTTTATACTTACATATGTAATAGATGTGTATTTCTATATTCTATTAATACTATAAAGAAGTTTTTTCAAAAAAGAAAAATTATTAAGTAATAAAATATTAATTATTTGTCATAAAACGAAGTTATTTCTTAAAAAATTAATACTTAACATTTTTAAGTTATTAAATATTAATTGTCAAATATATAGTAAGAATAAAGAGATACAATTAATTGTAAAAATTGGTTGACGGTATAACAGATATGAGACCATGAAGTATTCATGGAGATGCCACATAAAAGAACAACCTTACAATCATTGCCCCATAGAAAGAAAAAATAAATAAATTTTATATTTTTTAAATATCTACTTAAAATTTTACATTCTAAATAATGCAGTACAGTATGTAGTATATTAATAGTAACATTGCATTAAGTAATGTAACAAATAAACTTTTATGAGATTTTGTCATATTACTGTCACATCATTTGAAATAAAAAAGTTCAAATACAATTTTAAAAAGTATGACATTTCTCAACAAAAATAAAAATTTAATAATAATAATTGTTGACAAATCTTTATTTGATTCGGTTGACTCGATAAACAGGGAAACAAATCCCTATTTGATTTGGTTGACTTGGTAAACAGGGAATTTATTTTCTTTTAAAACTGAGATTGTACGACCTGTAAACTTTGATTTTTTTTTATTTTATAACTACTGTTAATTAGGCCATAATATTTAGAGATTGTTTCCTGATTTCATGTAGATTTAGTTTCTTAAAATAGTGGTCATTGTACTTTATATATTTTATATTTTATTCTCAGTTAAAATATAGGGAAGATATCTGTCTATATGGTATTAGAGCCCTACCTTTTTTTCTGCTCTCGTTTCTTCTTTTATACCGAAAATTTTTTTCTACACAACCTTCATTGCTGATTGCAGAATATATCTTAGCCTTCATTGCCTCTAATCCCTGGCCTTCTATTGTCTTCAAATACTTCAATCTCTGCCACGAAAAATCTCACAATGTTTGACACATCCGAAACCACTGTTCCAACCAACACTGAGTCAAATTAATATGTCCAGACTTCACATGGTGAATATCAGAACCTTCAACCATGATACTGACTCAATGGAAGAAATTATTTGGTATGGTCCCAATGGGTAAGGACATAGTTCAAGGGTAAGGGACAACTCGGCCACCTATTTGGTCCTATGTCGAGTCAATATGATCCAAAGTTCAAGGCTTGGGACGTGGAAGACTTCTCAATTATGTCATGGCTCTAGAATTCGATGCAACCAGAAATAAGTGAAACCTGCATGTTTTTGACAACTGCTAGAGAAATATGGGACACCGTGAAGCAAACCTACTCTAAAGTTAAGGATGTAGCCTTGGTTTATGAAACTAAAACCAAGATTCACTCAACAAAACAAAGTACAAAGTCTGTTACTGAGTACTATAACACTTTGAAAGGCTTATGGCTTGAACTCGATTATTATCAAAACATTAAGATGAAGTGCAGTGATTATGCCGCTATGATGTTAAAATTTATAGAAAGCGAAAGAATTAATGAGTTCTTGGCTAGACTCAATGTGGAATTTGATCAAATTCGGGTGCAAGTGCTTGGAAAATAAGTTTTACCTCCTTTAAATGAGGTATTTTCTGTCACACGCACTGAAGAGAAAAGGAAAACCGTGATGTTGGACACTCCTACTGATGAAGGATCTGCCCTAACTGTGGTTAAGCCACCATCTCCAAACAAATTCAAAGGCCTGAACTCAAACAATGAGAACAAAGGAAAAATGTATAAGCCACTGCACCAATCAATAAAGAGGACTTTTGGTGCAACTATTGTAAGAAACCAAGGCATACTAAGGAGATTTGCTAGAAATTGAAGGGAAAAACACCATTTGGCAAAAACAACAACACCCAACAGCAATATGCTCCATGAGGCAGCCAAACAAATATTGCCTTTATTGATGATAAACCTATCCAAGACTCAACTAGTAGCAGCTCAGAGATGGGTGAACTAAATAAGGAGGAAATTGAGAAACTCCGGAGCCTTCTCACTTCACTTGACAAACTGGTTGGCTCATGTTTATTGGCACACTCAGGAAAGTAAACCTTATCTCAAGCCCTTAGTGTATCAAAGGACTGTACTTTGCATGAAACCTGGGTAATAGACTCAGGTACCATAAACCACATGACCAACTCTTCACACAGTTTCACAACATATACCCCATGCCCTGGAAACCAAAAATCTGTGTTGCTGATGGAACTCTTACTTCCATGGTAGGAAAAGGAACCATCAATCTTACACATTCTCTTGCTTTGAAATATGTTCTTCATGCGCCTATACTTTCTGTAAATCTTTTGTCTATACATCATATTACAAAAGACATAAACTATAAAATGACATTTTTTTTCAATCATTATATCTTTCAGGAACCAGTTATGGGGAGGACGATTGGGCTTGCTAGAGAGAAGGAATGACTCTACTTTCTAGATACTTGGGGGTGGCAAGGGCAACGACCGTCTATCTCATCTCATTTCTCAGAAAAATTCTCATCAAATCAAGCACAAAGTTGGTTTCATCACTACCATTTAGGGTATCCTTCTTTCTCTATATTAAAGATTATGTTTCCCATTTTATTTCATAATTTGGATGCTAATTTTTTTCATTTTGAAGTATGTTAGTTTGCCAAACATCATCGTGTCTCATTTTCACTAAGTGATAATAAATCTTTATATCATTTCTCTTTATTCATATTGATGTGTGGGGGCCTTCTAGGATTCCAAATATTACTAGAGCTCACTGGTTTTTTTTTTTCATTGATGATTGTACTCATGTTACTTGGTTGTTTCTTATGAAAAAAAAAATTTTACGTTAGTTTTGTATTCCCTATGTTTCTTAAAATGATTCAAAATCAGTTTGGTATTTAGATTAAAAATATTATATCAAACAACAAGAAAGAATACTTTAACCAGTTTCTGTCACTGTTTTTCCAAAGGGAATGGATAATGCACCAATCATCATGCACAGATACTCTACAACAGAAGATGTAATACCTCAACCCGAGAATGTCGGGTAATGAGGCACGTTTTATGAGGTTATGGGAAAATTGGGAGAATAATTAATTAAGTTGATATAATTAATCAATTAAATATAAGGAAGCTAATTTCTATTTAAATTACTAGAATAATGTGATGACACACACTCACAAAGTGTATTGTGTGGAAGTACATGTATGAATATATGTGTCTACAAGTATATGCATGGAAGTTAAAAATAAATATTAAATAGATAATATAATAATAATAGTAATAATAATAATAATAATAATAATAATAATTAAAATACATGTATAAAGGTACAAAGGTGTGTATATGTATATTATATATATGTAATTGTAATTATGTATATATATAGATATGATTATATATATATATATATATATATTAAGGGACATGCAATGGTCCAACGTGTACAAGTGTGTGTGAGTGACCATTGTATATTAGTATGTGTGAATTATGAGATATATATATATATATATGTACATATATATATAAATACAAGTCAAAAACCACACACACACACAACCAGCCACTCAATGGCCTGCCAAACAGTAGCAATTTAGACCCACTCATGAAGAAACCTGAAATTGGCTAACCTAAGTAGAGGGGCAATTAGATTTGCCATGATTCACATCTCTATATACACATATGCATGGTGCTTGTACACACACACCACCATCCGAGAGTGAGGGAGAGATTGAAGGAGATTCTAGGACGTTCAGAAGTGGGAAGCAAGGAGTAAAGGGGAGAGAAACAGTTTGGAACAAGATAAACCCACAAAACACTTAAATTTCTCTCTCTAGAATTTCTATACGTATGAACTATTTTAAGCTTTGATTTAGTGTATATAATGTTTAAAGCATGTTTAAACAATGATAAGCATGAAAATTTCAACCTAAAACATCTTAGAAACATCAGCCGTACACAAGGCAGCCATTGAAGACCTTGCTTGAAGCAGGTCTGAACCGACTTCCTCTAAACCCAATTTGGTTTATCAAGACTTCAAGTAGACCTCACGAGCATCCCAAAACACATGACCGCGATCAAAATTGTAAAGAAATGACCATGAGAAAGCGAGTTGCAGGTACGGGTTCCAAAACCCAAATCCAAAAACTCGCTGTTAAACCTACCATTGTGAATGAAAACTGAATCCCCATACCTTGAGGGTCACACAGAACCAAACCATTCTAAAAATGGTGAAGAAACGAACATGAACCGACAAGTTACAGCTCGGATTATCGCGATTTAAATCGAGTCATTGAGCTGAATTCGAGTCCCAAAAACAATGTAGAAACATGTCTTAAGATATTAGGAATTGATTGGAAAAGAAAACAGGAAAAATGGAGTGGTAAAATTGCACGAAATACCACTGAAAAATATTAGGGTTTCGGATGAACAGTGTTGACCTTCATGGGGAAGACGACACTGTTCGGGTCGGGTCGGACAACGGGTCGGTTACGGGTCCGGGTCAAATTCGGTTATGGGTTTATTTAAACGGTGACGTTTGGAGATTTAAAATTTTAAATTTTAAAACAGTTAGGGCTAACGTCAGCATTACGTTTTAAACCAACCAGACCGGATTGGTTCAATTAAAACTGGACTGGTTCACTTTAAATGTGACTGAGCCCACTAGTTTTCTTATTTATTTAAAACCAAATAAACCAAACCTTTTCTTAATTACGGTTTGACCCCAGAATTCCTGGAAATTGTACTGTGACCCAAGTTTTGAAAAATTTATGCAATTACGCCCCTGGAAAAATAATTAAATAATTAATTTAATTATTTAATAAATGAAAGAAAATTACTATTATGCCCTTGGGTCATAAATAGGGCAAATGAAGTTCAAATTAAACATATGAATAGTATATTTTTACTATTTTAAATATTCTAAAGCCAATAGTAGGGTCCGTTTTACGAGACGGGGTCCGAAAAATAAAGACACGTAAAGGGGTAAATGATTAAAATACCCCTTTACCAAAATTAACAAGTTATTAGTGTATTCTTACTATCTTGGACCTTCTGAGTCCAATGGTGAGGTCCATGACACGAGACGGGGTCCCAAAAAATAAAGACACGTAAAGGAGTAAAATGACCAAAATACCCTTGGTACCCCTAAAGCCAAAATGAAACCAGAGAAGGTCTAAATCGACTTCCTTTGACATCCCAGACTCAATAATGAAGTCCAAATTACGAAATGAAGTATGAAAAATGTGACACGTAAAACGGTAAATGACCATTTTGCCCTTTTACATATAAAAGTCCGAATTGAATTGTAGGAAAGCCTAAACTGACTTTCCTCGACACTCCGAACTCAATGGTAGAGTCTATTCAACCAAAAGAAATGTCTAAAATAAAAAAACATAAAATTTGATGAATAGCATCTGTCAAATGACTATAAATTAAAGTAATGCCAAAGTACTAATCTACGGCGTATACGAGGACATGAATTACGAAAAGACATGACAACACATCAACCTTAGAATAAAATTTCTAACTCATAAATTGATCTTAGGTGATATTATGGAAGCACAACCACCAAAGTTCACGATTATGAACAAGGCCCAGAGGGCTAAAGATCTAAAACAACAAGCCTTTATGCAAGAACTGTTACGACAACAGAGAGTGATTGTTAGGTTCATCAAGATAGCCAAGGCGACAGAGGTCGTCTCGGTGAGACCATTCATTCATAAATCACCCACCAAGGCAATGGTGGCCGAGGCTAAGAAAAAGAAAGAGGAAGAAAAGAAAAGGAAAGAGGAGGAAAAAGAAAACACCGAACTTTAAACGAGTGGGTCAAAAGGTAATGCGTGTTTCTTACTCATTATATACAATACCACTATAAGATAAGTTGTAGTTGACTCATGTAGTAAAGGAAAAAAGTTAAGTTTTCGTTGATTAATTTACGAGTCTTTTTCTAAATTGTTTTAGGATAAGAGCAAAAAAGGGCAAGACGCCTCAGTAGGGTCTGCGGTATATGAGGTGAGTAACCCTGTGTTTGAAATGAAGATTTAACTCCAAATATTTGAAGAAGTTTTAAGTTCAAGTCATGTGAAGCATTTGAATATCAAATTCAGTTTTTGATTCCTGTTTTTAAATTGTTCTGATATGACAAGCTGGTTAAATGTTTTATATTCAATTCTTTTCTTGGAAATATTTAGCATGTCCGGTTGAAAATGCAAATTTCTTTTAAATGTTCTGAATTTGATTATTTCAAGTATTGAAACCCTATCGCAGAAATTGTATATTTCATGTTTTCAATATTCATGAAAAGCCTCTATTGAAGTAGCCATGTGATAAATGTTTTATAAGATAAACGGTACTAAGTACCACCCCCTATTGTGGTTGAAATCCTTCAGGATTCAACAGTACATGCCCGGTAGCAGGATCTAATCCCCCAGGCAATTATCATTGACAGTATTGGCAGTAAAATGGGAGTCTAGTTCGAAACAGATTCCACCTAATTAAAGAGAAAAGATGACAAATGTTTTTAGAAATGGAAGCAGGTTTTACCCCCATTTTCCTATACATGTTTATATGTTTTGAAGTAATGCTTTTGGAAATGGAAGCAGGTTTTTACCCCCATTTTATTATACGTGTTTGTATGCTTTTAAATTGCATATGCTCTATTTGAAGAAATGTGTATTTAGCTTGAATACTTTAAATGTTTCAAAGCTATCTGTTTTAAGAATGCATATACTCTGTGTTCTAAAATGTACGAGCAATTGGTAGTGAGTATTTTATAAACTCTCATGTGCTAAACCACTACCAGTTGAAAACCCCATGACGAATGCAGGAATTTCTCACAAGCTTAGATTAGCTTACCCGGATTTTTATCCGCCCCCTTTCAGGTGACTAATGGCAGGTTGATTTTTGAAGACGATGAGGATGAGTCTAGCTTTTTGGGAAGACTTGCCTAAGTAATTTTTTTGGGAAATCACATGAACTCTAATTAGTACGTTTTGTATTAGCAGACAATTTAAGGATATGTATTAAGCCCCACGAGGCAGCTGAATTAAAATTGTAATTATGAAGTCTTTTAAGTTTTAGTTATGCTCTGAATGTGTGATCATGTGTACCATTGTGAATAGCGGCAGTATCGGACGGACGTGCAAATTTTAAAATGAGAAAAGAAAAAAAAAGAAAAAGTTTTTCACGCTTCCGCAACCACATGAAGCACATCTATTCGATACCGCTGTAGACGTGAGCCTTGTCCCGAGGCCTTCGGGCCTTGGGGCGGCGGTCGCGATGCGAGATCCGCACAAGGTGGGTTTCGGGTCGTGACAGAAGAGGGTTGTAGAACGAAAAATCGTCATCTTCTTGAAACAACCCGAGCCCTTTTATTTGAGAAACAAGTGCCTAAATCTATTGGGGGAAGCCGTGTTGACTACAGCT
This sequence comes from Nyssa sinensis, assembly GCA_008638375.1. Taxonomy (NCBI): domain Eukaryota; kingdom Viridiplantae; phylum Streptophyta; class Magnoliopsida; order Cornales; family Nyssaceae; genus Nyssa; species Nyssa sinensis. Next base: position 14,582,556 of record CM018031.1, read on the forward strand.
TATCTCATAAATCGTTTACCTTCAAGACTATTAGGCAATAAAACTCCAGTCAGTGTCCTTTCACAATTCTATCCTAAATTCAATAAGTCTACCTAATTACCACCAAGAATATTCAGTTGTATCTCCTATGTTCACATTTATGCACAAAATCGGAGTAAATTGGATCCTACAGCCCTTAAATGTGTCATCCTTGGTTATTTTCCTCAACCAAAAAGGGGTATAAATGCTATTATCCCAGTTCAAAAAAATTCTTTGTCTCTAAAGATATTACCTTCACTGAAAACAAGTCCTTTTTTAGTGAAACTTATCTCTAGGGGGAGCATTTATCAAAAGATAAGTTTAATTTCAATCTCGGTTTTGATAATCTTGACATTTCAGCTTCTAAAACACTCATTCCTTCTGCTAGGTTTCTTTCTCCAGCAAAAACATCTGGTTCTCTTTCTCCAGTAGAAACATCCTTGTCTCCAGCTAAAACCGAAAAAACTCCTGATAAGAAAGTAAGCAGTGATGGTACTACCTTGCCATTACAAGAGTATTCAAGAAGGAAAAAGTCTAAACCTGAACTAGTGCAAGCCCAAGAAGCCGAACCTATAATAGGTACTAAAAATCTTTCTCCATCTCAAAATTTTCTTTTTACAGATCTTGATATACCAATTGCTCTTAGGAAAGAAGCACAAAAATGCACTCAATACCCCATAGCAAACTTTATCTCCTTTGATATATTATCTTCACTACATAAAGCATTTCTCACAGATTTGCACACCATTAAAATTTCACAAACACTCCAAGAGGCATTTAGGGATGAGAAATCGAAAAAAGTCACGAGTGAGGAAATGAAAGCTCTAGAAAAAAATAAGACATGGGATATAGTTGAGTTGCCAAAAGGGAAGAAACCAATAGGGTGTAAATGGGTGTTTACTGTGAAGTATAAAGCTGATAGAACCTTGGAAAGATATAAAACTAGACTTCTGGCCAAAGGCTACACTCAGACATATGGAGTAGACTATCAGGAGATATTTGCCCTAGTTGCAAAAATGAACACTATTAGAGTACTATTATCTTTAGCAACTAACCTTGGGTGGTCCTTGCAGCAATTTGATATTAAGAATGCGTTTTTGCATGGTAATTTAAAGGAAGAAGTCTACATGGAGGCACCTCCGGGTTTCACTGAAAACTTTAGAGACAACAATGTGTGTAGGTTGAAGAAAGCCCTATGTAGGTTAAAACAGTCCCCTAAAACATGGTTTTGGAGATTTACGAATGCATTGAAGAACATGGATTCCGAGCAGAGCCAAGGTGACCATACACTATTCATCAAACGATCAAAATTTGGTAAAATTACACTCTTGATTGTTTATGTTGATGACATTATTGTAACTAGAGATGACTTTGGAGAAATTGAGAAACTCTGGAAGCACTTGGCCAAAAAACTTGAAATAAAAAAATTGAAAAAACTGAAATATTTCTTGGGGATTGAAGTAGCATACTCTAGAAATGACATTTTTATTTTCCAACAGAAACATATCATTGATCTCCTTAAGGAAACAGATATGCTGGGCTGTAAGCTATCAAACACTTCTATTGAGCAGAATCACAAACTAGGAGAAGCTGCAAATGACATGATAGTAGACATAAGGAGAAATCAAAGGTTAGTTGGGAAACTCATTTACTTGTCCCACATAAGACTCGACATTGCCTATGCCATGAGTGTAGTCAACTAGTTCATGCACTCTCCGAAGGATTCCGACTTGGAAGTTGTTCACCGAATCCTACAATACTTGAAATTTACTCTTGGGAAAGGCATTATCTTCAAGAATAATGGGGAACTAAGTCTAGAAGCCTACACGAACGCAGATTGGGCTGGAGTGGTAGTGAACCGCATGTCAACATCTGGTTATTGTACCTTCTTAGGATGAAATTTGGTGACTTAGAGAAGCAAAAAATAGGTTGTGATGGCTAGATCAAGCACTGAAACAGAATTCAGAGCTATGACACATAGAATTTGTGAACTTTTGTGGCTAAAGATTATCTTGGAAGACTTAGGAGTCACTAAAAAGAAAGCATGAAGCTGTATTGCGACAAAAAGTTAGCAATCAATATAGCTCACAATCCAGTACAAAATGACCGTACAAAACACGTGCAAGTAGATTGACACTTCATCAAAGAGAACCTGGACAGTGGCTTAATTTGTACTCCCTATGTCTTATTGAATGGGCAACTTGCGGATATCCTCACCAAAGGATTACCGAGTTACTCATTTCAACATATTATAAGTAAGCTGAAAATGAACAACATCTATTTAACAACTTGAGGGGGAGTGTTGACAAAAAAACCTTTCTTGGTTAAAAATGAAATCACATGTATCACTTTTTCTAAAGTCACACATTTCGTTTTGTTGGCTTGTCTTTTAATACTCAAATATTTGGTACAGTTCATAACATTCATATGAAATAGAGTATGTCATATAAGTTTCATTAAGGATCTCAGTCCATATGAGTATTTACATAATAATTGGGCGTTCGAGTTTTTTTTTTTTTTTTGGATAAAGGAACATACATTTCTTTAATCTTTAATTAATATGAAAGTAATTTTAATAACTTGGTTAAACAGTTAATCATGTTTATTGAGATTTTTTTTTTTAAATACAGTTGCAAAAATTGTCCAAACCACCCATTAAACCCCTCGTCTCATCAACCCATTGGAAGATGTGCGATAGATATATTTGTTAAATAGGTAGTGATCGGTTATTGGAGCAATTCTAATCATGCTCTCTAAATTCTCATCCTATTTCTTCTAAAATAATTATAAAATTAATTTAGAAAATCACTTTTTAAAATGCAATTTCAATCATACTCTCTATCTTATCTAATTTAAAAATTTTTAATTAATTTCTTAAATTTAAATTATCACAATTTTAAAAAATTATTCTAATCATACTCTCTAATAAATTTTCATGAAAAGTAATAATGAGTTTAATTAGAGTAAGCATGATGTTATGATAAGATTATTCACTTGTAATTTAAAAATTACTAATTCAGATTCAGATACAGTAACTTTCCTTCATCAAACTCTTCCCGAATCTTACAATATTGAAGTTTTGTTTACTGTATTTTCCAATTTTAATAAAGGGCTTAATTGAATTTTTTTTGATAATTACATATGAAGTGTTAATATTATGTTTTATTTTCATTCTTACACATACATGTAATAAAGAAAATTATATTAAATATGTGTGCTCGCCCACATACATATAATTCCAGTTATTATTTTAATTTTTCATTATCGATTTCTTTTTTAAGTTCCACTAATTATTTCAATCTTTTAAAAGAAATTAACATTAAAATTCATCAACAAGCTTCAGATCAAAGGTTTAATCAGTTCCATTCACGTGCTAGATAAATGAATTTGAACTTCTTCTTCGTCAAGCTGATCACACGCGCGTACACACACACACACATATATATATATATATAGGCTGCAAATTGATCCTCCTCCTCCGTTCAACTACAATTGGCATGTGATCTTTTTCTGTCTACTTTAAATGATTAAATCTGATAGAAAGATACAATTGAAATAAAATTAAAAAATTGAATGATGAAATTGACAAGATTGAAAAAATAAAAATTAAAGTAAAATTTGAAATAAAGTTCAAGAGTGAAAAATATAATTTACCCAAAATTATTCTATACATGTATGTGAATTTCGATATAAAAAAAGACCTCATATTCAATTTTTTTTTCTGACATTTTAATATTTCATAAAAAAATTACATATAATATTCAATTCTGGACATACAAAAATTTATAGTATCTTTTTAAACTCAAGAATTTATACTTCTACATTTACTCATGACATAGTTTTTCCCACTTATAATAAATTTTACTCAAATTTAAATAGAATTAACAAATATAATTACTAAAAACATATTATAAAAAAGATATATATATATATATATATATATGAATATATATAAGTACGTGTATAATAATTTTATTTCTCTAATAATTAACAATATAAAATATTTTTTTTAAAAAATGATCAATTATTAAATAATAGAATTATTAAGTATTTTTAAGATTTTATTAATTATTAAAAATTATTAACATATTAAATATTAATTATAAAAAAACTAACTGCAGTAATTGAACCACTGATGCACCGAACAATCATTGGATCCAATTCATATACATTGTGCACCAGCGGAAATTATGTTGCGAGTCCATTTGCAATGATAGATCGGGCCTTTTAGCTCTACCCTCCATAGGCCCCATGCATAATTTTTCGCTCTTGAATGATGACGCATGGAGTAGTTGCCAACCTAAAATTCTAAAACCCTTGTAATCATCATAATAAAAATAATGAAAATTAAATAATACTACATTATCCAAAACTTGTTGCAAATATTATAAGTATATAACACCACGATTTTTTTTTTTAATAACCAGGGACGAAGATATGTAAGAATTGCCCCTCTCAATTTTTTTTTATTTGAATATTTTTGTACTTATTAATTTTTTCTTTCAAATATACCCTTTATTTTTTTTGTTTTTGCTCCCCTAAGTCTTACTCTTTTTTTTTTTTTTTTTTATATACTTTATCTTTATTTTAATTTTAATTTGACTCCTTAATAAAAAAAAATTTAACTTTTTCAATTTTTTTTTTTTGTATAGTATAAAGTTTTTTGAGATTTTCTTAATATAAGTCTTGTATAATTTTTAAATTTTTTTATATTAATTTATTAAAAAAGTTATAAATTAATATTAAATTATTATAATACATTAATTTTTAGATTTATAATTGAACATTTAACCAAAAAAAAATTGTACCTCCAATAAAATAAAATTTTAACCTGCTCATCACTCAATATAACAAAGAGACAGGAAAAATTAAACTCATATTAATGATATAGATTATTAATTATATGAGTCACGAAAAGCCAATAAAAACAGAGTAGTGCTATCCCGTAGTCGTTTAAATTAATGGAGTAGCGTGATTAGAAGAACATTGATTAACAAAACTAAAAAGGTTGCAACAGCTCAAGCCTCAAGCCAAAGCAATGTTTCCAAAGATTAATCATGTTTGTCACATCGAATGATGCAAACAATATGAACCCACTGACGATTCTAATTTCAAACCCACCATTAATTAAATACTGTATTTTTCCAACACTGCAAGGTTGCTCGTACAGAGAGAAAATAATTATATTAGCCCAATGATTTTCATACAAAATGACTATCATAAACTTTTGACAATTTGAAAAGGTGTTGGCCAACAACTGGCCACTTCCATGTTCAACGCATATCTATCTGGCGTGGCCCAATTAAGAAAAACGCATCAATCATTAATCAAGAGGGCCATACTTGATCACCGCCCAAATACAAATATAAGACTGCAACAAAATAAACTCAAAAAACAATTCATTTAACAACACAACTTTTGTATAATCCAACACAAATGACACGGCAATACAGGTACACAACACCATCAGCTGAATCTTATACCTACCCATTTCACACACACACACACACACATATATATAAGTAAAGGACAACAGAGGCTTGCTACAATTTAATAACATCCGGGTAAAATATGGGGAAAAACCCCGGCGAATGCTTCGTTTCCCTTTTTTGTTACTATTGATATAATCAACTTATTTAATAGACATATACAAACACAAAACACACCATTAAACACATAATTATAATAATCACTATATAATTAAAAAAACACCCATGATTTAAATGGTTGGAAATTTAGTTACCGGCAACTTGGGCATCCCGCTGCTCATGTAGCAGCTGCTTAATTTTGTTCTTCCACACCTCGTTGTACAATACTGCATTTCCAGCTTTCCGCTTAACCTCCACAACAATCAAACTATCGGTCAACCGGTAAACCTCGATGCCAATGACAAATTTACCATTCTGTCCTTCCAGGTCCACTCCCCATTCTTTCCTTCTTTTCAACTTCACGTTATCGCCCTTGGCGAACTCCTCGACCTTTTCGATGATTTTCTCTGGTGACTCGGTCAACACGAACCGTTCGCCGTCGTCTACCGAGCTACAGGAGTCATCGAACAAACCGGAGAGATTCAAACCGGAGGAAAACAAAATAATATCAAAGGCGTTCAATGAAGTCACGTTTTGCTCTTCTTTATCGACCTTAAGATCAAAATATTCATCGTGGAACTTCACCTCCTTGAAGCCTTTCTCGAACCAGGGGTCACGGATGATCTCATCAATGGTGATCCTTGTAACGGGATTCGTGTCGAGAAGTCGAGACAAGAACCGTTTAAGATCAGACGACATCCATTTCGGACAACGAAACTCGCCCTTGTATATCTTTTTATACATCATCATGAGATTCGGATCGTTGAATGGAAGGTAACCGGCGTTTAACACGTAGAGAATGATTCCGCATGACCAAACATCAACTTTGGCACCATCGTAGCCTCTCTTCGTCAAAATCTCGGGCGCTACATAAGCCGGAGTACCGCAAAGAGTGTGTAACAGTCCATCGTTCCGGATCTGTTCGTTGACCGCGCTGAGTCCGAAATCCGAAACTTTTAGGTCGCCGTTTTCGTCGACCAGAAGGTTTTCGGGCTTCAAGTCTCGGTGGTAGACCCCACGGGAATGGCAATATCCGACGGCGGAGATCAATTGTTGAAAGTACTTACGGCTGAGATCTTCGCTGAAGCGTCCCTTGGCGACCTTCGCGAAGAGTTCACCGCCTTTGACGAATTCCATGACGAAGTAGATTTTCGTTTTCGATGCGAGGACTTCGAAGAGCTTGACGATGTGGGGGTGGCGCAACCGGCGCATGATAGAGATCTCACGCTTGATGTTGGACATCAAGCTGGTGCCCATGATTCTCTTCTTGTTGATTACTTTGATGGCCACGCTCTGCCCCGTCCTCGTATCTCGGGCATGGTATACCTTTGCGAATGCACCGCATCCGAGCAATTTTCCGAGCTCGTATTTCCCAAACAAAGCGTTTTCCGATGGAATTCCGGCGATCTCGGCTGGAGGCGGTGTGCCGGGAACATGTTCGATCTCTGGCATCGGTTGATCCAGAGATCGAACGGATTTGGTGGCTATCAAAATGATAAAAAAGAAGTATTTGCCTTTTTTGAGAGAAGAAACGCGCCCAAATTTAGGTTTGATTGATTGCTTTTGTGTATGAATTGGTTTGGTTATAAGTGCTGGAATAAAGGAAAGGAGTTTGAATTGCGATTTTGCAGCTGGAAGATTCGCTATATTATCCAATGAGAGAGAAAATTACAAAATTTCGTTTTTGAATTTTCTGTTTATTTCCACACACACGATAGCCACGTGACTGGTTAATGGCTTCAGAAAAAGTTACACACGGCTTTAACCGGCTGCGACGTTGCTGCCATTGCGTGCTAGCACGTGGCGAGTGTTTGACGAAGAAAGTCCGGTGGGAGGGAGAAATTATTAATTTATTATGTAACGTTATCTTTCAAATTTTTAAATATTTTCCTGAATCATGACTTTCATACAAATTTCAAAAATCAAATAGTTAGTGTGAAATCATCATATAATAATTTGATGTAACAATTTTATATTCAATGATAAAATTATAATTATAACATTAACTATTTTTATAATCACAAATACCTACGAGACTTTAAATAAATTTCATAGTATTTGATTGGATAAATTACACTTATATTTTTTTAGATTTATAATATTATACTAATATTTTTTGAAAATTTTCAAATTATACTAGTTTTTTATACTTTATAAAATAATATATAAATATCTTTTTTTGTTAATTTATTTTTTAAAATGACGAAACTGTCCCTTTTTTTTATGTTTTTTTAATTTTGACCAATTTATTCTAACTATTTTTAAAGATTTTTATTTAAAAATAAATTTAAGATTTTTTATAAATATTTATTTAAAAAATGAAAAAAAGTGATCAAGATTTAAAAAATTGGAAAAAAAATGAAAATGGTAGTTTTGTTATTTTGAAGAAAAAAAATTGATAGGAGGGAAGTATTTGTATATTATTTTATGAAGTAGAAAAGATTAGTATAATTTCAAAAACTTTAAAAAAAAAATTAGTGTAATTGTCATAAACCTTAAAGAAGGTCAGTATAATTTATCCTATCTTATCACTACTAGACCTTTTTCGTGAAATGTTTTTGTATGTATGACATGTAAAAATTAATCTAATAAAATTGTTGCATCTATACATTTTTTGTTTTATTTGTATGACATAAATTGGGTCCATATCAATGAATCGGTTCAATAAATTTTTTTGTTCAAGATCCAATTCATATAGTAGTGTAGCTCTTTCAGATATGAATCTATTTGATTCAGAAGGGAAGAGCTTGCATCAGTTTGTCAATTTCAATTCAAACATAAGTTTGATTCACACTCCTTGTGAGAAATATTTATTGGAGTACCAATGTGTATCATGCACCCGAATTTACATATGATAATGTTCATCTCTTAATAAAAACAAGTCATTTATGGATATTATCAGGAGCGCCGTGCAAGATCGAGTCTAGTGGTGTATTTCTCATGTAGCTAGTCTCTCATCTTGGCATTCAAATGACTTCTTTGCCCTCCAATTAGGTTTCCCACTTTTTATATATGTTTTTTCAAATAGCAAAAAGTGGTAAAAAGAAAAAAGTAAAAGGTCCCATTCATATTTTTGGTGATGTTTGTCATGATAATTGAATTTTGGTACAAAATTTCAAAACAAAAAGTGGATGTTTTCAAAAGAAAAAAGAAGGAATATTACAAGCAATACATATTTTATTACGATTTTATACATATACAAGGGTATCTCAGTGTTGTAAGCATGTTAACAACTCATGTTTTTTTATTACAATTTTATATTACTCCATTGTAAATATTAAGAGTAGTTTTAAAAATATAAAACTACCCTTAGAGTCCCATTTGGGTAAGTGGCTTGTGGATCAAACATAAGCGTTTGTAACAAAATCTTCAGAGGGGAGCTTATTTTTAATATGCTACTTTTGGCCACCCACCATTGGATCAAACAGTCCTTAATCACATTTTTGAAACGTGTCAATCATTGAATTGGCTCGGACTCAATAGTTTTATGGAAGCCAAACTTAAGGAAAAATCAAATTCACATTAATAATATAAAAATAAACACTTATACTAGGCCTGGCAAACATGATCCGGATCCACCAACCCGCCCGGATCCGCCCATTAAATAACGGGTTGGATAGCTTTATATTTTAGGCGGGTTAAAAACGGGTTGGGTTTATTAAACCCGTCATTTTTACGGGTTGAATGCGGGTCAGAAACGGGTTGGTATATAACCCTATCATTCTCTTTGTCATTTCTCCTTCCTCTTTCATTTCGCGATCTCTCTCATTTCATGATTGACGGCGCTCATCGTCGCGTTCGATCTCGCGGTTGGAAGCTCTGATCGTCGCGTTCGATCTCTCGGTTGGAAGCTCTCATCGCCGCCCTTCTCTCTCGTTTCTCGATTGTCTGCGATCTCTCGGTTGGAAGCTCTCATCGTCACGTTTGATTTAATCAGCTATGGCCGAGGTAAAAACCGATGATTTGTGTGCATAGTAGACTTTTATTTGTTCAAAGGACTTCTATTCTGTTACAGATGTTGGTGTGTTGAGTGGGTTAATGAATGAATGAATGAGTTGCAAGCTTGTGTGTGTTATTGCTGTCTTCTGGGCAATGGAATGCTTGTCTTTTTTTATATTGGCTTATGTGACTTGTCATTGTACCTATCTGTTATTAAAAATATGTGATAAGATTCATAAGAAGACTTTTATATTCATTGGCAATTATTGATTACAGCCTAAATCTTCATTTCAAAATGAGAACACCATTTCCAACAACCGGATGGCCTGGGAAAGTCGTTCATAGACTATTAAGAGAACTGATATAAAAATATCAGTCAATCTTCCAATTGAATTTGTTAAATTATCTGATTTTTAGAGGGAAAAGATAACTTTTTTTTGTTTTTAACTTTATTTCTAGTCATTCTCAAAAACCGGTCAACCCAACCCGACCCGATCCATTTATGACCCAACCCGTATTTGACCCGTTTAGATGCGGGTCATATATGGGTTTGACCCGTTTTCAACCCGCCCATTTTGCCAGGCCTAACTTATACCAATTAAATAAGATCTTGGTTCTCGAACGAGGCAAGCCTAAGCATTGGGATTTAAAAATATAAAACTATGACAATCCACTTTCTATTATGAATTTGAATAACACACACACACACACATATATATATATATATTTGTTTTGGTACAATGTTCCTAACATGGCTTGAATCCCTTTTGCGGGATACAACTTTAATCCTTTTCAAATTTATGGTTAAACAAGGATTTTATTTTATTTATTTTAATTGACATTAATGAAAAGTATCATTATTATACTTAAACTATTTGTAATTTCAATTGTTTGGTATGCTACAATTGTTCTTTGTTTTAAGATTGAGGGCCTTATTCAGAGTGATAAAAACCTAAAGACACAGAGTTCCAGATTTTTCACACATATGCTATTAAAGGAGATTTTCTCTTTCCTCGTCGTGGTATTAAAACACGTAAAATTATTCTTTGCTTTATACTCAAATAAAAAGCATAGAACTCCAAGAAAGTAGTTCACTAGAGAAGTAAGTCGCGATAAATGTCTACTTTCACTAGAGAAGTAAGTCGCGATAAATGTCTTTTGGCCTGATAAAACGGGCAGGTTGGACGGATTATAAACGGGTCGAGTCATAAACGGATTGAATTCATATTTGACCTGGATTGGTCGGGTCGAATACGGATCGGGTCAACCCGAATTTGACCCGCTACTCAACTTTTTTTTTTTTAGAAATAAATTCTCATTTATGGTTATTCTTGAATTTATTTTAGCAAATCAAGGTTCCAAAAAAAAAAAAACCTCAAACAAGCTGTAATTCTTGGATTCTAATGGCTTGTCTATGTTAGTGATGGCAAACTGGAATAGTTTTCTTTCTTTCCAATAACGGTGTGAAGCACTAATTACTGAGTTTAACAAACCAATTTGCTTGATTAGTTTTCAACCACTTAAAAATCAAAAACACTACATCACAGTGCTGAAGTTGAATTCATCATTTTAATTTTCTTCTCACATCACAGTATAGCACTACTATGTACATATCATTATATATATATATATATGTGATGCTGCAATTTTTAGTTGTAGCCGATTTTGACCTTCTGCGACCTGAATAACACTCAAGAAGTAGATCAGAGGACCACCGGATTGGCTCCGACGGTAGCGCTCCGATGCTTAAGTTAATAAACTAAATTGAAAAAGACTGTAATGTAAGTCAAAGAATGAACATAAAAATAAAGCGTACCTTTATGGTTTATAGGCAATGGCTTTCCCAAGTTGATTAAGATTTGGAGCCATGAATATAAGGATTGGATCGTCGGAGATAACAGTTACCTTGTTGAATATAGCAATAATGGAGATAACCATGTGTGACAGTTTCCTCGTGGAAGACTGTTTCCTTATTCTCTACTCGGCAGATATTTGAAGCGGCGACAAGCTCTGAATTACAGAGAGTGCTCTAGAGGTCCTTGCTCAGACCTGTAAGCTCTGTAAGAATGTAGTTCTGCTATGTAGGCGTGTGCTCAACCCTTTTAAGTTCTGTAGGTATGTTTTGAATAGCCGAGCACGGGCTGATTTGTAGGCGTACGTGTCGAGTGAGGATTGGCCTGTTACTTAGTGGTATATCAATATGTAATTAATTTTTTTTATGTATTTAAGTAGTGATAAGAAATTTTATTTTTTTCATGACAATCAATATAAACTAATAAGATGAATTCATATTTTTTTTACATGTATATCTTTGATGTGGTTTGTATATATCAATTATTATTTATGGAGAAAAATGGTATTCAAAGCTCCTATCGAAGACCAATTCAACTGATTTTGAATCACAAGTTTTTGGTTTGTGTTTTGTTTATATATATATATATATATATATGATGATATTGAATTACATTCTCTAAATATTAATTTTGTTTTATAATCTATTGTATATGTTTTAGTATTTTGTTATTTCCCAAATAAATATATATATATATATATATTTATACTATTTTATTATTTTTCATTTTCAACCCTTCAAACACCCATATTCAACCCGTATTGACCTGCTAAATTGACGGGTTCTTTATTATCCAACCCGTTTATGACCCGCTAACTAAATGGGCGGATTAGGACAGATTGATAGTGGACGGGTTAGGACGGGTTGATAGATTTGGATAACATTTGCCAGCTCTAAATGTCTTGCTAGTACAAGTTACATGTTCAATTCTCACAGTTTTTTGACATGAATGGCTTGCCTTTGATCGGATTGAAAAGAAAATTTAGTCTAATAAACACTAACTGATTTAGTATTTTACTAAGTCCTAAACCAAAAATAAAAATAATATCATACTATTTAAATAAATTATCTAATTTTTAAGAAACACAAAAAGTATAACTCCCTGTTTAAATATGATAAGATTCACTTGATTGATGTAATAATTTCTTGGAAGCCAATTAAAATCCGCTTCACCACTTTCGCCTTTTGTTTTTCTTTGTCAGCACTTTTTCCTGGAAATCAGAGGGAAACCAATACAATTCTCATTCTTATTCCAATTCTAAGTATATAATGAATATCTAAGGAATGTAAGGTTTTAATTCTTTTTTTTCCCCTTTCCAAAAAGTCACAAGTGTAGCAGGTACAATTGTTCAGTGATTTATTAAAATCATGATCTTAAAATTATAAAAATCCAACCATTCAATAATTTCTCCATTTCAAAGAAGACAAGTGATTGGCAACTTTCACCATTTCAAAATAAATAAAAAAATTAGTTAAAATTTAAAAAAAATGTAAAAATAATAAATAAAAAATACAATTTTATCATTTTGAAAAAGAAAAAAAAAATAGAGGAGAGGTTTGTGTTGTTTGTCAATAAAAATAGAGACGGTAGTATAATTTAAAAATTATTGGAGAGATTTTTGTAATAGTTAAAAATTTTAGGAGAAGTCGTGATTATATTTTTGAAAATTTACTTCAATTGGTAAGGATGGTAATTTTAAATTTTTAGTGGTGCCCAAATTATTGAGAATTGGTGATGCCACCCAATCCGATCACATTTTTTGAAACCAGATATAATGAGTTAGTTCGAAAATGAGCAGATAATGTTATTGATCAACTTTGGCTTTGACAAAAAATATAAAAAAATTTGAAAAACAGCTCTTAATTTTAAAATCCTCTTTGACAAAAATAACGGTAGAAATAATTCAAATGTTGGCCAACTACTTCAATCCTGTCTATGTCATTGTCGTCTTTGTTCACATTTTTACATCTGGTATATGTGTTTTGTGTTTTATTTTTACAGTTTTTTTAATTTATTTTTTATATCATGGTTATCGATATCATTATTCTTTAGGAATCTTTTGTCGGCCTTTGGGATATTTCTCTAGCATCTTGGTCTACAATTAAGTTGAAGGATGAATTTGTATTCCTGTCTACAAAAATTTCACCGTCACCTTTTCAGAATACTGTGGCCTTATTAGGACATATTCATAAATTTTAGTTAATAAGTTAAATTATAGATATTAAAATTTAAGAAATTCATATGAATGTATATAAAAAATAAATTCGGGAGGGGGAAGAAGTCCTATTTTTTAAAAAAATTCTCATAAAATAAGTAATAAAAAATACAATATTCAAAATTTTGAGATGGTCAAATTGTAAGTATTAAAATTTAAGAGGATTCATATAAATATAAAAGTATTTTGGAGCAGGAAAAATCTTAATTGTTTTAAAAAATCTTACAAAATTATGATTAAAAAACTCTTACAAAATAAAAAATAAAAAATATAATATTCAAATTTTTGGGAGCCGACCGTAGCCTCCCGGCATCCGTCACCAAATATAATCTTAACTTTTAGGTTGATCTTGTCCCATATAAGGAATCAGAATACCACTAAATGTATAACAAATCACGTAATTATTGTACATTAATAATACACAATAAATCATTTAAGATTTAAAATTTGGGACAAATATGCTGCCGAGTGGTTACATATAAGTTGAATTTACAAATAAAAGTCTACTAGAATGTTTGTACAATGAATGAACAAAGTGATGCCGCAAAGAACTATTTAGAAATTTAGGACTGAAAACTTAAATGTGTAGATCTTTAGAAGCATCAACTCTAGCCCAACGATCAAATTTTTAGTTAATAATTATAAGACTATGAAAATTATAATCGTTGAGGTGCAAAAAATGTGCGATTAATGTAGCAGTTCAGTGTAAGAGTTTTTTTTTTTTTTTTGCAGAAACATCCAAAATCTTGAACTTTCATGATTTTACCAACTAAAAATTAACCTTGATCCATGAGGTTGTGTAGAAACTGATTTCTCTTTCAATACTTCTCGTTACGCGGACAAACTGATGGGACTTATGCCATTTTTATAGATACAGAGGTGACCAGTTTTCAAAGTTATCCATAAACTGTTTTAAATTATCATAAACTGTTTTTATAGATAGAGTTTAATATGTAAAACAAACCGAATTATTCGAGTTTGACTCATGATCAACTCAATTATAAATTTATTAGAAATCGACTCGTAAAATAAATAAATTAAATTTGAATATATTTTGAGACTTGATATTTTAACGAGCACCTTTTTCATTGTTACCATTATAATTTACTTTTTAGAAATATTGTTACATGACTGGATCCTACTTTTTAGAAGTATTTTATTTATCTCTTATATCTCTGTATTGATTAGGAAACGAACCATGCACGCATGTCCCACACTACTGTTAACGTTTGGATGCCACAGACGTTGTCGAGGCCATGAAGGGAAAGACAGACCATGTATAGGTCAAGATGCATGAGCCTTCTTTCAGCTTCTGGTGCTGCAGAAATCCACCCTCCAAGCTGCTATTGCTATTGCTATTGCTATTGCTATTGCTGCTGTTATTGATTTTCGTGCCAACTTTATTTTATTTTTATATGGAAATGCTTTGGATGAATTTAAAATAATTCACATTTCGACGTAATAAGTCAAAATTACATTATTGGACATATGGAACTACTAGTTGCTTATAATATTTAACATTAATTAATGTAGAGTTTCAAACTGAAAAAATAAAACAAAATAGTTTTATCATCAAGCATTTGTATTTCTTTTTCTTTTTCCTTTACCCATAATTTATATTTTTCACTAATAATAAATCAAAACAAATTAATCAGAAATGAGTGGATTTAACAACAGAAAAGTGAAAATAAGGCTACATTATGCATCAAAATATAAATTATGTATTTTGAGTTGTGAAGTACAAGTTGAAATACGCAATAATTAAAAATTTACTCTCGACAATTTAATTGATCGTATTGGAATTATTGTAATTTTGAAAAACCTAATCTATCAAACGCTGATTAATTATCATTACTTCTGTCGTATGCATGTATCTATCAGTATAATTTTAGCTGAGTTTTACATAAATTCGACAAAATATTAAAATTATACATACCGTGGCATCACGTGACACAAGACTCTCCACCCACAAAGACAATGAACATTGATGCAAGGTTTTCCAACTATGAACTTAACATATGCTTTACATAAATCAAAGCTCTGTAATTCCACTCTCCCTCTCTTTCTCTCTCTAAAAATCAATCCGATAAAAAGAGACAACAGTGTCTTCAAGTTCACCACCCATATATGCATGCTGGTAATTAAACCACAGAAAATTGGAATTCTATATGATCAAATAATACACTTTAAACGCTAGCACTATGGAATGTATAACTTGTTGCCACATTTGCACCTCCAAGCTTCTGGGTAGTACTCAGTTGTCACCGGCGTTCCGGGCGGCACTGGCACGTGAACCGGCTTGCACGGCGTGCAACCGCCGCACTTTGATGTGCACCGTGGCGGCCACGACCCTGGCCCGCTCAAAAACCTTCTTGTCCTAGCCAAGCTCACTGAGTCCCCTCTATTGCCTTCAGACTCTATGATCTCTTCATTCTTCACTTTCTCCGTACTTCTCTCATATTTCTGTAACTTAACACCAATAATACATATATTAGTACAGTGTAGCTTTCTAATGTGTGCAGTTGTCGTTAGCTCCCTGGTTTGCTACTGTCTCACCTCATATTCCTTACACATAAAAGGCTAACGTGCGCCCCGAGGGGGCCAGGGGTTCACGGGAATAAACTAGAGAACATTTCCTTTTTCCGGTTAACGCGCTGGTCAACTAGGCTGCAGAGACTCACAAGAAAGACGACAAGAGCCCATACTCAGTGCACTAACGTGCACTGGTGGTGTTGTGTGCGCTTACCAGAGCTAGCTCTGCATGATTTTTGGAATGGGCCACAAAACCCAGCTGGTACCCTGCTGATTCCATGCATCGGAGGGCCCAAATTGCCAGAGAAGTTGGCAGTATCTTTTTTTGTGTGTGAAAAGAGGAGTTGCAGAAAATAATATGACTCCTATCTTGAATCAGACGGCTCAGGAAAAAAGTTGGATTAAGAATGTGCATGCACAGAGTGCCACCGGTGCATATTAGTGTGATGAAAGACAAATTAGGATTATATAGATGTGATTGTGATTACCATATATAATAACATAAGAAAGCAAGTGTACAGTATAAACTCACCCACCTGAAAGTAAAAATCAGCTTTACCAGTCAATGGACACCTGATATCTGCAGGAAAAATGATAAGAAACGATGTTTTAGATAAGATTTTAGCATAAATCAGCTGAGTTTACCTACTAATCAATATTTGGGTATTGTCTTGTACCTATATATATATATATATGTATATGTATGTATGTATGTGTGTGTGTATGTATGGGTGTGTCAAGATTATAGCGAGGAAGCTAAATTTAGCAGAACCAAGAGCTCATGGAGATCTCTCTTAGAGGAAAAGAACTAAAAAGGGAAGAAAAATGGAAATCTTTTTACCTAAACAAGGAGTAGTTTTGGAGTTGATGATGGTGCTGAGCAGTGCACAAGTTGAGAAGGAGAAGATGGAGATGAAGTAAAAGAGAGGGGTTTTGTTCAGAAACCGTAATCTACAAGTCCTTCGCTCCATGAACAAGAAGATGAGAAAGCTCGAAAACTCTTGAGACAGAATAAAGATTGGCTTCTGATATGTAAATCTGATTTTCCTCGATCTCCTTTTTGTCCACCTCTGGAGATGGAATTTTAATTGGAAGTTGTAGCTAGAGTGGCTAACTTCACTGGGGAATCTGATTCCCCAGATTCCACGTTATAACTGTTAGGCCAAACTGAACCCATACAAGAACACTCACACACACTCTCTCTTTTCCTTTGGGGAGACTGGAGACACTGTAAAAGTGGGAGTAGTTAGGGAGCTGTGACGAAAAGTGGATGATGGTACGGCTAATCAGATGGGTATGTAGTAGCAGAGATCTAGCTGTGAGAGAGAGAGAGAGAAAGAGGGGTGTTGGAGTGGTGAATCTAAGCAGATCGTCGCTTCATCTGCTTTACCATGTTTGGGGTTCAGATTCTCTTGCAGGCTTTTACTACTGTCTTTCAACAATTCCCATACTCGGTAACTCACTAAGGCTAACCCCTCCACCAGCTCCTGCTCCTCCCTCCTCAAATCTCCTCCTCCGATCTTTTCTTAAGCCCAACAATATATAATACATTATCTATCTATATAACGAATCAAGGATCTCTATAGTTTTTTTTTTTAAAGAAAAAATGGATATTGCAATATTATATTCATTTGACCAATAAATCAATGAATTGACTAAATAAAAATAATATTTAAAATTTTTTAATTAAAAAAAAGAGACTTAAATTTACCATTTTTTTTAAATAAAAAAGTGTGTGTGACTTTTTCTCCACTAAGCACAGTTATAAGCTTATTTAACAATCTTACGTCGCATTTTTTCAAGATTTTAGTAGAATAATCACTTGATTCACCCAAATTAAAACCTCAACTTACTTTTTCATAATTTGCGTGGTGCAATAAATAAATCACAATCACTCTCCCATATACACAACAAGTAATTAGGGTGGAACACGATTTCATCAGTTCGGATTGAATCGGATTGAGTCATGTTCAGTCTAACTCAAATTCTAAAATAATTCAACCAAATTGATTTTTGAACTCAAACAATTCAACCCGAACCGATATGAATTAGAATTCATTAGTGTCGAATTCAACCCGAGCTTAATCTGAACTTGATTATTAATTCTAAATTTTAGATTTTATTCACAATTTTTTTAATAAATTATTATCTTTTTCTACTTTAATTATACACTAAAAACTCTAAGAATTTCTCTGAATTTCTAATTCTAAAAAAAAACAAATTTTTTTTTAAATAATTCATTTAATATAATTTAATTTAAAAAAATATTAAAATTAACAAGTTTTTAAAATTATAAAAATAAAAATATTAGTTTTCGTAAGAAATTTCTATAGATAATTATTTTTAAACTAAAATAATAAATTCAATTGATGATATTTACGTAGTTTTTAATTTTTTTTTTTTAAAATGTAGAATAAAATTTCAATGACTAAATGTAAAGGGGGTAATGAAAGGAAGACTTTCTTTTTGGAAAAAAAATTGAACAATATAGGATTATTGAAAAATAAGAATAACACTACAGTCCCCCCCCCCCCCCCCCCAAAAAAAAGAAGAAGAAATGTCACAAAGAATTTTTTTAAAAAAAACAATTTGACAATTTTATATGGAAACTTAATGACACAAATATTATATAACTAAAAAATAATAATAAAATCAATATTTTATTCAAATAATGTAAATATTTATACTCAAATAATTAAGTATGAATTTAAATATTTTTTTTAATATGTTGTTAAAAAAATAAAAGGTGGGTTGACAAGACAAGCTGTAATTAGTTTTAGACCGAGTTTTAATGACTCCATTGAAAATGGCAGCCTTATATGAAGTACACACTACACAGTATCTAAAGTAGACACTGTTTAGGGAGCAGAGAGACAAGATAATTACAAAAAGGCCATCAGATCTAGTGGCGTTGATTGTTGCCACCATGTGAGAGGAATGCCAGTGGCCCCAAGCCGTTGATATTTGACCCAATGTGTTCCATAAAGGGTTGGATCATATGGCTATACTTCCTCCCATCTGTCACTTTTTATGATTTCTTTCTTTTTCTTTTTTCGGGGGAGGGGTCATCTTTAATTAGTTTCTCTTTCATGAATAATAATTTTGAAATGCATGAGCATAATAGAGGGAGAGGGAGTGGGAAAAACTCCTACAATTTTTTTAAGTTTAAAAATTAATAAAGGCATTTATACTAATTTTATTTTTTTGGTAATATTTGACTATTATAAAGAACTCGATCATACGTGATTTTTGATATTATATCGAATTTTTTATTTTAATTTTTAAGAGATAAATGTTAACAAAAATATATATATATATATAAATTTATTATTTTATTCTAAGAAATTATTATAATAATTTTTTTTTGCGATATTTAATAATTACAGTAACCTAAACGTGTGTCAGTGTAATATATAAGGTCTAATATCATTAATAACGATTTTGTATGTATGAAAAACCTGTATATATATATATTGTCAATATAATAAAAAGAATTTAGTATAATTTTAGAAAACATAATTTTTTTTTATAATTATCAAATAAATAAAGAAAAATTAGTGTAATTGAGAAATTTTTATAAATGTAAGATCACGAAAACAACAACGTGAAAATTTTTTTTTTTTTTTGGATGGATTAATTAGGAGAATTCTAAGTCAACTTAATTCATGTATAAAAAGAAAAGATCACTATGTAACAAACCAAGCATATATACAAAATAACCTCCTTGTATGTATAAATCCTCCCAAGCACTTAAATTGCAATCGTCATTGCAAAGAAGTTTTTGTCAACTCAAATGAAATACTTTATATTTTAAAAATCATAGTAAGAATTTCTATTGATTAGCTAATTCATCCCAATATATATATATATATACATATATATATATGTATGTATGTATGTATGTATGATAGAGTAAGTGTAACATCAACGAACAGAATGGGTGCTGGGAAAAAATAGTTTTCTGTCGACTGGAGACACTTTTCAGAAAACATCGCGATCAATGTTTTTAATTTGTTACCCTTTTAGTTGTGAGCGTGGGGACGTGCCTGTATAGATATAGATATATAGATGTAGATGTATATGTATTATATATGTGGTGGCCGTATGTGAAAGGGCTATGCGCCCTACATTTTGTTGCTTTGCACTCGTCTTCATCTGCATATTCCTTAATGCTCTTGCCCTTGCCTCCCAGGGGTAGTATCCCTTAATCATGCTTGTTTTTAAACTTGGAATCGACCGTTATTCCGTCTTGAGCTTAAGGTCCGGCCAGGAGAGTGATGTGGGAAATAAGAGAGTCACATGGGAAAGCAAGTATCTACCCTGACAGTCCTATATTCAATTATTTAATCTGAAACAAAGCTGACAACGTCCAATATTGATTGTGACAGATGGGACTTGCTCTCAAATCTAATCTCTTCGTCTAAAATGGTAACATAAAGTTTAACAAATTTGGGATTTGGAAGAAATTCATGACACACTATGCAAAACTATGATTTGATTTTACAGAAGAATGCTGATAACTAGCGAAAGGTTGAACTTTTACGTATAAAATTATTTGAGTAAACATGCATTTTAATGAACCATTGGATTTTTTTTTTTGAAAAGTTTTACGTTTCTTTACAAGAAAGAATTTAATTTTAAAACGTGAGATACGCATTTGACAAGTTATTCATTTTAAGTTTTTTAAGTTTTTAAAAATTTAGATTATCATATCTAAATGCATTTTTTCAATTTTTAAAAAATTAATTTCAAAATTTTTAGAAATATTTTTCAAAAATTCAATTCACATTGAGTGGAGTCATTCGTTTAAAATTTAAAATTGTTAAAGGTAAAAGCATGCAAATATAATGGTGAAGTTATATAAGGAAGGTTAGATTTGGATACAAATAAGAGTACTTCAATGATAAAAATTATTTTAATTATGTTAAAATTAAATTTTTACAATAATACAGTATCAAAAAATTATTTTTTTTGATTTTTTTATACTAATGGTGAAATATTTTTTTTTGGACAAAACTACTATTATTCTTCATAATTATCATTATAATTTGAGCATTGAAAAAAAAAAAAAAATTGATCAAATCTGGACCGTGTATTTAAAACAATTTGAATCATTGAGATAAATAATATTTAGTAAAACAAAATTCATATTTGAGAGAACAATTAATTTAATCAAATTTTAAGAATATAAATAATCAATCGTAAACATTATTTTAGAACTAAGTTACTAAAATGGTAACATGACTTGCCCATGAGGCCATGACCATACTTTGGCCTAATTTACTCCTTGATCCATATCCATTGTTAGTGAACTTTGTTCATACATTACAGATGCTTCTTCAGCTGTTATATCTAATATTTTTTTTTTTTTGTAACTTTGAATATGCTCTTCAAAAGCATTTTTTTTGGAAATGTTTTAATTTTTTTTTCCAAGAATAAAAAGTAGGTTTTGAAAGCATATTCAAACAGGCTTATGTGAAATTATTAAGAAAAAAAACTGAGAGATAAATGTACTTTTTAATTGCTAGAACTATACTTTTGGTAAAAAAAATAAAATGAACTTGGATGCTGTTTAAAAACTTGAATACTATATATCACCGACACCTCCCATGAAACTTACTGTATGGCAAAATGAATCCATGGCTCCATCAATTGACATAACCTAGGTTTGATCTACTTGCTTTGAAATTGTGTCGATTTCCAGTCAAACTTTCATAGGTTACATCCACATCAGAGTCAGAATATTGATTTTGTGTGTTTATGTGTGTCTCCTACATCTACATGTACAGAAAGTTAGAGAGATTATTTACAATGTGCTAATTAAGAGGCATTAAATTCATGATCAGAAGTAATAATTAACAAAGAAATGGGAGCAGAATGTGAAGATATTATTACAGTAATTAATGGTAGAATACATGGAATCGCATGCATATATCCATCACTGGTGAACATGCATGCATGGGGATGGGGACCACCCCTCCGCCTTCATTTCCAAAACCAGGTCACTCTCTCAATCAAATCGTTATCATATGTTTTGGCTTTCTAATTGTCTCTATCCTCCCCCTTCATGCATCTATCTCTCTCACTCTCTCTCTCTCTCTCTCACACACACACACGAAAATAATTTGAAACCTGCTTTTACTCCCACCAAGTAGTACAAGACATGAATAGTGCGTATAAATGCGTTAATATCCACACATAATATGAAACAATTGTGAACGAATTAAATTTAATCAAGTTATTATAATTTTAGTAAGATTTTTAAAATTAAGTTTTGTAGTAAGATTTGATTTGTTTTATCCTAACAAGACTAAAAACTTTTTATCCTAATGAAGTGGTATTATTAATTTAAATAAAATTAAAAATTCTAATTATATTAAGATTAGATTTTATATATATATATATATATATATATATATATAAATAAAGATGTAAGCCAAGCCGTAGGACAGTGAGACGGCCATAGTGTGCGCCAATATTCTAGCAAATCTTGGTAGCTGACTTTAGAGTTTTTTTCACTAAAGTTTGTATACACGTTTTTCGAGGTAAGCCAAAGTTTCTTCACTGTTTTGTTTGTTTTTATTTTTTATGACATAATACAATATAAGCATGTTACTTTGATTGGTAAATACACATTAATGTTTTTTTCTTCATCAAACTTTTTGAGTGTTTTGGATTCAACAATTCGTATAAGAGGCAACCACTGACAGAACAACAATTAGTGGTAAAACAACAATCAGTGACAGAATAATAATTGATAACACAGACCAATCCAAGGAAGAGGGGACGGTAACAATTCTAATCCACAATAGCATAAATCTAATATTCAATGTTTTAATTGTGACAAGTTTGGACATAAAAAATCCGATTACAGATCTAGAAGGCCGAATAATAGAGATCATCAAGCTAATGTTGCTGAAAATAATCTTCATGGTAATAATGAAGTAGAGACCATATTGCTGGCTTGTAATGTTGTGGATAATGATGATGGTGCTAAGTGGGATTTAGATATTAGATGTAGTAATCACTTGTGTGGTAAAAAATACATGTTTTCTTGTTTAGATGAGTTCGTTCGATCAGAAGTAAAGTTTGAAAATAACTCAAAGATACCTATGATAGGTAAAGGCAGAATAGCAATCATACTGAAGAATGGGTCTCACAAGTATATTTCAGATGTGTTTTATGTAATAGGTCTGAAACAAAATTTGTTGAGTATGGGGCAACTTCCAAAGAGAGGTTAGAGGTTATGATATGCGAATCCACCATGGAGTTTGCACAATCAATGATGATCGTATGTAGCTAATAGCAAAGGTAAACATAACTCCAAATTGTCTATTTCCATTGAGTATTAAATGTGAGAATTTACCTTACTTTAGTTTTATGATTGATGATGATAATTGGTTATGGCATATGCGTTTTGGGCATGTGAATTTTGGCAGTCTGAATTTTCTTGCTAGAAAACATTGGGTTTCTGGTTTGCCTACTATTGATATCCCAAATAGAGTTTGTGAAACTTGTGTTATGGGAAAGAAACATAGAGATATTTTTCGTACAGGAAATTCATGAAGTGTAATACCCCGACCCAAAAACATCGGGTCATATGGCACATATTACGAGGTAACAAGCCGTAGTTAAAAATAAACTATGGATAAACCGAGGATCGAAGGGTGCTAAATTTAATTCTGTATCTATATGCATTATATTATGTGTATAGTACATATATACATATAATCCTAAATATGTATATTCTAATAAAGTAAAATACACACACCAAGTGTGTGTTTGGTACGTATGAAATAAAGTATATATATATATACATATGGAAACAAATGAAGATATGTTAAATATAAATATATATATATATATATATAAATTAGTGTGTGCAATTAGTGAACAGTGTGTGAATGTATGTGTATCGGTTAAGGTGTGTGTGTGTGTCCATGTGTGTTAGTGTGTATGTTATATTATATGTGTGTGTATATATATATATATATATATATATATATTCAAAATATCAACCTACACATAAATACAGCCACAAGTGGGCTGCTTTGAGAGGAGTGATGGGAAGGGAGACTGCAGCTAATGTGTGTGCTAATATGTGTGTGCAAGTGAGTGAGTTGGTGTGTGTGCTAGTATAATATGTATATATATACACAAAATCTCAACCAAACTTTAAATACAAAACTGAAAAGAGGAAAAGAGAAATTTATGAGATGGGATAGACAGCCGAAAATGGGGAATGGAGTAGGCTGAGGTCGTGTAGAGAGAAAGAGGGAGAAGAGAGAAGGGTCGGTGGTTTTTGTTTTAAAAGCATGCAAACCATGCTTGCTTCTCACGAAGGAAATCAAAAGAAGGGAAATTGAGGAGTATAGAAGAAGGATCAAAAGTAGAAGAAGGAGAGAAACAGTGAAAAAAAGGAGAGAAACAGTGATAAAAAGGTGAGAAAATACATCAAACCTTATTTTTCTCTCTCTAAAATAACTTGCATATGTGTAAGTAAAAATGACTGTATTAGGTGTATATGATGCTCAGATTATGTTTAGACTTGTTCAAGCATGATTTTAGGTATTGAAAACACCAAAAAAATGGAAACCCACAAACAATCGCCATTAAAGACCTTGCTTATAGCAGGTCTGAACTCGATGGAACCAAACCCTATTTGGTATAATGGAACCTCAAGAAGACCTTCTAAGGGTGTTAAAAACACCAAACCATGATCACAAAACCTAAGAAATGACCTCTATAAATCGAGTTACAGGTTACGGATTTGAAACCCAATCCCTTAAACTCAGTGTTAAATCAACATTTAAGAATAGGGAATGAAACCCCTTGAACTGAGGAACAAAACAAGCCCAACCTCATGAAAAATAATCAAGAAATGAGCATGAACAAGCTAGTTGCAGGTTCGGTCTATCAACCCCCAAACTGTGATTTTGAGATAGATTCGAAACTTTAAACCATTATCAAAACCTTTCATGATACTCCAGAAACGTTTTAGAAAAGAAAACAGAAGAAATAGATTCATAAAACATCACGAAATCCGACTGTAAAAACTAGGGTTTCGAGAGGAACAGTATCGATCTCATGGGGAAGATGACATTGTTCGGGTCGGAAATGGGTCGGATTCGGGTATGGGTTATAACCGGATCCAATGGCTTACGGGTTTAGTTAAACGGTGACGTTTGGAGGTTTGAATATTTTAATTTTTAAAACATTAAGGCTAATGTCGGTATTATGTGTAAAACCGACCAAACCAGTTGGTTTACAAAGAAACCGGACCGGTTCACTTAGATTTGAACTAAACCCACTGGTTTTCTAATTTTAATTAAAATAAATAAACCAAAAATTTGGTTATTTACGGTTTGACCCCAAGGCTTTGAGAAATTCTGTTTTGGCCCGATTTTTGAGAATTTTATGCAATTACACCCTTAAAAAAATAATTAAATAAATAAATAAATAATTTAATTATTTAATAAATAAGATAAAATTACTATTTTACCCCTGAGTCATAAATGAAGCAAACGAAGCCCAAATTAAACATATGAATAGTATATTTTAACTATTTTGGATATTCTGAGACTAATGGTGGGATCCGTTTTGTGAAACGGGGTCCCAAAAAATAAAGACACGTAAAAGAGTAAAATGATGAAAATACCCCTAGTACCCCTAAAGCCAAATTAAAATCAGGGAAAGTCTAAATTGACTTTCTTCGACTTTTCGGACTCAACGATGAGGTCCAAATTTTGAAACGAAGTAAGAAAAAATATGACACGTAAATAGGTAAACTAACCATTTTTTCCTTTTACATACAAAAGTCCAAATTAAATTCTAGGAAAGCCTAAATCGACTTTCTTCGACGTTTCAGACTCAATGGTAGAGTCTATTCACCCAAAAGAAGTGTTTAAAATAAAAAGACATAAAAAAATTTGATGAATAGCATCTGTCGGATGACTATAAACTGAAATATTGTCGAAGTACTAAACTAAGGCAAGTACGAGGAAATGAGGTACGAGAAGACACGACGTGTTAACATGTCAAGTATTAAATTTAAATTAAAGTTAATGGAGCTACCAGAAGAGTATAAATTGAAATAAACTTAATTCCTAACACATTAAATTGTATCATAGGCTAAGAGTACGAGTTAAATTAAGTATATACGAAATTTATGGAATACTTGTAAATTGGTTAGGATTTAATACGACCCTAGCATAAGTTAAGAAACATCAGTAGGTGATATCCCAGTAATATGAAATTAATGAGATTATATATGAATTGTTCTTAGGAACTACAGAGGAAGTGGGAAAGCGCATTATTAGCACTGACCCTACGGATCAAGGTGAGTAACCCTGTGTTTGAAGTGGAGATTTAACTCCATATATACGAAGAAGTTTTAAGTTCAGCTTATGTGAAGCATCTGAATATCAAATTCAGTTTTATTTCAATTCCTGTTTTAAATTATTCTGTTACGACATGCTTATTAAATGTTTTTATATTCAGCTATTTTCTTAGGAATGTTTAGCATGTCGGGGTAAAATGTAAATCTCTTTAAATATTCTGAATTTGATTATTACAAGTATTGAAGTCCTATTGAAGAAGTTATATATTTCATGTTTTAAATATTCATGAAAAGTATCTATTGAAAAAGCCATGTGATAAATGTTTTACAAGATAAATGGTACATAAGTATCGCGTGTGACGTTGAAATTCTTCGGAATTCAACTATGACACGAACAAATGCCCGGTAACATGACTTAATCCCCTAGGCAAATGAGATCGTCAGCATTGACAGTAAAAATGAGATCGGCAGCATTGGCAGTAAAACGGGAGTCTGGTTCGAAACAGATTCCACATAATTAAAGAGAAAAGATGACAAATGATTTTGGAAATGGAAGCAGGTTTTCACCCCCATTTCTATTATGCATGTTTATATGATTTTGAAGTGCATATACTCTACTTAAAGAAATGTATGTTTAGCTTGAATACTTTAAATATTTCAAAGCTATTTGTTTTAAGAATGCATATATTCTGTGTTTTAAATGTACGAGCAATTGGCAGTGAGTATTTTATAAACTCTCATGTGCTAAACCATTGCCAATTGAAAACCCCATGACAAATACAGGAATTACTCATAAGCTTAGATTAGCTTACCTGGATTTTATTCGGACCCCCCTTTCAGGTGATTAGCGGCAGTTTTGATTTGAGGACGATGATGATGAATCTGCCATTTTTGGGAAGTCAAGTTCAAGTAGCTCTTTTGTCTAGCACTACGAACTTCAAGTATGAAATCTTGTATTGGTAAAGTGGTACCCTGTTATGTATAAGCCCCACAGGGCAGTTAAACATGTATTATTTATAAAGTCTTTAAGTTTCTAATTATGCTCTGAATGTATGATCATGTGTACCGCAATGTGAAGAGCGGCAGTATCGGACGGATGTGCAAATTTTAAAATGACAAAAGAAAAGAAAAAGTTTTTCACGCTTCTGTAACCACGTGATGCACATCTATTCGATACCACTGCGTATGCGAGCCTTGTCTTGAGGTCCCCGGGCCGAAAGGCGACGGTCGCAACTCGAGATCCGCAAGGGGTGAATTTCGGGTCGTGACATGAAGAGTCAAGAGGCCTTTGGAGTTGATACACTCAGATTTGTGCTCAGTCGAGATACCTTCTAATGGTGGTAGTAGGTACTTTATTACATTTATTAATGATTTTAGCAAAAAAACATGGGTTTATTTTTTGCAACATAAATCTAATGCTTGTGATACTTTTAAAAAATTAAAGGCCTATGTTAAAAAGCGAAGTGGTTTTCAAATTAAAACTTTGAAAACTGATAGGGATACAGAATATCTTGTTTGTAATGATTTTTTGGAGAAACATGGTATTAGGCATCAGTTGACTGCTAGATATACTCCACAACAAAACGGAGTGGCGAAAAGAAAGAATAGAACTGTTATGAATATGGTTAGATGCACGTTGAAATTTAAAAATTTGCCTGAAGGATTTTGAGTTAAAGCGGTTGCTTGTGCTATTTATATTTTGAATATGTGCCCTACTAGAAGTGTTTCTAACAAAACCCCGCAGGAAGCTTGGAGTGGATAGAAGCCTGTCATTAAACACCTAAGGGTGTTTGATGCAGTTCATATGCTCATGTGCCAGATCATCTTAGGAAAAAACTTGATGATAGAGGTGAAAAATTTATTTTCATTGGCTATAGTCAATTGTCAAAGACCTACAAGTTGTATAAATTAATAACAGAGAAGGTGATTATCAGTTGTAATGTGACTTTTGATGAGCAAGGAGTTTGGGATTGGTCTTAGAATGATCAAATCCAGCCAGCTTTAATTTTTAATAACGTAGATCTGCAAATTGAAATACAGAGTGAGCCTCAGATTAGTGACAATCCAGCTTCAGATGTGTCATCTCCTTATGTAGAGTTCTCTAGGCGTTCTCAACGCCAATGCCACTTGTCTACTAGCTTACAAGATTATGTTGCTGGTAGTGATAATGAGCCAACTAATGAAGATTTGGTGAATTTTACTTTATTTACAAATTGTGATCCAATTACTTTTAAAGAAGCCTCTCATTATGATCATTGGATTAAAGCCATGGATGATGAGATCCATGCAATTGAGAAGAACAACATATGTCAACTTACTACTCTTTCTAGTGATAAGAAACCAATTGGTGTGAAGTGGGTGTACAAGACAAAGTACAGGTTTAATGATGAGGTCGATCGCTTTAAAGCAAGATTGGTAGCTAAGGGTTACAAACAAAAGCCAGGTATTGATTGTTTTGAGGTGTTTGCTCCTGTTGTTAAACTTGATACAGTTCGTATGTTTATTTCTCTTGCTGCTCAAAATAATTGGAGAATTTTTTAAATAGATGTTAAATCGACATTTTTGAATGGTGTACTTAAAGAAGAAGTTTATGTTAAGCAACCTATCGACTATATGACAAAAGGGCATGAAAACAAAGTTTTTAGATTGAATAAGGCCTTGTATGGATTGAAGCAAACGCTTAGAACGTGATATACACGCATTGACTCTTATTTTGTTGAGCATGGTTTTGAGAGATGTCCTTATGAGCATACTTTATATGTCAAGTCTAATTCTCATGGTGATATTCTTATTGTGTGCTTATATGTTGATGATTTGAAATTTACTAGCAATAATCTAAAGTTGATTTCAGAATTCAAGGAGGCTATGATAACTCACTTTGAGATGACAGATATGGGACTCATGTTTTATTTTCTTGGCATTGAAGTTGTTCAAACAGATGGTGGAATTTGTATTTCACAGAAAAAGTATGCCAATGATATTTTGAAAAGGTTCAGGATGGACAAGTCCAATCTAATTTTGACTCCAGTTGAAGAGAAGTTAAAGTTGGTGAGAGATGGTACAGGTGACCTTGTGAATCTAATCTACTTTAAAAGGATGGTAGGAAGCTTAAGATATTTGACTTCTATTAGGCGAGATATTGTGTTTGGTGTTGGGTTGATTAGCAAATTTATGAAGACTCTACATTAATCTCACTTGCAAGCTGCTAAACTAATTTTGTAATACATGTTTTTCGAGGCAAGCCAAAGTTTCTTCACTGCTTAGTTTTTTTTTTTATTTTTCATTACATAATACAATATAAGCTTGTTACTTTGATTGGTAAATACACATTAATGTTTTTTTTTGTTCATCAAACTTTTTGAGTGTTTTGGATTCAACAACAATCAACTTGAAAACGAAGAACAATCAAGGCAGAAAGAAAGAGAATTCTCTAAAAATATTATTAATATCAAATTCAAAAATTAAATATATTTGAGACTTACAATCTTATATATAAATATTAGAATTTATAATCTTAATAAAATAAAAAATCATATTTAGAATGAAAAATCATAAAAAAAAAATATATATATATATATATATATATAGATAAACTTAATGTAAAATAACAAATTTGGGATATACTTAAATTTTGAAACTAAAGAATTCTATCAAAGCAATGTTTTATATCCCATCACTTGTAGCTCACCTTCTCATAAGCGTGCGATTCATCCGTAGTTTTCATTGCTTATAAGAGATTGGGATACAAGTGATAAGAGATAAAATATTATTATAATTTTCTTTTATGTCTCATCACTTGTAACTCATCTTCTCATAAACGGTGACTCATCTGTAGTTTTCGTTGCTCGTAAGAGATTGGGATACAAGTAATAAGAGATAAAATATTTTTATAATTTTGAAATATATATCCTTATTTGCCATAGTTTTCACCGCTCGTAAGATATTGGGATACAAGTGATAAGAGATAAAATATTATTATAATTTTGAAATATATATCCATGTTTGTCATTGTACTACCTTATTACCTTTGTAATGCTTACATGCACGTGTACAGTAAAGAAGTGCCCATGTCTTGATGTTATTTAACAAATTCATAAAGTACAAGTACTTATATACTCATGAAAGTTATCATAATATTTTAATGTGGGACAAAAAATTTTAAGCTTTTACGAAGAAATACAAGTTTACACAAAATTGTCTTTAAAATACCAAGAATCAAGACTCGAAATACAACAGAACTTGGTGACCATACAAATCAATTATAAACATTTGACAGGAATATGTCACGCTGATGTTCTCTTTTTAAAATAAATTTTATATATCATAATTTAATTTGCATTATTATTAAGTTTTTTCATACAACCTTATTATTAGATTTTTTGTTTTCCCATCAATTGAATCTCTGAAAATTTGTACCACTAAGAAGTTGGGCCCCAAGGTCCTTGTGAAATTTTGACTGGCTGAAACCCAGCGTGAGGCCTTTCCTAAACTCTCCGGCCCACGATTAAGACACCGTAACAGACCAAAAACGTTCCAAAAGATTTGGACCACTAACAATAACATTCACCTCTTTTTTCTTTTTTCTTTTTTAATATTTAAGAAAGTGATATTCTAATTTTGTCAAGACTAATTCACTTTCTTTCCATAGATAGCAAGAAAAAAATGAGTTATAAGTGTAGTGAATTGAATTCGAAATTTCAAGTTTACGGGCATGTTTTTCGAGCTAACTGATTTAATTATATGTTAATCCTCATCTTTTTTTTTAATCTCTCAATATTACTTATTTTTAAAAAAAAATAATTAAAAATTTATCTACTCTTTCATTAATCATTTCTTTCCATTAAATATCTCTCTCTTCTCCACATTCCCTCTTTTGTTTTCCTCCTCAAATATATAATAAAAAGGAAGAGAAAAATTTAGATAAAAAATTAGTGTGTTTAGAAAAGAAGTATGAAATTTCTAATAAAGATAAAATATAGAATTATTAATTATTCACTATTAAATAAAGTTGATTCTTTAAAAAATTATTCGATTCGTCCAAATTTATGAATCTTCATTAAATTCTAGTTTGAAAATCAATGTACTATGTATTATGAATTTTTCAAATAGTCATTTTTTCTCTTAATTTGAAATAAAGTGTTTTAATTAATGTGCAAGGCAGTCCATATTGTAAATCTATATTTTTCACTCAATTGTAAAAACATTAAATGACTTGTCTTCTTAAAATCTTGAATTTCTCAAAGGAATTCTTAATATGGAATAAAAGGAGTATTAATTAATAAAGTTTATTAATTTATTAAATATTAATTATTAGAAAGTTAATTGACATTTCAAATGCAGATTCCTTGAAGTTCATAACTTTACATGGGCATGCTAGGAATTTCATTTGTTTTTACTTAATTTTTTATAGTTTAAAAGTCAATAAATGTATTCATTTATGAGTTAAAAATGCATTTTGGTATCTACTACTCGAATTTTATTTTTCATTATGTTTATATTTAGGGTAAATTATATAGCCATTTTTTTTTTTTTTGTAATTTTTACGTAACCTCATACTTTAGAAGTTAAAAAAAAAAACGTCTCTGCACGTGTCAAAAATTAAATTAAATTAATAAATATAAAATATAATTTTGATACATGAAGAGATGTATTTGTTAACTTTTATAATATGAAAAATATTAAGTGAAAATGAGTGAAATTATAAAGAAAAATAAAAATAAATTGTGCTATTTTTTCATAAATTTTTTTGAAGAAAAAAGAATCATTTCGCTAGGTAAAACATAGTCCTGGTGTTAGAAGTATATTAGGGTTACCTATATATTATTGTGATACTAGGGTTAGGGTTAGCCATCACATATATATTATTGTGTAATGCTAGTGGGATAAGGGCTCTATAGTTTATTTTCTTTATTTATATTTTCCATGTATAACCTCATAACCCTCCTATATAAGGAGCTCTCTTGTTTAGTTTTTGTAATGAATTTTAGTTTAATACAATGTAGTCGTTTAGATTTTCTCTTCTCTCTTTCTTTTTTGTTTCTTGTTTCTTTTATGTTATTCCATCAAATCTAACACCTGGAGAGGAGCCAAACCCAAACTTTGTGTTCAAATGGAAATGCAATTAATTAGACCTGAAAATGAGAGGGTTTTGGTGCTTTTAAAACTCAATTATGTCACATGCAGGAAGTCTAATATATATTGAATATGATTAAAAGATTATTTGACCACACAAGCAAAGACACATTTCCTTTTAAACATGATCAGCACTAACAATGATTAATTTCTAGCTAATCACACCTATATATATGTGTGTGTGTGTGTGTGTATATATATATATATATATATATATATATTACAATAGTCAATTATCTATCATTTATATCATACTAAGTATCTGATCAGGTTATACCTCCCAAGTCCCACCAGGCACGAACGTGCCTATTGGCGTCATGATGGACGGGTTTTATCTTAAGGGCCGACAAAATTTGTGACCCCACTCAATTCATTTTGATTAAAACAAACAAAACAACAAAGTCATCTCATCTCCCAGAATGGTCTCTTTCTCTCTTTTGTGCCAAAATACAATTAATCTGGCTGTTTCACTGCCTTGTCTAAACTTCTTATGTTTCACTTTCTTTTTTTCTTTTTTTATATTGGCTAGCTAGTCTTGTTATTAATCCAATTTTTGTTTTCCACGCTCCCTGTTATTTGTTTGCAGGAACCAATGATGTTATAATTTTGCCCCTTTTCATCCAAGCATAGCCTTTTTTTTTTTTTTTCTATTTTTTGGGTAACTTGGTCCGATTTTACCAATCGCAATTTTTCGTCGCGTGATTGTAAGGGTGAAGTTAGAAAAAAAAAAACTAGGAAACTAGGATTTTTTGAGAGAAATTTTAGGGATTAAAAGGGTTATATATATATATATATATATGTGCAAGTGGTAAAGATTTGAGTTAAAATTAGAATTAGATTAGAAATTGGGATTAACTAAGTTCAAATAGGGATGAGCTAATTTGAATAACCTAAAACAGACAGTGCTTGGCTCCAAACTAGATAAGAAGAACCTCCTCATACTTACATATGTGTCACAATCTTAATAGATCACACATGCACTCACATGTATATGATTTGACTATTTAATTTTAAAAATAAATAAATAAATCAAAAGTCACATGTGCATTGCATATGTGATAGATTGTTGTTAGAGTTATAATAAAAATAAAATAAATTAATTGGGTTTTAATTAAATAATTTAGTGAGTTATTGTTTGTTTGGATGTCACAAATTTTTTATTGTCCAACTAAATTTTGGTATATTAAATTCATTATTTTTATTCATTAAAATATTGAATTAGACCATGAGTTACAATATATATTATGATTAAAATAATGGGCCGTGATTAAGAGGTTATACGTTACAAAACTATGATTATTGAGGCAATTTAAAAGCCCTTTTTCTATACCTATACCTATATATAAGAGACCTTTGGCCTATTTGGTAGAGAGGAAGTTATGATGTGATTGTGAGAAGAAAAAAAATGTTTGAAAGAATTCTATTCTCTTTAATATATTTTGTTTATTGAGTTTTTATAGACAATGTAATAAAAGACTCTGACCCTATCTTTTGATAACGTGTCTTACAAATGATATCTGTTATAAATTTTATGAGTTGTATTTTAGAATCGTCGATAACTGATGTGAGAATACACAACGATTTTAGAACAACACTTAACATACCTCTCATTTAGCTCACAAACTAAGTTTTACAATCTTATTTTCTATCTAAATCTTTATATTATTTATATTTAATTTTCAAGTGACTTGATGATTAAAGAAGTTGAATATTATTATTTTTATTATCATTAAATTATTCTATATAACAAGTGTGTGATTATCTTAAAGTTTCCCAACAGTTGCTCCCTATGTAAAAGCATTGCCTATTTTATTTGTAGAAAAATGATGAGTGTCATTAATTGTTGATGTTATATTACACTTCCTATATTGGTTAGAGGGTATTCTCATTTTTCTTGTGTCTGTTCTTCTTCTTTTTAACATTTTATTTGGAGTAACTTTTACATATTCGTTTTCTCGTTTATAATGATAAAAACAACTTTTATTTTAAATGTATTTGTTTTGCATAAGGAAAAATAACTCTAAATACTTAGTAAATTTGTGATGAGAAGTCGGGTAATGCATGCGTCCATGAGACCAAGTTGAGCTCAGTAATGTTTAGGAACAATCGATTGATGCATCTCTTTGAAAGAATACAATTATTTATAAATTAGAATCAATTTTTTTTTGTAGTGGCGTTCATAGGGTTAAAATGGGTTTTCACGGTCATTACAAATCCATTTGATGTAAGAATAATAATTTAATTCATTTTGTTAGAAACCGTCAATCTATCTCATTAAGATTTGGGAAAAAGGCAAATTATTCTGTCCCGTCTCGATTATATAAAATAAAATAATAAATAAATTTGATATTACATAATCAATTTTTATAATGGTATTTATTAGTCATTCATTAAAAGATTTATACAAATTAAAGTTATATGTTTAAAAAAAATAATATAATTCAAAATTTCTATTAATATGTATTTTTCTTATTCAAAATTTCTTATTTTAAAATATACTAATTATAATTAATTTTTAAAAAATAAATAAATAAAATTTTAAAATAAATTAGAACTCCAATGAGAGCCGCTCCACTTATTATGAGTTTAAAAAGTATATTTTTTTTATGGAACAGAATTAAAGAAAAATTCCCGCCTCAAGCTCTCCCATCGTCATCCTAATTTTGAGGCGCTGCACGGGACATGAAGAGAAGTCTCCATCTCAAACTCTCTCGTTGTCATTCTAATTTTGAGGTGCTGCACGGGACGTGAAGAAAAGTCTCCGCTTCAAACTCTCCCGTTGTCATCCTAATTTTGAAGTGCTGCGCATGACGTGAAGAAAGGTCTCTGATTTAAACTCTCTTATTGTCATCTAAATTTTGAAGTGCTGCACAGGACATGAAGAAAAGTCCCGCCTCAAACTCTCCCCTTGCTATACTAATTTTGAGATGCTTGATAGGACATTTGCAATCCCAAGCCGCTAATCTAAACAGCCCACAACGACGTTTTCTTTTCCCACCAATTGAACGAGCTCAAATAGTAAATGGATATTAGTGGATTTAAAATAAAATATGATATTATATTTTGAAAAAAATTGTAAAAATAATACAATATTAAAAATAGTATATATATATATATATATATATAATACTATGTAGATGTCATGAGTTA
Source organism: Nyssa sinensis (assembly GCA_008638375.1). Classification (NCBI taxonomy): domain Eukaryota; kingdom Viridiplantae; phylum Streptophyta; class Magnoliopsida; order Cornales; family Nyssaceae; genus Nyssa; species Nyssa sinensis. Next base: position 14,618,322 of record CM018031.1, read on the forward strand.
CGTCTATATTGTATATGACAAAATATTATCGAGTGGTTAAGAGTTTACTGGGGTGGCGAAAAGATATACGGTCTCGTCCTCCTTGCATTGTGCAATCCTAGTTGGGCCTACGGTAGATCTTTTGTTACTTGTATTTCTTCTTTCTTTTTTTCTTCCTGTACATTCCAATGGGAAAAGACGCACGTGTTTAAGTGGCATTGAAAAAATAAAACAATTTTCTTTTTCTTCGTGGAACAAAAGGTCCCAACAGGGTGCCGTGATGCATATTTCCACTCCTCATAGTAACTTGTTCTACTATATGGTATTTCCACAAAGGTTGATAGTTACCTTAAAATGAAGAAGATTCTCCAATACTTTAATCAATAAAGTTATAAATAATAATATATTTAAATGCATCAACTATCTATTCAAATCAAATCATGCAACTTTCTATGACTCATTCTTGAATGATTATATAAAATAAAAAATAAATTTTATATTATATAATTCATATTTATAATAATATTTTTAGTCAATTATTAGAAGTTTAGATAAACTTGATAAAATTATATATTTAAAAAAATATAAAATAAATTACACTAATTTATTATGAGATTTCTGAGATTACATTTACATTTTTTATTTTATCTGACATGTTACAAAAATCCCATCCAGTTAATTTTTTTTTCAAAATGGCAAAGCTACCCCTTTTGATTTTTTTTCAATTTTGACTAATTATTTTTAAATTTTATATAATAAATAACTTATTTTTATTTTATATAAAAATAAATTTAAGGTTTTAATTAATATTTATTTAAAAATGACAAAAATGGTCAAGGTTTAAAAAATGTATTTAAAAAAAATATGAAATGAGTAGTTTTGCTATTTAAAAAAAAAAATTGACTTAGAGGGGTTATTAGTAATTTGTCAAATAAAGTAAGAAATATCAATGTAATTTCAAAAATGTCAAAAACAAGTAAGAATAATTATCAAAAATCTCATAAGAAATCAGTATAATTTATTTAAAAAATAATATCATTTTAATTATGCATTGACATGTCTATTTTATATTTTAACACATGTAATATGTTGTTTAAAATATATTAATTATAAATAATATAATAAAATAAAATATAAATAAATACTCGGCTCTACCTATTACAAAATTTAAATGAATTTAAAAAAAATATTTTTTTAACATATTGGAGCCAAAAAAAAAGAAAAATAATAATCTATCCCAAACCTATCTCATTGCCGTCCGTTTCCCACTCACATTAACAATTTGACACGAAAATTTCTCTGCTGTAATTTAGGAATTAAATAATGTCATTGTGTGTCATGCAAAGACAAAGCTATTGATTTCATAAGTGGATTTGCTTGGAGAGGAGTGGGTCCCAATGTCAATGGAACCCAAAAAGAAAAAAAAAAGGTTGACAAAGAAAGGATAAGAATGGAATAAATGTGGGGACTCCTTCAAAATGCCCAATATAATTGAGAATGATCAAGTGTTGTTGGCAGTTTTTGGCAAACACTACTTAAAAATACTTTATACTGTACTTGGGTGAAAGAGATGGGCGCCCTTATAAGTAGATTTGCTACATTGTCACGCTCCTTTTGTTTTTTCCTTTTTGATCTTTAGCATTCAATTCTGGTGGGCGGCTCGGCCCACTTGTTTTTATAATTAATACTCCTTTCATCCCTAATTTTTGAGATAGTATTTTAATAGAATAGGTAGAATTAATTTTAGTAGATTTTTATATAGCTAGTTATAAATATTTACATATACACATATTTTTGTATATATTTATATATGCCGACATATGAATTTGTACACATACACATGCATATACATGTCTATATGTATGTATTTATATATTCACATATACATTAATTTACACATACGTTATTGAATTAACATTTGTTTTATCTTTGAAGGATGATTTTAACAGATTTATGAAAAATTAAAATTGAATTAGAGATAGTTATTCCAACCAAATTTTACTTTTTATTTTTGGGATTTTAAAAATGTATTATTTTTACTTATAAGTAAAAGCCAGCCAAGTCATTTAAGGGTAGCCAAGCTCAATTTGAGCCATATTAATTCATCAACAGAAAAAATTCAATCTTTGGCCTGAAGCCACTAGAATTGGAATCTTACTCCGTTTAACACCGTCATGTATAACGCCACGTGACAACACCATACGTTCTACGAAGCCGCCAGCTCCGTTATGTGGGGCCCGCTCACTACGTACAGTTCCGTCCACATTTATTATATTAACCACACCCACCCCCACGCCCACCCCACCTCTACCTCTACCTCTACACCCACACCCACACCCACCCCCACTCCCAGCTACCACAGCAATTCATTTGCTTCTCTCCCAAACTTTTTGTCCCTCGAATTCTTTACATTTTCCATCACTACTCTCTCTCTAAGATCTCTTTTATTCATTCCTCTCTGAACCACAAATGGAACCAACAAAGTGTAGCCATAGATTCTTCAAGTTCAGGTCCTACTCCTAGCACTGTCACAGAGAAATATGCTTTAATTTCTGATCACTTCATTTTCCAACTTTCCAATACTATCCTTGCTCACTAACAAAGAAAATTCATTTCCACTCTCCACGAAATTCAATTCCCAGAGAAATATCAAATCCTCCCCCCCCCCCCCCTCTTATTCACTCTCATTCCCCTGTCAAATCCAACCCATATACTACCTTTCAATATCAAATGTTTGCTAAAAACTACGATTACTCACGCGTGGTTGTGGAGATGGCTTGGATCATGCTCAGGATTGACTACTCAAGGCTCTTTTGGCTCCTCTTTGGTGTTTTCTCTTATGAAAATCACGAGGGAAAGCCTCGGATTTAGAGGCTCTTTTTCTTCAACAATTTATACGTACACGTAACTATATATATATATATAGCAATCTGAATTTTCAGCTCTCTTGATCAAGCCAGTTCAAGATTTTCCTGTGACAACATTGACAGTAGCTCAATTTAACCCTCAAATATGTACAAGGGACGGTTTGAGCACAGCAATGGAGTCGAGGTTGATCATGAATATGCTGAAACCGATCCAACCGGTCGCTATGGTCGCGTAAGTTCATTATACATACATACATATATATGTATTTGAACATGTTTGCTTATTAAACTCGTATTTGTTTTAATATCAACAAAACTGCACTGCATAAGTTTATATATAATAGCTTTCTCACAAAGAGAGAGGCTATTTTCATTAATTCAAATTCGTAACTTTTAAGTTATGAAAAAATAATTTTTATAATTATATCAAAACTTGTCTTCAAATTATATATAAATATGTATATCTATATCTGTGTATACACACATACCGGTGCCTCAAAACCTATCCTTAAATTTACACACACGCATATATACATATATATATATATAGTTATAAATTTAAGGACGGTTTTTGGTGTAACCGTGTATATTTATTTGTGAATTTAAGGACGGTTTTTGGTGTAACCGTGTATATTTATTTGTGTGTGTGTGTTGTGTGTGTATATATATATATATATGTATTATGCTAAATAAGTTACTGACTATACATTTTGGCTTGTATGTATATATGATGGACAGTTTGAGGTTGTTCTTGGAAAAGGGGCAATGAAAACGGTGTACAAGGCAATGGATGAGGTCCTTGGAATGGAAGTGGCATGGAACCAGGTAAGACTCAATGAGTTGCTCCAGTCACCGGAGGACTTACAGCGGCTATACTCGGAGGTTCACCTCCTCGGCATCCTCAACCACGACTCCATCATCCATTTCTACACCTCTTGGATCGACGTTGATCGGAGAACCTTTAATTTCATCACCGAGATGTTTACTTCCGGCACCCTACGAGAGTAATTTCCTTCCCCAATTTTTTTGCGATCAAAACTCCATCATCCCAATAATTTAGAGGCTTCTGAGTTTACTTTCCATCAAATGATGCAGAGCACTAATTACATTAGTTGACCTATATGTATATTTATATATAAAATTTGCTCGAGGGATTACATGACAGGGATGATCGATTGATTGTCATTTAAAATATAAAATTTGATACACAAATTTTAAGACAACATAATAATAGAAGTATTCATTATCTTATTATATTTGCAAGTATACATCTGGTATTCATTTAAGGCAACTTTTCTATCCACCACAAGTGATTTGACCATTATACCCATGTAATTAGAGTATTTAATAATTTTATTTATTCTATCATAAAGGGTGAAAATGAAATTACAAATGACAAATAACTTCTCTTGAAAATGTAAAATAAAAAATATTATCTTTTAAAATTTTAAATAACGTGACAATGTGATATATTATTATGTATTTTTTTATTGTTATTTAAAACTTTGAATCAAAATTTGAGAAGGATAACAATCCATTATAGACTTATAGTATAATTGTATATGCATTTGATTCTTTATATGCTATATGCCATCCAAAAAAATAAATAAAATGGGATGATAAATGTGGGATGTGGTGCAGATATAGGAAGAAATATAAGCGAGTGGACATCAGAGCCATCAAGGTTTGGGCCCGCCAAATCCTAGCCGGGCTTGTTTACCTGCATGGCCATGATCCTCCAGTGATCCATAGAGATCTCAAGTGCGATAACATATTTGTGAATGGGCATCTGGGACAAGTGAAGATTGGTGATCTAGGGCTGGCAGCAATTCTTCGTGGGTCCCAGACAGCGCACAGTGTTATAGGTAATTTTCTCAAATTCCAGTATTTGTAATCTTTACACGGAATCGAAGAATTCGAATTTTTACTATCTCGATTATTACTAATTAAAATTTAAAAGGTGGATTAAGTCTGGTGTGTTTAAATTGATAAATGATATTTTGATCAATCTATAAAAATTAAAAAAATAAAGAATAAACAATTAAGGTTGGTGAAACAGTTTATACTACACGATTCAACTCAATTCTGAGTTATGTGAGTCAATGATTAAGTGGATCAAGATGGACCAAATGCAAACCTACCCCTCTAGCGATAATGGATCACTAGAAGTTTGAAAAATAGCTGGATTATTCATTTGGCAGAGACTAATGGTCTTGTAGTAATGAATAAAGGTATTAGTGGCATAAGACGTCACTTGGTATTAATTGGTTGGTAACTCGTGAGTCACATCTTTCACTCTCACTCTTTTCACTAAGAAATAGTGTAGTTTATTTTCTCCATCTCAATTTTAAGTTGAGTTTTATTTCTGTGCCTATTATAATATATTAGATTATTAATTTTTTCGTGGTTTAGATTTAAGAGACTCGTCACTCCTAGAAGTTTGAAAAATAGCTGGATTATTCATATGGCAGAGACTAATGGTTTCATAGTAATGAATAAAGGTATTAGTGAAATAGAACCATCACTTAGATGAATTGGTTGGTAACCCGTGACTTTTCTAAAAAGAGAAGTCACATCTTTCACTCTCACTCTCTTCATTAAGAAATGTGTAGAACCCTTGATCTTGGACCTAACATTGATTTGAAAATTTTATATACTATAATATAATTAAATTAAAAGTCTAAGATTAATAAAAATTTAACTCTACAAAAGTTTAGATTTTATGAATTTATAGTATAATCAAATTAGAAGTCTATAAGTTTAATAAAAATCGAACACTATTAAAAGGTCTCATCAAAGACTCCATAAAAAAAAAAAACTTAATTCTATTAATAAATTTTATTCGTATTTTACTCTAATATTTTATTAGTATATATTTAGATTAAAAGAATTATGTAAGAACTCTATTATTAGAGTTTTATTTAATATATACCTTTCTCATATAACAAAAATAAATATAATATATATATATATAATTATATTAATATTTAAAAATAGCTCATTTAGAGTTGTTCATTTTATCGCTTTAGACCTCCAATTGTCTAGAGCCCTGACATGATGTTTAGCATTTAAAGGAAGAGCAATGTTATAGTTCTGTAATTTATATTTTAAATGATGTAACATCAGTATGAGATTATATTATTAATAATTATTTTAAATTTGGAATATAATTTAATGTGGTACAATAATACAATGCACATCAGTGTCATGTTAGTAGGATGAGAATTTGGAAAGATTGCCATAGAGGGTTCAAAATTAGTTTTGCAAGAAAAGGAGATTTCTAGGGATAATAATCATGTCAAGAACAAGGGGGCTAGATCTGCCATTGAGGCCCAACACAGGCGAGTTAAATTACAGAGTCAGAATAGAATTTTTTTTTAATTTTTTGGTTATGCCCATTTCTTCCTATATACTACCTACTATAATGTAAAAAATTCATTGATGGTGTTAGGCACACCAGAGTTCATGGCACCAGAAATGTATGAAGAAACTTACAATGAGCTGGTTGATGTCTACTCATTCGGCATGTGTGTTCTGGAGATGCTTACTTCTGAATACCCATACAGTGAATGCATCAACCCAGCCCAAATTTACAAGAAAGTGACTTCGGTAAGCTCTGGTTCCATCTTAGCCAACAATTAAACTATCATTGAAATCACAATCTGACCTCCATGCTTGCCACTTATTTTCTTCATTCAGGGAAAGCTACCCAGAGCATTCTACAAAATTCAGGACTTGGAAGCCCATCGATTCATTGGAAAGTGCTTAGAAACTGCTTCCAAAAGACCGTCAGCAGAAGAGCTATTGCTCGACCCATTTCTTGCATTCGATGAAGATAAACTATTGCCTGTTACAATGATAGGACCTCAGAAGCCATTTTTGAATGATTACTTAAGGATTGAGGAATTGCGGTTGAGTGAAGATCCACCCAGGACCAACATGACCGTAACAGGGAAACTGAATCCAGAGGATGACACCATCTTTCTTAAAGTACAGATTGCTGAAAAAGATGGTATGACTTCAGAAACTTTAGTACGTATCACTGTTGCTTTCCTGACATATATTGTTAATCTTTGGTTTTATAAGGCGAATTAGGGTGAAACTTTGGCACCAAATATGGTCTATTGACAGTTCATGGGCTTAACAAATGATATCTTGTGTCAAAATATTATTTTTTTATTTCTTAAAAATAAAATATTCTATCTAAATGACAGGATATTATTGATCGAATTTTTAGATCCGATTCATGCAAAAACTTCATACAAAATAGGCGTCATCACAGTGATTTAGTAATCTTATTCTTCGATTCTTTTTATCACTGGTGCTTACTGTCCTTTCAGGTGAAAGGGACCTACTGATAGGTTCCGTGATGAATCCCACCTATGTGATAGGATGATAGAAAAAGATGGAAAGACTAACATTATTGAGCATAGTTTGATCTTTTTATTATGATAATTGACAAATAAAAGAACAAAAATGATTAAAAAAGGGCTAGGGCTCTAGTTTTTCCCAATGGTGTTGCGGCCCTTTGTGGTGTATTTGAGCCAAGCTTGGGCTTCATTTTGTAGTCCTAAGCCTGGTCCAGAAAATAACCCAATAACTGGCTTTCTAAAATCTAGTGGTTCTAGTCCAAGCCTCTCTTAAGAAAGGTTCATGTGGTTAATGTTGGAGCAACATTTGTGAAAAATGTGGTGAAAGAGAGAGAAGTAGGTTGGAACAAATGCTTCAATTCTCTTTTATAAGTGAATGGAAGCACTTTTACAACTAGAATTTTGATACCATATAAAATCATAAGTTACTTCAAAAATTTAAACTATTAAAGAATGAATCAACAATATTAAGCTAACAATCGAGAAGCAACTAAAAGTTGATTCTATTTCCTACTCAATTGTGAATTTCCATGATTAGCAACTGTGAAAACTACATCAAACGAACCCTTAGCTGACAACCACTACTAATGAAGCACCGTTTTGGTTAAAAATAGTTATTTTTAAAATTCTAAAATAAATGTTTTTTATTTTGAAACTTTCTAACATTTAAGCTTTTCATAATTTGTTTCTAGCAGGTCCTGTTAGGAATATATACTTTCCATTTGACACTGTAAGTGACACATCTATTGCTGTTGCTACTGAGATGGTGAAGGAATTGGAGATCACTGATTGGAAGCCATTTGAAATCGCGGATATGATTGATGGAGAGATAACTGCTTTGGTACCACACTGTAAGAAATGGGGCAAGCCTGATGATCAATCTGATCACTGCCACATTCTTAATTATCTAGACCACGATGATGATGATGATGATGGTTACCATCATCCTTTTTACTCTTTCTCTTCTTGTTCATCATCTCCAGTGTCCCTCTTGGGCTTCATCAATTCTCATGGTGGTGATTGGATCCAAGGTATGGCTAGTTCTTGTAATTTTATTTACTAGTCCAGTCTGTGTTGTGATGAGTCATTTGATGAGTAATGTGCAATATAACAACGTTGAATTGTACAACATCAAATTTAAGTTATGGTGTTAATTGGTGTAATTATGTCGTGTCTGAAGTCTGTCATGTCATACGACTAACTAATTTATTTTAATTCTTAATCTTTTAGATAAAAAAGTTACTTCGCCTTTTTTATTGGTGCAGCATAATTTTTAAGTTTGTTAAGTTTTGAATGTAGAACAAAATAAAATAAGAACTTCTTTTATAAGTAGAAAAGTCTCTAAACATTATTAAGCTTTCGATGTAAAACGAATTATCTTAATATCTAATCTTTTTTATAATTAAATGTGTTAAGTCGTAATAAATGAAGTTGACATGATTAAAATTCGAACATAACTTGTTTGTTAATCTTGTTAAACATGTCAACTTTTTTATTCTCAATCCCGAATGAGGCCAGAATTTTATTTTAGGAGAGACAATTTTTTTTTTTACTAAACGTTCAATCAAAAAGTTATAAATTAATGAAGAACAAAAAATTATTAATATTTTTTTATAAATAACTAAATTTATTAATATAAAATATACAAAAACTCCAATCAAAGAAAGAGACACCTGAAAAACTTTAGGTTATATATATAAAAAAAAAAAGGAGTAAAATATGAAAAGCTTTAGACTTAGGATCGCAAAAATATAAATTAAAAGGATATAATTGAAAAAAAAAAGTATAAAAGAATTAAGGGGGGCAATTGCCCCTAATTCCTTACTTCCTGTAAGTCCATGCTCAACTCAAATCTGTTAATTCATATCGTATAAAAAATTGATGTCTCTAGTTAACACTTCGGCCTAATAGCATAATGATATGGCCTGGAGTCTCGGAGGTCTGCATAATTGTTATGTTCTTCATATAACTGATCATATATTGCTAGACTTACACACAGGGTAACAGTTTGTTGTCTGGATAATTATTAGCAACAAATGTTTATTGCAGATGACTTGTTTGATGATACCAGCTCTCAAAGTTCTTTAAACTCAGGAAAATATTCCAACTTGAATTACTATTCAGGAGAGGAACATCACATTGATACAAGCCCTACAAGGCGAAATCAGCGCCCTACTGCAATGACCCACAACTCAACAAGGTTCTGTCCTGAAGAAACTTGTAGCACCAGCAGGCAGGCCGTGGCTAGAAATTGCAACAAGCACAACAAAGTTCTGCTAAACAGCCATAGATTAGAAAGGAACCGATCTCTGGTGGACATGCGTAGCCAGTTGCTGCACCGGTCATTGGTGGAGGAGGTGAATAAAAGACGGTTGTTCAAGACGGTTGGCGCAGTGGAAGACATAGGGTTCCAGGTGCCGTGTGAGGTCACCAGAAAGGAGTCACCGGCAGTGGCAGTGGCAGACGTTTGTTCTGTGAGAACTAAAAGTGATGGTAAGAGGCAAGGAAATAAAGGAAGAAGAGTCTGAATTCTTGGCTCTTATTATAATGTGGAAGTTATATCAGACAAGATATAGCTACAAAAGAGTGTAAATATACATGTATCATATATGTGTGTGCGAGAATAAATGGTTGTATAGACTCTTGGCTTTTGAATGTGAGAAAAAGATGCTTTTTCTTTACCAAATAAGGGTGACACGGCCACATTTTTTGGGCAGCATAACATTTAGAGGCTGTCTAGACTAGATGTTTCCATGGTTGATAATTAATAGGCAACATATAGCTAAGACCATATATATAAAGAGAGTCATACAGTGCACCTTATAATTAGTGAAGAATTTGACGGATGGGGTCTCAGAAGTCAGAACTGGGTTTGCACCAAGACAATCTAATTGATTCCAAGAATATTGAATTTTTTCTAGAATGATATATCAGTCTCTCAAAAGGTCTGATAATTGAAGGGTTGGCATATTCTCCTCATACTTTCTTCAGACATGCTTGGCCTCCCCTTGTGTCCGCCCTTGATACTTGGAATTTGGGTTTTAGTTACCACTTTTAATTTGTTTTTCATTGATCGCACCAAACTGATCTCCTAAAAAATTTGATGAATGGTTATAATTCCCTTCTCTGGCGATCAAATCTAGAATCTAGAAAATGGAAAACCGGAAAGAAAGTAAATGCTTGAATTGTCATTCAAAGAACAAAGAGAAGACTACAGAGCAAAAGAGGAAGACAACAGAGAAAAGCATGACAACAACATAAAAGAGAGCAGAACAAAAGACAACTCATTAGAAGTGAAGATGGCTCTTGGGAGATTCCAATGCATGTCAATCTCCCAGTTCTGGAAACAATTAGACACTGCCATCCAAGAAGAGACCTTGAACTTGACTGCATAGACAATTTGTTACTCAATTTGATGGTGATCAAGACTTTTGTTCCTCCATAGACGGTTCTTCCTTTCCTGCCTTAAGTGATAAACTGTAGCAGCTAAGCTCAACTTAAGCATTTTCTTGGTAAAATCCTTTCCTTTCATCTGATCAATGGCCCAGTGCAACTCATCATCCCATGAAGCAGGAGTCCTCTTGACAAGGATATGGGGAAAATTTTGGTTGCAGACTTAATGGGAGTGGGTGCAAGAGAAGAACGAGTGGGTACTACTTTCGTTAGCACCCAAACAAAGAAGACAGAAGGGAGATGTGAAAATACGTAATATATGATAACAGTCTGTCTCTAGTAGGGAGCTTACCCCTGCACATAAGCCAGAGGATAAAGGAATATTTAGGGACATCGCCTGCAAATTAGACAATCTTGTGTCAATCAATAGTGGGGATATGACCTCTTAGGGATTGCCAAAAAGAGTTGGAGGAGTAGAGACCATTGGTGGTTAATTAATGACCAGGTGATGGTATCATGATTTGAGGGGTTGGGAAGAAGATTGGAGGGAGTGAGTCTCTTAAATTCCGAAACTGAAGCAGAGAGGGTACTTCCAGTTTGTGCCATCTATAAAAGTTTAGCTGAATGAGAGCTCTCGAGGCTTCTAAGGAGTCTAAAACCAAACCTGTCAAGAAGGAGGCCTTCAGGGTGCCAAGGATCGTACCAAAGAAAAAATCTTTGACCATCTCAACTGTGTACTTCAAGTAAGCTTTAAAATCATTAACGAGGCTAAAGAGCTTCCTCCAAGTCCATGAGCAATCCCTAGGAATAGTATGTTTGATAATAAAAAAATGTGTGACACCAGCTGGATTCAAAGACTATTATATGATCTGTAATAAGCTTCCAATCCAAAGGTTTCTAAACATCAATCATAGAGTCTTTTGATACTGTGAGGAGTCTACGTTAATGAGATCTATAAGACTATTAAACTGTCACTCAGTTTATTGATCCCTAACCGGTTCTTTATTGTGGCAATATGACCAAACAAACATACAGTGCTGATTAGGTAAGATTCTGTAAACTCTTTCTTTTCTGTTCTAGACACGTCTCAAGACATGAGTAGACCAATAAACTTTAGTTGTGTCATATTCCAACATCAAAATTACCATTAAATAAGAAGAATATTACCATGAGAGGGAGGGATTGCTGAGCCTCAGAGAATTGATGGTCTCATAAGCTGAAATCTAACCAGGTGACAGTTGCAAAAGTTTAGCCTTGTGGTCTGGTCTACATGTTAAATCACAGCTCCATGATACAGTGATAGCACATTTTGCTTTTTTGGAAAACATGGTGGCAGGCAGCTTGTATTTAGTCACTTTTTTTTTTTTTTTTATAATCCATAACCATCCCTACCAACAACAACTTTCAGTCACGTGGCCGAGTTGTAAACCAGAGCCCCCATTAGTAGTTGGCCTTATGTTAGATTTGAACTCGAAACTTAGTGGGACAAGCACCTGCGTCACAATTCCCTACCACCTCAGCTAATCTCTAGGGGTTTAGTCACTTGAACAAAAGAAATAGATGCACTGGTTCACATGTTTACCAATCAAGTATTAACAAAATAACAAACAACCCTTTTTGTGTTATATATCAAGTTATAATTGTTTTGCTAAAATTTCAGACATCTTAACTTCTGAAATTCACGCCTGATTTGCATGCCCAACAGTTAATGTCACCAAGCTTTATGGTGGATCCTGCCTGAATTATGATGTTCCACTTTTTCTTAAAGGTGGCTTTATATTCCACTCACGTATACAATATTATTTCATAACTTTATTATTCCTACAAGGTGGAGAGACAGCGAAGTTTTGAGTTCTAATCTTATAGGATGAACAAGGTGCACGAGATGGGGATTGAGCTAGTGACAAGTCCTAAGGGGTGTTTCTGTATGAAAAGAGACTGATCATCAAGCATGTAATCATGGGTAATCTTCACAGATATATGACATGATGGCCAGTTGGCTGTCCTCAATCTTCATGTGGTCCTCCTTTATTCCGAAAGGTCACTCATCAAATAATTTTGAGCCAATTGGATTTTTTTCCATCTGAAAGATTTCTTGTCATTCATCCCTTTACATTGCTTCGACTGCCATGCTTTCCTGAACTTTAAAACATATCAAGTTATTCGATTTTAATATACTAAGAGGTTTGTTAATTCAACATCAGCTTATGAGATAAAACAAGCTAAATTTTAACATATTTTGAAACTTATTAATTTTTTGAGTTTGAATCGATTCAGTTCGATAAATTAATAATGGTTTAATATTATACAAAATTAAGTTACTCGAACTCAATTCGCTATTAACTTAATTATAGGAGTTAGAGATAGTAGCTCATACTCTTATAATATATGAAACTTGATATACCACAAACCGACCACCAATTATCTTGAGGCACATATGCTTACAGATCCGATTACACTCGATCATCCAGAGCATGTGAAGCGTTCAGAGCACACTTATGCACTTATCCTCCAAAATTCATGCTCTGAACGAAATTCACTCAGAGCATTCCGTATGGTTCAGACCTCGTTATTGCCTTAACATCTACCGAGTAGAGAATAAGGAAACAGTCTTTTATAAGGAAACTGCCACACATGGTTATCTCTATTTTCATACAATGTCCAACAAGGTAACTGCTATCTCCGATGATCGAATCTCTACTTTCATGGCTCCAAATCCTAATTAACTTAGGAAAGCTACAGTCTATAAATTAAACCTTAAAGGTACGCTTTATTTTTATGCTCATTCTTTGGCTTTCATTACAGTCTTTTCAATTTAGTTTATTGACTTAAGCATCGGAGCGGCTACCGTCGGAGCCAATCTGGTGGCCCTTTGATCCCCCTTTTTTGAGTGTTCAACAGGTCGTGGAGCTCAGAGTCCTTGCGAGCCAAAAAGTGCAGCATCAGTTTGGCACCGTCTGTGGGAATCGACAAATCTCCAAGTGCTCTACTTACAAACTTATTCTCCTTCTTATCGAAGAACCATGGCCCCCAACCTCCGACCAAGGCAGAACGCTTAAAATCCTCAAAACTCTCAACGTCGGCCGCTTGCCGCACGAAGCAAAAGGGCCGACAGTTGATCCCATGTGACAGGAGATTGAGTCAATCAAACGACACAACCTAACTAGTGCAAGGATAGCTACTAGCCATATCTAGAACTCTGGCAATGTTTACACGAAATCAGGGGGACAAATCCTCCAAATCCGTTGGTCAATGTTGCTGCTGAGGGGACGTAACCCCCTATTGTTACTACGAATGAAGAGCCCTATCAAGAGGCTCCCAACAACTGGACGGGGCACCCCCAAAGTGTTGCTCATATCGGCAGAGATCCACAGCCATCAGCAGCCTCGAGCTAGGGAATGCCAGCCTTTGCCCCTGACATCTATTACCGAAGCACTACTAGAGCCCCAACTCCAAAGGTTTCGGGAGCACATCCAGCACCAGAGGAGCCTCAGCCCTAAGTGGCACCAATTCTTCTAGTTCGGGAGCCTCAAATCCCTCCTTCAATCTGTGGGACATACTCAGCCCGACCACTCTAAGGCCGAAGCTGTAAGGCGAGGTTCACAGGAAGTCCGGCCTAGAGACCCGCGGAGGGTTGAAGAAGTTGCAAAATCTATGGATCGAACAGTAGCTATGAGAGGTGTCCAGAACCCTCCAGAGCAGGATGAGTTGGCCAGGCTGCTCAGAAGACTTGCCACCCCATTCACTCCTGCCATCATGTCAGAAGAAAGACCAAGGAAGTTCGTTGTGCCGAAGTTCACCCTTTATGATGGAACTAGGAGACCCAGGGGATCATCTATCACATTACCAGCATACAATGGCCCTTCACGGGGCCTCTGATGCTTCATGTGCCGAACTTTTATTACCAGCCTAAAAGGTACCACCCTGAAATGATTCCACCACCTCCCACCGAACTCAGTTACCAGCTTCTATGAGCATTGGTAGGCGATTTTTGGACAGGTTCATGACAAGCAGAAGGCTCAGAAAGGGACCAGAGTTCTCGCTGAACGTCAAGCAGACTAAGGAAGAGTCCCTCAGAGCTTACATTGCGCGCTTCAATGCCGAGCTCACTGAGATAACTAACTGCAGCCCAAGTTTCCTCGTAGCTGCCCTAACCTCTGGTCTTGCTCTCGGAGGTTTTAGGGATTGTTTGACAAAGAGCCCTCCTGTTGACATGGCTGCATTAATGGACCGGGCCAGGAAATATATCAACTTGGAGGAAGCTAACGGCACGTCCCAAAAAGGGCAAAGAACAAACCCATAAGGACAATCCGAAAAGGGAAGATCATAAGAAGGACGACCATAAAAGGGACCCTAGCAAGAAGAGGGTCAGGAGTCCAGAAAAGAGAGCGGCACCCAGGGTTGTTTATAATTCCGGACCAAAGGTATTCACTAACTTTACTCCTTTGAACACTACACTAGCTCAAGTACTTCGGTAGATCCGAGATCGGGAAAACCTAAGATGGCCAGAAGCCGATAAAAGGAGATCCCAGTCTTCGGGACCAAAGTAAATACTGCAATTTCCACAAGGATCACGGGCATACGACTAATTCATGCAAGTCCCTTAGGCATGAGGTTGAGTAGCTCATAAAGAGAGGACTGTCTTCAAGAGTTCGTTAAGCAGGATGGGAGGCAGAACCTCTACGAAGACAAGCATCAACACAGGACAGACCAGAGGCCTGAGCAGAGGGAAGGACTGGAATGAACCCCAAAGGCAGGACAACCATGTCATTTACTGTCCTCCATGCAGATACCCGTGTTATAGGAATGTCAAACAGAGCAAGGAAAAGGTATGCTCGGGAGGCTAAAGCTGCCCTAAACACTTTGTGGATCACCAACTGTTGAGAAAAGGCTCAAACCAAAACCAGAGATTCAGTTCACAGAGCAGGATCTGACCGGGGTACACTGTCCTCACAGTGATGCCCTAGTCATCACTCTTAAGATTGCCAACTTCGAGATCAGGAGAGTTCTGGTTAACACCTGCAGTTTTGTTAATATACTGTTCTATAAGCCTCTCAAGCAGATGAAGATTGATTACAATAGCGTCAAGCCTACCACTGCCGTAATGGCAGGTTTTAATGGTAATCTCAGCACCCCATTAGGGAGGATTGACCTGCCAAATATAGTAGGGGAAGGTGAAGGATAGAAAACCACAATTTCAGAATACATGGTGCTGAATACAAAATCTCCTTACAATGTCATAATTAGGAGACCGTGGCTACACCACTTGACCTTTCATCAGTGTTTAAAGTACGTCTACAACCAGACTGTTTATTCTGTCAAAGGATGCCATCCGACTTCTCGGGAATGTCATGTCATTACGCTCAAGGAGAAGACTACTAAATAGCAATTACAGTATACTCGGGACTGTGTGGGTCCAGTTCTCTCCCACAATCCCAAGGAGAAAGGTTGCCCTTCCAGAATTGAGGAACCCCTACGCCCAAAAGGACGAGGATAGCAGGGCCAAACCAATGGGGGAGCCCATCAAAGTATTAGTCAGCTCAGAATCAGAGGGGCACTATTTGTACATTGGTCCAGACCTGACACATGCCGAGCAAGAAGAGATAATAGGATTTCTGAAAGACAACCTCTCTGTGTTTGCATGGGAGACCAAAGACATGGAGGGTATAGATCCAAACCTCATAACTCACAAATTGATGGTAGATCCAGACCATCCCACCAGTAAGACAAAAAAGAAGGCCACTTGCTCCTAGAGCGGCATCAGATCATAAACGAGGAGGTCCAGAGGCTGTTGGAGGCCAAGATGATACGTGAAGTATTCTACCCAGACTGGCTTGCCAATACCGTACTAGTCAAAAATAAAAATGGCAAATGGAGGGTCTGCGTTGACTACACAGACCTTAATAAAGCTTGCCCCAAAGGTAGCTTTCCACTACCAAGAATAGACCAGCTGGTTGACACTACTGCAGGGCATGAACTCATGAGTTTCATGGATGCCTATTCTGGGTATAACCAAATCCAGATATATCCTCCAGACCATGAGAAGACAACATTCATAACCGAACGAGGTCTCTATTGCTACAGGGTAATGTCGTTTGGCTTGAAGAATGCTGGGGCCACATGCCAGCGTTTGGTCAATAAGATGTTCAGCCCACTGATTGGCAGTACCATGGGGGTTTATATTGATGACATGCTGGTCAAAAGTTTACAGAAAGGTAGCCACCTTCAGCATTTATCCCATACTTTCGACATTCTAAAACAACACAAGATGAAGCTCAACCCCTCAAAATGCACCTTCGGGGTGACGAAGGGAAAATTCCTGGGATATATTGTCTTCCAGAGGGGTATCGAGGCAGACCCCACCCAGATCCAAGCTCTGATTAGGCTAGAATCACCAAAAACCAAGAAAGACATTCAGGCACTGAATGGCAAAATCGCAGAACTAAGCAGGTTTATCTCCAAGTCCAATGATCGTTGTTTTCCCTTCTTCAGAGCTTTAAAAGGTAACAGAGCTTTACAATGGACCAAGGAGTGTGAAAAAGCCTTTCAAGAACTGAAGGAATACCTTGCCTCTCCAGAGCTCTTGTCAAAACCAGTCCAAGGGGAAAAGCTACTCCTCTACCTAGCAGTCTCTAAGAACGCAGTCAGTTCCATATTAGTCAGGCAGGACAAGGGAGTCCAGAAGCCCATATTCTACGTCAGTAGGGCATTGCTCGACACAGAAAAGAGATACCCAGAGATTGAAAAGTTGACCTTTGCTTTGGTAATTCCAACTCGGAAACTCCGACCTTATTTCCAAGCCCATCCAATTGAAATCCCAACTGCCTATCCCCTAAGGTCAATATTGAAGAAGCCTGAGGTTTCAGGAAGATTAGTAAAGTGGTCTGTGGAGTTAGGAGAATTTGACATATCATATGTACCGCGGAATTCCATCAAAGGATAAGCCTTAGCAGATTTTGTTGCTGAATTCACCCTGGCACTTCAGGACAAGGCACAGTTCTTTGAAACATCAGGGACATAGAAGCTCTATACTGATGGGTCATCAACCGATCAGGGTTCAGGAGTGGGCCTGGTATTGCAGTCCCCTGACGGGCTCTTAGCAGAGAAAACAGTTAGCTTGGGATTCAGAGCTTCCAACAATGAAGCAGAATACGAAGCCCTAATCCTAGGCATGAAGTTAGCTTTGGAATGCGAGGTTCAAAACCTTGAGGTCTTCTCAGATTCCCAGTTGGTGGTAAACCAAGTCCTGGGAGAATTCTCTATTAAAGACGACAGGATGCTTCGGTATTCCGAACTAGTGAACTTCTTGAAGCACTCCTTCCGGACGTTCTCTATCCAGAAAATAGAAAGAAGCCAGAACTGCAGAGCAGATGCTTTGGCAAACATGGCATCCCGCCTAAGGCCAGAGGGAAACTCTGTAGTAAAAATTTCCTGCCAACCAAGACCTAGCATAGAGGAAGCCCAAGTTGTCCAAATTGCTGAACAGCCCCAGAACTGGATGACCCCAATGCTCCAGTACCTAGAATCAGGGCTCCTCCCAAAAGATAAAAACAAAGCAAGGAGAATCCGAATCAGAGCAGCTTGGTACCTAATCTTGAACAATAAGCTTCACAGAAGGTCTTACTCTCAGCCCCTGTTGAAATGCTTAACTCTAGAGGAGTCTCAGTATGTCTTGGCAGAAATACATGAAAGAATTTATGGGAACCATAATAGGGCCAAAACAATAGCTCATCGAGCTCTAACACAAGGCTATTACTGGCCTAATATGCTTAAAGCAGGCTAAGGAGTACGTCCAGAAGTGCGACAAATGCCAAAGGTTTGCTCCATATCAACACCGGCCCTATCACGAGGTCATCTAATTACTAGTCCTTGGCCCTTTGCTCAGTGGGGAATGGACATTGTCGGCCCATTACCTAAAGCTACACCAAACAGGAAATATCTTTGGTAGCCGTTGACTATTTTTCTAAATGGGCTGAAGCTGAACCTCTAACACATATCACAGAAAAGGAAGTTGAAAACTTCATTTGGAGAAACATTGTCTGCAGGTTCGACATACCACGAGTGATCATCTCTGATAATGGAACGCAGTTCACTAGCAAAGTCTTCAAGAAATTTTGCAAAAATCTCCACATCAAACAACATTTTGCCTCTCCAGGCCATCCACAAGCAAATGGGCAAGCAGAGGTCACCAACCGAACAATCTTTGATGCACTGAAGAAAAGGTTGGAGCAAGCCAAAGGAAGATGGGTGGAGGAACTTCCTGGGGTTCATTGGGCTTACAGAACAACTAGAAGAACTCCCACCTCTGAAACTCCCTTCTCAGCTGGTCTACGGTACAGAAGCAGAAATCCCCGTGGAGATCGGTATGCCAACCTTAAGGACTGAAGCCTTCGACCAAGAGTCCAATGATCAGCAGCTTGCAGAAAATTTAGACTTGCTTGAAGAAAAGAAGGATCAAGCTAGGATCAGGATGGAAGCCTATCGGCATAGAATGGCCAACAATTCCAAAGTGGGGCTCAGGACCGTCAACTTTCAAGTTGGAGACCTTGTCTTGAGAAGGGCTTTTCCTAACACCAAGGATCCCACTATGGGAAAGTTGTCACCCAACTGGGAAGGCCCCTACAGAGTGACAAAGGTTGTTAGGCCTACCACTTATTGGCTAGAGGACATGGCTGGGAAATCTATTCCTAGACCTTGGAATGTAGAACATTTACGGAAGTATTATCAATAAAGGTTTTTCTTCTTTTTTAATACCTCCATAAAATATTCATCTCCAAATGCACAGACCTTCAGAGTCTGGTCCATTTCAAATGCACAGACCTTAGAGTCTAGTCCATCTCTAATGCATAGACCTTCAGAGTCTGGTCCATCTCTAATGCACAGACCTTCAGAGTCTAGGTCCATCCCTAAATGCACAGACCTTCAGAGTCTGGTCCATCTTTAATGCACAGACCTTCAGAGCCTGGTCCATCTTTAAATGTACAGACCTCATAGTCTGTTTCGTCAAATGTACAAACCTTCATGGTCTGGTCCAGCAAGTATCCAGACCCGATGATTCAGTCCATCTAAAAACAGAAGTTTCGATATCTTCAACTACTTTCCAACTATTATTATTTGCATAAGTTTCTTAGATCGACAGACATAGCTGTTGTCGCAGCATATTTACTCTGATTATTACGAATTACTCAAAAGGCTGCCCTTCAGAGCTAATTCTTAGATTATTTGGCTTATGAACTACCGAGCAAAAGCACTACAGGACTAAGTTGCCTTAGCATCTGTAACATCTCAAAGTACTTCAGTTTGAAGCGCAGGTGTTACGTAAGTTTCTTCGGTCTACTCCTGGAACATACAAACAGAGCTATTGATGAAAAATAGTTATCAGCAGTGCTCGGAAAGGTGTTTTAATTCCAGAAAAAAGAAAAATGTCCAATCAAAAGGTACATCAAATTCAAGGAAAATGAGTCCAATTTTATTGATAATCTATAAAAGTTACATCAGTACAAGAAGACTGGTAAAGAAACAAAGCACAGCACAAAAGTTACAACAACTTCAGGCAAGACATAGTTTTGTTTTGCAATAGCATGACTATCTTCCTCGAATCTTTGCAGTACAGGGGAAAGGGGCCAGAGTTCCAAACCACCATTACTGCCGTCACCGGCTCCCATTTGAAAGGAAGAAGCCCTGAACCCCAATCTGCATCATCAAGACCGAGGCCATTTCATCATCACTGTCGCTGGCATCAATACTAACGGAGGATGAGGGCTCTAGGTCTCATGAAACTTTCATTCTCCGCCTTCGTTTTCCTCAAATTCGGCACGACGCCCAAGCCAGCTTAAGCAAGGGTCTCTGCCAAAACAAAAAGGGGAGGAGGCATCTAACCATCGTCT
Source organism: Nyssa sinensis (assembly GCA_008638375.1). Lineage (NCBI taxonomy): Eukaryota > Viridiplantae > Streptophyta > Magnoliopsida > Cornales > Nyssaceae > Nyssa > Nyssa sinensis. The sequence continues at coordinate 14,638,818 of CM018031.1, forward strand.
TCATCATCAATACGCTAGGTCTCGATTGGATCAAGGAAGGCCCACCTCTAAGTAGAGGGATCCCTACCGGATGCTAAGATAGATAAGGAGATCTTCTCTTCTTTTAATCCTTCTTTGGAGACTGAAACAAAGGGATGGATGGCTCTCGACCATAGTTTAATCATTTCCAACTCGGACTGAAGATCGTCAATCATCTCCGGACAAACAGCAGCTTCTAAAGACATTCAAATTCCCTCCGATGGGGAAACAATTTGGAAGCAAAAAGCAAAAAGATTGGGCGTAACAGCATGCCCCTCTCTCGTATATATAGACTCTTGAAGTCCAAAAGCCATCCATCCGGACCGTCACAACGGTTGAGGAAAAGGTTGACCTTGGAAACCCAAACGACGGCTGTGTAATAAATAACACATTAAATGGCCCTCTCGGAAGAATAAAGGACAGGATGCATGATTTCCTTGAACTTACAGCCTTAGTTAAGTGCTAAAACTTCTAAGATGATGCAACAGGCAGAACTAGTCTCCAATCGCTGCCTTATTGCTAGTTATGCAGCTCGAAAGACAACTGCTAATAGTTTAAAATCTGATCTGACATGCAATGGGTTCCAGAACGGCTTTACTTGCAACAATTTTTTCACCGACTACAAAGTTGAAGAACTAAAATGATACAGAGCAGTACAACTTAAGGCTACACATGAAAAAAGAAGACAAAAAGCTTTGAGAAAAAAGACTGTTTCATTAATAATTATGATCCAGTACATTAAAAGTTCAAAACAATAAAAATACATTCTAAGCCTGATCTGTAGGGGCAGGCTCATCAATTGGGGAAGGATTGACGGGAGGAGCGTCAACCACTTCGCTCGGGACGACAACTTCGAGAGGATCAACCCCAGGTGGCACAATTGAAGATACATCAAAATTAGGAAATTTGGCAAGGAATTTGGATCGAAAGTTATTGAAGCCAAACAGAATCAGGTTATTTTCCATCCTTTCAACTTCTGTCCTCATTTCCGCCTCAATCTCAGACCTGGCCCGTTCAATTGCGTCCTCAAGTTTCTGATTATAGAGATAGCACATGCCGTCCATCTCCCTCTGAAGTCTCTCTACCTCCAGAACACGAAGATCCTTCTCGGACTCCATGACTGCTAGAGAGTTCTGGGTCTCCTTCAGCCTCTACTTGGCTTCTTGAGCCGTAGATCTAGCAGTTCCAAGTTGAAACCTAACCTCATCCAGCTCCGCCTGAAGCTTGTCAACTTCTTCTGAAGCTGGAGAGACCTCCGTCAGAGCGGAGAGGGTGTGCAAGGTCTGCAATATACATAGCAAGCAGGTCAGTATCCAGTTAAAAGTATTTAGAAAAAGGGAAAAGAGATGGGGACCCAAAGAACTTACTTTGACCTGAAGAGAAGCCAGATCAGCTGGAAGCTTCTCTGACTTCTATGGCTTAAGCTTCAGGGAGCCTTTAGCCCAGAAATCCTTGAAGACCTTCTTGGCTGCCTAGTTGACAACACCAGAGGCCACCGAAGCCGACACCCCCTTGCTCGTTTTGCTGGTTGGGGTTGGGGGGGGACCATGGAAATAGGGGAAGGGGCCTCCCTCTCCCCTTCAGCAGGTTCAGGGGAGTTTGAGATTAACCTCCTCTTTTTCTTCTGGAGGGGGGTTCTATGGGGAAGAAACCTTCCCCATCGCTGCAGATGGCTCGGCCTCCCACCTTGCCATTACACCCTTCGTCAGCTCCTTCACGCAGTTTTTGGCAGCCATCAAGTTTTCAGGATTGACGATGACGGAATGGTCTCGGTCGCTGGTTTTTAAGAGCTGACAGTATTACTTTTGGAGCGCGGGAGAGAAGCGAGGCCTCTTCCACGGACTCCTATCTGCACAAAAAGCACAAATTAATCAGTTCGGTAGTCAATGCATGAAACAGAATCAACGCAGTCACAAGAAAAATTAGGTCTCACCCTTTGGCCCAGTAGTTCGAAGGAATGTCGAGAAGTGGTCTTGGAAGTCTGCATGCTCCCATCCTCCTTTTATGAGGAAATACTACTTCTTCCAAGTTTTGTTGGAAGAGGGCACAGAGGAAAGGGGTCTGAACCCACTGTCAAAAGACATGTAAAAGAGGCTTTCCGACCTCATGTATTTTAGATCCATATTGCTCCAAATCAGGTCAAGGGACACATCAACATCGTTCCGATGCCCCAGTACTATGAAACTTAACAAATGTCTCTAACTATTAAGGTTGAGGTCTGAAGGGCAAAGGTTAAACCAACAAAAGAATTGTTTTACAAGGTCAGGAAAAAGGAGTGTCAGTCCCATTTCAAACCAAGCTAAATAGACACAAATTTCTCCCGCTTTAACATCGTGTGGGCGATCTAGAGCGTTCGGAACCCTAAAAGTGACATTCGAAGGAAGGTTATACTTCTCCCATAACTCCTTCAGCATACTCTCGGTAATTACGCTCTCACCTTCCTCTCTACGAGTGGATCGACCAGAGGTCTCTCCAGCCCTATTCGGGGGTTCCATAAACTCATTAACTATCCTAACCTCCGGACTGGAGGGGGACCCTACCAACCTATTTTCAGCATCACCAGTAGGAGGAATGTTCACAGGTTGAAATTGAGTAATTGTCCTAGAAGAACTTCCGGAACCAGAGAGTGACCCAAGGACCAGACATGGCGGACAAAAGGAAAATGACGAAGCAAAGAAAAGGAGAACAGTAAGAGAGGTTAAAAATCGAACCTGAAATCAAGTAAGGAAAGGAAAGCTACTAGTAACGGATACGCTTCGAACTTCAAGATACGTCAATCAGCAACGGCAGAGTTTCTGATACAGTAGGAACAAGTGCAGAAGAAAGGCGTAAAAATTCCTTTCCCCCTCTTTATATATATATTCGAAATATGAGCCCCCCTAAGTCGAATCGGCATGACGGTCGAGGGTAATAATGACTTCTCAAACATCGGCTACGCAATAAATGACCCATCAAATGAGCGTCTTGGAAAGTGGAGAGACAAAATGTGTGACTCTTCATAAAGCTCATAGCCCTAGTTACGCGCTAAGCCCTAACTAAGGCTCGGGGGGGGAGGGGAGTAGCTGATATACCACAAACCGACACACCAATCATCTTGAGACACGTATGCTTACAGATCCGATTACACTCGGTCATCCAGAGCATGCGAAGCCTTCAGAGCACACTTATGCACTTATCCTCCAGAACTCATGCTCTGAACGAAATTCACTCAGAGCATTCCATATGGTTCATACCTCGTTATTGCTTTAACATCTGCCGAGCAAAGAATAAGGAAACAGTCTTTTACAAGGAAACTGCCACACATGGTTATCTCTATTTGATACAATGTCTAACAAGGTAACTGTTATCTCTGATGATCGAATCCCTACTTTCATGGCTCCAAATCCTAATCAACTTAGGAAAGCCACAGTCTATAAATTAAATCCTAAAGGTACGCTTTATTTTCATGCTCATTCTTTGCCTTTCATTACAGTTATTGACTTAAGCATCGGAGCGGCTACCACCGGAGCCAATCCGGTGGCCCTCTGATCCCCCTTTTTTGAGTCTTCAACAGGTCGTGGAGCCCAGAGTCCTTGCGAGCCAAAAACTGCAGCATCAAAACTAATATATGGGTCTAAGAGTATATGGAGCGGAGCATGTAAGATCTAAGAGGCTTAACTCTAATTATGTTGCCAATGATGAATAATAGGTTGGGGTATGGGAGGCGAATCCTATTTAGAGTATATTAGGAAATTTCAATGAATTGGATTTGGGTTAGGGTTATAACTGCGAGGCAATATAAATACATTGTAATCTTATTTTTTTGAATAGTGAAGAATACAACCGCTCTCATGGACTTAGACACATTACCGAACCACATAAGTTCTCTCTCTCTCTCTCTCTCTCTCTCTAATTCTTGCTGCATAGATTGTTAATTCACAACAAGAGAACCATTCTAGTTCAACTCAATAAATTAACAAGTCAAGTTTAACATAATTTAAAACTTATTTATTTTAACAAGTCAAGTTTGAACAATTCAATATTCAATTCGACTTGGCTTCACTTATTTACAATCTCGTTCCTATGTTGTGCGTGTGTGCACACCTACTTGAAAAAGACTGAAAGGGATAAGATGTGATTGATTGGGTTAATTCAGTCTTAGTCTAGCTAATGATTGGTTGGTTCTTAAAAAGGTTCGGAATTCACTCAAGCATGTGGTTTCTTTTTCTAAAGAACTGATTTGGGGAAACACAATTTAGGATATAATGCTTTTCCTAACATAAAACTGTTTTATGATCCTTGATATAAAAGGGCAATGTAGGGCAAAAATTGTATTTCTTGTGAGCTTCCCATATTGGAGGCTGTTATTGCATGAATAAAACAGTTCAGCCACCTAATTAGTCCTCCTGAAATTTGCTGGTTTGTGTGAGAGATTCATGCACTGCAGTGTAAATTGTAATAATCTAAAAATGGAATTCCAATATTATGTACTTCTACTATCCTTATGTTGTGTTTGGCAACATACATCCAAGTCTACAATTGAAATTCAAAACCATATTAAATCAAAATCAAACTAAATTTTCACTAATTCCAATTCAAAGGCATTAATTTCAGGGTCTCAAATACAACACTGTTCTATGATCATTTTCTTTCTCCTCATTAATTTGCACATTCTCCTCAATGATGTCATGGAAATTATTACTTTAATTCTCCTTTTTATTTTTTTTTTTTTTTATTTATTGCCGGATATGAAAAGCTATTTAATTTGAGGTGAGCAGCATGATGCATGCACTCTGTATAATTGCAATAAGGCTAGAAAAGATTAAGGGCTACAAAGCTATTGCTTGATAGGCCATAGATATGTAACAGAACAGTCATGATTAATAAGTAGCATCCACATAGCGTTAAAGGACTTGGTTAATTTGTGCATGGATTTTAAATTGCCTTTTATCCTTCACTTTAGACAAGAAAGGAAACTCAAAAGGTCCTCTACACTGCTCATTTGCTTTATTTATACATATTGCAGTTTTGCACTATGTGACTCACAGGGCCGGGGGGACCCCTTTTATTTTATGATGTTATAATATGTTTGTGATATTTAGTTAGGGTCCAACTAAGCTCATAATTGGGGTGTTCCATGGAGGCTTTATTGATCATGCCTAGCTTGACCTTGAATCAACCCTCACTAATTTGGAGCTTGTTCATTAGTTTAGTTCATCACTTTTATTTTTTATTGTTAACTTAATATATATTGTTGGTTCATCCTCAAATATCTTAAGATTGTAGAACAATTGGTAATCTAACATAATATCAAAGCTCTGATAATAAGAAGTTTTGGATTCAAGTTTTTTCTCTCATTTGTTCGGTACAAAGTTTAACCCTCGGTTTCGTTCTCGTAGTCTGTTCCATCACTATGCACATGCAAATGAAGAAATGTGTTAGTTTGATATATATTATTAGCCTATTTTCTAATAATTTAAACTTTTAGAAGCAACCGATCATCTAACATTTATTGTTCCTTTTTTATGCTGCCCAATGTGTGTTCAGAGTTTTCAACTTACAAATGAATTCAATTCCCAACATAGCCTTTACTAAAGTTCAATACAGCCCAGCTAATGCTAAAGTTTGAGAATCTCATCTCATGGATGGAATTTAGACCTTTTTTTTTTTTTTTGTGTGTAGAAAGGCCTCTAAATTTTCCTAGAAAGATGGAGAAACGAAACTTTGCAGAGAGGAATATTTGCAGAATCCCTGTGTTGCACCTTGGAAGGGTTGTCTTCTCCGAGAAGACCAGAAGTTCTGTAGAACATTTTGTCAGTTCTTCCTACATTTGGACCCTTCCATCAAATGTACGAATTGGTCAGAAAGACTTAACTTCTATGTGTGTGTGTGTGTGTGTGTGTGTGGGTATGGCCCAGTAAAAGTAATGTAATACAGCCATATTAATTTCTTCAATTTTGAGAATTCGGTTGTCATTAAATGCATTTCAGACCCCACCTTCGTGTGGTTCAGTGGTAAGGGCGAGCCGTGGGAATGGGATGATCTGTAAATTCATACCATTTTTTTCTTCAAAATTATAAAACTAAGTTATTTGAAATTTAAGTCTCTAAAATGTTACATTCTTTCATAAGTTACAAGTTAAGAGTCCTAATTTGTTTTCGTAAGTTTTTACAAAATCTATTTAATCAGTAGTAAGGTGTGAATATCGGTTTCGAAGACGATTAACCCTTTATCAAACAATTTTGTTTCTCGAAACCACAAAACTAAGTTCTTTTAAAACTTAAATCTCTAAAGTACTATTTTTGCATAAGTTGTGAGTCGAAAGTCCTAACTTATTTCCGTTAGTTTCTACAAATTTATTTGGTCGGTTGTGAGGTGTGAGTGTCGATTTCGGGACCAAAACTGGAAGTTAAAGACAGTTGTTCATTTTGGGCAGAAAACAGTAACTGCATTTGGAGATGATTATTCATGATTGGAACCCATTCACTACCCATATTGCAGAATTCAACTGTCAAAGATTGAAAATCTTGATTATCAGAAGAACCTCAATCAGGAAAACAAGAAATGCTAATGAGTAAAGCAATTACTATATATATATATATATATATATATATATATGTTTGGAAGTAGGTGATATATATAAGATTATACAAATAGACAATGCAAGGACTTTACGTCCTGAGCTCAGCCATATCAAACCAGATTTGCTCAAATGCCTTAACAATAAGACCATGGTACTCATTTGAATTCAATGAAAGGTAACAAGCAAGAAGCTCTTCCAAATCCTTCGATGCCCGGATATTATTTTCCACAATCATCTCAGCCATTGAATCCTTGAAGTCTTTCTGAGGATCAAATGAGGACTTCACAATAGCAAAGCTCATCGAATAGCTCTTCCTCCCTGAGTTTGACCTCCTGCTTGATGAAGCTTTTCTTCTGCCACTGGCTTGAATTTTCTTTCTTGCTATTCTTGGAGAATTCGCTCGAAGCTTTTCCCCAATCAGAGGACTAGTTTTAGTCTCTTTCTGAGTCTTAATGGTTTCCTCTTTGACAATTTTGATAGAAAGTGAAGCATGTGCTTCTATCTCCTCCAATTCAGATGAACTTCTTCTAAACTTAGTAGCTTCTGAGATCATGTTATTGAATTGAGCTGGCTTTGTCAGAATTGGAGGAAGATCAAGCTCTGAAAATGAATCAAACCCGTCGAGCTTCTCGCTTTTACCACTATATGATTTCTCATTCATGTCAATTATGATATCAGCAGTTGAAGAACTAACTCTACAACTGCAAGATCTGGACCATGAGGCCAGTTTATTGAATGAGTCTGAAGCATCAGTGGAATCAGACTCGAATTCGGACAAGGGAGAATGAAGGAAATTGGTCTCAGGAGAACAATCTATAGGAGAGACAAAGTAGTCATGGCCCTGAATTGGTTCAGGCTTAGTCCGGATGGAGTTAAGCGCGGCGTGGCAATTACAATTGGCTGAGACAGAGGAGGTGACAAGTCTTGGAGAGGGCTTGTAAATGGTTTTTCTCTTCATGTTTATTTTCTTGGAAGATTTTCTTGGTGGATCAGGAAAATGGGTATCTGAGGCTTTTGGATTTGTGGGAGAATTGTAGATTTTCTCAGCTCTGATTGGTTCTGTGGGACTGTTGTAGTAGTAGGAGTGCCTTGGCTGAGAAAGGTATGGCTTCTGTGATGTTGCAGTTGTTGAGGGTAGTTTTTGCTTGACAGGTTGAGAGGTGGTGTGGATTCTGGTTTTGCTCATGTCTCTGAGCTTGTAAAACCAGGCATTTGGCATCATATCTGATAGTCTAAACCTGTAATTGCCCATCAAAGCAGCTGTGTGTGTGTATGTGTGGTTGGTTTAATTTGTGCTTCTCTCTTTATATGATAAATGAGAATTGAAGTTAAATAAATAGACTGACAGAGTTATAAAATGGAATAGATACACACACACACACACACACACACACACACATATATATATATATATATATCATGAAAAGTAAGATGGGGTCCCTAGTGAAAAATATGGCATGAAAGCATGCCAATGGAAAAAGAGGGGTTGTCAAATGGCATTCTTTCATCATCATCATTAGCACAAAGTTTTTGTTTCTGGGCTACATAAACACAATCAGGATTAGTTAATGCATGGTGATCTCACGGATTCAACTCTATAATTAAAAAGCTTAAACAATATTAGGATTGTAATGATGATTTTACCAACTAGTGACAACCAGGGTCCCTGTGTCTACGAAGTGCTGTTTTCCAAATTTAAATGCTCCATAAATGATGACATTCCTGGTTTATCAACTGCTCAGAGACGGTTCATAAGCAAGTGCTAGACAATCAATAATGAAAAATGCCAATAGTATGAACAATTTTTTATAAAAGCTGTTAATAAATTATAAACTACATTCAAGATATGACAATCTGGAATACAATGGGATGCTGATGCTTGTAACAACCAGTTGAGACCATTTTGCATGAAGTATGCAGACACACACACACACACACATCTATATATATATATATATATATATTGCAGAAACTTCTGCTTTTCTAATACATTGAAGATATGACAATTTCAATCAGGTTTTCTGTTTGCACTTTTCAACTTGAAAACAACTTATTAGGGAGTGCAGAAAATGTTCAATATAGACTTGTAAAAAATAGGGTGAGTCCATCACTCCACATTATTTTTTGATGTAGGATTCTCTCATAGAATCTATCACTTTTTCGAATTTATTATAAGAAAGTTATTCATCACAAATTTCAAAAAAGTAACAAGTTTTGTGACAGATCGTCACACCATATCCAATAATGATTAACGCATAACAGAAAATTCTCTAAACTCATTTTACTGATGATAATTTGAATAATAAAAATTTAATACATCATATTTATAATGTTAAAAAGTACTAATCTGAATAGTCTACTAATCTAATTAAAAAAACTACTGAATCAATTTTTTTCTTTTTCAGGTTTTATCAGGTTTCTTCCGATCATCAAAGATTTGGCTAATGTTTTGGCTTAAAACGAGACTTGAAATGCTCCATGAGATCAAAAATCACTTATTCTACATCAATAATGTGGAGTGACGGAAATTAGGGCCCACACTCGTAAACCTGTAAGTTGAAGTTCCATGGTGGTGGCTCCTTGTCTTTAGTCTAAAGATGTATGCAAGAAAAGAGCTCTAACAACCAGTTTGAAAGGGACTGCCTCACCGACAGCTATAGCAGAACAGAAAAAGAATGTATGAAGAGTATCAAGAGGAAAATAATTGAGACGGTTTGATATATAGTGACATAAGAATGAACAATACATGAATGATTATCAACAAATGCTTGTTCCCAACAAAGTTTGACAACTGAAAGATGAGTTCTCTGTTTTCACAATCCAGGCTGGTTTCGATAACATGAAGCTTCTTTTTGTTCTTGAAAACAGAAAAAGAAGAACACCGCCAGAGAAACATTTGGCAGGGCATTTTTAAAAGGATACTGCTTTGGATTCACACAAGATATTTTAAAAGGAAGAATCTACTCCTCTTACACATGTATAGTCACATATGCAATGTACATTATTTTTTAATTTTATTTAATTTTTAATTTTTAATTAAAATTAAATAATCGCATGATATACATATAATTACATACGTAACACATTAAAGATATTAAAATTATGACACGTAAAAGATTTCTCTTACCTGGTGTAGAACCAAGCAGTAAACTATTATTTTAATAATTAATAAATTTTTAATTTTTTATATTTATTATAATTATAAGAAAGTCAACTTCGTATCAGTAATCAAAGTCTCCCTTCCATAAAATTCAATTTTAAAAAAATACCTCAAATTTTAGAAAATACTTTTTTCTTTTTAAAATTTAAGTGACTTGAATCATATATAAGAATCCAATCAATTACATCCCTATATATGAAATCAACTCAGAAAATGAAGATTCGTGTGACGCCCGAGTAATTGAGACAAGGGGGGCTTAGTTGAGTTTTGACTCATTAGAAAGTAGTGGCAACATATATTTCATCCCCATATATATATATATATATATATATATATACACTTCATATCTCTCATCCAGGTGAATCCAAAACAACATCCCATATCAGTCTGACCCATTTGATTTTACTCTCATAAAGTAGTGGCTTCCCACAGACCATGCACATGTAACCCTGAAGTAAATGCTAAAATAGAGTTAAAACATCATATTTCTGAAAGTGTCTAGTGTCAAGGTTCTTGCAGCAAAATATTTGACATTAAACAGCCTAAAGATAATTACATTATATCTTAACAATTACGCCTATATCCCACTACCTGGTTTCCGTAATTTCTGTTTTCTGCTCCTATAATAATCTGATTCCAAGTCATTTCTCAGGATATTTTCAGCATCATCTTCCTCCTCTTTATTGAGGTCTGTTATGCCCATTGCGTATGATGTTACGCTCATCCCAGATGGGGCATCTACATGTTGCTTTCTTGTCCTTCCACTCAGCTCCACAATTGTAGCAAAACTGATACCCACATCTGCAAAAACAATACAGGCACGACTTGCAATAGAAGTAGTGGCACAAAGGATAACTAAAAGAAACAAAGTTACCCAGCATATTTCACTATCATGGCCATGGCTTTCCTGTCCAGGCACTAATAAACTCACCATACCGGTAATCGAGATTGAAGGGATCTACAGGTCAGCCACTACCAGAAAACAAAATTTTACTTCTTTCAAGTTTCAACAGATAAAAACAGGACAAAACCAATGAGTTGTTTGTTGCCATAACACTGGTCACTGGTAAAGACACTGATTGCTAAGTCCACGTTACAAAAACAATATTAGCATGCTTTGATTCTTAGTGAGTATTCATTCCAACAGAGAATGAATAAGGAAACAGAGAAAAAAAGAATGAACATGAAATCTAGGAAGAATTATTGAGCCACCAGAATAGTGAGAATTATAGGTTTCAATATAAATTGTCATATTGCAGAATATTTACCTTGTTTTTCAGTAATTCATTATTGGAATAGAGATATTGATATAGTCTCTATATTGAACAGACTTGGTGAAAATGCATGCTAAACACTATGTCAAGGAGAGAATCAGAGGTGGAAGCAAAATGCAACAGGTAGTCTTCAATAACTAGAAGCTATGTAATTTTTATTCAAGCATACAAATTTCGTTTCTTTTCACTAATAAAAAAAATCGTCTGTTTTCTATTGAAAAAGCCTGAAATATTTCCATTTCTTGATGAACCGAAAATACCTAAATTTACTTGTTTTCATCAAAATGTTCTTTATTTTTTAGGAAACATGCTGAAACGAAACGTATAGAATAAGTAGAAACATTTCCATCGTATAGGCAATTTTCTAGAAGTTAGTAAAACATCATATCCATTTTTTCTCAAATGAAGGAGATTGAATGATAATGACTCAAAATTACAAAAAATATATCTCTATTTCTTTTCAAAGATAGTAAATAAGGAGTAGCAGTAGTGGTAAAAATGAAAAGGCATGCCAATAATATATGTTAATACTTAGTTACTAATTATAATAGGCTTAACTTACTATTCATTTTACTTAAATTATTATTTATGTGTAACTTTTGTGTCAAATTGTCTAATTCGTGTATGTTATATAATACTTATTGTGTAACTTTTGTGTCAAATTGTGTGATTCGTGTATTGTATTTAATTATAATAATTCTACACATTTATAATAAAATTATAAAAATCTCATATTAGATAAAAAAAGAAAAACCTCTAAAATTTGTTATACTTGTTTTTAACTAGGTAAAGAATTATTTGATATTAATGACTATATATATTTACATTTATTTCTCATTATCACCCTACTATTCGCTTGTGTGAATTATGCACCATAAAACAATTTCAATTAGTTAATTATAATATTTATCTTAACATATTCATATTTTTTACTTTATATTTTCAACTGAATCTACGCGTTTTAATTTTCTTTCATCGCTTCCACTTTATTACCAAAGTATTTCTATTTCCTGGGTGATCGAAACAACACTACAAAATGAAATTTTGATCCTTGAACTTATTTAAATGTTGTGTCCTAAAATTGAAACACTATATACAATGTGTTTTACAAAAATTAAGGAAATATATTACAATTGTTAAATAAAAGAAAATAAAGCAGAATCTTCATGATTGTCTTTTTGGAGCATAGGTCGCTAATGCGAAGGCTGACCCTATGGGTAGGAGAGGAGCACTCATAAAGATTTTAGAGGGTGCCTCTATCCCCTGTAACAGCTTTAATTATGTCCAATATTGTATATTAGTCATTAATTTCTGAAAATGACATTTTGTTCACCTTCTAGTAACATATTTCTTCCATTTGAAATTTTTTGCTATATCTAAGAAGGCAAATCAAACTGGGGGGGAATGGAATAAAGTACCTGCAATAAATGTGGTGGCAACCTTCTAAAAGTTCGATCATGTGGTTGCATTTCACACACTGGCGCCATGATTTCCTTTTTGCAAGAGACTTTAGCATTGCATCTCCCACACATGAATAAGGATTTAACTTCTTATAATCATAGCAAGTCATGTTACTATGCCAAGGGACCTTGCAATTCAAACAGAAAAGGCCACTACATTTTGTGCATTTTTGGGCTCCAGTTTGTTGAGCACCTGCATATGCATTAGCAGCCTTTCCTAGAACCTCACTCTTCGACATTAATGCTGAGCACCTGGGATATGGGCAATAGACTTTCTCTGTTGCAGGAATGGAAGCTTCCTTTATGCGTTGGCTCATACTAACATATAATTCAGATGTCAAGAATTTTTTGCAGCTCTTAATTTTCAACACTGAATGACATCCTTCATGAGGGCATTTGGGCAGCATTCCTTGAAGCAATTTCATTTCCACATGCTGTTTCATACAAGAAAAGCAGTAGCGGTGCTGGCAGCCATCAACCGAAAACATGCGAGCAATATCAGTATCTTCAAAACAAATTACACAAGTGTCAATCTTATTCTTGCCACAGGCCACTTTCTGCTGTCCGGTTGACCTGAGAAACTGTTGCATCCTTTGCAAGTTTAAATGCAAACTTGATATCCTTTTGCGCCACAAAATATGCTTTGCAATAAGTAAATTTTCTTTGGAGAAGAGTCAGTTGATCAAGTAAGGTTGCAACCTTGCCCTGTCTTTGTTTCCCTTTGCCAGTGACCTGGTTTAGGAAATACAACATCAACCATTTGTAGATTTAGGTATTTGATGACCTAGCTATGCCATGAGTTCATGAAGTGGAATAGGAATGGCCTTGAAAACAAGTTTTAATAATGCAAAAATTACTAACAAAAAACTTAATTAATAATGATAACTTAAAACCTAGCTTGCCCAAAAAGATTTCTGAATCTTTCAAATAAGAAAGGATTAAATATATTTTAAATGATATACATCACAGAGAAAAGAGAAAATGTAAAAAGTTTTGGCTGATAAAATGTTGTAACAACTATCTGAAGGTAGCTTATCAAAAGATGGATTTGAAATTTTAGCATGATAATCTTATCAGTAGACAATGTCAGACAACAGGAGGCAAATATATCAAACACTGAAAAGGCAACTGGAAAGATTAGAATGAGTTTTTGCAAAGCAAATATTAATTCTCCTGACTTTTTAGTTGTTTGTACCATGCAGCTTCCACATTTAACCATATTAAGAAATTTTAAAGACACAGCCCAGACTCCAGAGAAAATGGCATCCACATCATGTATTAAAGGCTTACTTTGTAGCAGAAGTAATCAGCCCAGGACTGTAAGTTTTATCCCCTGTTTCAGTCCATAAGGTCATGTTGTCTGAGATTCAAATCTTTTTGGTTATTTTGACCGTCGACTAGCCTTGAATCTCATTTGGCCTAATGGTTCTTATGAGGATCTTCACTCTCTACAACCCTTGAGGTCTCTTTTCTATTGATTTGGTGGTCATTGAATTGAAGCTGTCCCACGTTATCTTATTAACTATTGGTGGATGTGCTTTCTCACTTTGTGTTTTTTCTTTTTCTCCTTTTCTTATAACTAATAGCATCCAAACCAAAGGATTGTATTCCCTTACATCATCCTATAGCACTCCTTGTTCACCCCATCACAACAGAGTTTCTTGATGACAATAATTTGTCTTAGTCACAGTCTGTGAAATTATATATGGGAAAGTCGGGGAAAGTTGGATCTTCTTAGAGCATCTCCAACTCATAACCTTCAAATTTCTTTTCTTCAAATTTGAAGATGATTCGGTTCCACATTTTTATTCCAATCATACCAATTTTCAAATCACTATTCATTCTTCAAATCTCACTTTTAATAATATTATTTATGTCTAAAATACAATTATTTAACATGTATTTATCTAAAATTCAATTATTGAAATCTTTAATGGGGTGATAGGTTGATAATTTTTTACCATATAAAAAATTAATTTTAAAATAAATAATTAAAAATTAAAATAGAAAAAATGTATTGATAAATTATTTTTAAATTCCTATTAAATAATATAAAAATAAATAATTATTAGTTTGGAGTATTATAAAAATAATTAGTGGATGAATATTTCATGAATAATGGACTATTCATATCTTCAAATTTAATGCAAATATGAAAATGGGTTTTCAACTTTTTGCTTCCCCCACCTTCAAAGGTACTAGATTCTACTGATGCTAATGTGTTGGGATGGTTGTTTAATAGTCATCTACGGGCACCGAACACACTATGGTATCATTAAATTTATCAAAAATATCTTCATCTATGTTAAAAATATGACTTATATTCTTGTAACAAGTAAAATTATGTATATAGGTATTATGTACGAAACAGTAACGAAACGCATAAAACATTATGCAGCTTAACTCTAATTGTGTTGATAGAAACGAATAAGGTTTGAGGGCTTGCCCCCAGCAATACTGTAAGGGTATATTAGAGAATTTCAATGTATCTCATTAGAGGGCTTAACTCTAATTGTGTTGACAGAAATGAATAAGGTTTGGGGCCTTGCCCTCAGTGTATCCCATTAGAGTTAGAATTTAACTGTGTTACAGTATAAATACATTGTAACCTTACGTAGTGAAAAAGATAGCCGCACCGTGGACATAGGCACATTGCCAAATCACCTAAATTGTCAGTGTCGATTTCTCTCTTCCTCTCTAACTCTTGTTATATAGATCATTAATTTCGATATTCTCATTTTCTCTCCGACATCATTAATTTCACAACAATCCCCCAAAACAAAATTGGTAATTACAAACAATGGAGACTGTGGAGTAGACTAAAATCACAAGTTCAT
The DNA here is from genome assembly GCA_008638375.1 of Nyssa sinensis. NCBI lineage: Eukaryota > Viridiplantae > Streptophyta > Magnoliopsida > Cornales > Nyssaceae > Nyssa > Nyssa sinensis. Next base: position 14,654,129 of record CM018031.1, read on the forward strand.
AAGAGAAAAATAAATCCAACGTAATCAATAATAACTGGATATAAAAATATATACACAATCATATATGTAATGCCAGGTAAAGGGTGACTCACACATCGGTAGAGCGACTTGTCGTCACAAAAGATGGTAACCCTGTTTAAACCCAAGGTGAGAGCGGTGTTGAGGCCTTCAATCAAAGCTTTCACCTCCACGACTTCGCTGCTCGCCTCACAGCCAACCAACGGCTTTCGTAACTCGAAAATCAAATCATCTCGCAAATCGCAAATTGCGACCCCAATCCCAGCGAAAGTCTTCGTCACACCCCCAACCGTCTCTTTGCTAACCAAACCCTTGAAATATAATCTGAAAGTATTGGCATTGGCTGCCACCGCCGTAGAGGAACCCTCACCGTACGGTCTCTGGAAGTAGTCTCCGGTCTTCTTCCACTCCTCGTCGGGCACAGCGAGTAAGTCGCGAGCGAAGATCCCATCGTGGATCCGACGGTCGAGATCGTCGCGCATTCTTTTCATCTCAGCTTCAGCCCGTTCGCGATCGCTGTCTTCTTGCTGTCTCTTTTGTAGTTCGTTGACGGAGGCTTCGAGTTGACGGATCTGCTCTTTCAGTTCGTTGGAGGAGGCTGCCAGTTGACGGATCTCTTTCAGTATCTTTGGTCGTTTATACATTTTGGCGCCAAATACAAAATGCTAACCGTTATTTCTTTTTCTCCCACTCTACCGTTTTCTCTTGATGTGAGCTAGGGTTAGGAACTGTAACTCAATTCTTACTGTGGAAGAAAAAGAAGAGAAAACGATGAAATCCTAATGCAGTGGACCCTCTACTAATTAGAGTTAATCCGGAACTGAACTAGTGTTAAAAAATAAATTAATTTTTAATTTATGATTATTTTAATCTTATTTATCATATTACAATAATCTTAAAAATATTTCTTTAAAAAATATTTTTTAAAGAGGAAATCATTTTTTATAAAAACAGTTTCAAATCTTTTAAAAGTGTCTTCCTAAAAAACACTTTTAATATAAAAATCACTTTTCAAATAAAATTCAGTATATAAGTTAAAAACACCTCTATTTTAATAAAAAAAAATTTCAAAACAACCCTAAATTGGTGAATATTTCCTACTAATTAATACTAATATCTAAAATATTTATTAATTAAAATTTATATTTTTTTATCAAGTAAAATTTTTACTGATTTTTTAGTATTATATTTACAAATTTTTTTATAAAAAAAATATTTTGCATTTAATTTAGGTTGTAAAAAAACTTCGATCTCCTTTTTCTACTACTTAAAAATCAATATTACTAATTTTTGATATAATATATATACATATTTATGTATATATTTTTATTTTAACAATTAGTAGTAAAAAAACTTAAAAATTTTGAATTATTAAATAATAAATCATTAATTATTCAACAAAATAATAAAATTTATTTTTTAAAAATTTATTAAGCTAGTAAGTTATAGGAGTATTGTAAAAAGACATTAAATTTCCTTTTTTAAAATTATATTAAAGTGTCACATGTTGTACTTGAAAATTTTAAAATCGTAACACAAGTACATAAGATGTCACCCACATTTAAAGTTTTCGACAAATTCTAATATTTTATTATTTTTATGGTTTTTTAATAATATTAAATTTTATTTTACATTTTGACTTCTAGCCACATTTTTTTTTTTTTTTTTTACCAAAACTTAAATTTGAGAGCCCCAGTTTCCCTATAGTTTTATTTATAAATTTAAAATTTAAAAAAAAATAAACACAAATCACGTTGAGGTTTTCATGCTAAGCCACATCCCACGTGTTGATAAATAAGTACCTTCCTTAGCCCACCGAAAGAGCCACCTAGTCTACTAGAAAAAACTACCTCTCGCCTTATTAAAAGGAGTTTCCCCAATTGGTGGAAGAGTTTTCGGATGACGGATGAGAGAAGAGATGAGAGAACTTTAGTAGCAAGATATATATATATATATATGTCAAGCAAAGGAAAGTATTCAGTAGTTAGAATTGGAATAATTTTTATTATTTTTTACATAAAATTATTGTCTCACAAAATTGTATAATGCTTCATCTATTAACCCTAATTGCTATCGGATTTATGAGTACAAAGATAAACATCATCCAAGCAGTCGGCAAATCTTAAAGTTACTAGCAACATATATCAGAGAAGAAAAATATTACAATTTGATATTTTTTAAAGATAAATTATATTATATCTTCTAAAAATTTTGGTAATTAGAAAGGTTTTTTTTAAAATTTTTGAAATGATAATGACCTTTTTCTATTTTTACTAAAAAATTACCCTTTTAAAATGATAATGATAATGACCTTATTTTTTTAAAATGATAAAGTACCCTTTTATATTTTTATTTTTTACAATTTTGACCCATTTTTTCTAACTTTTTTTAAATTTTTAAATAAATATTAATTAAACCCTTTTTGATTAAAAAATATAAGTTACTTATCTTAAATTTATTTTTTATATACAATAAAAAATTCTTAAAAAATGATCAAAATTGAAAAAATGCAAAAGGAAAAAAAAATGACACTTTTGTCATTTTGAAAAAAATATGACTGGAGGGAGATCTTTATAGTTTATTAATAAAAATAAGATAAGTCAATATCATTTCAAAAACTTCTTGAGACGCTTTTATAATTATCAAAAATTCGATGAGTGTAATTTACCTCCTTTTTTTTTTGTTTGTTTCTTCTTTTGTTCTTTTGTTATTTCATTAAAAATTTTCATTTGTTATCATGAGAAATGTTAACATTAGTTGTGAGTATCTAACACTCGCAATTTAATTAGTGCGTGCAATAGATGCGTGTAATGTTAGGAAAAGTATATTTTTGAGCAAAATAATTAGCTAACTTTGAGCTAAAATTAAAGTGAGTTTCATACATTAATTTTGGTAGTTCCATATGAAAATGTGTTCTCCTCTATGATGAGATTAAGATCATACATTGAGTTGTTCAAAATCATTAAGGAGTGAAAGAGAAATTGCCTTTAAATATCACCATTTGGAAATAGTAACAAAAGCTTAAAACTTGTGAAAAGTTTGTGCCTCACATAAAATAGGTAGAAAGCTTTTAAAAAGTATATACACAATTAACTTGAAGGAAGGTTTAAGCCCTAAGGGGCACCCAAGTTTTATAGAAGGTGGAGGACCTGGCATATGCTTGGTTCACCACACACATGCACATTGCCATCCCGCACCAAATTGGGTCAGCTTTGGGTGTGAGCCTTGGCCTGCTATGTATATCTTTTTGAAAAAAAATTATTTAAATAATTTTTTAAAACGCTGTCGTTTCTGTTACTGTTAGAAATAGTCCAAAAACGCTGTCATTTGGTTATCAGGATAATTTAAATCCAACATTATCGTTTTGCGGTTGCGTTGGTTTTGGTTTTTGTTTTTGTTTAAATCCAAAACGACGTCGTTTTGTGATTAAACATTTGGTTTAAATTTTGACTGAATCGTCATCTTTCCTGCTGCTATTCGTTGAACAGTTGCGACTATGAACCTTCCTGCATTGAATTCATTAATTTTTTTGTGCATTCATACATCCAGTTTGAGAGAGTTTTAAAATATAAGTCTGGTTCACTGTACATAGAGTCTGCAATGCTTCTTCTCTGTGTGAGACCACTTCATCCTAGAAGGCAAACGTCCATTCAAATCGTAAGCACCAAGTACGATGGCTTAATATTTTTTAAGGAGATAGCGTCAAATACTAGACTTAGTCTGTTTCATCTTTCTAATTCAGAAACCTGTAAGTTTCTTCCATTTCTGCATTTCTTTTTGATAAATTTTGTATACTGTTCCTAAACAGTAACTTGTTTCTAGTTTTTTACTTCTGAAATCATAACTCAGTTTTAAAACCTTATAACAGAATTAGTTTATGTTTTCTATAAATTTAAGTTCTGTATTTACAGAATAGAGAAAATAGATTCTGTATTTACAAAATACAGAAAACAAGTTCTGTATTTTTTCAAATTATTCTATTGCTAAAATAAAACAAATTTAATAAATATTGATTAATATGTAATACACGTATTAATCAAATTACGAATACGGGCTCTCATGACTGATGTAACATTCCTTTTGTTATCACTCAATTTAATTATTTGTCAATCGGATAGATTTAGCAATATGGGTAGAGTTGCAATTCGGGCAACAGTACTATGTCAAGAACAAGAACATGAACGAAGAACCGACACAACACGCAAGACTAGAAGCATAAAGCATGAAATGCTTGTTGATGCTGCACTTTTCGACTCGCAATAAGTATGGGCTCCGTGACCTGTAGAACACTCAGAAAGATGACCAGAGAACCACCGGATTGGCTCCGGCGGTAGCAGCTCCGATGCTTAAGTAAGTAAATGGAATTGAAAGACTGTATTGAAAGCCAAACAATGAGCATGAAAATAAAGCGTACCTTTAGGGTTTAATTTATAGACTGTGGCCTTCCTAAGTTGATTAGGATTCGGAGTCATGAATATAGGGATTTGATCATCGGAGATTGCAGTTACCTTGTGGAGTATTGCATAGAGATAATCATAGATGGTAGTTTCCTTGTTGAAGACTGTTTCCGTGTTAAGAACTGTCTCCGTGTTGAAGATTTCTTTTTTATTCCCTGCTCGGCAACCGCTAAGGTGGTGACAAGGTCTGGAGTGTTGGTCTGGATCCTGTAATTGACTCTGGGATCCTTATCCGGATATACATGTGCTCTGGAGGCATAAGCTTGGCTACTTCCGACCTTATATCCTGTTCTGAATGTTTGAGCGCTTAGCCATTGACTGAGCGTGAGCTGAGTTAGCCGAGCGTGAGTTGGATTCATAGTCATACGTGTCAAGTGCTGATTGGCCTGCTCTTTTATGGTATATCAGTTACTCCCCCCCCCCCCCAAGTCCTAGTTTGATGCTAACAAGCAACTAGGGCTAAGCCTTTTTCGAAGAGTCATGTATCATGCCTGTTCGCCTTTCAAGGGGACTGTTGGGGCATCATTTATTGCGCAGCCGGAGATTGGGTCTTTTCAAGGTTATCATTGTACTGGGCCGATGGTTGGGTTTCTCGAAGTCATCATTGTTCCGAACCGTCATGGCGTTTGGGCTTGGTGGGTCCCTTCTGATACTGCGTTTATAAATACGGGGTGAGATTTGAAATGACCTTTTCCCCGTCATTTTCACTGTGCTAGAAGATCTTGTCCGCCATTATTGGTTTGTGCGACCTTGAAGAACACCGATTTTCTGAGTTAGAACAGGTTCGACCGATCTTTCCTCTTCTTTTGCTTCTTTCTCTTTAAGTCCGGGAGTAATGTCTGCTCCTCTTGAACCCTTAAACGTGAGTGAGAGGGTAGGAAATCCCTCTGAGATGGCTGTGCCGCCTCTTGTAGAGAATGTAGGTGACCTTGCCCTCGAAGATGCTGGGGAGAGGCCTGTTCAATCTCCCCCTAGTCTTGAGATTAGGATAGTTGATGCCTTCTTAGAGCCCCGAGATAGGGCTGGGGAAACCTCTGATAGGTCTTCCCATAGAGAAAAGGGTGAGAGTGCTGTTACTCAAAGCCTATTGAACGAGTGGAAGGTGAAGTATAATTTTCCCCCAAACGTGACCTGCAGAGTATCAGGCCCAATGGATCGTCCCCATGATGTTGAAGCCGGGGAGATATGTGTTTATCTTACCTGGTTTGAAATGGGTTTGAGACTTCCGTTGCCTGATTTAGTTAGGCAATTCTTCTGTTGGTATAAGCTCTGCCCTGCCGACCTTAATCTCAATAATTGGCGGCAACTTCTAGGGTTTATAGTGTTAGGACATAAAAATGAGGTAGATGTGTCCATGGATCTGATCTGTAGTAATATGGATCTGAAGCTCAAGAAGGCAAAATGCCTTTTTTACATGTCCTTTGAGAAGGGGTTCCGACCCCTGTCCTCCGTTCTCACTTCTAATAAAATGTGGAAGAAGTAGTACTTCTTTGTTGGAAGAGGATGGGAGCATGAAGACTTCCAGGATGGTGATGTCTCGCTATTCCCTCGTACCACGGGTCATAAGGGTGAGGCTTATTTCCTTAGGTTTGTTTTAGCTTCGTTGTGCCTTCCGAACTGATAATTTGATATGTCATTTCTTATTTATATGCAGTCAAGAGAGCTTGGAGGAGGTCTGAGTTTACCAACGCACTCCGAGATCAGTACCGTGTGCTGCTTTCGACTCCCAACCGGGCTTACACTGTTATTATCACTTCGGAGAATTTGATGGCTGCTCGTAGTGCCGAGCTCAAGAAAAGGCTAACGTTGAAATGGGCGGAGGCGGAAGCCCAAGCGGTGGGGGAGACTTCCTCCCGAGTTGAGCCTGAGCCTCCTCTGGAGGTGAAAAGGAGGAGGTTGATTTCTGGCTCTCCCGAGCCAGCTCCTGCCGAGGCCGAGAAGGAGGCCGAACCTGCCGTTCCTATCTCGGCCGTTCCTCCTGCCCCTTCCACTCCGAGCAGAAAGGCTTGGAAGGGGAAGGCGCCTGCTGTACCGTCCGAGTCGTCTGATGAGCCGGACTACCAAATTGCCAAGAAGGCTTTTGACCAGATATGGGCCCAGGGCCTTCATCGGTACAGGAGGGATAACCCCTCAAAGTTGATGAATGAGATGATGAATCTCCAGATAAAGGTAACCTCTGAAGCTTTTCTTGTCCTTTCTGTTTGTTTGTTCGTTCAATCTAACTTGTCTGTCTTATGTTGTGCAGAGCATGCACAGTTTAGCTGCTTTGATGGTGACTCTCATGAGCCTCGAGGAGGCTGATAAGCTGAAGGTTGAACTGGACGAAGTGAGGTTGGAGCTTGGGACAGCTCAATCCAAGGTTCAGACTGCCGAGAAGGGTCTGAAGGAAGCTAGCACCAATCTTGCCGTGGCAGAGTCTGAAAGGGACATCTATGCTCGGCAAGTTGTAGGACTTCAGCCGGAGTTGGTCGAGCTCCGAAGTACCTTTGATCAGAAGGTTCAAGAGGCAGTTGATCATGCCAAGACTGAGACTGAGACGGAATTGAGAGAGGAAATTGACCAAATGGGTGATGACCTGATTCGGTTTGGTTTTGAAAGCTTCCGAACTAGATTCCTGGCTAAGTTCCCAGATTTTGACGTGTCATCAATCGTTGCACCTGAACCTGCCTCGTCTGGTGCTGATCCGTACAAGACGGCTGAGGCGACCGGCCTTCCTTTGGTGGAGGACCCTGGCCCTTCGGATAAGGCTTGAGGCTTTATCAGCTTTTTTGTTTTTGTCAGTCCTTTTGATGTAATGAAATGCCTTCTTGATCAGTAAAATTGACTTTTTCTTCAAATTCTTCTTGTGTTATTGCCTTCTGTGAAATTTGCTGTGAGTATGGCTGTTCTGAGCCCATTGCATGTCGGATCAACTATCCGTTAGTTGATAGCTGCCTTTTGAGCTTTAATACTTGTAATTGAATAGTGAATGTAGATTAACTTCGACTGTCTCATCATAATAAGATAAGAAAGCAAACATAATCAGATAAATAGAACCCAATATTGATTTTGTATCACACAGAGAGGGAGTAAATTTTGCAGAGTTCTGCAGTAGACTGCTCTGAGCCGAAGATTTGTGCAAATAACTAGGCAGCGTGTGCCCATCATTACGATGACCGACATTGCTATTTCTGAGCCCTTAGGATCAGGATATATCAGAGTTGTTGGCCTTTGTCATATGAATGGCCTATCATAAAATAGATAAGACTGGAGGGTCTGTATACCAGATAGGAGGCTTGTACATTTAGACTTCGCCCCCCCTTCTTTATTAATTCAGAAGCTTCAGTGCTGGACTGTGGTTTTTTGTTCAAAGAGCTCTGTACCCTGTCTCTTGGTATATCAAAGAGGCAGATTTAATGCAGCGTTTATTTATTCGACTTTCGTTTGGGATTTCGAGGCCAATCTTTTTTTAATCGTTGCGACGGTTCAGTTAGGTGGCTTTTGGACTTCAAGGGTCTATATATATGGAAACAAGGGCATACGGTTGCGCTCAACCCTCTTGTTCCCAAATTGTTCCCCTGTAAGAGAGACTCTAGATGTTGCCAAAAATTTGTCATTCGCCCAGAGATGATAGACGATTCTTCGTCTAAGTTAGGAATGATTAAACTGTGGCCGAGAGTTAACCTTCCCCTTGATTCAGTCTCCAAGGAAGGATTAGAGAAGGCACAAGTCCTCTTGTCCATCTTGTCATCCGGTCGAAATTCTTCCGATTGGTGGTGGACCCTCCTTGATTCAACCGATGCTTGGAGCGTTGGTGGTGAAGACGAAGGTGGGACGCCTCCTCTTCTTCGTGTCTTGGCAGAGACCCTTGCTCAAATCGCTGTGGTGTGACGACTGCTTTGAGGAAGATGAATGGAGGCCCCCTTAGACCCAGATCCCTCATCATCCGTTGGTCTTGAGATCAATGATAGTGATGATGAAATGGCCTAGGTGCTTCTTGATGCAAATTGGGGTTCAGGGTTCCTTCCTTTCAAATGGAGCCAGCGACGGCGGTAATGGAAGTTTGGATCCTGTGCCCATTTATCATCTGAGGCAGCAAGACATGATGTTGCAGATCGTAGTGATGTAGTAGCTTCTGTAGAAGCCTATGTAATGATGTCTTTATTGTAGCCTCTGTTTTATTTCCAGTCTTTTTTGTACTGATGTAAACTTTTACGAATCATTAATAAAATTGATCTCTTTTTCCTCAATTCTGATGTTCTTTTCCGTTTGAATGTGCTTTTTTGAGTTAGAACACCCTTTTGTGCACTTCTGATAAATAACTATTCTGTATGTCTCAAGAATAGATCAAAGAAACTTTGTACAAAACTTGAAGCCTTGAAACAATATTCTTTAAATCTGTTCGGCACTTGTATTGTTTGTTGCTTGTTGGTAGATAAGCCAAATAAGCTAAGTGTCAGCTTTGAGGTGTTCAGATCTGGGAGACTTGTGTGAATTTTGGTTGAAGACGCTTAGAACTTCTGCCTTTGGATGGACTGGATCATAGAGTCAGCTTATTGAAGATGGACCAAGCTCGGAAGGCCTGTGCATTAGGGTGGACCAGGCTCTGGAGGCTTGTGCATTAGAAGATGAACCAAGTACTTAAGACTTGTGCACTGTGGGCCAGGCTCTGGAGGCTTGTGCATTAGAAGATGGACCAAGTACTTAAGACTTGTGCACTGTGGACCAGGCTCTAGAGGCCTGTGTATTAGAAGATGGACCAAGTACTGAGACTTGTACATTATGGACCAGGCTCTGGAGGCCTGTGCATTATAGATGGACCAAGTACTGAGACTTGTACATTATGGACCAGGCTCTGGAGGCCTGTGCATTATAGATGGACCAAGTACTGAGACTTGTACATTATGGACCAGGCTTTAGAGGCCTGTGCATTATAGATGGACCAAGTACTGAGACTTATACATTATGGACCAGGCTCTGGAGGCCTATGCATTATAGATGGACCAAGTACTGAAACTTGTATATTATGGACCAAGCTCTGGAGGCCTGTGCATTATAGATGGACCAAATACTGAAACTTGTACATTATGGACCAGGCTCTGGAGGCCTGTGCATTGTAGATACGAACAGTCTATGGAGTCATTAAAAAAGAAAGAAACATCTCTATTGATAGTACTTTCATAAATGTTCCACATTCCATGGCCTCGGAATAGGCTTCCCAGTCATGTCTTCTAGCCAGTAGGTGGTAGGCCTGACGACCTTCGTTACTTTGTAGGGGCCTTCCCAATTTGGTGACAACTTTCCCATAGTGGAATCATTGATGTTTTGAAAGACTCTTCTTAAGACAAGGTCTCTGATTTGAAAGCTGACCGTCTTGAGTCCTACCTTGGATTTGTCGACCATTCTCTGTTGATAGGCTTCCATCCTGATGTTGGCTTGATCCCTTTTTTCTTCAAGCAAATCCAAGTTTTCCATCAGTTATTGATCATTGGAGTCTTGCTCAAAGACTTCAGTCCTCAAGGTTGGCATACCGATCTCAACCGAAATTACTGTTTCTGTACCATAGGCCAATGAGAAGGGAGTTTCAGAGGTGGGCATTCTTCTGGTTGTTCTGTAGGACCAAAGAACTCCAGGGAGTTCTTCTGCCCACTTTCCTTTGGCCTTTTCCAACTTTTTCTTTAACCCGTCAAGGATCGTTCAGTTGGTGACCTCTACTTGCCCATTCGCTTGTGGATGGCCTGAGGAGGCAAAGTGTTGCCTAATGTTGAGGTTTTCACAGAATTTCTTAAAGCCTTTACCTGTGAACTTTGTCCCATTGTCAGAGATAATCACACGTGGTATGCCGAACCTGCAAACAATATTTTTCCAGGTGAAGCTCTCAACTTCCTTTTCTGTGATATGTGTTAGAGCTTCAGCTTCGGCCCGCTTAGAGAAGTAGTCAATGGCTACCAGGAGGTACTTCTTGTTCGGTGGTGCCTTTGGTAATGGACCCACGATGTCCATTCCCCACTGAGCAAAGGGCCAAGGACTTGGAATCGGGATGAGCTCGTGATGAGGTTGGTGTTGGTATGGGGCAAACCTTTGGCACTTGTCGCACTTCTAGACATACTTCTTAGCCTACCTTAGCATGCTAGGCCAGTAATAGCCCTGAGACAGAGCTCGGTGAGCTATAGTTCTGCCCCCATTATGATTCCCGCAAATTCCTTCGTGTATTTCAGCCAAGACATATCTTGATTCTTCTAGAGTTAAGCATTTTAACAGAGGTTGAAAATACGACCTTCTGTGCAGCTTGTTGTTCAGGATCAGGTATCGAGCCGCTCTGATTCGGATTCTCCTGGCTTTGTCTTTGTCTTTTGGGAGGAGCCCGGATTGCAGGTACTGGAGGATTGAAGTTATCCAGTTCTGGGGCTGTTCAGCAATTTGAGCAACTTGGGCTTCCTCTATGCTAGGCCCTGGCTGATAGGAGATTTTTATTGTGGAGTTTGCTTCAGACTTTAGGCGAGACGCCATGTTGGCCAAAGCATCTGCTCTGCAGTTCTGGCTTCTTTCAATTTTCTGGATAGTGAATGTCTGGAAGGAATGCTTCAAGTGGTTCACTAGTTCGGAGTACCGGAGCATCCTATCATCTTTAATGGCGAATTCTCCCAACACTTGGCTTACCACCAGTTGGGATTCTGAGAAGACATTAAGGTTCTGAGCCTCACATTCCAAGGCAAGCTTCATGCCTAAGATTAGAGCTTCATATTCTGCTTCATTGTTGGAAGCTTGGAATCCCAAGCTGACTGTTTTTTCTGTTGTGAGCCCATCAAGGGACTATAGTACCAGGCCTACTCCCGAGCCTTGATCGGTTGACGATCCATCGATGTATAGCAGCCAGGTTCCCGAGGTTTCGATGAGTTGTGCCTTGTCTTGAAGTGCCAGGGTGAATTCGGCAACAAAATCAGCCAAGGCCTGCCCTTTGATGGAGTTTCGGGGTACATATGATATGTCGAATTCCCCTAGCTCCACAGACCACTTTACTAATCTTTCTGATACCTCAGGTTTCCTCAGTATTGACTTCAGAGGATAGGCAGTTGGGATTTCAATTAGATGGGCTTGGAAATAAGGTCGGAGTTTTCGAGCTGATATGACCAAGGCATAGCCTAGCTTCTCTACCTCTGGATATCTTTTTTCCGTGTCAAGTAGTGCCCTACTGATGTAGAATATGGGCCTTTGTACTCTTCTGTCCTGTCTGACTAATGTGGAGCTGACCGCGTTTTCAGAAACTGCAAGGTACAAGAGTAGCTTTTCTCCCTGTACTGGTTTTGACAGGAGCTCTGGAGAGGCTAGATACTCCTTTAGTTCTTGAAAAGCTTTCTCGCATTCTTCCGTCCACTGTAAAGCTTTGTTGCCCTTCAGAGCTTTGAAGAAAGGTAGGCAGCGATCAGTAGATTTGGAGATAAATCTGCTTAATGCGGCGATTCTGCCGTTCAGTGCCTGAATGTCTTTTTTGGTTTTTGGTGACTTCAGTCCAATCAAAGCTTGGATCTGAGTGGGGTCTGCTTCGATACCCCTCTGAGAGACAATGTATCCCAAGAATTTTCCCTTCGTAACCCCGAAAGTACATTTCGAGGGGTTGAGTTTCATCATGTGCTGTCTGAGGATATCGAAGGTCTGGGCTAAGTGCTGGAGGTGACTAGCTTTCTGCAGACTCTTAACCAGCATGTCGTCGATGTATACCTCCATGGTACTACCGAGTAGTGGGCTGAACATCTTGTTCACCAACCGCTGATAAGTGGCTCCAGCGTTCTTTAAACCGAAAGGCATTACTCTGTAGCAGTAGAGCCCTCGTTCGGTTATGAAGGCTGTCTTCTCTTGGTCTAGAGGGTACATCTGGATCTGGTTGTACCTAGAGTAGGCATCCATGAAGCTCGTGAGCTCATGCCCCGCAGTGGCGTCAACCAGTTGGTCTATCCTTGGCAGTGGAAAGTTGTCTTTGGGGCACGCCTTATTGAGGTCTGTATAATCAACACAGACTCTCCATTTGCCATTTTTCTTCTTGACCAGCACGGTGTTGGCTAGCCACTCGGGATAGAACACTTCTCGTATCATCCTGGCTTCAAGCAGCCTCTGGACTTCTTCATTTATAATCCGATGCCGTTCAGGAGCAATTAGTCTTCTCTTCTGTCTGACTGGTGGATGATCTGGATCTACCATCAGCTTGTGAGTTATGAGGCTAGGGTCTATACCCTCCATGTCTCTGGTTTCCCAAGCAAATATAGAGAAGTTGTCTTTCAGAAACTTGACTATATTCTCCTGCTCGGTGTGCGTCAGATCTGGGCCGATATACAAATAACGCCCCTCTGCTTCTGAACTGACCAACACTTTGATGGGCTCGCCAACAGGTTGGGCTCGGCTGTCTCGTCCCCTTGGGCTTAGAGGTTCTTCATTGTTGGATGGGCAACCTTCCACCTTGGGAGTGTGGGTGAGAACTGGATCTACACAGTCCCAACTGTACTGTAATTGCTATTTGGGGGCCTTCTCCTTGAGGGCAATAGCATGGCACTCCCAGGAGGTTGGCTGACACCCTCTGACAGAGTGAACGTTCTGGTTGTGGACGTACTTCAGACATTGATGGAGGGTCGAGGTGACCGCCCCTATCTAGTGCAACCAAGGTCTCCCGATTATGACGTTGTAGGGAGATTTCATATTCAACACCATGTATTCCGAGATGGTGGTCTTCTTCCCTTCTCCTTCTCCCACTGTAGTAGGAAGGTCGATTCTCCCCAACGGGGTACTGAGATTGCCATCAAAAGCTGCCATCATGGCAGTAGTAGGCTTGATGTTGTCGTGGTCCATTCCCATCTGTTTAAGTGGCTCATGGAACAGTATGTTAACGGAGCTGCCAGTATCGACCAGGACTCTCCTGATCTCGAAGTTGGCAATTTTGAGAATGATGACGAGGGCATCACTGTGAGGGCAGTGTACCCCTACTAGATCTTGTTCAGTGAATTGGATCTCCGGTGCTGGCTTGAGCCTCTTTTCCACGTTGGAGATCTGTAATACGTTCGGGGCAGCTCTGGCCTCCCTAGCATATCTCTTTCTTGCCCTGTTGGACATTCCTGTGATAGGGGAGTCAGCATGGAGGACGTAGATGACATGGTTGTTCTGCCTCTAAGGCTCGTTTCGTCCTTCCCTCTGCTCCTGCCTCTGTTCGGGCCTCTAGTCTGGCCGTTGTTGAGGCTTGTCTTCTTGGGGGTTCTGCCTTCCGTCTTGGTTGACGAACTCCCGAAGGCGCCCCTTCTTTATGAGCTGCTCTATCTCATACCGGAGGGTCCTGCATGAGTTAGTCGTATGTCCATGATCTTTATGAAAATTACAATACTTACTTTGGTCCCGAAGACTGGGATCTCCTTTGATTGGTTCCAGCCACCTCAGGTTCTCCCGATCTCGAATCTATTGGAGTACCTGGTTCGGTGTAGTGTTCAGAGGAATGAAGTTAGTGAACTCCCTTGGTCCGGAATTGTAAACAGCTCTGGGTGCTGTTCTTTTCTCTGGGCTCCTGGCCCTCTTCTTGCTGGAGTCTCTTCTGTGGTCCTTCATCTTGTGATCTTCCCTCTTTGGATTATCCCTCTGGGTCTGGTCTTTGCCCTTTTGGGATGTGCGGTTGGCTTCTTCTAGGTTGATGTATTTCCTGGCCCGATCCATTAGTGCCGCCATGTCAGCCGGAGGGCTCTTTATCAAGGAGTCTCTGAAGCCACCGTGGGCAAGCCCAGCAGTTAAGGCAGCTACAAGGAATTTTGGGCTGCAGTCAGTGATCTTCGTGCGTTCGGCTTTGAAGCGCGCAATGTAGGCTCTGAGGGACCCCTTCTTAGTCTGCTTGACATTTAACAGAACTCTGGTCCCCTTCTGAGCCTTCTGCTGGTCATAAACCTGTCCAAAAATAGTCTACCGAGCTCATAGAAGCTGGTAATTGAGTTCGGAGGAAGGTTGTGGAACCTTTTCAGAGCAGTTTCCTTCAAGCTGGTGATGAAAGTTCGGCACATAAAAGCATTAGAGGCCCCGTCGAGGGCCATAGTATGCTGGTAGTGCGAGAGATGATCTCCTGGGTCTCCAGATCCATCGTACAGGGTGAACTTTGGCACCATGAACTTTCTGGGCCTTTCTTCTGACATGATGGCGTGAGTGAATGGGGTGGCCAGTCTTCCGAGCAGCCTGGCCAACTCGTCTGGCTCTGGAGGGTTCTGAGGTCCTCTCAAGGTAATTGTTCGGTCCATAGACTCGGCAATTTCCTCTACCCTCCGCGGGTCTCTGAGTCTGACATCTTGCGAACCCTACCTGACAGCCTCGGCTTCAGGGTAGTAGGGTTGAGTACGTCCCTCGGACCGAGGAGGGTTACGAACCGGAGGGATTGGTGCTGCATGGGGATGAGGCTCTTGTGGTGCCGGATGTGCTCCCAAAGCCCTTGGAGTTGGGGCTCCAGTAGTGCTCCGGTAATGGAGATCAGGGACGAAGGCTGATGTTCCCCAGCCTGGAGCTGCTGACGGCTGTGGATCCCTGCCAACACGGGCAACACCCTGAGGGTGCCCAGGCTGGTTATTTGGAGCCTGCTCATGAGGCTCTTCATTCTCCGTGGTAACAGGGGGTTGAGTTCCCGCAGCAATGTTGACCGGTGGGTTAGGAGGGTTCGTCCCTTGATTCTGTGTGAGTGTTGCCAACGTTCTGGTGATGGCAAGCAACTGTTCCTGCACCAATTCATTGTGTCGTTTAATCGATTCGATCTCTTGTCGCATGGGATTAACCGTTGGCCCCCTTGCTCATGGAGCAGGCGGCCGACGCTGAGAGCTTTGTGGAATCTGAGTATTCTGTCGCGGTCGGAGATTTGGGGCCATAGTTTTCTGGTGAGGAAAAAGATGAGTTTGTGAATAGAGCACTTGGAGATTAGTCGTTCCCACAGACGGCGCCAAACTGATGCTGCACTTTTCGACTCGCAATAAGTATGGGCTCCGTGACCTGTAGAACACTCAGAAAGATGATCAAAGGACCACCGGATTGGCTCCGGCGGTAGCCGCTCCGATGCTTAAGTAAGTAAATGGAATTGAAAAACTGTATTGAAAGCCAAACAATGAGCATGAAAATAAAGCGTACCTTTAGGGTTTAATTTATAGACTGTGGCCTTCCTAAGTTGATTAGGATTCGGAGCCATGAATATAGGGATTTGATCATCGGAGATTACAGTTACCTTGTGGAGTATTGCATAGAGATAATCATAGATGGTAGTTTCCTTGTTGAAGACTGTTTCCGTGTTGAGGACTGTCTCCGTGTTGAAAATTGCTTTCTTATTCCCTGCTCGGCAACCGCTAAGGCGGTAACGAGGTCTGGAGTGTTGGTCTGGATCCTGTAATTGACTCTGGGATCCTTATCCGGATATACATGTGCTCTGGAAGCATAAGCTTGGCTACTTCCGACCTTATATCCTGTTCTGAATGTTTGAGCACTTAGTCATTGGCTGAGCGTGAGTTAGATTCATAGTCATACGTGTCAAGTGCTGATTGGCCTGCTTTTTTATGGTATATCACTTGTAATTTATTTATTTTACTTGCTTTTGCAACACCAATGGCACGTGACAATGCTAGTAATTTTATTTTTGTGCAGTCTTTTATCATTGTTGCAAGAAACTCATGCATCACAAATAAGGATCTTTGACTGTTAAAAAATAATGTTAGATTGTGAAAACATATTGAAATAAAATGATTAAAATCTCTTTTTTTACACGACATATTAGAATTCGAGCCTAGAGTTTGAGCCTTACGCCACACGCACTTACACTAAGCTTAGATAAGTAGGAAAGAAATGAGAAGAGATGATAACATTAGTTATAAAAGAGAAGATGAGAGAATAAGAGAGTGTAATTCCTCATTCATATTTGGATAATAGAAAGAAAATAATTATATATTTTTTACTATTATGTCCTAAGATAATATATCTTTTTTTATTTTTTATTTTATAATTTTAAGGTTTAAATCGGTATTATAACAAATTCATTAAAAGACTCGCATTTTTCTCCATCTCCGTCCATTTTTGGGAAAAGAGCAAATTAGATAAAATAAGGTTAACAAACCATTTCCTCTTCCTTCAATTCCTTTATTTTCCTTCTCTAATTTTAGAAGAAGAGAAAATTAGATAAAATAAGGGTTAACAAACTCTCCCTCTATCTCTTTTCTTTTCATTCTCTAATTTTAAACCAGACAAGAAATAATCTCTCTTTGTCAAATCCCTCAAAACAAGAGTGTTAAAATAATTCCTCCCTCCCACATCAGTTGTACTCCAAAAATAAAAATAAAAAATAAAAACAGCCTTGTATTCTCTTTCCGAACTCCTACAGAAATTTCTCCTTAAACTCTTTGAAGTGTCTACAAAAATGGAAACTTTGAATCCCTTTGAAGTTGCAACATATTATTTGTGTGCTAATTAAAAGAGTCTTTGACTCTAATTGAGAGTTCTAACTTCTAAAAATAACAAGTATAATTTGTTTAACAACAATTCTAGGAGTTTCAAACTCAATTTAGTCTTGAATTTGTTGAATTACAATTTTTTTTAGTTTAATCCGAACTTGCTATGTGCCGTGTGAGATTCATCCATTTTCATGAAGAAAAAAAAATATTATAAAAAAATCTAATATCTAAAGATGTGAGATTCATCTATTTTCATGAAAAAATTATTTTAATAAAAGAAGATATGTTGAAGACATATCATTAAAAGTTTTGAAATCAGTCGTGTAACAGTCTTTTTTTTTTTTTTTTAAGGCTAAGCAAATGAGGAATTTAAGCAGTCAGAGTTTGATTAACCTATTCTTCTCTTCACAAAGCTTCTCATTTTGTAAGATTGTTAAACATTCAGACTACTAGTCCTGACTGGTGACTGACCCTAAAAATATGAACAGACTTATTTATAGACTATGAGTTTGTAAACTAATTGAATATTTAGTTTACTTTTTTTTTTCTTTTACAGCTAAGCAAATGAGGTATTTAAGCAGTCAGAGTTTGATTAACCTATTTTTCTCTTCACAAAGCTTCTTATTTTGTAAGATTGTTAAACATTCAGACTATTAGTCTTAACTAGTGACTGACCCTAAAAATACTAACAGACTTATTTATAGACTATGAGTTTGTAAACTAATTGAATATTTAGTTTACTTTTATAGTAAACTTATTAATACAAAAATTAAAGTTCATTTTGGGAGTTAGTGTAACATTTTTTGAATTTTTTTAACTAAAAGAGTTCAAATTTCATATTGGTTTCATCTCAAACTCATGTTTATTAAATTCAAAATTTATGTACATTGATTAATTTTAATTAATTAACTGACTTTATATTCACATAAGTGAATATTTAATTCACTCATCCAAACTAGGCCTCAAAGAACAATTCTTTCCTTCAATATTTAATAAAGTCAATGGGTTATAAACTCCTTGACTCAAAATTAAAAATTCAAAATATAATAATTTTTTAAAAATTCTGTTGACTTGATTTCATTTATGATACATAGGCAACTAACATAACATTGGGTGCAATCACAAGCACAATTCAAATTTAATGGGTGATATACTTTTATCATAAATTATATTTAAACATATTCCAAATTTTGTTGGATCATATACCGAATTAAAATCTTTTATTCTCATAAAAGATCAATGGGTCATCTATCTTGTTCACTCAAAAAATAAAAAAATAAAAATTATATATCTTTCTTGAAATTATGATTTGGACTTGATCCCAATAATAAATATACAGGTAACTTAAATAATTAACTTGGGTCCTACCCAATATCAAATTAACAAATATTTGTAATAATCATATTAAGAGATATATTATATCTTCAATAGGTCTAACTTATAATAATAAAATTCATATAATCCTTTATTATATGAATTGATGCTGCACTTTTTGGCTCACGTGAGATCCAAGCTCGGCTCCCTGTGAAACACTCGAAACAAAAGATCAGAGGACCACCGGGTTGGCTCCGGCGGTAGCCGCTCCGATACTTAAGTCAATAAACTGAATTGAAAGACTTGTAATGAAAGCCAAAATAATGAGCATGAAAATAAAGCGTACCTTAAGGGTTGAATTTATAGGTGGTTGTTCTCCCAAGTTGATTAGGATTTGGAACCATGAATATAGGGATTAGATCTTCGGAGATATCAGTTACCTTGTTGAATATGGTAACTTAATGTGGCAGTTTCCTTGTTGGAGACGGTTTCCTTATTTTCTGCTTGGAGCCTATGGAGGCGGTGATAAGATCTGATTATTGATTCGCTGTTATTGCAGATTTGTAGGAGAGCTGCCTTGCTTTGACACTATGAGCTCGGTTTATATGGGTAATGCCTTTGACTGACCAAGGGTGAGGTATACGACCGAGCATATACTGAATGACCGAGCACAGATTATAAGGCCGAACATAAACTAAGCGACTGAGCACAAGTTATATGGCCGAGCGTGAACTGTATGATTGGTCGCGAGCCGATCTCGCAGTCACACGTGTCATGCAGTGGTTGGTGTGTCACATAGTGGTATATCAGTTACTCCCCCCCCAAGCCTTAGTTTGAGCTCGGGCGTAACTAAGGTGTTATGTGCGTCCGAAAAGCCATGCGTTCTGTCGTCTCGTTTTTCGAGACGTCCGTTGGTACATCATTTATTGCGCAGCCGTTTCTTCGGGTTTCTCAAGTCATTATTGTTGCGATACTGTCGAGACGGTTCGCCTGGGTAGCAATTACTCTCCGGATGCGTATAAAAGGGAGGAAGAGCCTTGTCCGATTCTTTTTACCATTTTCTGTTCTACGAAGTGAGATATACATCCGACATTGTCGAACCAGCAAATTATCCTATGAAGAATCCCATCCATCCGAAGTCCCTTACTTTGATTCAGGTTCGGTTTTAGTGTTTTTGTTCATCTTTTCACTTTCTCCTCCTTTCCTTTTGGTTATTTTGAAATGTCGACTTCTTCGGCATCTTCTAGTGTTGGTAATGGGTCAGGGAGCCTCCCGGAGGCTCATTCCCTGTCACAAATCCCTAACTAGGGGTAGCAGTTCCTCGGGGACTGGATCGGAGGAGACTCACTCTAGTCCCTCAGTTAGGATTGTCGATGCCTTCTCGGAGTCTAGGGATAGAGAAGGCGAAGTCTCGGGTCGGTCTTCTTAGACAGAGAGTACTGTAGCATCATCTTGGCTAGAGGTCATTAGGGAGAGGTATGAGATTCCTCCAAATGTTACCCTTAGGGCTCCAGATGACCTAGATTTCCCTTGGGATGTTCAGGAGGGAGAAATCTGTGTTTATACTGCTTGGTTCGAGATGGGGCTGCGTCTTCCCCTCCCTAGTTTGCTTAAGGATTTCTTCTGTTGGTTTAACCTTTGCCCGGCCGACCTGCTTTTGAACAGTTGGAGGCACCTATTAGGGTTTATAGCCTTAGGTCGTCTGAAATGGTGTCGAGGTTTCTTTAGATTTGATCCGTAGTAAAATGGATCTTAAGTATAGGAAGGCGGAGGACCTCTATTACATGTCATTCGACAAGGGTTTCCGGCCTTTGACCTATGTACCGTCCTCCAATAAATTTTGGAAGGATCGGTTCTTCTTCGTTAGTGGAGAATGGGAAGTGACTGACCCCGAGGACCAGTTCTCCACGTTTCCCCGGAGCACGGGGTTTATGGGTGAGACACCCTTTTCTTTTGTAATTTTGTTCTGAGCTTGTTTTTGTGTATCTGGCTAACCTTTGCTCAAAATTCTTTTGTGCAGCCAAGAGCGTCAAGAAGAGGCCTCACTTCACCCATGTTCTGAAAGACCAGTACAAAAGGCTTCTTCAAACTCCAAACAGGGACTACCGAGCCATTCTTCATTCAGGCCCTACAATGCCTCCCAAGGACAAGAACGTGGTTGATGAGGTCCTCAAATCAGTTGCTGGTAAATAGGGGTTGTCAAAAAAGAAGAGGGTGGCGAGCCAGCCTCCTCCCTCTGTGTCTTCTTCGAAGAAGACGAGGACGACCGACCCGTCCTCTTCGGTGCCTCCCAAGAAGGGGGCTGTCTCTTCCGCTTCTCCCTCTTCCCGACCTCCTCTGAAGGGAGTTGTGATCAGGGAGCCCTCCTCTGCCCCCCAAAAGGGGGTGGTGATCAGGGAACCCTCTTCTGCCCCTCAGAGGGGTGCGGTGGTACCCCGGCCTGCCCCTTCCTCGGCTCATAAATCTCAACCGAGGGGTAAGGCAAAAGTAGGGGTTGAGATGCCTGATGGATACAAGGTCCGTCCATCAGGCCATTGAAGATTTCTGGGCTGAGGCCCCTCGGACTGACATCCCTTCCTGCAGCACCAGGAAGGGCACTGAGAAGACTGTGGCTGGTGCCATGAGGGCCCACCTGAAGGTAACGACCGACCTTCCTTTGGTGTTTTTCTTTCTTCTCCTCTTTACTGATGTGCCTCTTGTTTTGTTTTTGCAGACTCTGCATAGCTTGGCCGCTCTAATGGAGTCCACGGTGGATCTCCAGGCTTTGGAGAGGCTGGAAGAAGAAATTGATGATGTTCGGCTACAGCTCGGCACGGCTCAGTCCCAAGCCACCTCGGCCGAGGATGAGCTCAAGGAGGCGAGGAATTGCCTCTCGATTATGGAGTCCGAAAGGGATTCCATTAAACTTGAGAGGGATTCTTTGCAATCTGAACGGGATTCCCTTCATCAGGACCTGTCCAAGCTGAAGGAGGAGAACAGTGCCCTTCAGGACTCTATTGCTCAGAAGGTTGAGGAGGCCAAGGTGGAGACCGAGGCCAGGCTGAAGACCGAGCTAGAGAAGATGAGAGATACAATCGCGCAGCTTGGTTACGATAACCTCAAGTCCAAGCTTCTCGCCAAGTTCCCGGATATCGACCTATCTGGGATCGATGACGATGATGAGGACGAAGATGGTGATGAGGATGATGGAACTGCAAGCCCCTTAGTTTAGGGAAAACTTTTGTAGTCCTTTTTCATCTTCTTTGTAACCGAGCTTACATTTTAATGAAAATATCTTCTCTTCAGTTTTTGTCTCTGTCCTTCTTTGATTGTTGGCAATCTTTGAGTTCTGCTCTAAAGATGTATCAATGTTTTGTTGTGTGTAAACGGACTTCGGTTTTTGATGTTTGTAGTATGACACAAGTAAACCTGCTCGGTTTCCAAAGTACTGTTTCTACCGACCATGGGTGGTCTTCTGAAATAATGTGAAGAAATAACCAACTTGTGCCGAACCCTCGATATTGGAGGGGTTTTTTGAATCACGGACTTTCTTTAAGAAAGACAACTTGAATAATAATCAATCAATTTGATCACTAATCGTCAATCGTAAAAACTGGCATAAGACAGTTATTCTGACCCCTTAGAACAAGACCCGAGCTTGATTGCCGAACAAAGGGACTTATATTTGCAAGGATATTTTGACGGTCAGTACTTAGAGTTGATTCTTTTATAACTTCTGACACAGAGCCCCTGTGTACTTGTTATCAAACATCGTCCTCATATATTAAGATGGATCAAACTTAGGGAATTTTGTTCATTGAGACGGACCAGACCTGAGTCTGTGCATTGAGATGGACCAGACCTTAGAGGTCTGTACATTTGAGATGGACCAGACCTTAAGTCTATACATTGAGATGGACCAGGCCTGAGCCTGTGCCTTAAGATGGACCAGACCTTAGAGGTCTGTTCATTTGAGATGGACCAGACCTGAGTCCTGTGCATTGAGATGGACCAGGCCTGAGCCTGTGCATTAAGATGGACCAGGCCTGAGCCTGTGCATTAAGATGGACCAGACCTTAGAGGTCTGTTCATTTGAGATGGACCAGACCTGAGTCTGTGCATTGAGATGGACCAGGCCTGAGCCTGTGCATTAAGATGGACCAGACCTGAGTCTGTGTATTGAGATGGACTAGACCTTAGAGGTCTGTACATTTGAGATGGACCAGACCTTAAGTCTGTACATTTAGATGGACCAGACCTGAGTCTGTGCATTGAGATGGACCAGGCCTGAGCCTGTGCATTAAGATGGACCAGACCTTAGAGGTCTGTTCATTTGAGATGGACCAGACCTGAGTCTGTGCATTGTAATATTTCACAGAATATACTTGGAAAAAGAAATTATTTTATTGATAATATTTTCTTAAATGCTCCATATTCCATGGTCTGGGGACAGGTTTCCCATCCATGCTTTCCAACCAATAAGTGGTCGGTCTTACTGTCTTGGTAATCTTGTAGGGGCCCTCCCAGTTCGGTGATAACTTCCCCATGGTGGGATCCTTGGTGTTCTGGAAAACCCTTCTTAGGACCAGGTCCCCAACTTGGAAGCTGGCAGGCTTGAGGCCAATTTTTGAGCGGTTAACCATCCTGCGCTGATATGCTTCCATTCTGATTACGGCCTGCTCTCTCCTTTCCTCGAGCAAATCCAAATTTTTTGTTAGTTGTTGGTCATTGGTTTCTTCGTTGAAAGCCTCAGTCCTTAGGGTAGGCATGCCGATCTCAACAGGGATTACTGCCTCAGTTCCGTAGGCGAGTGAGAAGGGAGTTTCTGATGTTGGAGTTCTCCTGGTTGTTCAGTAGGCCCAGAGTGCCCCAGGGAGTTCCTCAACCCATTTCCCTTTAGCTGCCTCTAATCTTTTCTTGAAAGCGTCCAGGATCGTCCGGTTAGTGACCTCAGCCTGTCCGTTTGCCTGAGGATGACCAGGGGAGGAAAAGTGCTGGTTGATGTTAAGATCTCGGCAGAATTTCTTGAATATTTTCCCAGTAAACTGTGTGCCATTATCTGAGACGATCACGTGAGGTATGCCGAACCTGCAAACTATATTTCTCCAAGTAAAGCTCTGGACCTCTTTTTCGGTGATGTGAGTCAATGGTTCTGCTTCGGCCCATTTTGAGAAGTAGTCAATGGCCACCAATAGGTATCTCCTGTTCGGTTTGGCTTTAGGCAATGGTCCTATGATGTCCATTCCCCACTGTGCAAAGGGCCATGGGCTAGTGACGGGGATGAGCTCATGTCGTGGCTGATGCTGATAAGGGGCGAACCTCTGGCACTTGTCACACTTTCGAGTGTATTCCTTTGCTTCCTTCAGCATTCCAGGCCAGTAGTAGCCTTGAGTTAGAGCTCGGTGGGCTATGGTTCTCCCTCCGTTATGATTTCCACAAATTCCTTCGTGGATTTCTGCCAAGACGTACTGAGACTCTTCAGGTGCTAGGCATTTTAACAATGGCTGACTATAAGATCTTCGGTAGAGCTTTCCGTTAAGGACAAGATACCGAGCTGCTCTGATGCAGATTCTTTTTACCTTATTTCTGTCTTCTGGGAGGAGTCCTTCTTCTAAGTACTGGAGTATAGGAGTCATCCAGTTCTGAGGCTGTTCTATGACTTGGGCGACTTGGATCTCCTCGGTGCTAGGCCTCGGCTGGTGAGAGAATTTTATCGTTAACTCCACCCCCGTTTTCGTGTGAGATGCCATGTTTGCTAAGGCATCGGCTCTGCTGTTTTGACCTCTTTCTATTTTTTGGATTGAGAATGTTCGGAAGGAATGTTTCAGCGAATTGATTAACTCCGAATATCGAAGCATTCTTTCATCCTTGACAGCGTATTCTCCTCGAACTTGGCTAACAACTAGTTGGGAGTCAGAAAATACCTCTAGGTTCTGCACTTCGCACTCCTGAGCTAGCTTCATCCCTAAGATAAGGGCCTCATACTCTGCTTCGTTGTTGGAGGCTTTGAACCCCAAGCTAATTGCCCTTTCGGTCGTAAGTCCATCAAGGGAGTGTAGTACTAGTCCGGCTCCAGCACCTCGGTCGGTAAATGATCCATCAGTATACAACTTCCAAGTTCCCATATCGTCGGAGAGTTGCGTTTTGTTTAGCAGTGCGGGAGTGAATTCTGCGACGAAGTCTGCCAAGGCTTGCCCTTTAATTGAGACTCGTGGAACGTAGGACAGATCGAACTCTCCTAGTTCCACCGACCATTTGACCAACCGTCCTGATACTTCTGGTTTTCTCAGGATTGTTTTCAGTGGGTAAGCAGTTGGAATCTCTATGGGATGTGCTTGGAAGTAAGGTCTCAGCTTCCGCGCAGATACTATGAGTGCAAGGGCTAGTTTTTCGATCTCGGGGTACCTCTTTTCTGTGTCCAGTAATGCCTTGCTGACATAGAAGATGGGCCTCTGCACGCTCCTGTCCTGCCTGACCAGTACTGAACTGACAGCGTTCTCAGAGACTGCAAGATAGAGAAGTAGCCTTTCTCCTTGGATCGGTTTCGATAAGAGCTCGGGCGAAGCCAAGTACCTTTTGAGTTCCTGAAAGGATTTTTCACACTCGTCAGTCCATTGCAAAGATTTGTTACCTTTTAGAGCCTTGAAGAATGGTAGACACCGATCCGTGGATTTTGAAATAAATCTGCTAAGAGCTACTATCCTGCCGTTCAGAGCTTGAATGTCTCTCCGGGTCTTTGGGGATTTCAGTCCGATCAGAGCCCCGATTTGAGTCGGGTCTGCTTCTATACCTCTTTGAGAGACTATGTACCCAAGGAATTTCCCTTTTGTTACACCAAAGGTGCACTTTGAGGGATTGAGCTTCATCTTATATTGTCTGAGAATATCAAAGGTTTGTGCTAGGTGCTGGAGATGACTGCTCTTCCTTAGGCTTTTGACCAGCATATCGTCGATGTAAACTTCCATAGTGCTGCCGATCAAGGAGCTGAACATCTTATTAACAAGACGTTGGTAGGTAGCTCCAGCATTCTTCAATCCGAACGGCATCACTCTATAACAATAGAGACCTCGTTCGGTGATGAATGAAGTCTTCTCCTGGTCGGGGGGATGCATCTGTATTTGGTTGTACCCAGAATAAGCATCCATGAAGCTCATGAGCTCGTGCCCTGCAGTTGCATCAACTAATTGATCTATTCGTGGAAGAGGGAAGCTATCCTTCAGGCATGCTTTGTTAAGATCCGTGTAGTCAACACAGACTCTCCATTTGCCGTTCTTCTTCTTGACCAGAACAGTGTTGGCCAACCAATCAGGATAAAATACCTCTCGTATCATGTTGGCGTCGAGCAACCTTTGAACTTCGTCGTTGATGACCTGATGCCGCTCTGGAGCGAGTGGCCTTCTCTTTTGTCTCACTGGTGGATGATCCGGATCCACCATTAGTCTGTGTGTAATCAGGTCGGGATCTATCCCTTCCATGTCCCTTGTCTCCCAGGCGAATACGGAGAGGTTTTTTTTCAAAAACTCAACCAGCTCATCCTGCTCGGCATGTGTCAGGTCGGGACCTATCTGCAAGAAACGTCCTTGATCCTCTGAGCTGACCAGGACTTTAATAGGTTCCCCTATAGGTTTGGCTCTGCTATCCCTTCCTCTGGGGCTTAATGGCTCGTCAATCCTGGAGGGGCAGTCTTCTGCCTCTTGATAGCAAGGGTAGATTGCATCCTTGCACTCACGGGCGTGCAGTAATTGCTATTTAGGGGCCTTAGCCTTGAGTGCGAGGGCATGGCATTCTCGGGAGGTCGGTTGGCATCCTCTGATGGAATAGACTGTCTGACTGTGAACGTATTTCAAGCATTGGTGGAGAGTCGAGGTGACTGCTCCCATCTCATGTAGCCAGGGCCTTCCAATTATAACGTTGTAGGGAGATTTGGCTTTCAGGACCATGTACTCAGCTATCATGGTCTTTTGCCCGTCCCCTTCACCTGCAGTTGTGGCCAGATCGATCCTTCCTAGAGGAGTGTTGGTGTTTCCATCGAACCCCGTCATGATTATACTTGTGGGTTTAATGTCATTGGGGTCGAGTTTCATATGCTTGAAGGGGTCGTAGAATAGTACATTAGTTGAGCACCCAGTGTCAACGAGGACCCTTCGGATCTCGAAGTTGGCGATCTTAAGGGAGATGACCAGGGCGTCACTGTGAGGACAATGCACTCCTATAAGGTCATGATCCGTAAATTGGATTTCTGGCACGGGTTTTAACCTTTTCTCCAAGTTAGCGACCTGCATGATGTTGGGAGTAGACCTGGCCTCCCGAGCATAACGTTTCCTCGACCTGTTAGAGGTGCCTGTTGCAGGGGAATCTGCGTGTAGGACAAAGATCACCTGGTTGTTCTGTCGTGTGGGCTCGTTCCTGCCCTCCTTTTGTTCTTGTTTCTGGTCGGCCCTCCTCTGCTGGGGTCGCTTGTCACGAGGGTTCTGTCCTCCATCTTGCTTGACGAACTCTTGTAGCCGTTCTCTCCTTATTAGTTGTTCGATCTCATGCTTGAGAGCCTTGCAGGTATTGGTAGTATGTCCTCGGTCTTTGTGAAAATCACAGTATTTGGTTTGATCTCGGTAGCTGGGGTCTCCCTTCAAAGGCTCCGGCCATCTCAGATTTTCCCGAGATTTTACTTGCTTCAGTATGTTGTATGGAGAGGTATTCAGTGGAGTAAAGTGGTTGAATTCTCTTAGCCCAGAATTGTAGGAGGTTCTAGGGGCCCCCCTTTTTTCTGGGCTCCTGACTCTCTTCCTGGCCGAGCTGGTGTCCTTCCTTTGGTCGTCCTTCTTCTGACTATCTTTCTTCTGATCGTCCTTCTGAGCTTGCTCTTTGACTTTTCTAGAGGTGTCCCTGGCCTCTTCCAGGTTAATGTACTTCCTTGCACGGTCCATGAGTGCCGCCATATCCGCAGGGGGGTTTTTTGGTCAGGGAGTCTCTAAAGCCTCCTTGTGCAAGACCAGCGGCTAGAGCAGCCACTAGGAAACCAGGGCTGCAGTCTGTCACCTCGGTAAACTCGGCGTTGAAACGTGCAATATACCCCCTGAGTGATTCTTCCCTTGTTTGCTTTATGTTCAAAAGGAATTCCGGACCCTTTCTTAGCCTCCTGCTAGTCATGAATCTGTCCAAGAACCTTCTGCCGAGCTCATAGAAGCTAGATACTGAGTTCGGCGGGAGGTGGTGGAACCACTTCAGGGCGGTACCATTGAGGCTAGTCACGAACGTTCGGCATAGAAAGGCATCAGAAGTACCGTGCAAAGCCATGGTGTGCTGATAGTGAGAGAGGTGGTCCCCCGGGTCCCCAGTCCCATCATAAGGGGTGAACTTAGGGACGATAAATTTCTTGGGTCTTTCCTCAGCCATGATAGCATTGGTAAACGGGGTGGCCGACCTCCCGAGCAGTCTGGCCAGCTCGTCTTGTTCCGGATACTGGGCATCTCTTATGACGGCAGTACGGTCCATTGATTCAGCAACTTCTTCGGCTCTTACTGACCCCCTTAGGCAGGACGGGCTGCTGTGAGGCAGGTCTCACGACCTCAGGGCCTACATGGGTAGGCTGATCTTGGCCCATTACTGGGGGGTTGTTTTGATTCTCTGGCACCGGTGGTACAGGAACCACTCGAGGAGGTAACCCTTGTGGAACGTGGTTTACTCCCGAGGCCCCAGGGATGGGGAGTCGGGTAGTGCTTCGATAATGGACCTCCGAGACAAAGGCGGGAATTCCTCGGCCGGCTGCCATCGACGGCTGAGGATCTCCATGAATACCGGCAGCCGCAAGAGGCTGCTCCTCCTGAGTGTTTGTGACAACGGGTGGATTTTGAGGATTGGTTTCATGGTTCTGGGTGAACATTGCTAGGGTCCTGGACATAGTCAAGAGCTGTTCCCGTAGCAACTGGTTCTGCCGCCTAGTTTCGAGCAGTTCTTGTTGTACAGGATTATTCACTCGCCCTCTTCCTCGTCCGACAGTTGGTTGAGGATGAGGGTTTTGAGTATTCCTCCTCGGTCGCAAGTTGGGAGCCATGATCCTTTTGAAAAACGGAAGATGAGCTTAGATTGAGTAGAGCACTTAGTGATTGTCTTTCCCACAGACGGCGCCAAACTGATGCTGCACTTTTTGGCCCACGTGAGATCCAAGTTCGTCTCCCTGTGAAACACTCGAAACAAAAGATCAGAGGACCACCGGGTTGGCTCCGGCGGTAGCCGCTCCGATGCTTAAGTCAATAAACTGAATTGAAAGACTTGTAATGAAAGCCAAAATAATGAGCATGAAAATAAAGCGTACCTTAAGGGTTGAATTTATAGGTGGTTGTTCTCCCAAGTTGATTAGGATTTGGAACCATGAATATAGGGATTAGATCTTCGGAGATATCAGTTACCTTGTTGAATATGGTAACTTAATGTGGCAGTTTCCTTATTGGAGACGGTTTCCTTATTTTCTGCTTGGAGCCTATGGAGGCGGTGATAAGATCTGATTATTGATTCGCTGTTATTGCAGATTTGTAGGAGAGCTGCCTTGCTTTGACACTATGAGCTCGGTTTATATGGGTAATGCCTTTGACTGACCAAGGGTGAGGTATACGACCGAGCATATACTGAATGACCGAGCACAGATTATAAGGCCGAACATAAACTAAGCGACTGAGCACAAGTTATATGGCCGAGCGTGAACTGTATGATTGGTTGCGAGCCGATCTCGCAGTCACACGTGTCATGCAGTGGTTGGTGTGTCACATAGTGGTATATCATGAATAAAATTATATTTAGCAAAAAGTTCAATATTTATGTTCAACATTAAATTTTCTCCAATTTTATTTATAAATTCAATCACTTTTCTTCCATTTTCGTTCACCTCTCTCATGTTCAACATGCTTCTCATTGTAGTGGGGCCGCCTTTTCCAACCTTGTTTTGCCAAAGAAAATTCTCTCAAATTCGTTTAAATTATGTGATACGCGGAGACGACTCTTTATCGAAATCCTTATTTATTTTTAAATTTTTATTTATTTATTTTATTAAATTTCACATTTCAAACAAAACGTCACATATGACATTATTTTTTTTTCAAACATATAATTCTATCGAATTTGTATAAACTTCTAAAGGTAATTTAAAAATATCATTATAAATATTAATTATGTAGCACAAATTTTTTTTATTATTTTAATTTATATAATCAGAATAGAGTCAGGATGAACATAGTTTTTCCCAAACCCGTCTCATTAAGGATGGAATATGACAAGTTCCCAATAAGGCGGATTAAATTATCATCCATAAATTTGAGAACTGGACTCTCATTAAAATATTTATAAAAATATACATATATATATATATATGATACTGCACTTTTTGGCTGATGTGTATTCCGAACTCTGCTCCCTGAAGAACACTCAAAGAAGAAGATCAGAGGACCACCGGATTGGCTCCGACGATAGCCGCTCCGATGCTTAAGTTAATAAACTGAATTGAAAAAACTGTAATGTAAGCCAAATAATGAACATGAATGTAAGGCGTACCTTAGAGTTTTATTTATAGGCTATAAATTTCCTTAGTTGATTGGGACTTAGGAGCCATGAATATAGGGAATTTGATCATCGGAGGATAGCAGTTACCATGTTTTATACTGCGCTTGAGAGATATCCGTGAGTGGCAGTTTCCTTGTTGAAAACTGTTTCCTTATTCCAATGTCGGAAGTCCATGGAAGGCGGTGACCAGTTCGAAATCCCTTCTGCTCTAGAGGTAGTGTTGTCAGTTGCGCCAGTACTTGAGGCACCAGCTCTGGAGGCCAACTCTGTAGGCAAGCAGCTCTGGAGGAAGCTCTGTTGCTGGGGGCAGCGCTTGAGGCGCCAGCTCTGGAAGCGCTGGCTCTGCTAAGTCTGTTAGCTCTGGAGGCGCATTTTATGGCCCATCAATATATAATTAGTAGTATATGTATGTGTGTGTTTGTATATATACTTTGGACCAATGAATACCTGTTTGATTATTTTTCATTCTTAAAAACAGAGTCTACTTATAAGCAAATTGCCTACTGCTCACTTCTCCAGACACCCAATAATACTGAATCAGTTACACAGCGGCTCATGCCTAATTGATAGCTTGGCTGCATATCACTGGCATCCAACATATGATTCTGGATTTTTTTTTCCATAGTCGGTGCTTTATTTGATGTTTGTTCTTGTTTGAATATTTAAAGAGAGAGGGGAGAGAGAGACTCAGGTTGTGCCTATCAGCATTGCAGTTCAGTTCCCAACTGTTCAAGGTTGGTGTCGGTTCTGGTTTCACTCCAACCTAACCCGACCCATGTGTTCCCCTAAGGAATATGGTCTTAGCTTGAACTGAGTGATGACAGAGCAGATTTATCCACCCCATTTACAGCCAACATGGAACAAAAGAAAAAAAGAAATAATGTGCCTGCAAGAATTTCTTTACTAAGGATCAGAGTTCCGAGTCATCCTGCTTTGGAGATCAGAAGACTTGTACTATAGAGACACTGCAAAGTTCAACCCAATCACCAACAGGATTTTTTTTTTCAGTATAAGGGCTTACATGTTCTCCATATGTAACTAACTGAAAAAACAAATCTTACATTAAACAAAAGAACTTCGGGCGTAGCAGTAATATGTTCTTGCATCTAACTGTAATTACAGAGGGCAAGCGACCTCAAATGATGGTGCCAAAGATCATGTCTACATTGACAAGTAAAAGCAGCTGATTCTGTTATGACAAGAGTTGTCAAGAATTCAGAAATTTCAACCTTACAATTTCAAGGCAATGAAAGAGTAACAAATTATCATACCATAAAAAACTCCTAATACATTATAATATATATCTGGGTGAAGGTAAAGGACCATACTTTGTGCTTGTTACATACAACATGACTACTGAGAGGAGTCCAGAAGTGCCACCAGGTACACCAATATCTTCTTCCCAATTAAAGAAAAGAAAAAAAGTCTCGCCTTTTGCCATGCACTGGAGTGTCTGCCAAAAGAAGCAACCATGTAACTAGTTATAATTGCATAACTAAAAGTAAAATTCAAAACAATTAGCGGCAAAAAATATTCTACCTGTGTCATGGTGTTTTTACTTTTGTGGTTTCTTCCACAAAACCCCAATCTTCTTCAGCATGTTCCCAGTCTTCTTTTTCACCAAATCATCATCCACATCTTCAGAATAAGGCAAGCTAATCTTCCCGGTTATTTGATTGTAGTTGTTGTCCATTGATCCAGTTCTTTCGATGAACTTCCCATTATTGCCTGTAGAAAGCATAGCTGCAGCTGCCTCCGCAGCCTTCCTCCACTGGTCAGACTGCACCTTTAGCCTTCTTAATTCTGCCTCTATTTCAGAATTTGCTGCCTGTGCTGCCTCCAACTGTTCAGCCACCCTCGCTGCCTTCCTGTTACTATTATTTGCCTCCTCTGTCACATGCTCAAGCTTCATGAGAGCCTCTCGCTCTGCAGCCCTTGCTGCCTCCACTTCAGCAGCAACCTCATCGTTCACTGTGCCCCCGTTAATTTCTCTCTTGATTTCCAACTTCAGCATTTCATTCTCTTCTGATATATTCTGCAATTCTGTCTCCTTATCCATCAAATTTGCCTTCAGTTCTTCCACATCTTCCTTTGATTTCTTCAGTTCATTTTCCAGTTCAAATTCTCTCTGGCATGACAGGCTCTTTTCAAGTTTTGTATTCAGCCCTTCATTTTCCTCTAAAATACACTGCAATTCAGTTTCCTTATCCATCAAGTTTGCCTTCAATTCCTCAATATCAGCTTTTGTTTTATTTAGTTCTGCCTCCAGTTCAGCTTCTCTCAGACTAGATGCAGACTTAATCCGGTCCACCAATTCATAAGCACTTCTAATCTGCAGTGTACTTTGAATTCGTTCATCTTGGTATTTGATCTCAGCATTCTCTAGCGCAGCTCTTAACTGTACTACCTCAGCCTTAACAGATGTACGCTCTGCATTAAGGTCCATTGATTTCCCAATTTTTTCATTTTCTCTGATCTCTAGCTCAAGGTTATGATCAATTTCCGAGTTTTGAGAACTATTGCTGCCAGCATCAGTAATGACATCCACCTTAAGTTTGTTGACAAGTCCTTCCAGTAAGTTTACACGTGCCCTTGATTGCTCCAACTCCGAAGCTATGGCATTGTAAGCCTCCATAGCTTTTACACCATCCAACCTGAGGGTCTCTACAGTATTTTTGGCTGTTTCCAATTGCAGCAAAGTTCCACCAATGAGCTCTTGGGCCTGAGCTTCTGATGCTTTGCTATTCCTAAGCTGGTTTTTCATGTCTTCCACAAGAGAGAGAGATTCTGCCAGATTTTCTTTCAAGCTCTGGAGCTCAGTATGTGCTGATTCAGCGTGCTTTGCCTGTGCAGACTCAGATTCAGCTACCATTTCAAGCTGGACCTTGAGCCTTTGAATCTCACTCATAGAAGATGACAAAGCAGCTGGGTTGACTGAGTGCTGCTTCTGGATGGCCTCGATCTCGCACTGCCATGCTCGATCACGTTCCTGAGAGATCTTCTGGAGCTCAATGACACGGGCTTCCTCAGAAGCAGACAGCTCCAAAAGCTGCTTCTGGGACTCTTCGAGTTTCAAAGACATGGCTGATAGCTCCTTTTTTGACTCCTCTGCATCTTGCTGAGCTTGCCTCTTCCATGACTCAGATGAGATTAGCTGGTCTTTCACCTTCTTCAGATCCTCCTGAAGTTGAGAAATCTGCGATTCCAGTTCAGAAATCCTGCTTGGGCGCTTCTTCTGAAGCTTGCAAAAAGAAAGATGAAGGTTTAGGAATTTTATACAACATCCAATGGCATCAATTTTTTAAGAAATATTAGGTGCAAATAACACACAGAAATTGTATTTGCAGTTCCATAACAAATTAAAATATAAGCCAATTTAAAATAACTCAAAAAATCAAAGTTGAATTATTTTTAGTGTAAAACAAAACAAAGAGTCAAACTCCTTTCTAACATGATGAACTGCAAATCTGCATCCTTCAATGTCTGACTATGAAAGCAGGAACGAATAACACAAACATAGGGATAATTACAAGGTTTGACAGTATAATTATATGCACAAACAATATGAAAAGAATACACCATCTTTGAGAATAGTTTTAGAATTTTTTCAATTGTATTCGATCTGATATTCAGTGCACATGTAACTAAAAGTGTTCCTGTAACCCTAATCAATGCCATCCAAAGAATAACAGTAAATTAAATATAAGACATCTATGATTTATCACAAGTAGTACATTACAATGACTATACATAGCAGAAAGGGATTGGATTATCAATGCAGCACTTTGGCATTTAAGTGCTGTTTGTTCAGATGGGAGTCTTTCAAACTGTCAAATTGTACATCATTCATAAGAAAAAAATGGCAAAAGCAACAGCAAGAAGGAAAATAGAAAAAAAAAAAAAAATACAAGGCAAAGCATAGTGATCCCAACTCCCTATTAGAAGTTTTCAAGAAAAGACAAATGATATCTAACTTGAGACTCAGACGACCAATAATGTATACTCTAATTAAACAATCTCTACGTAGAATTCGTATGAATCCATGACTTAATAGCCAATGCTTAGGCTTTATCAACACCGAGACTGAATTGGATGATTCTGGAACATTCCCTAAATAGAAAATTTCTGCAAGTTTGGTGGCATATAGTTACTTAAAAGTACCTCAGGCAACGGGCTTCTGGGTGACTTGCGTTCGTTGACTTTAGGGCTTCTGTCTTTTGCTGTCCTACTTGCTTGATTCGAAGATGATGCAGAGACAGACTCTAATGTAGTTGTCTTCAGTTGGCGTACAGCTCGAGGAGAGATCTTCTGAGGCACTTCCAAAGAATTGTTTCTGCTATCAAAATCAGTTAAATGACAGTCAGCTAACTTATATTATATGCAAAGCACCAAATATCAGATTTTTAACCAGGAAAAAAAAATCAATCCAAAATCACAAGTGAGAGCCTCTGCATGCTAACTTATTTTCTGCCACTTGCCTGGAAAACTTATTTTCTGCCAGTGCCAGCTTATGAATCAATTCAAATTATCAATTAGGTAGGCCCATCTTTAGATGGACTAGCAAATCAAGTGATTGCACAGAAATACTCCCAAGTCCCAACCATGCTGAGGAGGCTCGAACTTGGGAAATCCTATTTGCCAGGATTTACTAGAAATTTTGGAAAAATATTAGAAATAAGAACACAAATTATAAGGAATATAACTGGAAGAAGAAATACGTTATAGAAATAACAAGCTGTCAAGCACATTTTAGGAATTTTGAAATGCCTCGGAATAATGAAGAAAATCTGCAACAAAAATTAAATTATTCCCAATGTGCCAACCATGTGCTTACAATTTGAAAGCAGTTAAATAATGCATGACCAAATTGGGTGATCTCTGTCAAATAATTTTTTTTTTTTAATAGAAAAATATAGGTCTAGTTCAAGACATTTAGATAATTCATGGAGTTCTTTCACACACATCCAAAATGGCTCAAAGAAATTATGCATTCTGTTGGTATCTAGCCAAGTAAACCTTCCAAATTAAAGCCTCAAGTATGATATGTTAAAGTCTTGAAGACACTGCCATTGTAACTCACAAGACAAGGAGAACTATAACTAATTAATTAATTAATAGTTAATACTGTTAATGCAGCTAAAAATAAATTTGCAGTGTCAAAACTTAAAAATTGAATAGCAAAATAGATATTCAAGATTTAAGTCTATCCACATTAAAGGAGAGAAAAAATAAATGATACGAAATAATAGAAGGAACAAAAGGACCATCCAACCATGTGATCAACTCTATTTGACAAAGTTTCTGCATAAAATTTGCAGAAAGAAAGATGCAAGGTTGGCTTTATTCTGCCCTAACATGGAGCCCCCCACATTTCCATACATCTGCAGGTCCAATTAGAGGGCCCTTTACAGACCAAATAGAAGACAGGACACAGTCAAGACTGCAAGTCTTTGTTTGAAACTGAAAAAGAAAGAAATGGTAATCCTAACTCTTACCATGAAAACAAATTTTCAACTGTAGATGGATATAAAGAATTCGTCTAGATTCATATACAAATACATGATACAAAGGTCGATTATTTCACA
Organism: Nyssa sinensis; assembly: GCA_008638375.1. Lineage (NCBI taxonomy): Eukaryota > Viridiplantae > Streptophyta > Magnoliopsida > Cornales > Nyssaceae > Nyssa > Nyssa sinensis. The sequence goes on from CM018031.1 coordinate 14,689,445, forward strand.
GAAATAAGACAAACCCAGAGCAAAGGTGAAAACTGTAAAGGGTGAGGATGAGAAACAAATGACAGATTTTGCACTCAGGGTAAGAAACTCTAAAGAGTACCTTATTCACCTTACTGATAATGGGCCCTCTCAAAGCGGACAAGAAAACAGACAATCCATAGAATCAATGGAATAGGATATATAAAAGGAAAACTACTACTGAGCTATAAAATCCAAAATTCTTATTGGAAATTTGGAACCCACCACAAAAAATCTACTACTCAGCTACAAAATCCAAAACTCTATGAAAGAGCAAAAACAAACACCATAAATTCCACCAAACAGCCATTAAAATGGAAGGGAACGCTCATAAAAGTTCCTTGAAGCTAACCTTGCTTTTGGAGTCTGCATATTTTAGCTTCCCAACTGTCCAGAGTAAAAAATGGGATTTTATAATCTTTGATACTTCAATGCTCCCTGACCCACAAGGCCTGCAAGAATCCAGAGAAATCACAAGCTAAGCAAGAAAGAGAGAGACAGACAGACAGAGAGAGAAAGAAAGAGAGACAGAAATGAGAATCCAATGTGAATGAATGTACATAAAGAAATAAATGGTTGATGATGGACAAGTCCTCCGTATCAACATATATAGATAGCCATGGAAATATAGATATATATATATATATGCAAAATTAACAGCAACCATTCGAACAAAATAGAAAGAACCTAGTAGCATAGTATGGTATTTCCAGACTGCTTAAGAGTACCCTAGTAATCTTCATATTTGCCACATTCAATACCCTTACAGTTCAAGCATGCTTGACAGCCATTATTGCCATCACGAGGTTCCGACAGCTACCCGGACAGGAAGAAATCGAAAAATTACAGTGATTTTTGTACAAATCTACCATGGACTCCGCAAGATAGAAAAAGTCGATGGTGGACCACAACGAAAATTGATTCCAAGTTAGGGGTAATTTCGTCATCTCAATGTGCCCCTCCATTTATGCCGTGATTGAAGGTTACGATTACACGCTGGAGCGGTGAAATTTGACGAAAATATAAAAAAAAAAAGAAAATCTATTAAAAAATGATTTCCCAGAAACCACTGCAACCAAAATGACAAACAACTCATAACACTCGAAAACCAAAAGAAAAAAGAAGAAAACAATGGAGAATGAAGAATTTTTGTCCCTCCATAAAAACAAACATCGGTTGCTGATAAAATCTGTACTGTCAGATCAATCAAGACTGGGAAATAGATAAACGATTCAAAGTGAACAAATGAAAGACAAATCTCAAATCCGAAACATGATGAAGAAATGCAGCATTTGCTGAAATATCAGCAAACAATGGACCCTTCAAGAAAGAGAGAGTAGAGAGATGTCAGAACCAAAGAAAGCAGAACAGCTAAACAAGCAACCAAACGCTGCAGTGCGTGTGCGTAGATTTTAGAGAGAAGATTTGATATGGATTCAGCCTTCCTGTTCCTGAGATTCGATTTTGCCTTTTTTTCAAAGTAACAATGAGCTGTTCAAAAAAGCCTGCAAAGCTTAAAAAGCTGTGAAAGCTCGGACACAGACGTAACACTGTTATCTTACATACAAGAACTTTTTCACAGAAATAAAACTTCAGGAACAAAAAAATAAATAAATAAATAAATTGGATTCTACAACAGGTAAGCAGTATTTTCATTTTTTTTTTCTCTCATAATTCCCGAAAACCAAGCAAAAATACCACTGGAAGCATTTTCCATGCTTTTCTTTTTTTTTTCTTGGCATTTTCCCGATAGCCAAAAAAAAAAAAGGGACAAAATAGGAGGGGGAGAATATAGTTTCCTCTTACCAAGAAGATAATGGAAAAAAAGGCGAGAAAACTGGGCGGAGCTTGTTCTGAGATTTGTGTCTCTGAACAGTTATTTCGAGGCATCAGAAGAAGTCATGGTTTCGAAAGGAAAGAGCTTCTGTTTATTTGGTTGTTCTTCTCAATTCCGCTGAGGCCACCTTTAGATATATATAAATATATATACAGAGAGAGAGAGAGAGAGTAATGGGATGCAAAATGGAGACCAGCAAACAGGTTAGTAGTAATATATAAGTAGATATTTGTGGTTTTAGGAGAGCGTCCGAGATTAAATTAACTTAATCTGTTTTTGGGATTAAAGTCAGCTTCTATTATGTTTTTTAAGTACGAATTTAGTAACAGCTAATTGAAGGAATCTCATTTCCCATGTTAAGGGTACTGTTTGTCTTATTGTAGAGTCACCTCTGTCATCACGTGTAATTGTATCTTCCAAATTTTATGATTTTTTTTTTAATTTTATAAAAAAATTTATTTATCATATATTTTGGGAGACAGTCCCATTATATGAGAGACAAAATAAAAAAAAATTGTCAATTTCTTTTAGAAACTTCAGTTGGCGAGAGGAAACCTTGGAGGGAAATCCAGAAACTTCGTCTACTCTGTACACATTAGTGGAAAAAAATAATTATTTTAAGTCTCAAATTTTATATTTTATAATATAATTTAAATTAAAAGTCCAATTTCAAAATTCTAATTTCACAAATAATGTCTCATAAACTCCAATAGAATCAATTTTATTAAAATAATTTTATTCCTATATTATTTTAAAGTTTTTATTACTTATTTATATTACAAAAAAGACTTGAATAAGTATTTTGTATTACCTAATTTATATTTTATAGATTCTATTAGAATTGTTTAATTATTAAATTATATAAGAATTTTATTATTAAAATTTTATTCAATTTATATATCTCTTTCACCAGAATACTATTGTAATTTTGTATTATAAAATATATGTGTGTATATATGAAATAAAGCATATATTTATTAGAGTTTAATAATACTAATATTAATATTAAATAGTTTTTTTATATTATTACTAAAATTTTAAAATAAATTTTATTTTAATTTGTTTCCTTAGGCTTCCAATTATCTTGTGTGGGCGTTGATCACAAACCTGCCAATTAATCAACCCACTAGCTTATCATCCTTTTTTTACATACAAAAAGAACCCCACCCGTTGAACATGATTCCATCGTATTAGAAATATAATAATAAAGTTATACTTTCTCTAAGAGTTTAAGTTTTTAGATGAATTGGTAATTTTACATAGTATTAGAGCAAGTAAAAGATCTTGAATTCAAACCTCACCGTTACCCTCAAAATTTGAATTGACACGAGTAGGTTCAAATTGGCCACACGTGAGGGAGCGCGTTAGAAATATAAAAATAAAGTTACACATTTTTTAACAGTTTAAACTTTTAGATGAGTTGGTGATTTCATACATCGATAGGTAAATTTCTCGACTCATAAGTCTTCTAAACAAAATTTACTTCTAATATAGCAATTTGTTGAGGTTACTTGCACTACTGTTAGTGATGCCAAGCTATTGAGGTTACTTTCTCTTTCAAAGTGTCATACACTGATCAGTATAAGCAATGGAAAAGGTTGCACCCTAACCGATGAATAATTTGAATAAATTTTCATGGCTGGGCCTGGTTCATCTCCATGGATATCATGCAGCAGAACTTGAGAAAATTCTCTCTCTCTCTTCATTTAGATTAGCAGGAAAAGGGAACAATGTCTTTGGGCCTTTTTGCTGGCCCAACAGTCGCATCTTGTATAGCTTAGTAGCTTTACCAGCCTTACCTCAATCCCCTTCCTTTAAGGTTGCATGTGGAACAACACTTGCCCGTTTATTCAAAAGAACCTAAATGGGCTTAAAGGTAGCTCAAGTTTTAATAGAATTTGAAAATCATGATTTTAACCTTTCTTGGATCAGTCTACGTCTGTCAATAAATCGGGTTTGTATACACCTGTTAAGACCCAGACCTACTAAATTTATTGAGCCCAGACTCATTAGGATCCGGATTCAGAGTACCCCGACTCACTTCGGATCCGGGCCAGCCCATAACTTTATACTCTCCACTATTGGTTTGAAGACCGTCTTTCTCAACTTGCATGGGTTCGGACCTTTTCTGATTTTATTTTTTAAATAATGATCAAGTGTTAGCAACTAGCAAGTACAGATAGTGTTAAAATTCTTGAAAATGCTTGAATCTAAGGACCAAGATTTTATTTGAGATGAGAAAATATTATTATTTTTATACATAAATAACTTAAATTCGAGACTCAACACATATACACAGACAATCAGATAAAAGTTTTTTTCTTTCCCATAATTGTACTAAAAAAAGGATAAAATTATGTTCTTGTGATGAGAATATGACTATTGGATTTGGTTGAGTTATAAATAAGGTTAGACCAAAACTTGTGATGAGTAAATTCTGTTCAAGATTTTAAGATATAAGGAATTGCTAATAATGGTTAGATGGGGTTTAATTAGAAATAAAGTTTGGCTAAAACTTTGGGGCTATAGCCCACTCTAGCCCTCATAAAATTTTAGTTTTGATCTTTACGATATAATTAGTGTGCCTAAACACATTACGAAGTTTAGAACTCTGCGGGTGACCCTAACACTTTTCTTTATAATAATAATTATTTAGGTAAAAGATAGTTTTATTTTGGTAATAGAATCAACTCATGTATAATGTATTTTTCATTGAATAAAAAAATATTGACTATTATTGATTAACCCCTTAAAAAAGGGGAAGATTTTTAATTGATGCCTTGAATTAATAATAATTTAAGTTTATTATTATTCCATTTGGTTTGCTGTTGCTCCACTTTTTTTCTTGGCAGGAATGAGCTTTTTTCTACCATGAAAATATGAAGAAATTTATAATTTTACAAATCATTTCATTTTTCCCCTATTCTCGACTATATTTGATTTTTTTTTAATTTTTAGTTTGATTTAAGATGCAAAGAAAAATTATTTTTTTCTCTTCTTTTCATTTTCTCTCTATTTTTTTTTCTCTCTTCTTCTTCTCACTATATTTGCAAAGGAAATAAATTAATGAAGTTTATGAATGATGAGGTACCATGAAGGATCAAAATAAAAAAATAATGCATCAAGATTTAAATAAGTTGAAAGAACATGCAAGATGCATCAATGACTAAACTTTATGCAACCACCCACTTTATTATATGTGTTTTAATAATACAATATTGTAAAGTACACACATGATTGTCATGGGTTAAAGGTCATTTTATTATAATTCCAAGGCATCAAAAGTTTAATATTATCAAATGTTGATAATAGTTTAACATAAGTTCAAGTATGACACTTAATCAAGCTCAAGTAATTTCAAACTCCATTTTTTATTTTAATGATGAAACCTACCAAATGCAAGTTTTCTGAGCACATAACTATTTAAATATATATATATATATATATATATATTAATTTTTAATTTTTAATTTTTATCCTCCTAAATTTTAAATTTTACATTCGTCACTGCATGAACTTTACTATTTGTTTATTTAGAATTCATATTTAAGAGATTTATATTGTTGTTGAATTGTATTCTTCTACTTTTATGTAATATCCTAATTGTACTATTCATTGTTATATTTTGTTAAGCTCTTATTGTTGTTAAATTGTCAAATTGTATTATTCTGTTATGATTAATGCTAGTCTTACTTTTATATTTTACTAAAAGTGTTTACCTTCATGAGTTGGCAGTGTTGTATTAGTTGAATATCACATAACGTCACATTATGATGTAATATCCAACCAATATAGTATTGCCAACTCATGAAGGTAAACAATTTTAATAGAGTTTTTAAGTAAGCCTAACATTATTGTTATGTTATTATGTAATATTATACTGATATTGTTCATTATTAAATTATATTTTTTTTATTGTTATGTAATATTATAATTAAGATAATACTTAATTTTAAATTAAATAAGAAGAATTTTCTCTTATTCAGGTGTTTTTCACAATTACAATGTATCACGTATGTAATCATATATATATTGTCTGATTATTTAATTTTAATTAAGAGATAGAAATTAAATAAATTAAAAAATACATATGTATTACTTAGATTATAATTATAGCATGTATATACTGTTGATTAATAGATAATTTGCGTGAAAAATTGATGGTTTGGATCCAATCACCCAAAACTAATTATCCTTAGTTTTTCGATTTAATTATATTAAGATAAACTTGGATAGCCTCTAATATCATTGTCGTAAACCACCGACAACTTGCACAAATTGATCTTGTGTAGGTTTTGTTTGCATATAGTACGTGTTGTGCGTTGGACCCACCGCCGCAATTTGCGTATTGCAAGCAATGTTTAGCGAATGGCGCGAGTACACTGGCTCGGGTCGGTCCAAAGGATGGTTCGTCGGTAAAATAAAAAGGCTGTCTGTTAGTGTCGAGGAATGGTCAAGTGTAAAGCCTGGCACTGCTGAGATTTCGGCTAATTGCAGTCACACGAAACCTCGACGCGCTGACATTGGACAAACGTCCTCGCCATCACTGTGGGCAGACGGACATATCCTCATATCCTCTCCCTCCTCTGTTTATTTGTTTTAACTATTAAAATAGAGTGTTATTTTAGGCTTCATACATGTTTTTTTATGTTTTTGTCCTAATAAAAAATAATAATTACATCAATTGTTTATAAAAAAATTATTTTATCTACGAACGATTTTTATATTAATTATATTATTTAGATTTTTTTTTTTGAACAAAAATACATGATCACCAATTGTATGCCAACGGTAGTAATGAGAACAAAGATGATAAAATTGCAGTAAAACTATGTTACTTTTTCTCTTATGACCATGCTAGGTTAGGTTATGGTATGTTATGTTATCTTAAGCTAAGTGCCAAGTATGAGTAGGTTTAACATGGGGTCTTTTGTTTATTTTCAAAATTTATATTTATAGGCTATTTGAGTGTCAGTTGAGCATGTCTTTCACATAGTTGTTCATTTCCTACATCATGCAACATCAAGGTATGTTATTGTCCATCCCCACATCTACCACACATATTACCCATGTTCTTCAAAACTGGAGTCCCTTTCTATTGTTCTGAATCGTTGTCACATATCCCACATTACATTTTCTAAGCATACTAAGCATGATCAGATAAAGTTTTGTCAGTGGTTAATATGTGTCTCTCATTAAATGACATTGAAGTCCACCTTTTAGATGTGTCGTCGTAACTCTAATCTTTCTAATTGCTCGAAGTTTTAGATTCGGTACATGTTTTATGTGTCTTTTCTAATGGACATCCTACTTCCGATAAATTAGACATTCACGTGTCAATAGTGTCACCTACCTCTCGATAAACTGAGTGACCAACATTCGATGGTCCTGATCATGGTTTCATTAACATGTGACTTAAGAATAAATCCTTTATATGAGCATTACGACAACCGATCCCAATAGGTCGGTCCTCACACTTCAAAATCATTAGGTTTAGAGCTCTCTTATCAAGTGATCTTGGCCATAAGGCAGAAGATCGACATTTGAGTGCAAATGAAGGTGCAAACAAGGGTTTAAAATATTAATCCAAAATTTTCAAGTTAATCAACAATTGGGAAACTTAATGATGAGTTTAAAATTATTATTCCTTAAATAAAACTTTAATTTTTATCATTATTTTAGGAAGGAGTCAACACAAATTTGATTGCATCTATAAATTGTTACCAATATATAACATTAATCAAATAATAACTTATTTTACCCTTTTTTCTTAAAAATAAAAACTTAGCCAATTGTTAAAGTTGATGATTTTAATATTCCTACCAACTTCTTTTGAGAACTTGAACGTGAACTTAAACCCATGAGTAAGTCCTATAGTGTTGAGTCTCACTCGTGTAAGAGAAAAGTAACATCAAAGCGATGCTTAATTTGAACATAATGGCCAATATTTTCAAGTAATGTGAAGATGAATGTGAGGCTGAGATCTTTTTTTAATAAGGTTTATTTGTAAATCAAACATAGTGTATGTGTTATATATGTGTATTATATTATTATGTAAGTTTCACCTGTCTTTTATCCAAAAAAAAAAAAGGTTTCACGTGTCTTTCTGAACAATGACAGCTATAATAATGCGTGTGACAATTTATACTATGCACTCATATTCATAATGTATGAATAATAATATAAGAGATTTGACCATTCGGAATGTGACCGGACAATTAAAATATTAATGATAAAATTTAAGTGTCTCGAATTCTAATTTTTTCTATATTAATTATTAATAACTAAAACTTAAAAAGTAAGTCTGACTATTATAAAAAGAAAATTTAATTTGATATGTTTAATCTGTCCCAGAATATTCCGTAAGAAATTCATGCAAGAAAAACAAAATATAAGAGATTTGGAGATCTTTTAGCTCCACTCAATTTAAAACTCACCAAGAAAAGTATTGCGTGTGGCAAAAATTCAAAGGCTCACCAGAAAAATAATCATAAAACCTTGATTATTGTTAGTGAATGGACAGGAATTGAAGTAATTATTGTAGATCCCCATCAGCTTGACTTGGTCTCCTCTCCCCTCTATCTTATCTTGTATGTATAAACACACATCATTAAAAGGATGAAGTTATTGTACCCTATAAATACTTAAAAGGCTCCAATTTAACAAGTAAAATTATAAAATTATATTTGATTAAGTGTCTGTTTGAGAGAGTTTCAGGATGTAAAAGTTAATTTTGGAAAACTAATTATGATGAAATTGAATTTAACGAATTGTTCTGTTAGAATCATTTTGTTAATTAAGTGTTTAGTAAAAATTATGAACATTAAATTTCTATTGTAACCCTTTATTTAATAGTATATTAAATAAAATAATTTTAAACAAAATAATTATATAAAAAAATGAATAAACAAATTTTAAAATATATAATAAATATAATATATTATATATATGTGTGTGTGTATATATATATATATATATATATATATAATATTACGAAAAAGACAAAAGACAGAAAGAAAATAATATCACACTCATGTGTAATTTCACTCTTCAAAAAGGTAAAAGCACCTCCAATCACGGTGGACGTACAAAATAGCAGTCCAAAATGTTGAATAAAATAAAAAAACTATTAGCATAAAGAATTAGAATATTTGTTTTTCTTTCACTTAATTAATGTTTTTCTTTTTTTTCATTAACTTTTTTCTACCTCTGCAACCAATGATCCTCCCTTCTTCTATCCTATATCTTCATTAAATAAATAAAAAATGTGAAAAAAAATTTCTTTTGTGATTTTTTGCTAACAATGTTTAAAACTATAGTAGTTTTATTAGTAAATTCACAAAGAATAATAACTTCCTAGAGAACAAAGTAGTTATATTATTAAGATTTTCTAATTCAAGTTATTTTTCTGATTTAAATTTCAAATTTCATTACGTATGATTTCAAGTAAATCTAAAAAATATACATCAACACTGATGTAATTATTTATAAAAAATAATATATTCAATAAACTTGAAATAAATCTTTTAGTACACTAATTTTTAAAGTAAATTACATTGAGTAAATTACACTGATTTTTTTTTAAGTTTCTAACAATTACACTAATTTTTCTTGAAAATTTTAAAATTAAACTGACTTTTCTTATTTTACTTGACAATTTACAAATATTATTTTTCAGTCAATTTTTCTTTTTAAAATGATAAAATTGTCTCTTCATGTTTATTTTTATTTTTTTCTACTTTTTGACTAATTTTTCTTACCTTTTTTAAAGTTTTTTTTTTTTGTTTTTTAATTTAGGGTAAACAACTTATTCTTATTTTATATAAAAATAAAATTAAGGTTTTAATCGATATTTATTTGAAAATGAAAAAATAAATTGAAAAAATTAGTCAAAAATTGAAAAAATATAAAGATAAAAATGAAAATTTTATCATTTTAAATAAAAAATTTGGTTATAGAGGGATTATTTGTAATTTTTCTAATAAAATAAAATAAATTAGTATAATTTCAAAATTTTTAAACGATAAAAGTGTAATTGTAAAAAATCTAAAAAAGATCGTATAATTTATTTTAATTTTTATTACATTGAAATTGACACTCCTGCAAAAAAAAAAAAGTTTAATAGAACGATAGCATTGTGCTTTCCCATTATGATTCGATTTTTTTATAAGGATTGATACCCAAATCACATTAAAATAGCAACCACAGAACTATTTTCCTTGACAAAAAAAGGGTACTTTCGCTCTCTTTTCGTCATTTGAGGACAATTGTTTCCTTCTTTCCTTCTTTACCACCCAAATGATGTATTGAAACTGACTTGATAATGCATAATCGCTATAAAAGATATTGAGATGCAAATATTAGGATAAAAATAATAAATTTTTGAATATATTACACATACTTCCCTTATAGTTTCTAATAATTATACATACTTTCTTTATAATTTTTAACAATTATAAATACTTTCCTTATAATTTTGAAACATATACTGTCTCCCTTTTACTTTAAGTTATAGTTACAATTTTTTCTGCAAAAATTATTCAATATCCAAATTGCCCTTGCAAACAATAAAAAAGGATAAATTACCCTCATAAAATCATGTAAAATGACAAATCAACCTTGTTCTAGAACCTTTATTCATCTTTCACTCTCTCGTCACTTTCCCTGAACCTAAAACTCCTTCAATGGAGTTTGCTAAAAGATAAAATATTTCTTAAGTTTTTATTCATTGTTTATTAGGAAAAAAATATATATTTAAGCAAAACATATTTTGTCATTTCATCACTCCTTTTCTTCATACAATCCATCTCCACTTTATGTTTCAAATAACAAAAAATATTATATTTTAATTACAAAAAAAAAGAAGATAATCCATAGATACAAATGCGTGTAGGTATGTAACTTTAAGACTAACACATCATTTTACATTGAATTCTACAACAAAATTGATCATTAGAGAAACTGAATTGTGTATTTTTTACCATCACCGTTGATATTGCCTATGTATGTGTGTTTGTGTTATGTAAATGTATATGTGTTAACAGGGGGTGAAAAGGTTACAAAAAATTTCAAATTAAGTTTGGTGGGCTTACTTTTCCTGTATCTCTTACTCTCACTCCCCCTTGTCTTACCCTCTCAAGCCCTCTTTTTTATAACCCTCTAATGGATCTCTCTACATAGGTACTTCTCATTCTCTTTCGATCTATATATGCATAGTATGTTTTGGATCAATTTCACCAATTTCTCAATAAAGCAGAGCACTCCAATTCCACTCAAATTCTCTGTCCAAAGCAGGGGGCATTCTAATTTTATCCAAATATTTTAATTTTACATAGAAAAAGAAATAGAGAAAAAGAGGGAGATGCATGAGAGAAAGTAGTTACAGAGAATGAGTTGAGAGAGAGAGAGAGAGAGGGATTTCTGGGTTTGTTGAGTTAAAAGAGAAAAATAAATACAGTTAGATGTACACACACACACACACACACACATATATATATACACTTCTCCATCGCACTCCTACTGTCCGATCGCCACGGAGCCAAAACAAACATATGATTTGTCATTGTAATTCCTTCCATAATTGAATTCTACATAAGCTCCAAAAGAGTGTCTAAGGCTTGATTTGGGTATTTGTTTGTTTGTGTTTATATATATATATATATATATATATATAGAGAGAGAGAGAGAGAGAGAGAGAGAGATGAATGTATGGGTGGGTTTTGGGGGGATGGCGGCTGCCGGCAGTGCTGTGGATTTTGTGGAGATAGTAACTGTCGTCGGTGCTCTGTAATGTATAGGGAGATCGGAGAGAGACGACGAAAACTTCCTAAATGTTGAGGGAGATGAGAAAGAGAGAGAGAGTGATAGAGTTGTAAGGTTTATCTCTATTTATATATATATATATATATATGTATATGATGTTAACATTATAAAAGACTGAGCTTTGGTTTAAATATTATTATTTAATATATATATATATATATTATTTTTATATTATAAAAGAATAATTTTTTATCTAAATTATTTATATTAAATAAAAGGATAATTATGTCATTTTATAAAATTTGTTAAGGACGTTTTATGAAAAAAAAAGTTGAGAGAGGGACGTGTTATTTTAAAAACGATAATTATCTGTAATTATTAAAAAATACAGGAAAGTAAGTATAATTTAATCTTAAATTTTTTAATTTTCTTTACCTATTATATATATATATATATATATATATATATATCACCTGACCTGTTTCTAACAACCAAGTGCCTTTAACTTGTAAGAAAAACAAGGGGAGAAAAAAAAGTGGAGAGAGATGAGGACAAGCAACCACATGATAGGTGTACTGAACTTCCTGACCTTCCTGCTCTCAATCCCCATACTGGGTGTTGGGATATGGCTGAGCGGCAAGGCGAACAATACGGACTGCATGAAGTTCTTACAGTGGCCGTTGATCATCCTCGGCGTCGCCATCATGGTGGTCTCGCTGGCGGGCTTCGCCGGAGCGTGTTACCGCAACACCTTCCTGATGTACCTCTACCTGTGGGCGATGTTCTTCATCATAGCCGCCCTGATCGGCTTCGTGATCTTCGCCTACGTCGTCACCGACAAAGGCTCCGGCCGGTCCGGCCCGAACCGCGCCTTCCGGGAGTACTACCTGCAGGACTACTCCGGCTGGCTGAAGGACCGCGTAACTGATAATAGCTACTGGTCCAAGATCAGCTCCTGTATTAGGGATTCCAAGGCGTGTCCTAAGATGGGGAGACTCGTCGGTGGGGTGCCTGAGACTCTTGATATGTTTTCCCAAAGAAAACTCAACCCTATTGAGGTAAATAATAAATATTCATAAATTTCCTTTCCTTTCTTTTCCCTTCCTCCTACTGACTACTGTTAGCTCTAGAAAGTTAATGATTTTTTTAATATTTATATACACACTGACGCACACACACACACACACACACATGCATAGTTGTGTTTGTCTCTATATCTATATCTATATGTGATGAATTACGAGTGGGAGGTGATATGTTGTTTAAAATTTTAAATTATTATGGGCATAATTGTATTTTCAACTGGTCCAAAAATATCTGTACGAGGGAGTAATTATCGAGACACTATTAGATTGTACGAGAATATCTCATAAATTCATAAATTTTGTTATTTATATAAATTTGGATAAATATAAAAATTTGTAAAAAATCAATACACTAGATACTGACACTATGACATTCTCGGGTGTTAGGGGGCAATACCCCCAATTTTTTTTAAATTTTTTTAATCCTTTTTTTATGAATTTTTTTTTAAAAAATTGAGAGTTACTACTTACTCCCTAATATTGATTAATTTAAAAATTTTGTAAAAAATTGTTGGATAGTGACCACCAATGGCAGTGCAGGGTGTCATTGCTTCCAAATTTACAATAAATACATAGTGTCAGACTTGTAATTAATATATATATATATTTAAATATAAAAAATTTATTAAATTTAAAGATAAATATTATCTCCTACTAAATATCTTCTTAAATTTTATTTATTTTTTAATTATTATTTTAATCTTTATCTTCCCAATGTCCAAGGTATAGTTGCAGCCAATGGTCAGCTGATAAATTGTTCTGCATAGGACGACGTCGCTTTGGTTGCCCTCTTTTGTTCGTGACGAGAGTCGACACCCTAACAAGCTACCTGTTGTCGTTTAGTAAAGGACGCCTACTTTCTGAAATTGTTAAGAAAGTGACTGAAGTCCGTATTTTTCGGGTTGGATCCATTTGGTGTTGCGTGTAGCCCAATCTCTTCTTTTAGATTTCTTTCCTATTTTTTCCAGCACTTTCTTGTGGTACAAATTCTCTGACCTTTCTCTTTCTCCCCCTCTCGATCTTTTTCTTGACCACCAAACAAAATATTCTTATTTGCTACACAATTTACTAGGTACTGGCACCAAGCCCTAGAAGTTTTAATCAGGGTATTAAAATTTAAGTTGAATCATATGAATATAAAAATAAATAAATCGAGATATCAAGTTTTATTTTATTAAATTTTTTAATAAAAGTAGTGATAAAAAATATAATATTTAATTTTTGAGATGATCAAATTACATAAGTTAATATTCAGAAAGGTTTATATGAATGTAAAAAAGAAATTTGAAGGTTCGAGTCTTATTTTATTAAAAAATATTAACAAAATTAAGAATAAAAAATATAATATTCAATATTTTAGGGACCACGCCTCCTGTGTCTCAGTGAATGTAAGGATACTTATTTTAAAATTCTCTTGATGGGCCCTAATATTAGACCTTGACCATATAATAATAATATTATATAATAAGAAAAAAAATATAAATAATTTTAACATGTATGGGATTTCAAATTTTTTTATAATATGGATTTCATTTTTATTAAATAAATGGATAATGGCAAAAGTGTTGACCTAACATTTGAAATGAGATGGTAGGATCCTGTCATTTCTTAAGAATAGAAAGGGGTAGAGAGCTAAGATTTTTTTTTTTGGGCGGGGGGGGGGGAAGAAGTTCAATTTTCAATTTGTCCTTGTAATATAAGTAGTAAAAAATATTGCAATATTAAAAGCATTATAAAATTATTTTTTGTAGCATCATCTATGTCCCCGCAAGACAAATTGAAAGAAGGTTGATAGAGATGTTTGTACCATCTATGGTATTAAGTGGCTAGGCTTTCAATATATATATATATATATGTATGTATGTATATGTATATGTAATCATTGTACACTGCCCAGGGGCCCCTTATTTTATCATGAAAAGATTGATGTAACATCACATTTGAAAGGATGCGAGTCTGGTAGGGCAGCGAGGGAGGGGAATTGCTTCAAAAAGAACCAATAATTAGAGGCCTCGTCCATGTTGACATCAGCTCCTTAGATATTTTAATTTCCTACAACAGTTCCTTAGATATTTAGAATTCAAACAAATATCTGTAATCCAATTCCAATTGGAGAAACAAAAAATTGTTATGCATAATGACTTATAACCTGATTTTGGATGGTGAGTGAGTTAAATTGAAAGATATGTGATAAATTTGAAAGTTTCGAGTTTAATCTATCATGTTTATTGCTCAAAAAATTTCTAAGTTATTTCATGAGCAAGAAGTGAATTTGTCTAACAAAGTTAAAATACTACTTCCTTTCGTAAAACAAAAGGAAAGAAAAGACTTGTTAAGTGACCCAAAAATTCAATAAGGGCAATTGTAGTTAGGGTACTTGTGACATGAACTTTTTGAAAACACTTGCATACAAATTCCATCGAAATGTGTTTATAAAACATTTTTTCAAAGCATAATGATTTTGAAATTAACAAAATGTTTTTCATTTGGTTTTGTGTAGTCTGGTTGTTGCAAGCCCCCTACAGAGTGTGGCTATCTCTATGTGAATGAAACCCTTTGGAACTCTGGAGGAGGAGGGCTGCTGTCATCCGACCCTGATTGTACTAGTTGGAACAATGATCAACAACAACTGTGCTATTCCTGTGATTCCTGCAAAGCCGGCGTGCTGGCCAGCCTGAAGAAGAGTTGGAGGAAGGCTTCTATTATCACCATTGTTGTGTCGGTCATCCTGGTCATTGCTTACGTGGTTGCCATTGCAGCATTCAGGAACAATCGTCGGATTGACAATGATGAACCCTACGGGGAGACCCGGATGGAGAAGGAACAACCCAGTCGGATACAATTTTAACAAAGATTTTCTCAAGAGTAGAAAACTAGAAATCAAAATCCTTGGTTTACAAAGAATGCTTGGCGGATGGGGTTTTGTATTCTATTTTGAAGGGTGGGGTGGTTGTGTTTTAGATAGGAACACCTTATGTTTTGTATGTTTATTGTATGTGTTGTGTTGGTATTGGCAGTAATTTCATTTTATGTATCTTCTACTCGAGAAACATTTTCAATTATGTATCTTCTACTCGAGAAGCATTTTCAATTTATGTATTAATAGACAATACAGGCTTGGAAAATTCTATTGTTTGGATGACCAAAAATATCTATGCTGGATATGACTCAGAAGGGAATCATTCAGTGATGGGTTTGTTAATAAAATAAAAAAAGTTAGTCCAATACATGAGGACTTTGACTTTTATTACTGTAGAGTTTGAAAAGAGTTAGATATACACAACTTTATTCTCAGAGATATTATTTTCACGATCCGAACATGTGACCTCTTACATGTCACAAAAAAATTACTTTATCGTTACGTCATAGGTTTGTCATTGACCATGTAAAATAATATCAAAATGGAAGACATTTTTGTTTGGAGGTGGCCTGGGGTAATCGGCAAGAGAGGGAGTGGTACACCACCACAAGGAACAAAAGTAGCCTAGCATGTGGCAGACAACTTTGCGCTCTGATAGTCCAAAATCTAAGTTGACATTATTGGCAAGGGACATTCTGTCTTTTAGCAAATCTAAATATAGTTTTCAAAATCACTTTTTATCCCTCACATGAAGGCCCTCCATTTCAAGAGAAATGAAAAAACTCCCAATTCATTTTAAGATACTATTTGTATACATGTTGACCAATTTACCACCCCAACCCAACCCAACCCAAAAAAGAAAGGATGGGCTCAACCATTTAGGTGATGAAAGAAGGTACCCAGAGTGGATTGATTACTGCACTAATTAAAAATTGTGAGCATCGCAAAAAATGGTTGCCTCGACAAAGACAATGAGCATGCAAGAGGGTTGCAAGTTACAAAAACACTCTGGCACATGCACTATGAAAAACGCCTCACTACGCGGAACAATGCACCATGCTCGTGCAATTAAGTACGTTTTGCTATTAGTTTATGTCTAATTTAATATTACTTAGATTCCAGTGAGCTTCATAATTAACGCTTCATTATGTACACAAGTGTGCGTGCTTGTGTAAAACACACACACACACAACTTCAAGTACACCCTGATGATCAAACCTGAGTAGAGAGACTAAACTCCATGTTAAGAAAACTGAGTCCCCTGTGTAATTGTAAGGCATTGGTTTAGATGACAAATGAAGAAACTCTCCTCTTAAAAATGCATAAACTATAGAATTTGTAACAATGGTCTATATTAATGAGATTTTGTGAGTGGAATCAAAGGCTCAAGAGATGGGAGTTTCTTTCTATTGATGTACTTGAAAAAGGAGGTCAAGATGAGACTTGAAAGTGCAACCTAGTGTTCTAACAAATGTGCAGCAGCCATTCTGAGAAAATTTAGCAGAATTTGGGAAATAACAAAAGAGTGAAATGCAACAACAGCTATTGCTTTCCCATATACACAAGCTATGTAGCATAATGTAATGATAAAATGCAACCTGAAATATATACCTTTATAGACATGAAAATTAAACCAGCCAGGTACGAAAAGAAATCAAGGTTTGCACAATGTGATGATTGGCATGAATGCAGGAACAAGTAATGTGCTACCATAGAAAGAATATGACCAGGGACAAGCTTGGATTCTTCAAATATGGATGTCAGATTAGGCTAATGTTTCACCTCAATTATGCTCGTGGACAAGCTCTCAAACTCTTATCAAACCTACATGAAGCAAACTTAGGGGTAATCTAGGTCAGGCTTCTTCCCCAGCCAAGCTTGAACATCTTTATACTAAGCTAGGTTCATGGATTTCAATCCTTTAGCACCTTAAATGACATGTTAAAATGTATTTTAGGTCCATATCTTTCCATGTCAATAAATTAAAATCCAAACCTTCATGGAAGGGGTGGTTCAAGTGCTGTACCTGCTCATCTCTGTGATGTGTTTCGAAGTCCACCTCTCCCCAACTGAACATCCATTGAGTCACTTTTCTTCTACACGGAAGACAAGAAACTTGAGAGAGCATCTTAAAACAATTAATCATAACGGTTTTCCCAATTCCAATAAATCACCGCCCAAAATTTGATTTGATTGACTTAAGTGTGCTTATATATATATAGTCCCAGCAATGTGAATGCTCAATAATGCCAATGTTGGAACTGAAACTGTAATTGATTCAGTCAAAGCAGGGTCTTCCAGAGACAAAAGACACCATTCTGGGTTGGAATCCTAAGCCAAAGGAGATTCAGAAATGTGGAGAAATTCAGGCATTTCGCCAGAGTGTTTATCTGTGGTATAGAATTATTTTTCATATATATATATATATATATATATTCGTGAAGATTATCTACAGTGATTGTGTTGAAAGGAGGCCAAATTTTCAAAATACAAACAAGACTCAAGTATCCCTTAATACCGAAGACACCATTTGATCAAATATTAGGCCAAGCATGTCAATGACTTCTAAGTCTATTATGTTCAGTGGGCAGAAAATAGTTTAGAATCCAGATATATTCAATCTTGGGTGGATCAAAGAAAGGAAACAACCAGTAGAAAGTGAAAGAAGAGGATGAATTAGAATTACCAAGTGAATTACTAATAACACTTCCACATGATTTTAACATAAATACCGATTCTCCTCGATTCATAAACTTGGACACTAGATCACCACATGTAAATGAAATGATTTCTTCCTGAAAACACAAAGCCACCACATCCCCACCAACTTCAACCACCAAAATTCATAAAAGAAGAAAAAAAGTAATGTTTCCAATTTATTGAAATATAACAGAAAATCCAAACTCGTTTAAGAAATTAGAATCAATTCAGATGCTATGAAACGTACACACATAAGACTCAGATCAGAACTTGTACAACACAAAATGTGAATGTTTGCATATTAGATGATCTCATAACAACACTTAATAATCCTTGCAGATGAAACTTGCTCCGAATTTAGTTAAGGTTGGAGTAGGGAAGAGTACAACTCTGATAGATAATAATCTCTGACCACAATTATATATACTAAAAGTCAAATATTTTATTAGAACAAATAAGTTACAGATGCAATTTTAAAATACTACAAAATTTTCAAATCTGTCTCTTACTTGGTTTTTTTTTCAACTATTTTTCCATCCTCTCGGCATTGCTCTGGACTCCATCTGGTGATTGTGCGCTCTTCAATACTGTAGGTTTCCAAACACGATGGAGAGTCAGCACCGTTCCCATTTTTATGGATGTTAAGAACTAACAATGTCTTTGCAACACTGCCACAAAGCCGAAGTGTGCACTGAAAATCAGACCAAACCCTCAATCGACCTTTTGCACCACCATCTCCTGATGATAAAACAAGGATGGCATATTCGGAATGCACCAAAGCAGGATGGTGACGGTAGGCAACAAAGTCCACGCCATACTGAGATCCTGCTCTCACCACCCAATTCTTCTTTCGAAGATGAGAATAAGCCTTGAAGAAATCAGGGAATGTATCTCTTTTGGATTTCATGTAATCCCATAACTCTTCGTTGCTTTTGGTGCATCTTTCTTCGTCCACAATCTTGAGACATTTTAGATAATAGCACAGGTAAAAAGCTTCCTCCATACCTAGCTGAAACCACTGCTTATCGTTCTCAGCTGTGACGATGGGTCGACCAAAACACGCATGATTGAGAAGCTCAGTTTGAGCTGTTTCAACTTCAAGAAGTACACTGCACCCTGAGAGTAGCCCGTGACAATCTGATTGGACTAGAGATGATTGAAGCTGTGAGACTATCTTCGACATGGGATCAGCAAGGGCTTTAGCTTCTGATCCCTTTCCTTTCCATCGTGGCCCCATTGGATCCTTCATGAAAAATAAAAGTAGTTGTAGAAAATAAGGCTGCCCACCGCTAAATAAAGACTTTTCAACTACAATACAAAAAATATCTAAGAATAGAAAATCATAAATAGTAGAAACTCGTTATCCAACAACTTGTAATTACCCAAGCTGAAAACTTTAAATGCTTGCCCACACAACAAAAAAGAAGGCATTAAATTACCAACAGTAAGATTAGCACATTTTAGCATGTATAAAATTCATCAACTACAAAGTTCTAAAAGTAAGATTAGCATATGTTTCTACATTCTTCTTCCTCCCCCCACCCCCCAAAAAAAAACCTCCATGCTTGGATTTTCATTGCTTATCCACATATGTAAGTTTCAAAATCAACAATACAATAAAAGACGCACCCCATATTAGTAGCAGTTTTTCTTAAGATGTACTTCATTTCAACTATAATTTTTTTTCCTGAACCTAACTAAAGAAACATGAGTAATAAATTTTCGTCGGGCTTTATGATTAAATATCCATCAACATAAATGGTACCCCAAAAATCAGCATTCTCACCCAAGACATATTCTATCAAAACAATAGGAGCTATAAAGAATGTTCAGTCAGAATCTATAAAACGATGTCTAATAGACTAATCAACGTTACCCGGAACACATATTGTTATGATACATGGAATGCAAGCAAGTTCATAATAAGCTACATAATCTAAATGGAGTCTGATAGGGATAGGCTCAAGTAGAAGAGATATGTCGAACATGATGGGGTAGGTCTAATTGTAAGGGTGCTTTTTTTCTGTTTTTTATAATCCAAATGAATAATGAGAATTTAATAATTGAAAAGCACAAGTTGTCGATGTATTTATCAAAATTTATTATATTGGAATAAAACATATAAAGCATCAAACGAAGCATACCTATTCATGATGATATCGTGATTTGCTTTAGCACTTTCCTATTATTTTTCTCTTAAAAGGAAAATAAAGGAAAGAACTACAAAAAAATAAAAAATTTCTTAGATCACTAAATTCAAAGAAACCAAAATGAAACAATTTCCAAATACACCCTTAAAACTATATATTCACAATGCTCTTGCATCCCTCTTTACAACATTTCTAATTGAGCTAAAGGCTAAGCCATGGATAGGCAAATTAAAGGGTTCTTGCATGAAGGCAAGAGGCGTACTTTTTGTTTTTCTTTCATTTTATTTATTTATTTATTTTGCAGTTAATTTTTCAAGAAAACAATGAGGTTTGATATTTAAAACAGCACTGACGCAAAGAAAGTGATTAGTATGGAAACTTCCATCATGTATGACACAATATGTAGTAAACACACACACAAGAATGCTCTTGAACAGATGGTATCAGAAGAAAATATTAAGTTTGCAAAACATAATGTGATTAGCTCCCACAATTTGACAATAAAGCATCAACAGAAAGTTTGGGAGAGAGACACAATAGAGAGGGAGAGAGAAGCAGTGAGCCCCCTCTTCTTAATTTTCTGATGATCTCTTCTTTTGGGACTGCAGCATTTCATGTTTGGGTTGGGTGTGTTACTTTTCATGTAAACACAGGAAACTTTTATTTTATACTTTATAATTAAGTGAAGTCTTTTTTATTCCAAAAAAAAGTCTTTCATTTATTTATTAAATTAAATTACTAATTTCCTTTCTAGGATTCAGAAGTATCAAAACTAATGGTTTGAAACCAAGATCGTTCGACAAATCGGAAAAAAACCAGGTCCCATGTCAATGATGTCACTGGTTCAACCATCAAACTAACCGGAATAGAATCGTGAGTCATTATTACATCATTAATATATTTATTATTAATAAATAATCAATTTTTGGTAAAAAAAAAATTTATTATCACATTTCTCAACCTAAATATATCTAGAATAACAAAGCATTCAAGTCTGTAGAAGAAGTCAATGAGACCAAGTCATCCGCAGAAGACTCTGTTTCAGGAGTTCAAAACCCCTCAACAAACTCCCCTTGTTTAGGAGTATAGCTAACAGCTTTTAAATTTTGAATGCATACGGTGTATAGGCAACTAAATAGGATTACAGTTACAGTTCTGTTTTGTTCAAAGCCTATTTAAAGTTCATGTATACATACAATATCAAGATAACAAAATCAGAGAAAAGCCATCAGGTTTTCATCAACCTTGATATAATTTCTTACATGGTATCAGAGCACCACTAAAAGACCAACGTCTACTCTCTTCCGATCCTCAATGGCCACCTCATCCTCTGAAACTTCCAATAATTCTACTGTCCCTATTGCTACTGTCCCTTCCCTCTCCAATCTTCCGTTTACTATCAGCGTCAAACTCAACTCCTCCAACTATCCTGTATGGAAAGCTCAGGCCCTACCCTACTTCAGAGGTCAAGGTGTTTTTGGCTACCTTGATGGCACAATCCCAACCCCACCTCAAGAAATTGATGCTCCTCATCCCAGCACAGGTGCTATCATTAAAATTCCCAATCCTCAATATAATCTATGGCTTCGTCAGGATTCTTTATCCTCGCCACCATCAATGCTTCGCTCACTGAAGATGTTCTCACTCAAGTCATGTCTTATCCAACGTCTCGAGAAGTCTGGCTTGCACTAGAGCGAACTTTTTCCTCCATTTCCCGTGCTAAAGCAATTCAGATTCGCACTCAGCTGGCAAATGCTAAAAAAGGCGCTCTGTCCGCCAATGCATATTTTCTCTCCATCAAGCGAATGGCTGATGAACTTGCTCTTGCTGGACAGCCACTCAAAGCAGATGACATAATCAAGCTGGTGCCATTGAAAGGCGTCACAGACATATTGTTGAAGTTGGTTTGGCATTACTTGCTCACTCTCATTTACCAAACATATTTTGGGAAGATGCCTTCTTAACTGCCGTTTTTATTATCAATAGATTGCCAACTCCAATTTTACAGCATCGATCACCATATGAAATGGTTCATCATCACAAACCAGATTATAATTTTTTACGTGCCTTTGGTTGCGCCTGCTGGCCCTATTTACGTCCATATAATCGCCATAAAATGGACTTTCGATCCAAAAACTACATATTTATTAGGTATAGTGTTGGTCATCGTGGCTATAGGTGTTTAGATGTCTCTACAGGCCAAATCTTCGTATCACGTCATGTTGTCTTTGATGAATCTCTTTATCTATATACAGTCCCTGCGTCTGTCAAGCCTACTCCAAAACCAACTCCTGCAGTCCTCCCACCAAATCTAAATCTATCACCTTCTAGCTCCTCTGTTTCTCCAGGTACAAATGTTCAGTTTGCTGCACCCAGCCCTTTGCCTATGGCTTCGCCATCAAGTCCTCAAATTGATCTTCCTCTTGGTTCGGGTTCTCTTGCCAGGGATACTACTCTACCTCAGCATGCCGACAGTCCAGCACATCCTCCCTTTCCACCTCGCCAGCAACATCATAATATGCACTCCATGATTACAAGGAGCAAAAACAACATCCACAAGCCAAAATTAGCATCTGACTCACATACTCGATATCCCATTCCTAAAGCACTTATGGCCACAATTCAGCTACAAGGACAAGAACCAACCTGCTACTCAACTACAGTTAAACATCACAATTGGCGGGAGGCTATGAATAAAGAGTTTGATGCGTTGTTAGCTAATGGAACCTGGACCTTGGTTCCTAAACCTCCTAATGCCAATCTTGTTGGATGCAAATGGGTGTACAGAATTAAAAGAAGGGCTGATGGTGGTATTGAACGCTTTAAAGCACGCCTCGTCGCCAAAGGATTCCATCAACAGGAGGGTGTTGATTTTGGCGAGACATTCAATCCTGTAGTGAAACCTACCACCGTACGATTGGTTCTCTCCCTCGCAGTCTCTCATGGTTGGCATCTTCGACAAATTGATGTCCAAAATGCTTTCTTACATGGCCTTTTGCAAGAAGATGTCTATATGACTCAGCCTCCAGGGGTTCATTCATCCTCAATTTCCGCAACATGTTTGTAAGCTGCAAAAGTCCCTCTACGGTCTTCGTCAAGCACCACGAGCATGGTTTTCTCGCTTGACTGATCAGCTACAAGCCATTGGTTTTATAGGAAGTCAGGCAGATCATTCACTCTATGTTTATCACCATGGCTCCGCTCTTATTTATTTTTTAATTTATGTCGATGACATAATTATAACTGGTGCTGATATACATGCCATTAACCGAGTGATAAGCTTGCTGCAGGACATATTTGCAGTAAAAGACATGGGTGAACTCAGTTTCTTTCTGGGAATTGAGGCAGTCCGCAGTGACCATGGTCTGTATTTATCTCAGCGGCGCTACATTCTTGATCTCCTTATACGTAGTAAAATGGACAAAGCAAAGCCTTGTGTTACTCCAATGTCGACCTCACAACCCTTAACCAAATCTGATGGCATACCTTTTCATGACCCTCATTTGTATCGAAGTGTAGTTGGAGGGCTGCAATATCTTTCTTTTACTCGGCCTGACCTTGCTTTTGCAGTCCATAAAGTTAGCAAGTATATGCAAAATCCAATGGAGCCACATTGGGCAGCCGTCAAACGCATATTGCGTTATTTGAAGAACACCATTTCTCATGCTTTACTGATACAACCCACTACTGATCTTAAGCTTCAAACATTCAGCGATGCAGATTGGGCATCCGATCATGACGACAGAAGGTCAATTGGTGCTTATTGTGTTTATTTGGGCAACAATCTAATTTCATGGGGCTGCAAACAACAGCAAACTGTTGCTCGTAGTAGCACCGAGGCCGAATATAAGGCTCTTGCAAATGCTGCTGCAGAAATTCAGTGGATAAAGTCTTTACTAACTGATCTTCATGTTCCAATTGTCCATTCTCCGATTCTCTGGTGTGACAACATAGGAGCTACCTATTTGACCAGTAATCCTCTATTTCATGCTCGCATGAAACATATTGAAATTGACTTTCACTATGTTCGTGATCAAGTTCTTCGTGGTCAACTTCATGTTCGCTTTGTCTCTACCAAGGACCAGTATGCCGATGCACTTACGAAGCCGCTGCCCTCGAGTAGATTCCTTCTTCTGCGTGACACTCTCAGGGTTCGTTCCTTACCCCTTCGATTGCGGGGGCATGTAGAAGATGTCAATGAGACCAAGTCATCCGCAGAAGACTCCTCTGTTTCAGGAGTTCAAAACCCCTCAACAAACTCCCCTTGTTTAGGAGTATAGCTAACAGCTTTTAAATTTTGAATGCATACGGTGTATAGGCAACTAAATAGGATTACAGTTACAGTTCTGTTTTGTTCAAAGCCTATTTAAAGTTCATGTATACATACAATATCAAGATAACAAAATCAGAGAAAAGCCATCAGGTTTTCATCAACCTTGATATAATTTCTTACAAAGTCTAACAAATAATAATCTAAGAAAATTAATGCTAAAATGGAGAACCAAATTCTTCACGGGCAAAACAACAGAGAAATTTGCAGAGAATATGTAAGCATATATACAGAGTATGTAGAGAATCTAATACTTCAGGAGGCAAAACAAAACCTTATGCAGAGAAATTTGCAGGCATATATATATATATATATATATATAGAGAGAGAGAGAGAGAGAGAGAGAATAATTGCAGGCATATATAGGAAGGTAGGCATAAACACCTTAATTCTATACAAACAGTAATACCAAATGCTTCCAAATTGAGAAGAGTTTGAAGAATGAAAGCAGAAATTCAACGGTAATACCATATGCTTCCCTCAACACTTCCTCAACAACCAAACGAAAAGGAAAATAAGAAAATACATAAACAATCAGAGACAGTTTCATATACCGAGAAAACACTCTGAAGACTCGCAGAGACACACCCTCAGAGATGAAGATCCTCAACTGAACAGTGAACGACCTTTGCAATGAAGACTCGCAAACTCAATGATGAAGACACGCAACGATCTTCGGCTAAGCTCTGATGTGTTTTGACCGTCTTCAGTCACCATCGTCGATCATCGCGACCTCACAGATCGCAAAAAATCAAGCCACCGTCTCATTGTACAACAAAATAGAGAGAGCCAGAAACTATCGGAACGATGAACCGGAGAGCCAAAGACGGATTGAGATTGAAGAGATAAGATTCAACCGTACTGGTTGCAAAACGCAAGCCGCCATCATCGTTGCGAAGCAAAATGTGAAAAGAGAAGCGCCCACGAGATGAGATACGGTTTTTTAACAATGAATTGAATTGAAAGCCTAGATTTTAGACTCTTGTTTTATATATATTAATTGAACCGGTCAGTTCCCTTGAACCTTAAACGGTTCAATGAATCAACCTTCGACCGCGGTTTTATAAGGTATTTTAAAAATCCTGATTTGACAACTCAAACGGTTTTAAGAGTTAAATCGACGGAGCTTTGGACCGGTCCGGTTCAACCTCTCTCAAACATTAATTAGAAGGCAGACCTTTTATTTTTTAAATGACAAATTAGACTAACTTCTTCTTATTTCTAACCATTACATTTATTTCCTAAGATTTTTAAAATTATACTAATATATTTTATTTTATTTTATAAATTACAATTACTTCTTTCTTCTTTCCGTCAAATTTATTTCAAAATGATAACATTACCCTCCTATGGTTTTTCTGTTTTATATTTTTTTAATTTTGACCTTTTTTTATTTTCAAATAAATATTAATTAAAATCTTAAATTTATTTTTATATAAAATGAAAACAATTTATTTTTATGTAAAATAAAAAAAATCTTTAAAAAAAGTTAGAAAAGATTTGTTAAAATTGAAAAAATAATATGAAAAATAATTTCGTCATTTTGAATAAAAAAATGGCTGGAGATGTAAATATAGTTTGTCAAAAATAATAAGAAAGGTTAATGTAATTTCGTAAACTTTAAAAAATAATCAATGTAATTATAAAAAATTTCAAAAGAAATTTGTGTAATTTATTATTTATTAAACTAATTTATTGCATCTATTATCTAATAAATTACAAACAGAATAATTGTGTTAGAATTTGCACTTATTTGTATTTATATTGTTTCTTTCATCTCACTTACTGTTCTTTTTTCATTTGTTTTCTACAATTCTTAATGTCTATGGTATAAAAATACACAGACACTCATTGCTTGCGATAGTTACTTGGTCATGTTTGATATACAAAAATGAAATGATTATTTTATAAAATAAAAATAAGATGAAATAGAATCATAATTACTTATCTAAGTTAAAAGAATATTTAGAATGATTTTTAATGAAATGTTTATTTCATGAAATAAATTTTTTAATCATACCAAACAAGAATAAAAAATAAAAAAATTAGAACAAATATTCGTGAAATTATTATAAATGATTGAAATGATTTTTAATAAATAAAAAAATTCCATATTTGTGACAAATCAATTGATGCAAATGGATGATGATGATGATGATCAGTTCAATTGAACAAAAGAAGAATAAAAAAAGCACTTGAATGAGTATGTAGTAGCCAGAAAATCAATATAAGGTTTTTACTAATCGCGACAGCATTCAATTTCTATGGATTTTATCTTACAATTTCCTGATTTCTTTACTTATATAAACAAAGATATTTGTAATTTTCTTTGCACGAACAAGTAATGGTTTGCCATTAGTAAAAAACAAGAGAAAAAAAAACTGGAATCTTTATGGAATTTTGGAAGGTTTAAAGACTGAAAAGGACAGCTTTTCTAATAGTAAAATCAATTATAAGGTCCTGAGGTAAAGTTTAAAGAGGAAAAGGATAGTTTTTCAAATAAGGTTTTCGATTATCATTTAAAATAATTTAATTTTTTAATTTTAAATTTTAAAT
Organism: Nyssa sinensis; assembly: GCA_008638375.1. Taxonomy (NCBI): domain Eukaryota; kingdom Viridiplantae; phylum Streptophyta; class Magnoliopsida; order Cornales; family Nyssaceae; genus Nyssa; species Nyssa sinensis. Next base: position 14,716,743 of record CM018031.1, read on the forward strand.
TTTATTTAAGTTAGACTAATTGTAAATCACAATTAAATTAATTTTTTTAATTTTTAATTTTATTTAAGTTAGACTAATTGTAAATTACGATTAATAATTGTTCTATACTGATTACATTTTAGTATTTTATAATTTCATAACTTTTAAAATAGTATTTTGTAATTATATACGGATTTTAAATAAAGTTTTATAATTTTATATTAATTTTCAATAAAATCCTATAATTTTAAGATTTAATTAGCCTTGAGTCCTTGGTGATGATATTAAATTATTGTAAGATTTAAGCATGTTTTTAATTTGAACCGAAGCGGTTATTACTTTTTTAAGTGCAGGTCTATTTTGTTGATATGAAAATTATTTTTTTTTTTTCTTTATAAATGAAGATTATATCTAATACACATTCACCCGTATTTTCCCTTTTTTTCCAACTCTTGTGATCTTTATTCTTGCAATCTCATGAGACCATCCTGAGCCGCCACCATGAGAGAGTTCTTCCATGAGAGGATCTCTCCCCATTTAAAGTCTTAGAAATTTTTCACGCAACATCATGAGAAAAAAATTCTTTACGCACCATCGTCGGATAGCACAAGCCACGGCACTGAGAGGACGGTACTGTCATCGATGTCGAGAACCCTTGTTTTCTTACCTTCGCAGTGGTAAAGTCATTTTCGCTCAAGTTACGATAAGATTTCTCACTGAAGTTTTATTATATATTTCTAGTGAGAGAAATAGAAAGCAATTCAATAAATGGAGTTTTATATACAGATTTTGATTCTGTCGTTGTGTTTCTGGAGGCATGACCGTAAAGTATGCTTTTCTAATTCTTTTTAATTTTTTGTTTGCTTTGTTTTTTTAACTCAACTCTTTCTTTTAATTTATTTTTATTAAAATTTGATTTTATACAATTTGTTAATCATCAAAATAAGATTTATCTCATTCTTTGTCCAGCTGTTCCATTGTATGATTTTCTATTGATTTATTTGTTATAAAAAATTGCCTTCAAAAAAAATTAAAAAAAAAAAAGAAATTAATTTGTTTCAACTGTAAAATTTACATTTTGCGATAGTGTAAAATTTTATTTTTTTCATAACCAGGGAATTTTTAATCACCTATATTTTAAATACTGATTTTTTATGACAACTTTACATAACTTTGAAAATTAGTTTTGAGCATTTAACATGTGGCCAAAAGCTCTATAGAACTAATAAAATTTGAAATTTTTTTCAATTTTTATAAAATTGTAAAATTTGATATTTTTGCTGAGACGAAGTTTTTCACTGAAAAAATATGAAATGTTACACTTTCGCTGAAATGAAATTTTATAGTTTTGTAGTAATTTATTCTTTCAAAATTTCAAATTCAATATGAATTTTGTTGGACAGATCTCGATACTTAGAGTTCAAATATATAAATTTTATTAAAAATATATTTATATATTTAAAGTTATTGAATTTTAAAGTTTACAAACTTTTTTTTTTTTGCTACTCTAGATTTTATTAGATTGTTGTTCGAAGAGTATTTTTTACACTAAATTATTAAGGGATTTTATGGGTTAATATATTTGACTTGGATTAGATAATAATTTTACTACTTTTTATTGATTGTTCACGGAATGAGCCTAATTTTAATGCATATAAATGACTATCGTTAAGAATTTGAGATAGCTATTTGAAATTGGTCTTAATTAAAATAAAATTAAAAATTAAGAAACTGGATTGTTACCATTGATAAACAAGAATCTCATTTAAAATTGGGATAAAATTTCAGAATATTTAAATAAAATTAACCCTTTTATGTATTATGGTTGTATGCATTGACAGTATTTTGGTACAGTGATCACACCATTCTAAGTAAAGCTCTCCCTCTAACATCATTACTAACTATTAAATAGAGTTGGTAACAATTTTCAAAAAAATAATAATCTTTTTGGGCATAATCATTTCAAAATTATATTATTATTAAAATATTTTTCTAGTTTAATTCTCCATAGACTTGTTCTGTTGCTATATTTTAATTACCATGTACATCTGAGCAATCGAATACTGCAATTCAACAAGTGATCTAGCAAACAAAACCTGTTTATTTTTTTTTTATTAAACAATAAATTATATTATTGCATTAAATCAATAAATAATTGAAGTTTGGATAAATATATGTTAAATAATTGTATTTTAGACATAAATAATATTATGAAAAGTAAATGTGAAGAATGAATAGGGATTTGAAGATTGGTATGATTGGAATGAAAAAAGTAAAAATGTGAGACTACCATCTTCAAATATGAATAAGATACCAAAATGAATATAAATTTGATGATGGTGGGTTGAAGATAATATTTAAAGTATACTATTCTTTATCAACTTAAACTTACAAGTACTTATAGATAAATTACATTGATATTTTCTTTTAAGTTTTTGATAATTATATTGATCTTTTTTGAAATTTTTAAAATTATACTGACATCTTCTACTTTACCTGACAATATACAAATATTATATACAGTCAAAATCTTTAATCAAAATGAAGAAATTGCTCATTTTATTTTTAATTTTTTTTTTACATTTTTCAATTTTGACCAACTTTTCTAACTTTTTTGAAAAGTTTTTTTATTTAAAAATAACTTTAAGGTAAAATAACTTATTTTTATTTTATATAAAAATAAATTGAAGATTTTAATCAATATTTATTTAGAAAATGAAAAAAAAATTAAAAATGGTCAAAATTTAAACATTAAAAAAAAACATAAAATTAGTAGTTTTGTCATTTTAAAGAAAAAAATTGTCACAATAAAGTTATTTGTATATTACTGAGTAAAGCATCAGAGGCCGGTTTAATTTCAAAAATCTCAAAAAATATTAGTGTAACTATAAAAAATTTTAAGAGAGGTGAATGTAATTTATATGATACTTATTTGTTTCCGTAGTATCAAAGTACACATGGTTGTGATCAATTCGTCCATGTAAGATTTGAGTGTTTGTTTCGGGATGTTTCAAATTCTGAAAATTTTGAAGAATAAATCTTGATAGAATTAGATTGTTAATTTAATTTTTGGTAAAAAAATTATTTAAAAATGATTATGAATTATGAATTATACTTTTCCTCATTTATTTGATAAAGACTTTGTAAATATATAAATAAATTTTAATAAAATAATATATATAGACATGTATATAGAATTTGAGATATATATGACATATATATAAATGATTATAGGTTGGTAAGGTAAGCTTTGACGAAGACAAAAATATAATCTGTGTGGCAACACATCTTTTAAGCAAGTATTGGTCGTTCGGAATTTTGGATGAAGACAAAATACCAAATTGTCTTTATAAAGTGTGTTGATAATTAAAAAGACACTTCAATTTTTTTTTTTTAAAGATAAAAATTCGTAAATTGCCTCCCACAACCACCACCACCACCACCACCCTCTATTCGGGGTTCAACGTTCTCAACAGTGGTTGCGCTGATTTTTGCATTTATATAAGCATTTGATCAATTATGTTTGTCATCATGAAAGCGTAAATCATTGTAGAATTCCACCGATTTCAATCACCAATTCGTTGCAATTCACCAAAAAAATAATGAATCAATATATACGTATGCAATACATTACACATATACATATGCATATACATATACATACATATACCTCGTTGTGTTACTTTGAGTCGAGCACTGCGGTTGCATATAAATACTCAGTCGTCCTCTCCCTTGCATCAGGCATTTTTTCGCTCAAGAGAAGCAAAACCATGAGGGTCCTAAGCCCACAGCGGACAATATGGTGTACGCGAAGCCTACGGTATACCAGACGAAAAAGTGCAACATCAGTTTGACGCCGTCTGTGGCCGTTGGGAACGAGGCCAGTCACGTACTGATCTTCCTGTGCTCTCGCAGTTATGACTGGCGGGCAGCTGTTGTGCACACTTTGAGTTCTACATCGGCTAGGAGTCGGGCACTACTCTTCTTGTGCTCTCGCAGTTATGACTAGGGGGCAACTGTTGTGCACACTCTGAGTTCCACATCAGCTAAGAGTTGGGTACTGCGGCAGCAAATAAGCACCCCGTCCTCCTCTCCTTAGTGTGAGGCCTTTTAGGCTACGGCCTAAGAACAAAACCATGCGGGCAAATTAAGACCCAAAGTGGACAATATCATGCAAGGCAAGCCTGTGGTGGGCGGACAAAAAAGTGCAGCATCAGTTTAAAAGGTCTTGTAGGTGAGAGATGTGCCATCTTAGTTCAGTTGTACAATATTGTCTGTTTTGGGCCTTAAGAGGCTCTCACGGCTTTGTTTCTCCTAGGTAGAAAAGACCTTATAGGTGAGAGATGTGTCATCTTAGCTCAGCCGTACAATATTGTCTCCTCTGCTGGGCTTAAGTTGCCAACGCAAGGCTTTGCTAGGCGTTGGGCCTAGGCCTTGTAGGTGAGAGATGTGTCATCTTAGCTCAGCCGTACAATATTGTCCTCTCTGCTGGGCTTAAGTTGCCAACGCAGGGCTTTGCTAGGCATTGGGCCTAGGCCTTGTAGGTGAGAGATGTGTCATCTTAACTCAGTCGTACAATATTGTCCACTTTGGACCTTAAGAGGCCCTCATGGCTTTACTTCGGTTGAGCTAAGACGGCAGAACCTCGTCTCACCGAGGGCCCCTAAAGGGACAAAACTATGCAGGAGAGTGCCCTACGAGGAGAGTACCGAAAGCGGACAATATCATGCCAGGCGAGCCTACAGTGGGCGAACGAAAAAGTGCAGCATCAGTTTGGCGCCGTCTGTGGGAACGACTAGTTCTTATGCTCTCGTAGTTCCGACTAGAGGGAGTAGTTGTTATGCCACTTTGAGTTCCCACATCGGCTAGGAGTTGGGCACCGCGGTCGCATATAAGCACCCAGTCGTCCTCTCCCTTGCATCAGGCATTTTCTGCCCAGGAGAAACAAAGCCGTGAGGGCCTAGGCCCAAAGCTGATAATGTGGTGCACGCAGAACCTACGGTGTGCCAGACGAAAAAGTGCAGCATCATACCTATATATATATATATATCAAGTTTTTATAGAAATGCAGGAGTTTGATTCATATCATTTTTTATGCTTTGAGTTTGTGGCATTGTGAATTTGTGAAATTTCTTTCTTGACTATATACTTCCACATACAAATAGAGGCATTGAAGATGAAGTTTTTGCTTTTGTTCATAAAGACTCATTTAGGAAAGACGTGCATTTATAGGATCTTTTTAGAAAAAGAGTTAGAGAGATATGTTTGTGAGAGTTTAAGAAGGCAAAAGCATCTCGAGTGGTGTGATGACTCAAATTTTTATCTAAATTTATGTCAAAATTTGAGTAAAGATTGAATTTGAGACTTATGCTGATCACTTAAATTGAGATCTATAAATAGTAATACATTAATTTGGGTCTAGATTTAAATAAAATCTTATTTGAGTATGTGTTTAAATAATCTTTTGAAATTTTTTTTTTTTTTGTGAATTTTGACTCAAATTTAAATTTAAATTTTGAATTATCACAAAAAATACTATAAGTAAATGTGAATGGGTAAGTGAAGAGTGATTTTCACTTTTGAGAAAGAGATGTGAAAGAGGAAAGAAGAAAAAACACAGGGAACAAAGGGTTGTATTTTAAGTTATAACGGCGTGAGATTAATGATAAGTGTAACTAGGAATAACTCTACCAAATAAATAAGTTGACACATTTAAGATGAATAAATTATATCTCTTTTTATAAATTGACTTCTATTCAAGTGAATTGTTGTACACATATACAATAATTTGTACTAATTTTTTTTTTCCTCTCATATTGCTTGTATATAAAAAAATTTCAATATGATAATATTTAAGAAAAAGATTGATAGCAAGATTATGTTCACAATGTTATCAATAGGGCAACTAAGGTGTTCACAATGTTACATTAGTTGAAAATATAAGTTTCGATAGAGGTGGTAAATGTTATTCATATTCGTCAACCCGCCCACTATCAACCCATTCTAACCCGCCCATTTAGTTAGAGGGTCATAATTGGGTTGGGTAATAAGGAACCGTCAATTTAACGGGTCAAATATGAGTGTTTGACGGGTTGAGAATGAAAAATGATAAAATAGTATAAGAATATATATATATATATATCTTCATTTATATATAAGAATATATATATATATATACTTGTATCTCTATTTGGAAAAAAATAAAATGCTAGAACATATACAATAAATTATAAAATAAAATTAATATTTAGAGAATCTAATTCAACATCACCATATATATATATATACAAAATACAAACTAAAAACTTGTGAAAGGCTTAATTATCTTATACTATATTATTTCTATATAAAAATTTGAGAGATTTATAATATTATTGAAAGGAGGGTGTTTTGATTAGGGCTCACCAAGTCCCCCTCTAATTTCAATGAGTCATCTAACTGCATCTGTCAAATCATATTTGTGGATTTTGTATTGATTGAAATAACAAATTACTTTTTAAAAATTATTTATTATATTTATTTATGAAACACGTAAAAATGTATTTGAACAAATTTTTTTTTCTAAACACATGAAAAGTGTATTTAGAATATATATATATATATATATATTTATATCTTTATTTGAGAAAGAACAAAATACTAAAACATATAAAATAGATTATAAAACAAAATTAATATTTAGATAATGTAATTCAACATCACCATGTATATAAACAAAACATAAATAAAAAACTTGTGATTCAACATCACCATATATATAAACATGATGAATTTTGTTAGTCATATTACTTGATTGAGATGTGATAATCTTAAGTAGCGTTTTATCTATAAAAAAAAAAATTGGTAGTGGGTCAAATTCGAGTTGACCAACCCCGTTTCGGCCTGATCAATTCGGCTCAAATATAAGTTCAATCCATTTATGATTCAACCCGTTTACAACCTGTCAAATCCGCCCATTTTGACGGCATGAGTTTCGACATTGAAATTTTATTTGAATAATATGAATGTCTATTTTTTATTGTATGGATTTGATTTCTTAAAAAGCTGATAAGTTATTTATTTGTAGGTTTTATAAATTATTTTCGCTTGTCTTAAAATTAATCGAATATTTTTCAGTTAATCAAATATTTAATAAAAAGTTTACAGAAAAAAAAGGGGAAGGTGAATCTCATCAGCGTTACAAAGAAATATTTTGCAGATAATAAAATTTTTTACAGCAAAACAAACGGAACATTAATCTCATCATCGTTACAAAAGTCATAGGCAAATCCACAAAAAACGGCTGAAGGGCACCGTGGCTCACTCACTCGCCGTATCCTACTCCCTTCTCGAGCTTTTATCAAAGCTGAAAACATCCACGCCGTATATTACCCCTGTGGTAGAGCTAGCGGGCCACGGCGGCGGCTACTTTGATAAGCATAGTCACTTTTCGAACGCCGACAATATTCTAATTCCATTTCCATACCAATGAGATATTCTCTCTGTTTTCACCATTAAAGATATTAAATTATTTGAATTGCAGATACAGCCATACAGGTACGGTCACAATTTAATGATTTTTATCACTGGCCAAGCAGAGTACTGGACGAGCCGCCGCACAACACTGGTCTTATACAACTCCCAGATCTTCGAAACCCTAGTCCCTTTAATTTGGTAAGCAACTTTCACCTCTCTCTCTCTCTCTCTCTCTCTATATATATATATATATATATACATCTCTCTCAATCTATCTGGTTTTTTTTTTTTTTGGTGTTTTAAATCATAGATTCTCCTCTCTTCCTGACTCTGGTTATCTGTTTTCTTTTTTAATATTGTTTTTTTTTTTGGAAGAAGAAGATGGGTTATTGCATGAATCAGTTCGACAATGTTTCTTCTAAGCTCATTTCGTCATCGTCTATTCTCAGTCCCTCCAAACCCTATTTGGCAAAGCCCAACTATTTTGGCCTCCTGTTCTATTCGAATAAACACACAACAAAGAACAACTCGTCTTCCTTAAATCTTCAATCATGGACGCCACTGGTGCGTTTAGTGAAATCGTGCAATCGAGTGAACTCGGTGCGAAGCGAGCTGAGCATTTCTGCCACCAGGAATGATTCCTCGAAGCTAGGAGTGTTTGATAAGGCAGGAGTGGGTAAACGAACGGATATAAAGAAGATTTTGATACTAGGTGCAGGGCCTATTGTCATCGGGCAAGCATGCGAGTTCGATTACTCGGGGACTCAAGCATGCAAGGCTCTCAAAGAAGAGGGATATGAGGTTGTTCTTATAAATTCGAATCCGGCGACAATTATGACTGATCCCGATTTGGCGGACAGGACTTACATTGCGCCAATGACGCCTGAACTTATTGAGCAAGTACTGGAGCAGGAGAGACCTGATGCTCTGTTGCCTACCATGGGTGGGCAGACCGCTCTTAATCTTGCGGTGGCATTGGCCGAGAGGGGGGCACTCGAGAAATATGGTGTTGAGTTGATCGGAGCAAAGCTTGATGCAATCAAGAAAGCAGAAGATAGAGAGCTGTTCAAGCAAGCTATGAAGAATATTGGAATCAAGACTCCTCCTTCGGGCATTGGGACCTCCCTCGAGGAGTGCATTGAAATTTCGAATTTGATTGGGGAGTTTCCTTTGATCATACGGCCGGCATTCACATTGGGTGGGACTGGAGGTGGGATTGCTTACAATATTGAGGAATTTGAATCAATTTGTAAGTCGGGGCTTGCAGCCAGCTTAACATCACAGGTTTTGGTAGAAAAGTCTTTGTTAGGATGGAAAGAATATGAGCTCGAGGTTATGAGAGACTTGGCGGACAATGTGGTTATAATATGCTCAATTGAGAATATTGACCCTATGGGAGTCCATACTGGGGACTCAATCACGGTGGCCCCTGCACAGACCTTGACAGATAAAGAGTACCAGCGACTTAGGGATTACTCAATTGCTATCATAAGGGAAATAGGAGTTGAATGTGGTGGATCAAATGTTCAATTTGCTGTCAATCCCAAAGATGGAGAGGTTATGGTAATTGAGATGAACCCGAGAGTTTCGAGGTCCTCAGCTTTGGCATCAAAGGCTACTGGTTTCCCAATAGCAAAGATGGCCGCCAAATTATCAGTTGGTTACTCACTGGATCAGATTCCTAATGATATCACAAAGAAAACGCCTGCCAGTTTTGAACCTTCTATAGATTATGTGGTGACAAAGGCAAGAATTTCCCTCTGTTGTATTTGAATTTGTTATCTCCACTTGCATATTTGAAATTGTCCCTATTATTTACCTTGCATTTACATATGCTATTAATTTTTTTTTCTTCTTCAGAATTTGGACTAGTGTAGACTGTGTAGTGTTCAATATAGATATTAAGTACCGGTTAGTAGAAAACTATATTTTGCATTCATTTTTATACCTATCTCCTGTAAGCATTTACTTTTGAAATGGTAATTGATGGGGAAGATATATGAAACCAAGTAACATTGAACATGTTTGCAGAAAGTTTGTGTTGTTAGTTCTGGTCAGTCAAACATCTTATTTCTATTTCTGTCCAAACTTTTTAATTAGCCTACTAATTGTTATAGATAGCATTTGTAAGGTGGTATGAGTGTCTATATTATCCTCAATATATGCCTGTATCTCCATTTGGCCATGAGACATCGACACTTGTCCAACTCCAAAAAAATTGATTGTTCAAACTTTTTGCAAACACCAAAGCAGACATTTTTTTTCCCTCAAGAGTGCAATATTTTGTTCATCAAACATCGTTGATGCGTACAATATTTACAATTTCAGTTGTCACTGCCTGAAGTATCACTACTACTCGGTTTGACATCAGCTATATGCCACCGTCTTCCTTCTGCATCTTTTGACTCAATTTCATCTTTTCTTCCCCTTTTATTCAACCTGCTAGTCATTATCTTTTCCAAGACCTTTTTGATTATGATTAAGATGCCATTCGAACTTTCCATGTCCTAGAATTCCTTTTTTTATTTTTCTGGTTGGGTGCCCACTGATCAGTAGCAGCTCCTTCAAAATTGATAGTGTAAATTTGTTACCCCACTAAATAGTTGGGAAAGTTTCTATTGTTTCCTTTTCACAGATTGCGCACTTTTGTTCTTGAGATCCATGTGAAATCCTTACCCTGAATTTAATTTCGATTCTGCATATGCTTTAAGTCACCACCCCTTGCTCATTACATTCTGCCTTTTCTCTTGCATTTTCTAAAGTTTGGAGCTTTCTATGCCTAAATCCCATTTATTTGAAGGCTTTTTTAGGGGGCTTGTAAAAATATGCACATCCTTTTCCCATTTCTGAGGTTTCTAATTGCATAGAGGCACCTAATGTTATACACACACACACACACACATATATACTCCATATATCTATTGTAACAATTAAAAGTAAAAGTAGTAATTGGAGCTGCTATGCTAGTGTCAAGGGGTTCCAGCATGAACTGGACTCCTCAAATTGAAGGGGCCTGCCAAATATTATTGTCCTAAATTTCAATACTTGAGTTTGCAGTTTTTGTCACGTCCTGCCCTCTTATCTTGACTTTTCCACTCGTTGCTTAGGCCTTTACTCTTATTTGAAGTTGAAGGTTATTATACAAGATTTGATAGTGGGGATAGTATTCATCTATTTGAAGGACATAAAGATAGTCATTCAGAGTTCTACCTTCCACTTATTTCCCCTTCTCTTTTAGTTCGACTGATTCAGCTTTCCTTGCAACTTGAGATTTAAAAGGGATTTCCCTTGGACTGCTCTTTTTATGGAGGCTGGTGGCAGTGGTGTTCTTGGTAAATCATGAACAAGGCCACTTCTACTGATGGCCCCATTAATCTCGCTGTTTTGACCTTTTGTTGTGGAGTTATAACTTCTAAATTCACAGTAGAATTTGAGGATTGATGGGGCTTAACTGTTCCTAAAAAACAGCTGTTATTTTGCAATGTATTTCAAAAGAGTGTCAAATCTTATTCCTGCCTTTTTTTCCTTCCGCAGTGGAAATTTTGTTCTTGTGAGATTTACAAAGCCGTTATTTGCTTAGCCTGAGGTTGAACTTTCATAAAGTTAATGTATTTCAAAAGGTGACGGAAATCGCAATAGTGTTTCACACCTATGCTAGGGATAGGCGCAAGACCTGATAGTTTTGGAATTCACCATGTATTTTGATTTTTAGAAATATTTGTGCGATTTATTTAGGAATTTTATTTTTGGTACTTCCTTACCTTTTGGAATTGACTTCACAGAACATTTTTCGTATCTAGGACTGGAACAAGCAAATTCTGGTTTTTCTCCAACCTTCTCAAAGTGTAACTACAGCCTTTCTTTATACACTTCATTTAGAGATTGTTTATTTTCCTTAGTTCTTTCTCCATACAAGCATCTTAGGTAATTCATAATGCTTGATCCTTTGATTACTAGGTGGTAGATGATGCGCGTTTCTGTTGTCTATGTCTATAAGTTGACAGACATTAGTAATGAACTTTGTCCCTTTCCTAATTCGATTGTATTTTCGGCATGCATTCTTCACCCCCTCCCCCTTCTGTGCTCTCATCTAGTGACTCCTAGTAGATTCTTTCATTTGCTCTAAGAGTTTAACACTTCAACTCCACAAATTCTGATTTTACCATATGTGTCAAGTTTTTTTGGTGGCATTTTGAGATTTCGCTTAGTGAGGAACTGTAGTGCTACCAGATTCATTTGTTTCTCCATTTTTGGATTCTTTATAAAAATATGTATGATGATTGTTTATTTATTTATTTTGTTTTTGGTGGGGATGGTCATTTGCAAACTGGAATTTTACTCTTAGAATTGCAAAAGATCGTGATGAACTTCATCTTTTCTACCCATGAAGGTATTTTATTATTAATAATAGCAAATTGATTCCAATTATTATTATTATTTTCTAAAATCATCTTAGTAAAATCTTGTTATTTGCATTTTTTTATTGCATGTACAATAGCCCTTCAACTCTCTTACATGATTGATTATTGTATCGGAAGAATTCTATTTAATATCTCACCCTCAATTCTGTGTTCTCGTGTATAAATCTATGGAGAAAATAACAATTTGAATAGAACTTGGAATCAATTGTGGGCAAAAGTTGTTGCAACCCCAATTATGCCAACCACGGGTTACAGTTTAGTAGGTTGTGGGACTTGCTTATGATTTCTTAAGCATACTTTTCTAGTCACCTATAATTGAATTTAATTGTACTGATTCTGAATTTAGTTTGCATGCACTTACTTGCAATTATTGAATTTTTTGATCATTTAAGCAATTGAGTTGAAGAGTCGGATGATGAAGGTGTCTCCGCAAGATTTTGGTCCTCATGGTAGCCACTTGCGTGAGCTCTATCACATGTACTTTGGTGGCTGTGTTGGGCAGTCATGCCTTGAAGCCATCTTGAACAACTTGCATTAAGGAGAATGCCTGAAGTCGTGATACGATCTTCTTGTCCATAACTGCAATTTTATACTAGAATGATCTCCTTATAAAAAAAATTCAAGTATGATCATCTAATCTGTTCAGAATTAATTATCTCTTCAAGATGACTTACCCTAGTGCTTTTCATGTTTGTCCTTCAATCTTTTCTACTTTCAATTTCTTTTTCCACAGTAGCACACATACCATTATTTATTTAGTCCTCTACCTAGTAAGGGTTCCCTGGAATTTTATCATGTTTTATATTTTTCGCTCCATTATTTCTTTTAGGGGCTTCTCATTTTATGAAGTCCTTCCTTCAGGTGTGTTTCTATAGTCTAATGTATATTTTCACTATTGTCTAGTGTTCAAATGTTGGTCATGGTTGAGATAGCATTATTGATAAGCTGTACGTATTGTTATCCAGTTTTATGGGCTAATAGCTTAAACATTTGCACACAGCTATATACTGATAATTACTATCATTTTCCTTGTTCTTTTTTTTTTTTTGTTTGGGGGGGGGGGGGGGGGTGTGCGTGTTTATGTGGGGCCTCACGTGTACTTTGTATGACTGGTAAAATCCTGAATATCTGCAATCACCCGCAAGTGACAGGCATCAGGTAAGTCCTGGGACTCGAACTAGAGACCTTAGATTTTATGATGTGCAAGGCCTCCTTTGAGCTATCCCATGCGGGTTTACTACAATTCTTTATTGTTGTTATTTTCATTTTAGTTTATTTGTGCCTCCCAACCCATTTATTACTCCTCCTGATTGGCATTTTTTCATCTCACTCCATCTATATAATGTTTTTACTTGGTTATCTTTTTTATTGTGTAAATCATGTAGATACCTCGCTTTGCATTCGAGAAATTCCCAGGATCTCAGCCAATACTGACAACACAGATGAAATCTGTTGGTGAATCCATGGCCGTAGGCAGAACATTTCAAGAATCTTTTCAGAAAGCAGTTAGATCATTGGAATGTGGCTACTCTGGATGGGGTTGTGTGCAGGTTAAAGAACTAGACTGGGATTGGGACCAGTTGAAGTACAGCCTTCGAGTCCCTAGTCCAGACCGAATCCATGCCATATATGCTGCAATGAAGAGGGGGATGAAGGTGGATGATATCTATGAGCTGAGTTATATTGATAAATGGTTCCTCACTGAGCTCAAAGAGCTGGTAGATGTGGAACAGTACCTCTTGGCTCGGAGTTTATCTCATTTGACAAAGGATGACTTCTATGAAGTGAAAAGGAGAGGTTTCAGCGATAAGCAGATAGCTTTTGCAACAAAATCCACTGAGAAAGAAGTTCGTTCAAAGCGGTTGTCTTTGGGCATTACTCCATCATATAAACGAGTTGATACCTGCGCTGCAGAATTTGAGGCCAATACACCCTATATGTACTCATCCTATGATTTTGAGTGTGAATCTGCTCCCACCCAAAGGAAGAAGGTTTTGATTTTAGGCGGAGGGCCAAATCGGATTGGTCAGGGGATTGAATTCGACTACTGCTGCTGCCACACATCCTTTGCCCTTCAGGTTTGTGCCTTCCTGTAACTGTTTAGGGGCTATTCCTCCTACCATACTCTTCTAGCAGTGTCTGGCAACCTTTTACCTTATTATTACTTGAACATGGGTTTCCTATATATGGAATTGCTTATTGACCTGGGCATCTGAGCAATCAGGCAACCAGCTGAAAAGCATTCCAATTCAATATATTTTTTTCTTCAATGATCAATTATCCAAACCGCCAAATGTTTTTATTTTTTTAAATGAACTGTCGATAGTGTTCTGACTATTCAGACCAGATAGTTGCATTTTCTGCTTCAGATAGGGGACTGAAAGTAGATTGATTCAATAAAATCTTATAGAAATGATCTTGTTGAAAGGACCTTTGTATCTAAATTGAAATGTAACAAACAATCTGGACTTTGAATCTGGCCTACTGTGTTCCCAATTGCTTACATACACTAAAATATTATTCAGGCATTGTACAGAAAGGGCATGTTGATATCATAAAAGAACATAATCGATGGTTAAGAGATCCATATTAATTCCACTTTCTTGTTTTTTGTTTCATTTTTTTAATGGATAACTGAGAATTTGTTCAAACATCAAGGGCCCATTGGAGAGTCAAGCGCATGCTAGTTGTATAAATAAAAACCTAGGACAGAAAAGGAATAAGTTAGCACACAGAGGCCCGCTGACTGTATGTTAAGGTGAAATAGTAGAATATATGCATTTACATTGACTTTTGCGTCTTGTTTTGCTCTCACATGGTTTTCTTTTCATGTTTATTTTATTTATCCATTGCCTTTGATTCCTTGATTCTTTGATTTGTTTATTTTTTTCTTTTATGCTCTATGCAGAAAGCAGGCTATGAGACAATCATGATGAATTCGAATCCGGAGACAGTATCTACAGATTATGATACAAGTGATCGTCTCTACTTTGAACCTCTGACAGTTGAAGATGTGCTTAATATTATTGACTTGGAACGACCTGATGGCATCATTGTGCAATTTGGAGGTCAAACCCCCCTAAAACTGGCTCTCCCCATCCAGCATTACTTAGATGAGTACAAGCCCATATGTGCCAGTGGGACTGGGTATGTTTGTATTTGGGGTACATCACCGGATTCTATTGATGCTGCTGAGGACAGAGAAAGGTTCAATGCTATCCTGAAGGAACTAGAGATTGAACAGCCAAAAGGAGGCATTGCCAAGAGTGAAGCTGATGCTCTTGCTATTGCAGCAGACATAGGATACCCAGTTGTTGTTCGGCCTTCATATGTGTTGGGTGGCCGCGCAATGGAGATAGTTTACAGTGACGACAAGCTGGTGACGTACCTTGAAAATGCTGTTGAGGTGGACCCGGAGCGTCCTGTCTTGGTTGACAAATATTTATCTGATGCAATAGAGATTGATGTTGATGCGCTCTGCTGATTCACACGGTAACGTGGTGATTGGTGGGATAATGGAGCACATTGAGCAGGCTGGAATCCATTCTGGTGACTCAGCCTGCATGATTCCCACAAAAACTGTTTCCTCTTCATGCTTGGACACAATAAGGTCATGGACTACAAAATTGGCAAAGAGGATAAATGTTTGTGGGCTCATGAACTGTCAGTATGCAATCACAGCATCTGGGGAGGTTTTTCTGCTTGAGGCTAACCCCCGTGCATCCCGTACCATCCCTTTTGTATCCAAGGCAATTGGGCACCCATTGGCCAAGTATGCTTCCCTTGTCATGTCCGGGAAGTCTCTTCATGAACTATGTTTCACAAAAGAGGTAATTCCGCAACATGTATCAATTAAGGAAGCTGTTCTTCCATTTGAGAAATTCCAAGGCTGTGATGTGTTATTAGGCCCTGAAATGCGTAGCACTGGTGAGGTAATGGGTATTGACTCTGCATTTGCAAACGCATTCGCCAAGGCCCAAATTGCTGCTGGGCAGAAGCTACCACTATCTGGCACTCTGTTTCTCAGCTTAAATGACTTGACAAAGCCCCAACTTGCCACAATTGCCCGAGCCTTTCTAGAACTTGGATTCAGAATTGTTTCAACCTCTGGCACAGCTCATGTTCTTGAATTAGAAGGCATTCCAGTGGAACGAGTTCTGAAAATGCATGAAGGACGTCCACATGCAGGTGATATGATTGCTAATGGGCAAATTCAGTTGATGGTGATTACAAGTTCAGGTGACACACTTGACCAGAAGGATGGACGGAAGCTGAGGAGGATGGCTCTTGCTTACAAGATTCCTATAATAACAACAGTAGCTGGAGCTTTGGCTAGTGCGGAGGCAATACAGAGCTTGAAATGCAGCACTCTCAAGATGATTGCTCTCCAAGACTTCTTTGATGTTAAGGAAACAAGGAGTAATAAAAACTTGCAGTCTGCCTCTTCCTTTCTTTGAATTTACTAGGAGTTTCAGTAAGCCTGTCTTCTTCCATTAGTCTTTTTGTAATGTTTTTCTAATTTTTCTCCATCAATTTTTTTTAGACAAAGCTTTTTCTTAGTTGTTTGTTTTTAGCATTTTTTGTTTTGACTTCTCATATTTTCTTGCATGAGTTGACAGACGTCAAGTTTAGCAACTTTCATATTTGCATTCGTTGTAGATTAAGAAGTGTAATATAAATATCTTCGATGTTGAAGCAATTATCCTCACCCGTAGCTTTTTTAGTTATATTTTTCTAACAAAAAAAAATCATTAGTTTTAGCTGTAATGCTTCCTAACAGAGGTTTTACCACTAGAAGCACTAGGCGGGCAATTTCCATTTCCCCCCTCCCCAAAATTTCAAATTTATTCATTACAATGCTATGGCTACTTAATTGTGCGCTGTGATTATATTTATATATGGATTGTCAATTAGTAAAAGCCCATGATTAAATATCTGTATCAAGTAGGATTCCAGACCTACTATTTGGAGCTTTCCCTTGAATTAACAATACCAAAATTCATCTCATTACATGACTTATAACCACCGGATTTGCGTACCATAAATTGAATGGATGGAATCTCAAATTGATATGATTTCTTGTATTCTTGATCTGATCTACAGGACTTTCAGTCGTCTTTTGTCATGCAGATAATGTGCAAGTGATGCATCTCTGTTAAGTAGTTCTTCGAAACCAGCAAATGAATCAAAGATCATAGAGTACTGGAAATGCTTTGCCAATGGGATCTCTGTTACTTGCGAGTTGATAACAATAAAATGGAGCTATCGGCCTATCAGGATGCAGGTAATAATGTCGATAATGATGGTTCACTGAGAAATGATGAGCTCTTAATGAGGAATGGACTCCTCCATGAATTCTGTGGACTGTCTAGTATGGGAGTCCTAAACATAGTGAGATGAATGTAAGAGCCTCCAAATTTTGCAGCTCATGAAGAGTAGGCACTCTTTTAACTTGTGATGAAACTTGAGCAGAGTTTCTGTGAGTGAGTGAGTCCAGAGATAAAAGAGGGTAGAGTAGAAGATACCATTGCTTTGGACTGGGTATAGATAGAGATGGGATCAAACAGCTCTTGTTGAAAAATGTGGTTGTTTCTAGCTCTACCCAGATGCACCAAAGTGTAACTGCAACCTAGATGAAGGATTGAAGCAAATTTGGTTGAGCTTGTGAAGGCTTAAGAAGCCAACCCACCAAGAAAAAACAGCGACGAACTCGCGTCAAACCTGCCGACATCAAACGGAAGACCTGATGGCATCCCAAACCAAAACCAGTAGAACCAAATCTTATTCCACAAGATGATTTTAGGGCTTCTACCTATTGGTTGCAAGAAGGGCACACATTTATGTGAGAAATTTTGAGGTGAAGCGGATCTGATGTAGTTGATCAATCATTAGACAAAAGTAATTTTTGTCGCCTTAAAATTATACAAGATGCACACATGATATAGTTTGATTGTTTGGTTTATGCACCTATTCACCCGAAAACTTCTTCATTTATGTGACTATAGAGTGATCTTTCAAGGTAAGTTGGTCCATTCGAGATGAAAAAATTTATCTTTTTTGTACACACGACTCTAATTCAAGTCGGTGCAAACTAGTATTTAGGATATCCTTCTTCCTCCCCCCATTGTTCGTATAAAAAAAAAAAAAGAATTGACATCTTTCAAGACTAACTCTAGGTGAAGGCCTTGTAGGAAAATGAGGTGTTTTGTGGCATGCGAAGTTTGCATATTTGACAGCATAGAATGGGAGAAACAACTAATTTTTACTTTTTTTAATTTTTTTTTTATTATAGACCTGCCAATCAGGATCTTTCGAAACATAGTTATCAATTTTGGATATGCAATTTCATTTCTAAGAATCGTATAGTGGGTAAAACATGGTACGTAACTTAAATTGGAGATCTCTTGAGGACATAATCCTTTATTCTCAATGTCTAACTAAAATATTGCACCAACTCTTCCAGAAGCCTGTGGATTTCCACTACTTATCTGGAAATTACTGAGAAAACAACTGATTCTGATTCATTAACTAAGCTCCAAATTTGTGATGGCTGTGCCGAAGCAGCCTTAGGAGAAAAGTATGTGATGTTGAAGACACACACACACACACACACACATATATATATTTACATATATGAGCTAAATACCAAAGCAATTTGATGGGAAGAGGCCAAGAAGTCCAATCTTTTCTCAAGTGTGGAAAATGTGGAAATGAACATTAACATTACGGAGTACTTTGTATGTACCGTATATAAAATTTGGAGGGCAACTGTATGTGTCTTTGCGCTGGGCTTGGGTTGGACCGTTGGAGTTTGAGATTGTTTTGATACATTCTTGCTTTCGTTGTTGTGGTTTTTCCGTTTTGTGTTTTCAACAATTTTTTCTTGGTTATTTTTATTTTTTAATGAATTCATAAATTTTGAAAATACAAAAAACTACTTTGAATTGTTTTCTAAAAAGAGACTGTTTTTAGATAAATTTTTTTTCAAAAACATCTTGCGAAATGTTTTGGATATGTATTTAGAAAATTTTTGTAAATCTATTTTGTTGTTGAGTTTCTTAAAAGTATATTTTAATTTTTTAAAATGTTTGAAAATGTGTTTAGGATATAATTTTTTAATAAAGTAAAAATATGTTTGGTTATGATTTTGAAAATAGTGAAAAAGATGAAAATGCATTTAGATTGTAAACTAAAAATAATTATTTAAGTTAATTTGTAAAATTAATTATGTCTCCTTTTATTAGTGTAAATAATTTAAAAAATTAAATTAATTTTTTAAATAATTTTTTGTTTCAATTATTTTTAATATGTACTTTCCACAATATCTATATTTTAAATATTTTTATTTTTCTTTAAGAAATCTTTTATTTGTTTAAAAAATATTTTTATAATTTATAATACAAGTTTTTGGTTTTCCCTGTCCATCTTTTATGTGATTTACTTTTTAGTTTGGAATCTGTGCCTATGTTTTAATTTCTTTTCAAAATTATGAAAATTATTTTCATGGTTGTTTTCAGAAAATTATACCAGGCAAACAGGTTCAAACTTGAGATTTGTGATTTTAAATCATCATCTTAATCAAATCAAACTTTGATGCTAGCATATGTGATTTAAAGAATCTGGTTTTTGTCATTAGAAAAAATTAAAATGAAAACATTTTCTCAAAAATTTAAGCTGGAGCATCTATCCACCACTGCAAGAATGATTACAAATCAAAGCATTTGAAATGCTGGAACATAAAGTCACGAATCTCATAATCCAAAATTATAAACCATCTCCTAATTTTTCTTTCTTTTCTTTTCTACCAAACAATAATGGGATTTGAATCATTTTCTTCTCTTTGTTGGTTAATAAACCAATTATTTATAACTAGTAAAAGAGAAAAAACGAAAAGAAAAGTAATAAACCCCCTTTTTTTTTTTATACTTTTTCTTTTATGAAGCACCATGTTTCTCGGATGTGAAAGGAGTAACATTTCGTAAGAGAATTTCCAGGGAAAAAAAGTTGTGGTTAGGAGTGGACTTCTGCACCCTTGTACTTATGATCTAGGGTACAGTGCCTTTTCTATTAGGGTATCTGTCCACGTTTTTGAAGTTGAACTAAGACATGACAATTTGACATGACCATTCGCGACTCGTTTTATCTCACTTTTAATGAAGTGAGTATGAAATATTTATAAATGTAGTTGCAATGGTATTAAAGTATGACTTTTAAAATTTTATTAAGTTTGAGACAGGTTTAAGAGATGGTTATTGTATTTTGATCTTGTCTTATTTATATATTAATTTATTTTATATATATTATATTTATCAATAAATAACATTATATAAAATTAGTTTTAAAATTTTTTATATCATATAATATATTTTTTTTCTTCTTGTATTAGTTATTTTGGTAAAAGAATTTAATTTACTTATCAAAATAAATTTTTTTTTACTTAATATATATATATATATATATATATGAGTTCGGGGTTGGACAAGATAGAATCAGGAAATATAAATATGGTCGGAATTGAGATTGAAGTAAATCTCTAAATGGGACGAGAAATATACATAATGTCGAAGTTAGGAAAAGGTCACTCTGTTTCAAACCTTTTCCGTTGTCTTTTTTACTCAAGACCGATATGACTTGTTGAAGTAGTATTTTTGACATTCGTTTTATATATATATATATATATATATATTACTTATAATACTTATAATAAAAAGTAAAGGTTTCGTCCAACCCTTGCTTTGTTTTTTTAGACTAATTCAGTATTTTGTCCCCAATTTATTAAATTGTTTGCAATATTTATTTATGAGTTATTTATTACTTTATTCTTATGTCGCGGACTTCTGATAAGTATATATAAATTCCTTGAATCATGTCGCGGACGTCTGATTAGTATATATAAATTCCTTGTACAACACCGATTCTTATTAGCCCCGTCTTTTACTATTACACTTAAATTATAGTTTTTTTTTTTTTATACAAAGAGAAATCCCGAGGCGTCAACTTTCGGGGCGGAGGCTAGGAGTGCAATTCCCTCCCCCCCCCCTCTTTCCCTTTCAAAGTATTAAAAATCTGTCTTTTTTTCTATATATTTTATAGAAATTCTTTTAAAAAATTTATGAGTTATCCTTTTAAAATTTTTAATATTTTTATAAAATATTCTTAAGTTTTAACTTTCGTATCCCTCAAGCTTAAGGTCTAAATTTGTCACTGTTTATGATGACATAATTTTTTTTTATTTTAATTTACTTATTGATAATTGTTGATCAGTCTAATTGACCTTTACATTATAATTATTTTATTTTAAAATAATTATTCAGTGAATTCATTACACGCATACGACAATTTTTTAATTATAGCATTTCGTGAAATCAGTTACAACTCTTATGGGTACATTGAATAATCCATAACTTGAATTTGTGAACATAGAAAAACCTCATAAAAACAGTGGTGGCAGATCTTCATATCTTTAATTTTGGACTCAAAAAACAGTGAGAATAAAAGTCACCCAATTGATATATATATATATATATATATATATATATATATGTTGAAGGGTTCAAATTGAAGATAGCTACAATATAGTTGTTTTATTGTTCTAATGGATGCTGCTGCTGGTCAAGCCAAACCTAACTCAACTATAGTAGTCATGACTTTCGTGAGACTAGGCATGACAGTTAATAAGGAAGATAACGACCCCGCGCATTGTTTCAAACTCATTGACGCACGCTGTCTAATCATTATTAAATTAAACTAATTGCAAAAATTTCTTTGTTTCCAAATTTAATTATTATTATTTAGATGATTGATGGAATTCAAGAAAAAAATTGGTGGGTACTGCTTGTTTTAGATGCCAGAATGATGGGAAGTAATGCTGTGAAAGTCATTGGATCATTTTTCTCGTTTGAGAATCTCTTTCCTTCTTACACTCCCGTCTCGAAGAGTAATTATGATCAATTATGTTGTTATATTCTAATAGATTATTTATTTTATTTTTTAATTTTTTAATATTATTATTAATTTTCTGTTGAAGTCTATCGTATAGAGATATTCCACATTAAATGGATGGATTTATAGATTTTGTTATAAACGTAATCGGTTACTTCCAATTATGTAAATCAATAGTTCATTGAAAGTTATAATCAAAATAAAACTTTGTTAAAATAAAAATAAAAAAATCATTTTCAGGAGCATGAATTTTGGTCGAGATTCGATATAGAACACAACATTAGCAGTAAGTTTTGATTAATCAAGGGTGTTTCATCCTACTTGGACAATGTTGACCTCAATCCAGAAGTTATCAAAAAAAGATTTAATTGAATTTTTGACAATAATTGTTATTGAGGTATTTTAGTAAAAGAATTTTGTAAATGTGATGCTAAACTGAATTTTCTCTTTCACCCTTTATATTTATATAGGGTGAGTTTAGGAATGAAAGTTGTAATAAAACACTGTTTTGAGGGGACAAACGCGCCACAACCAATAGACTTTATTCACTTTAAGTTTTAAAATTGCTGGGGGAGCTTGAAATTGCCAAAGTTCATGAGCACTTTGACAATTCGAATTAGCTATAATCAATGTTAGGACTTGCGCGCGGGTGAGAGAGGTTGAACACTTTCTCCGCCTAGTTCATTACTCAGAGAGAGAGAGAGAGAGAGCAGTCATTTTTCTTTCACAGTATTTCATTGCAGCCCAGACATGTCAAGCTCACAAATGTATTCTCCAATATTCTTCCATTCATTTTCTCCTTATGATTTGGAAGCTATCTTAATCCCTCATTCAACTTATTAAAGAATTATGATCCACTCATTTTACCATCTCCACTGATTTCGCTTGCCTAAAGTCTCATATATATATATATATATATGTGTGTGTGTGTGTGTGTATAAAGAGAGAGGCAGAGACTTTTAGCTAGCTAGATTACACTAAAGTGCTAGCGGTCTGAAAGGGAAACTGGTTGGCATAAAGACTAAAAGACCATCTCCGCTCAAAACCGTGTGGACCTGCTTGTAACCCACAGTAAACAGAAAATGATGGTCATATTGGCTTGGGTCAGTGATGCTCTAGAACCTTGAAAATCATCACTTATTTGTAGAATACATACACACAGACACATCATCATCATCCCTCTTTTTTCTTTTTTTAATGTAGAAGCTCAGCTGGCCATATATAATACTATGGGTGATCAGCTGGCACAAACCAGAACTTAATTGGTCATGCATGCAAGCCAATTAAGCACATTGATTAGGTATACAAAACTTAGGTTCACTTCAATTAATATTTAAAATCTTTGGTCAAGAATGTTTGGTCTTGGTCTTTGTCGTGGATATAATGCAAATTTGCAGAGGCTGAGCTGCCCCTATATTAATTCAAGAATTTCCTGTATGTATATATATATATATATATATATATATATATATATATCATCTATTAGCCGGATTGTGTTTTAAATGTAACGATCAAAATTAAGTAATATGTTGGTCAAGAAACCCAAAACCATATGGGCTTTTGAAATTAAATTGCTTCAACATCTCATTGATTAAGTGTACAACCAAACCCTACTTTTATAAATTAATTAGAGTACTAGGACGATTGAATTTTCTAAGGTTTCAATTGCGTATAAACAGCTGTGTGATGCAGCGTTTATGGGCGTGATCGTGACTGTGACTGTTTGACTAGTTAGAAATCGAAGGTGTTTTTTTTTTTTTTGAATTGTACCAAACTTGGGAAATTTATGAGCATAATTGGAGTTGTTGGTCTTATATGATGACTATATCACCAAATTACAAACTGTTTGCCTCCCTAACAATAGGGTATTTTTGTGCCCCAAAGTCTAATAAAAGAATTGACACTTCTCAGTCAAACATCAGAGGCTAATATCCGCTTGATAAGTGGTATGCACGAGATTTTTGTTCGGAAAGACTATTTTGATGACTTAAATTGTGATTTATAAATTATAATGAAATAATTTTATCATTGCACCAAGTTCAATGACTGGAGAGGCTAAAGTCAGCTTGGCCTTGTGAAATGACAGACATCAAATTCATTCTAGACTGGCAATAATCTTAAGTTTTTTTTTTTATGATATACATTTATAGTGTGTTAGTTTTGTAATTTCGTGCTAGTGCATTTAAAACAACATTAATTATATGAATGAAAGAAAATCATATTGATGGTATATTGACGTCAATGAACCAAAATAAAAGCGTCAATAGACTGCCATTTGGAACACGCAATGTGTGTTTATATATATACATGCATATACACAAACATATATAGAACCATAAAAATGACTTATGGGAAACATTCATGCAGCATAATGGTCCCAATCAAGGCTTGAGAAGCCACCACATCACATGGACTTCTTTATGCTTGAATTTTGGGCACGAGGCTGCTTGTGTCAACAAGCGACATATATATATATATATATATATATATATATATATATATCCCACTGAGTTTTTTAATGACCAATCACTAATCCAAGTAAATCCAACTGAATGAGTTTTTTAATGACCAATCACTAATCCAAGTAAATCCAACTGAGCATTGTAAGGAGATATATATATATATATATATATATATATATATATATATATACCCACGTCCACACGCAAAAGACTGTGTGTCAGAGAGGGGTCCAACCACATACATATCGATATTTTTTCTTAAAAGAGACAATAAATTAAAAATAAAGTGATTATATAAAAAAATGGGGTTGTGCTGTAGATATGGAGAAACATATCCATTCTTTTGTGTTAATTTGTGTATATAAAAATATAGATAATATACGAGATGTAGCAAATATATATATATACCAGTTGTTTTTTAGTTTGTGTATATAGAGAAATATATATATATATATATATATATATATATTTAAAAAATATAATTTAAGAGATATAACAAACAAACAAAAAAAAATAGCAATTGTTTTAACTAGAAGACTTACATCTTTACATGTGTATGTGTGTGTGTATATATATATATATATATATAGATATATGGATAAAGTGCACACATATATAAGCATTCTAATTGAAAATAAGATATATGATATAAGATATTATTGGTTAGATTTAAATTTTTTTTTTTTTTGGATATAGATATTTACTAGGCTTTTTTATCTTAGACTTTTATGTGTTAGACTTCTAGTAGCATTGTAGAGTTATAAAAATTTGGAGGCTTCTTTACAAATGAGACCTAAAGCAATTATTTTTTTCGCTTAATGACTTATACCACAAAGATAAGAAAAAAATTTTGGTAATAAAATAACATGAAGAAACTCTTTGATAATTCAAATTAGTTTTAAACATGTGATGAAAATGATATCATGATGATACTTTAATTTAAAATATATTTTATATGTCAAAATTTAATTTACATTATTATTAAATTTTTCGAAACTACCTTATCAAGGGACTTTTTTTCAAAGTTAAGAGGTTCTCCATTGGGCTAGTTAAAAAAACTAACCTAGTAGTTGCCACCTAGACATGTTAGTTGTTCTTGTATCATAAGTTAACGTTAACACCACTTTCCTTCTCCAATGTACATGTTAACTCCCCTTTTCGGTCCTACACTTTTTTATTGTTGTGACTATTGTGCCTCGTTCTACATTTCTCTCTCCTCCTTTTCTCTCTTTCATTTTTCTTCCTATTCTCTCACATGAAATATTTAAAAAGTATTTTTCTTATTCTTATAACTGATCAAAAAACTAACCACAAGAACACTACAGGAATCTCCACTATTAGCGACGCCCACATGCATCGCTAATAGTAAAAAACAGCGTTGCTAAAGGTATTTTGCGACGCACAATGTGCGTCGCTACCAATGCCATAAATAGTCGTGTTGCTAATACTATTAGTGATGCACACATCTCTAGTGCCGCTAAATGTAACTATTAGCGACGCACGTAGAGCGTTGCTAATAATTCTTCACATGTGTCGCAAATACTATACAAGGCCGCAAAGTGTGTCGCAAAAGACCACAATTAGCGACGCACACAAGTTGTCGCAAAAGACAAAAATTAGCGACGCACACGTGAGCGTCGCTAATAGTGTCCTTCTGTGACGACCTCTGTGTGGCTAATTGTGGTCTTTTGCGACGCCTTCTGTGCGTCTCTAATGATTGGTATTTAGCGACGCTTTCTTAGCATCGCTAATAGTGTACTACACTTATTTCTTTCCTTTTAGCGACGCATTTTGTGCGTCACTAAAAGTCTTTTTTTTTTTTTGAACCAATTTTTTTTGTTTTATTTGTATTTTTAGTCCTGTTTAAAACCGTATCAATCATCCTGATATACAGTAAATTCTAAGCATTCTGAAATGACTATTAAAAAAAATATATACATTCATATATATATGTTATACTAATTATGTACATTTATAAAAGTACAATTTAACAATAAAAAGAAAAATTAAAATTGTCTCAAAAAATGTAACTACAGCTGTCCATGAAAAGAAAAAAAATAAAAATAACAAGTTCCGATGCAAAACACGTAATTTTGGCAGCGTAATAATCCCAATCAATCTGAAATAAAGATCAAATGATATATATTAGAACAATTATTAAATATATATATATATGAACATAGAATGTGAATAGTTTTTTTTTGCATGCATAAATAGTAAGAACGGCATAAAGTAGCATAAGTTGCAAACCACTGATCCAAACCAAGTGCCGTAAGTTCGTGCAAATCTATTTTATCATTTGTGAGGTGTGTGATGGGGTTTCGGTGTAGTTAAGCTGATATCCGGCATTTTGGTTTGTCAAAACTCCAAAATAAGCCTTTTTGGAGCTGAAACTTGCACAAATATCAAACCGGGCATCTGAAATGAATGCCGTAAGTTTGTAGAAGTCTATTTTATCATTTTTGAGGTGTGAGATGGGGTTTTGATGTAGTTAGGTCGATATCCATCATTTTGGTCCTTCAAAACCCCAAAATGGGCCTATTTGGAGCTGAAAGTTGCATAAGTTTCAAATCGGGCATCCGAACCGAGTGCCGTAAGTTCGTGCAAGTCTATTTTATAATTTTTGAGGTGTGTGATGGGTTTCGGTGTAGTTAGGTCAATATCCGGCATTTTGGTCTGTCAAAACCCCAAAATGAGCTTTTTTGCAGCTGAAACTTGCATAAGTTTAAAACCGGGCATCCGAACCGAGTGCTGTAAGTTTGTGTAAGTCTATTTTATCATTTGTGAGGTGTCTAATGGGGTTTCGATGTAGTTAGGCCGATATTCGGCATTTTGGTCTGTCAAAACCCCAAAATGAGCATTTTTGAAGTTGAAACTTGCACAAGTATCAACCCGAGCATCCGAACTGAGTGCCGTAAGTTTTTGAAAATCTATTTTATCATTTTTGAGGTGTGTGATGGGGTTTCAGTGTAGTTAGTCTAATATCCGATATTTTGGTCTGTCAAAACCCCAAAATGAGTCTTTTTGGAGCCGAAACCTGCACAAGTATCAAACCGGGCATCCGAACTGAGTGTCGTAAGTTTTTGCAAGTCTATTTTATCATTTTTGAGGTGAGTGATGGGGTTTTGGTGTATTTAGGCCTATATCCGGCACTTTGGTTTATCAAAACCCCAAAATGAGTATTTTTGGAACTGAAACTTGTACAACTATCAAACCGGGAATCCGAACTTAGTGCCGTAAGTTTGTGCAAGTATATTTTATCATTTGTGAGGTGTGTGATGAATTTTTGGTGTAGTTAGGATGATATCCGACATTTTGGTCATTCAAAACCCCAAAATAGGCCTATTTGGAGCTGAAACTTGCATAAGTTTCAAACCGGCCATCCGAACCGAGTGCCGTAAGTTCGTGCAAGTCTATTTTATCATTTTTGAGGTGTGTGATGGGGTTTTGGTGTAGTTAGGCCAATATCCAGCATTTTGGTTTGTCAAAACCCCAAAATGAGTCTTTTTGAAGCTGAAACTTGCATAAGTTTCAAACCGGGCATCCAACCGAGTGCCGTAAGTTCATAAAAGTCTATTTTATCATTTTTTAGGTGTGTGATGGGGTTTCGGTGTAGTTCGGCCGATATCCGACATTTTGGTCTGTCAAAACTCCAAAATGAGCCTTTTTGGAGCTGAAACTTGCGTAAGTTTCAAACCGGGCATCCGAACGGAGTATTGTAAGTTCGTGAAAGTATTTTTATAATTTTTAAGGTGTTTCAAAGGGGTTTCGGTGTAGTTAGTCCAATATCTGGCATTTTGGTCTGTCAAAACCCAAAAATGAGCCTTTTTGGAGCTGAAACTTGTATAAGTTTTAAATCGGGCATCAAACCGAGTGCCGTAAGTTCGTGAAAGTCTATTTTATCATTTTTGAGGTGTGTGATGGGGTTTCGGTATAGTTAGGCCGATATTCGGCATTTTGGTCTGTCAAACCTCCAAAATGAGTCTTTTTGGAGCTGAAACTTGCATAAGTTTCAAACCGGGCATCCGAACCGAGTGCCGTAAGTTCGTGCAAGTCTATTTTATCATTTGTGAGATGTGTGATGGGGTTTTGATGTAGTTAGGCTGATATCCGGCATTTTGGTCTATCAAAACCCCAAAATAAGCCTTTTTGGAGCTGAAACTTGCAAAAGTATCAAACCGGGCGTCCGAACTGAGTGCCGTAAGTTTGTGCAAGTTTATTTTATAATTTTTAAGGTGTGTTATGGGGTTTTGGTGTAGTTAGGCCGATATCCAGGATTTTGGTCTGTCAAAACCCCAAAATGAGCATTTTTGGAGCTGAAACTTGCATAAGTTTCAAACCGGGCATCCGAACCGAGTGCCGTAAGTTCGTGCGAGTCTATTTTATCATTTCTGAGGTGTGTGATGGAGTTTCAGTGTAGTTAGGCAGATATCCAGCATTTTGGTCTGTCAAAACTCTAAAATGAACCTTTTTGGAGCTGAAACTTGCATCCCTATGAAATTAAATAAGTTCGTGCAAGTCTATTTTCATATGTGAAGTGTCATGAAATTTGTAGGCCGTTAGGCCAAAATCCTTTTTTTTTTTGGTAACATTTTCTATAAATAATAAATGTACCAAATTAAATAATTTTAAAAACTTACCAAGGTTGAGCAGAGCCTCCCTGCTGGCTGAGGATCGTCTTCATAAGAGCTTCTAGCTGGGCCTGCCGCTCCTTGAGCTCTGTCATCTCAGCCTTCATCTCTACATTCAGTCTCTTCAGCTGCCTCAACACTCTAGGTGGTTGCGTGAAACTTAACATTGCTCTCGACGGTAGAGAACGATGTTGTCGGCTCCATCCCACTCCCTAAGCCACGCACATATCTGCGCCTCTTGTCCCAGAACAGTCTCTTGTATCTGGTTATCAGTCAGGCGGTTGCTCACCCTCAGGGGTCGACTGAACACGCATCTCGACCATCTCCTCATAAAAAAACATAAATATATGTTACTACTTTTAAACATTTTAGATTAATATTAAATTAGTAATAGTGGTGTATAAATATTTTCTAACTTACATAAAGCCGCTGAGCTTCAGGCCCAGTCCAACCCTTCTGGGATTGTAGTGCGTCCTCTGCCACAACTCAATGGGGCTGGGTGGTGCACTGGTCTCCTGGTCTCGCTGCAGCAAATAAATAGTAGCTTGTGAAGATTGATTTCATAAATACATTATATAATAAGAAATTGATACATTTATTAACTTACCATCTCATGCCTATACCTAATAAAAGAACGTAATCCACCATAGTGGGTCAACTTTTGCTTGCTTCTGCTCTCGCTATTTTTCTTACTAAATTCCTAAACTTGGCCAAAATAAAGAATGTTAGTATAAATGACAATGATTCATCATACAACAAAAGTAAGTTTAACAATTTTTACCTGGAATGCATTACTAGCGAACCGGTCGCATAGTAACATCCAATCCTCCTTCACCACCCCCCTGTAGGGTCATCACGAGGCTCTCTACCTGCTTCTACCTTTGCCTCGTAGTGTATGTGGAGCTTATGTTGATAGTCCCTGAAACGGGTTCCCAAGTAACGGTCTACTGCCTTCACGACATGAGGCAGGTGGAGATCGATGTCAAATTTCTCCTGTAAAAACATGTCATTGTCAAAACATTACAGCATAACATATGTTAAAATTTAGTTGAACACAATAATAAAAGACATACCTGGATATGCGCATGAATATCCCATCTCTCCGCGTTAGTGACCTGACTCCAGTCACTAATATAGAGTGGGGCGCGTAGCCGGAAAATGATGTCGACCTCCGTAATGAACTGCTGTACCCACCCAGCAACGGGTTTCAGCAAGCCCGAAGGTATCTCAATCCGAAGGGGCGCGCCCCCCGTTGCCTCCATCTGAACCTGCAAGTTGCGATTCTTCGACTTACCGCGCCCTTGTCTAGGGGCGGTGGTCGAAGCTTTAGAAGAAATAAAATAGAAACAATTAGTACCATATTTATATAATAATTAATAAAAATAGAAACTATGCATACCATCGACGGCAGGATCGATCGACCTTACAGATGAGAGGGAAGGGGTTGATGGGTCCTGCATAACTGCGTGTTGCCGTGAACCTAGTCCAACCATATCTACAAATAAAGTTTAAAAATAAAATTGTTTCTATTTAATCATAAAAATTAAAATCCTGATCGAAGTAAAAATGATTACCCATTACATCATAAAATTGAATATCCTATTACATTGTAAAAGCCGAAAACCATTACACTTGATACTAACACATGTAACAACTATTACAATTATTCAAAAATTATACATATATATATATATATCTATATTTAAATATAGTTTTTGACAAATAAATATTTTTTTTAACTAATCCCCTTAAATATAGTTTAATTTATTTATTCCCTTTAGTAAAAATTTATAGTAAATATTATAAATATTATTGCAATATACTGTTTTTGTTAATAAAAAGAAAAAATCTCACTTTCGTATCTAACTTTTGTTTATGCAAATTGTACCTAAGTAGGGAATGAAATTGGACCTAAAAATTTAAGGGTCAAACTTAATTTGAATATTTTTTTTAACATAACGTGATAAAATTGTCATTACCAAAAAAGAAAGACCAGTTGAAAACTTCTAGAAACTTATTTGCATCACTAATAATAGAATTTTGCCTAGACGTTTTCTAGCATTTCTATTATTGTGTTTTTTTTTTAATTTAATTTTAAAAGGAATTTTTTTGTGAACAAATAACCTATTATAATTTTCAAGAACCATCATACCAAATGTTTGTGTTCTCAACCAAAATCATATATTTCTTTCCATTCTACAATAATTTGAATTTAACATAAAGTATTTAAAAATTGTAGTAAAAAATATGTTAACATTACATGCAATTATCTCAAAATAAAATTGTTTACACTCTAATTCAAAATCAAAGGAAATCTGAAGAATCCGAAGACCATATAGCAAAAAATATGAAAATGATCAAATTAAGGAGTAGGTTGAAAAGGAAACAAATGGAATACATGAGAAAGATACTTTTTTGTTTTCGCAATAGATGGAAAAAGTAACTTCCAAGTAAGCTAAAATAGGATTCACAAGAAGATCGATCCAGAGAGAGAAACCGAGCGACGGAGAAAGAGCGAGCGTCCGATCCAAAGAGAGAAACCCAACGTCCGATCCAGAGAGAAACCGAGCGACGAAGAAAGAGCGACCGATCGGAGCTAATCCACCGATCCAAACCGAGCGTGTTAGGGATCGTGTTGGAGAGAGAGAGAGAGAGAGAGAGAGAGAGAGAGAGAGAGAGATCAAATGCAAAACAAAGAGAGCGCAGATCGATTTGACAAACAGATGGAGTGATTTATAAGGGCTTATTAGCGACGCACTATGTGCGTCGCTAATTACATGAAAAAACGTCACCGTTTTTTCTAACCACCCTATTTACGATGCCCACGTGCGCGTCGCCGATATTAGCGACGCCCGTGTGTGTCAGCCAATGGTGAAGTGTGCGTCACTAATAAATTCACGCCTTGATTTTTCCCGTGCCGTTCATCAAATTTTTTATTACTTTTTTCCTCCTATTAGCGACATACATCTGTGTGTCGCTAATAACGAGCGTCGCAAAATACTATGTTTTTTTTGTTGTGTAACTTTAAACTTAACATATGACAAGTGGAATTCATGTTTAATATTTATCTTAACCTGTCTATTAGAACAAATTTTTTTGTTCATGGACCAACAACTGACACTAATACATCCATCGTGGATGCTCTAACAACTTAGATTTCTCTCTCAGTTGGAAAACTGGAGTACCTTGGATTACTCTAGACAAAAGGATATATAACAATGTATTATAAGGTAATGATTTATTAAAGGAAAAAATCTCAAGGTGTAGCTTAGCCTGGAAAAGATTTGAAGGGTCATTTCTAAGATTTTCTCTTTCAGTCTTAACGCTAGTCTCTCAGGTGTTAACATAATACGTTAATAAAATGAGTCTTAAGTGATTAGACAAATCATATCCAGAATTTAGTATAGGTTCGAATTCTTATCACTATGACAATTTGCGAATTAACCTTATACACGTTAAAGCCGGTTCATGCCAAACCTACCAAAAAAAATCTTTCTTAGGGTCAAACCACATTTAGCCAAAGCAATTCAGTTTTAACCAAACTATTTATGCCTTCCTTAACACAAGCAACATTGAAGTCTTCAATGTATGTATGGATGTTTTATTTTTTGAATCACGCTCTGTAATTTAATCTAAGTATCTAGTGTATAAAGATTATGTTAATATTCAACTAGCCTAACAATTACAATTTTTATGTAAATTATTATTTTTCTCAAAATAAAGTTTGATGCATTTCATACTAAAAAATCTCATAAAAATATAATCATTTAAACTCGAGATTTCACCAATAAAGCTAACTTGAAGAGTGAATATTTTTGAAGGGAAAATGATTAACTTTTTTATAATAAAGTTGTAATATTTTCAAATGAGAAAAAAGGGTAGAAATAAAACTACAAATAAGAAGCCCTCATTGTGTTTTTTTTTCATCCTAATAAAAAATTGGATCCCATCCAAGAAAAAGAATATGAAAAAAAAAATGATAACCCTGTTCTCACTCTAAAATATATATCTAAATTCTTAAAAAAAATATTATTTTAATAATTAAAAGTGTAAATATATGTGAAAGGGTGAGAATAACATTTTTTTTTTTAAAAAAAAAAATGGAAGATGTCACAATCCTAGATGGCAGCCACAGAGTTGAGATAAGGTTTTTTATTTTCTAATTCCATGCGCCAAACGAGCTGACCAGCTCTCCACCCAACCCGACCCCACCACTTCCCTGTCGCTGTCAAATAATCGCCACGTCATTAGCGTTCGTTAAAAGAGTAGGAAAACTACTGTCGCAGTGGTGGCAGCATGAGTATGGCCGATAACTCGCCGAAGACACGGCGGCTTCCGCAGAGCGAGTCTACTGTAATTCGTACAGGCGTTCTTCTGTTAAGAATCCTACTTGTAGCACGCAATCAAACCGAGCGTGGCTTGCACGTCGCGTAAATGCTACCCTCCCCCAAGTCGGCAAGGAGATGCACGCACTATGGAGTTGAACCGTTGAACCGTGGGGCAAGTATTTCTCAGCACGCCCGTTTCACATGACTTTTAGGATTTTTTTGGTTGAAAATTCATACTCCGACTCAAGTCCAAGAAATCTGGAGAGAGAGTTTTTGTAGTATAATTAGGATTTAGGTCGGCTAAATTATATTAATTTCTTTTAATATTTATGATAATTATATTAATTTTTTTATTAAATTTTTAAAATTATATTGATATTTTTTATTTTATTCGATAATATATAGATATTTTTTCGGTTAATTTTTTTCTTCAAAATGTTAAAATTATCATTTTTATTTATTTATTTTTACAAATTTTTAATTTTGACTAATTTTTTCTAACTTTTTCTAAATATTTTTTTAATATTTTATTTAAAAATAAACTTAAAATAAATAACTTATTTTTAGTTTATATAAAAATAAATTTAAGATTTTTAACAATAATTATTTGAAAAATGAAAAAAAATTGGTCAAAATTTTAAAAATTGAAAAAGAAATATTAAAGTAGTAACTTTGTTATTTTGAAAAAAAAAATTAACTGGAGAGATGTATATGTAGATTGTCAATTAAAACAAGAGATATCGATATAATTTCAGAAATCTAAAAAAAAATTAATGTAATTATCATAAACATCATAATAGATCAATGTAATTTACCTAAATATTTCTTTTCATATTTTACCCTTCATGCCTGTTCATATTTATGATATTTTTTGCAGGAGATTTCATTGTCCCATTAAAATTTTAAAACATATATGTGATGATCGATACAACTTTAAGGGTATGTAAAGTTATAAAAGGTAAGGTAGGAAGAGGAACTCATCCGGAAAAATTTCATCAACTCTCGAGTCCTTCGACAATTACATAACTTTTTTTATTTTTATCCTTTGAGCTAATTCTAATCTCTTATTTTTTTTGAGTTTAAATGGTAGATCAAGTTGTCACAAAGAGGAAATGACTTAGTCTGATATGCATAAGTTAGATTAGGATACACCCTTACTGATTTATAAAAAAAATAGTATAAAGATTATTTTTTCGGACAACATTCTTCATTAAGGTTGTTAGGGTTTTAATTATTTTTTATATGATTAAAATATTATTATATTATATGACCTTCATTATTTTTTTTGAGATCACATATTAGGTTCTTGTAATTATCAGATATAATAGAGGATGTCAGTATAATTATTTTCAAGGATGAAACAGTAAATTCATATTTTTGTTAACATCTATCTCCCGACAATTCTGACAAGGAAGATAGTGAAATATGAGATATCACAAGAGAGGTTTTCTATAATTGTCAAATATCTTATGAGAAACTAGTGTAATTATTTTATCACGGAAGTATTTAAAAAATGAAAAAAAAATATTGAAAATACAATAGAATAATTAATATATTTTTTATAAGCATGCAAATTAATTAGGAAATTCCATTTGTATGAGCTAATTTGAAAACAAAGACTATCAACTGAAGGAAGGTGATTGAAGTTGTGTTTTTTTTAATTATAAAAATGCACATAAAAAAACACTATCATTTTTTATTGAAATTTAAATTAATTTTTGAAATGTCTTTGAAAAGGATTAAGAATTTTTAAACTTTCATGGTAGGAAATAAGTTGGGTGATTGAAAGATGATTATCGTTATAACAGATTTTCATTCAGTGAGTATGCGTTCCTTTTTCATGAAAAGTGATTTTTTTTTTTTTAATTTAACTTGTTTTCCCTTAATTTTAATTAATGTATTGACATGGGACTTGAACTTCATAAATAATAGAATCATCTGATCTAACTCGAGAGACAGGGCCCTTTAATTTGACTTAGGCCATTTTTTTTATTATTTTTGAAGCTAAAGTTTAGATAATCCTAAAATGACTAGCATGTTTTAAAAGCCCTTTCAATAAACAAATATTCTTTCTTGTCAATTAATTTTTAATTAGTTACACAATGGGAGTAATTCACCTCTTAGTGTTATTTGGGATTGTTTCTTTGAGTTAAGTAGTATTAAGCCCTTCAAAAAGATGCTAAATTATTATAGGGTACATGCTTGATCATTTTTTTAAGTGTAGAGTCCACTTTATTATTATTATTATTATTTTTGACTTGGGATTTATTTTGACGAGATGGTATAAACCAATTTTTGATATATGATATTTTTATCCTTATGTTTTTTCACATAACAATGATAGGGCAATCAAACCCTTTGTGATGACAGTGAAACTTTGACACAGTTTCAACTTTGGTGGTGGAATCGATGTATGGGTGATGGTGATAAATAGGTTTTTTACCCTTCTTTGTTACCCTATAACTCTAGGGTTTGAAAACTCTTCACTATGCATCTTTGAGTAGCGATTGAGAACAGAGCTTTAGTGGCAATAATGGATGATGATGGTGTCGAGGCCGGTGATGACCATATTCGACAATGGAGATCGTATTGAAATTAAGGGGAAGGTTGAATGAAGATTCAATCTATACAAGTCCTGCAAGGCCACTATAAAATTCTTCCCCATAAGCAAAAGCTTGCAACAGGTTCCCCTCCCATGAAATCCTACATCGCTTAGAACAAAAGTTTTTTGATTCCCAATTCTTCCACAAACAAGTCTGAGAGAACCTTTCCATTACAAACCTTTGAGTTGGTTCCCCTCCTACGAATCCTTCCCATTTGAAAGTAAAATTGTCGGCACATATATTTTTATTGAGTTTGTGAGAACTAATTTGATTTGTGAGCCTTGTTGGAAAATTTATGGCATTTAGAGTACGAAATGTGAGCAATTAAGATGTATTTTTTTGGTTCAAACCTTGTCCAATGGCGTATCAAACCTACACAAAGTATAGAATATTTCCATCTAAGATCCAACAAAAAGAAAGAAATGATGAATGAAGTTGCAAAACTATAAAATTTTACAGTTTGGAAAACTATAAAATTTTACATTTCTCACACATAATGATTTTTAATCACCGTAGTTTAAAAGCTGGATTTTTTTTTAAAAAATGTCTACTTACATTGAAAGTATTTTTTTAGCTTTCAACATGTGGTACAAAAGTTCAATAAATTTAATGACAATTGAGAATTTTCTCAAATTTTATGAAATTGTAAAATTTGACAGTTTTCTTAGGACGAAATTTTACTATTTTGGGCCATCGTTTTTTTCTTTTCAAAATTTCATATTCAATATGAATCTTGTTTGATAGATCTCGATTCTTAAAGTACAAATATATAGATTTTATTAAATATAGACCTATAATTTATAAGTTATTGAATTTTGAAGTTTGTAAAATTTTCTTGAATAAGTTTCCTGATTTCAGGATAATTCAGCTGAAGGAG
Source organism: Nyssa sinensis (assembly GCA_008638375.1). NCBI lineage: Eukaryota > Viridiplantae > Streptophyta > Magnoliopsida > Cornales > Nyssaceae > Nyssa > Nyssa sinensis. The sequence continues at coordinate 14,753,441 of CM018031.1, forward strand.
AGGCATTTTAGTCATAAAATAATTAGAGAACTTGTAGGGCTAATATGTTTGGAAGTGAATCCGGTTATAATTTGCATGCTTTTTTTGTGGACTTTTGAGGGAACGACCCAATTTATTTTTGTGTATGTTAAAAATAAAATTAATTTAAAAATAATTTTTAAAACTTGACCAAGCAGCCAAAAATGTTATGGGAACAACTTTTACAAAAAAAAATAGAAGTATAGTACAAAAATTGCTTGAAATGGACTTTATTCATAACTTCTCCAATCTTGTATCGGTGCGAATAGGCTTCCCAAAAAGCCAATTTGTCGAGGTCAGCACCGAATGAAGGGAATGACTCTAATGTTATGTTGGAAAAACTTACTTCTTGGGTTGCAAGTGGGTAAAATCAAATGCGAGGACCCTCGGGAGGGGGGGAGGGGCCTTTTCTCAACACATCTCCACTAGACTCTCGAAAAACTCTTTTCAACTTTTTTTTTATCCATGTAGTACTATGTGAGCCAATTAAATCAAGTTGGTATAGTTTTAGTAGGACATTTTAATTTGAGTCCTAGTAGTGGTAGGATTTGCCATATTTTATCCCAATGGGATTAAGAGTCTTTATCCTAGTAGAAGTGATATTATTAATTTAAATAGAATTAGAAATTCTAATTCTATTAGGATTAGACATATTATATATATATATATATGTAAGGATACATGTGGGCGTGTGTGAGCCAAGCTTTTGCCTCAAGCCCTCCAACCGCACAAAGGTGGTTCTGTTTTTTTAATTAACGCTATGTAGCTACTGTTCAAATTTCATGTGAATAACAGTTTTTTTTTTCGTCATTTTCTCTTTGGTCATCTATTTCTTTATTCTTCAGTCCTTTTTTATTGTAGCAGAGGATTCAACTATTTAATAAAGATTTTTGTCTCAGCCATACAATACTGGTATATTTTTTTTGTTGATTCTAACAATTGGTATCAGAGCCTGTGGTTTTTTTTTGGTTCGTAAAGATGTCTTCACTTATTTGTACGGTTTACAAATTTGATGGGAAATCTCCTTTTCATATTTGGGAGAGTTCGATGATGACCTTTTTTTATTCAAGTAGTTTGACAATAAGGTTCATTAAGGAAGAGCTTGCACAAGATGCAGACGGGCCAACAAGGTAAGTACACTTCAAAACTTTAAATTGTATTCATCAAGTTTTAGATATTTCTGTTCTTAGTAAAATTGCTCATGTTCAGTTTGCAAAACAAGCATGGGATATTCTTAAAAAAATATATGTTAGTGTTGATAAGGTGAAAAATGCTAGATTACAAAAAATGCATAGAGATTTTGAGTTGTTGCAGATGGAAAAATCTAAAACTATTTCTGATTATTTTTCACGGACTGCGTCACTTGTTAATGAGATAAGGACTAATGGTGAAGAAATAGCAGACCATCAAATAGTTGAAAAAATTCTTCGAAGCTTAACACTGCGGTTTGAATATAAAGTAACTGCTATTGAAGAGTCTGCTAACTTGGTGTCCATGACAGTGGATGAATTACAGGGTTCGTTGACCATTCATGAACAACGCTTGAATGAGAGATCAAAAAAGTCAATGGAGGAAGATTTGCAAGCTCAATTAAATTTAAAGAATGAAAAAGGCGAGTCTCAGAATAATGCAAGATTTAATCAACGTTTTCAAGGCTACCAGAACAGAGGGCAGAATCACAACAATGGAGGAGGCAGAGGCAATAATGGGCAAAACAGATCTAGTGGAGGGAGAGGCAAAGGCAACCAGTGGCAGAACAACAATCAGTGGCAGAACAATAATCAGTGGCAAAATAATAATTGGCAGCACAGACCAGTCCAAGGAAGAGGGGATGGTAACAATTCTAATCCACAATCTCATAAATCCAATATTCAATGTTTTAATTGTGCCAAGTTTGGGCATAAAAGGTCTGATTGCAGACTAGAGGCCGAATAATAGAGATCATCAAGCTAATGTTGCTAAAAATAATCCTGGTAATAATAATAAAGTAGAGACCGTGTTATTGGCTTGTAATGTTATGGATAATGATGATAGTGCTAAGTGGTATTTAGATACTGGCTGTAGTAATCACATGTGTGATAAGAAAGACATGTTTTCTGATTTGGATGAGTCTGTTCGATCAGAGGTAAAGTTTGAAAATAATTCAAAGATACCTGTGATGGGTAAAGGTAGAATAGTAATTAGATTAAAGAATGAGTCTCACAAGTATATTTCAGATGTGTTTTATGTACCAGGTTTGCCACAAAATTTGTTGAGTATGGGGCAACTTTCAGAAAAAGGTTATGATATGCAAATCCACCATGGAGTTTGCACAATCAATGATGATCGTATGAGGCTAATAGCAAAGGTAAACATAACTCCAAATCGTTTATTTCCATTGAGTATTAAATGTGAGAATTTACCTTACTTTAGTTCTATGATTGATGATGATAGTTGGTTATGGCATATGCGTTTTGGGCATGTAAATTTTGGCAGTTTTAATTTCTTGCTAGAAAACAATAGGTTTCTGGTTTGTCTACTATTGATATTCCAAATAGAGTTTGTGAAACTTGTGTTATGGGAAAAAAAACATAGAGATGTTTTTCCTATAGGAAATTCATGGAGAGCCAAGAGGTCTTTGGAGTTGATACACTCAGATTTGTGTTCAGTGAAGGTACCTTCTAATGGTGGCAGTAGGTACTTTATTACATTCATTGATGATTTTAGCAGAAAAGCATTGGTTTATTTTTTGCAACATAAATCTGATGCTTGTGATACTTTTAAAAAATTCAAGGTCTATGTTGAAAAGCGAAGTGGATTTCAAATTAAAACTTTGAGAATTGATAGGGGTACAGAGTATCTTGTTTGTGATGATTTTTTGGAGAAACATGGTATTAGGCATTAGTTGACTGCTAGATATACTCCACTAGCAAAATGGAGTGGCGGAAAGAAAGAATAGAACTGTTATGGATATGGCTAGATGCTGTTGAAATTTAAAAATTTGCCAAAAGGATTTTGGGCTGAAGTGGTTGCTTGTGCTATTTATATTTTGAGTATGTGCCCTATTAGAAGTGTTTCTAACAAAATCCCCGCAAGAAACTTGGAGTGGACATAAACCTGTCATTAAACACTTAAGGGTGTTTGGATGCATTGCATATGCTCATGTGCCAGATCATCTCAGAAAGAAACTTGATGATAAAGGTGAAAAATATATTTTTATTGGCTATCGTCAATTGTCAAAGGCTTACAAGTTGTATAATCCAATAACAGAGAAGGTGATTATCAGTTGTGATATAACTTTTGATAAGCAAGGGTTTTGGGATTGGTCTCAGAATGATCAAATCTAGCCACCTTTAATTTTTAATAATGCAGATCCGCAGATTGAAGTATAGAGTGAGCCTCAGATTAGTGATCCTCCATCTTCAGATGTGTCATCATCTCATGCAGAGCCCTCCAGGCGTCCTCAATGCGCCACTTGCCTGCTCGCTTACAGGATTATGTTGTTCGTAGTGATAATGAGCCAACTAATGAAGATTTGGTAAATTTTGCTTTATTTACAAATTGTGATCCAGTGACTTTTGAAGAAGCCCTTTCATGATGATCATTGGATTAAAGCCATGGATGATGAAATCCATGCAATTGAAAAGAACTACACATGGCAACTTACTACTATTCCTAGTGGTAAGAAACCAATTGGTGTGAAGTGGGTGTACAAGACAAAGTATAAGCCTAATGGTGAGGTAGATCGCTTTAAAGCAAGATTGGTGGCTAAAGGTTACAAACAAAAGCCCGGTATTGATTATTTTGAGGTGTTTGCTCTTGTTGCTAGACTTGATACAGTTCGTATGTTTGTTTCTCTTGCTGCTCAAAATAATTGGAGAATTTTTCAAATGGATGTTAAATTTGCGTTCTTGAATGGTATACTTAAAGAAAAAGTTTGTGTTGAGCAACCTGCCGGCTATGTGATAAAAGGACATGAAAACAAAGTCCTTAGATTGAATAAGGCCTTCTATGGATTGAAGCAAGCGCCTAGGGCATGGTATACACGCATTGATTCTTATTTTGTTGAGCATAGTTTTGAGAGATGTCCTTGTGAGCATACTTTATATGTCAAGTCTAATTCACAAGGTGATATTCTTATTAGGTGCTTATATGTTGACGATTTGATATTTACTGGCAATAATCCAAGTTGATTTCAGAATACAGAGATGCTATGATAGCTCATTTTGAAATGACAGATATGGGACTAATGTCTTATTTTCTTGGCATTGAAGTTGTTCAAACAGATGGTGGAATTTTTATTTCACAGAAAAAGTATGCTAGTGATATTTTGAAAAGGCTCAGGATGGACAAGTCCAATTCAATTTTGACTCTAGTTGAGGAGAGATTGAAATTGGTGAAAGATGGTACAGGTAATCTTGTGAATCCAACCTACTTTAAAAGGTTGGTAGGAAGTTTGAGATATTTTACTTTTACTAGGCTAGATATTGTGTTTGGTGTTGGGTTGATTAGCAGATTTATGGAGACTCCACATCAATCTCACTTGCAAGCTGCTAAACGGATTTTGCGATACATTTGAGGTACACAAAGTGATGGTATTTTTTACTCATCCTCTAACAGTTTGGAGCTTGTTGGATATACAGATAGTGATTGAGCAAGTGATACTGAGATGCGAAATAGTACTTCAGGATATGTCTTTCATCTTGGTTCTGGTGTATTTTCTTAGTCTTTTAAAAAGCAGCAGGTTGTTGCTCTTTCAACAGCAGAGGCAGAGTACATTGCATCAGGGAATACTGCTGCTCAAGCAGTTTGGTTATGACGGATGCTTGGTGTTCTACAACACAAGCAGGATGGTTCTACAACAATATTTTGTGATAGCAAGTCAGCTATTGTGTTGACGAAGAATTCAGTTTTTCATGGGAGAAGCAAGCACATTGATATCAAGTTTCACTTCATTCGTGACTTGGTGAATGACAAGGAGATCCAGCTTAAATTTTATCCTTCTGAAGAACAAGTTACAAATATTTTTACAAAGCCACTCAAAACAAATTCTTTTTTCGAAGTTGAAGAAGTTACTTGGCATGGTGAAACTTGAAGACCTTGGTTTAAGGGAGGCAATGTGAGCCAATTAAACTAAGTTGGTATAGTTTTAGTAGGATATTTAAATTTGAGTCCTGGTAGTGGTAGGATTTGCCATATTTTATCACAATGGAATTAGGAGTCTTTATCCTGGTGGGAGTAGTATTATTAATTTAAATAGAATTAGAAATTCTAATTCTATTAGGATTAGACATATTATATGTATATATATATATAAGGACACATGTGGGCATGTGTGAGCCAAGCTTTTGCTGTAAGCCCTCCAGCCGCACAAAGGTGGTTCTGTTTTTTTAATTAACGTTATTTACCTACTGTTCAAACTTCATGTAAATAACAGTTTTTTTTTCTGTCCTTTTCTCTTTGGTCATCCGTTTCTTTATTCTTCAGTCATTTTCTATTGTAGCACAAGATTCAACTATTTAATAAAAATTTTTATCTTAGCCATACAATACTGGTATATTTTTTTTTTTTTTGTTAATTCTAACAATAATCTCTCATTCTAAAAAAAAAATATTTTATTGTTCAAGAATTAGTGTTTATATACTTACATGAGATGTGTTATATTAGTGAGACTCGTAATAATGAGCCTCACCTCATATGAGTTTATAAGCACCAACACATGGGGCATGAATCATTATGCAAAAAAAAACCTTGAACTAAATGGCTTGTGTTGCATTATACAAAGTACGTGTGTGTGTATATACACGCAACAATAGATAGACTTGAAAAAATAATTTTTTAATGTTTGTTCCTCAAAAGCATAGTTTTCTTTGTGAAGACATTTTTTTATACCATCCATTGTACCTTTTTTTTTTCTGGCTCCGTAAAATTATACAGCTACCTTTAGAGGATGACTTTTCAAACATGTTTCCAGAAGTAAGAAGCAAAAATGGATCTGAAACCTAAACGAACCTAAACGGAAATCGCCGCAGCCACGTAACCATTAATTTTCAACTCTTGACGTCAGATTTCCCTGCCATGACATGTTCAATTTCTCCATGCCCACGCTTCACTTTCCCGTATATATATACATATATGCTCTCATTCATCCTCATTCCCACTTCCATTCCTCCCTCCCTCCCTCCCTCTCTTTCTCTCTCTCTCTATATATATATAGGATGGAGGGCAGTGACACAACAATGACAACCATTACTTCATCATCTGCTGGCTCAATTTCACCTTCTTCATCATCTTCTTTCCCATCTCCTCCTACATCTGTTGTTATTAGCCCTTGTGCTGCATGTAAAATCCTCAGGCGAAGATGTGCCGAAAAATGTGTCCTGGCACCTTATTTTCCTCCCACTGATCCCCTCAAATTTACCACAGCTCATCGTGTCTTCGGTGCAAGTAACATCATCAAGTTGTTACAGGTACCCTACATGTTTCGTATACTGAATTTAGTTAAGAATTTGTGTTCACTGACAAATATATATTTAGGGTATCTTCGTTCAATCCAAAATCCTTTAATCCCATGTATTCATTAGTTTCGAACTCCAAACTTCTACATGCCAACTAATTAATTATTACCCATTAAAATTTATTTAAAACTTAGGTATTGTTTGGTAACATTTTTTAAAATATGTTTTTGTTTTTATGCGGAAAAAAGGAAGTTTAAAATTGTTATTTTTTAACTTATTAAAATTATTTTATCAAATGATACCTTAGCATTTTAACCAGTGATTTTCGTTGTCCAATTAGGAGTGTAATTATTAGATAATTATATCTGTTTGCAACAAAAGTTTAATTATTTAATATTTAGTTGGAATTCTGAGGTCAACTTGGGAATGTGAAAGCTTAGGGATTGATAGAATTAGTGTAAATGCATGGAAGCAGAAACTTTGGTGTGGTAGCGCTAGTGTAAATGCGTGGACGCTTTCATTTTTGGTGTGATGTTGTTGCTGTCTCTTCTTTGAAATTAAATGAGGGTGGTTGATAGTGGAAGTAGGTACATCTCTGATTTTCAATCTAAAATATTATGATATAAACAAACTATATATATATATATATATATATATATAAATACCAAAGGGCAAAGGCTAGTATGGCCTCTTATACCAAACTTCCTTTTTGGACTTTAGGATTGTGCTGACTTTTCTTTTGCTTTTCCAAACAGCCCTTATGTTTTTTATATCCATAATATGTGCATATATAAATTTACTATTGCATTTTCTATCATTTCCTCGGTGTTTCAAACATACCGTTTCTTCTTGAAAAAATGCCCTTTTAAGCATCTTTTCAAAAATCGCTTCTTTAATTGATATTTAGACTTTTAACGAGACAATAATTCGTTTTAACTTAGGAATTAGCAACATGGGTTTGATCATTTAAGCAGTCCATTTCATCTACTAGACCTAATTAAGCAAAACTCTTTTTTTTATTTTTTTGAATTTTCAGGAACTTCCAGAGACTCAAAGGGCTGATGCAGTGAGTAGCATGGTTTATGAAGCCAATGCCAGACTGAGGGACCCAGTTTATGGATGTGCAGGAGCAATTTGCCAACTTCAAAAGCAAGTGAGTGAGCTTCAAGCACAATTAGCCAAGTCACAAGCAGAGCTAGTCAATATGCAATGCCAACAAGCCAACCTCATGGCCTTGCTTTGCATGGAAATGGCACAAACTCCACAAGCATCATCACAAGAATGCTTTGACAACTTCATAGTTAATAGTCCACAGAGTTTCCAGAGTAATCAAATCAGCTTTCTTGATGATAGCAATCTAGGATCATTGTGGGAGCCTCTCTGGACATGATCAATAGTAGATTTCGATCGCGAGAAAAATTTCAATTAATCCAATTCTCCTAACTCTAAGGTAATGGCGCAAAAGGGAAGGAGATATTTGAAGAACAAATTATGAATAAATTAAGTTAAATGTATTTTTCTAGGAATATATTGAATGTAATATTGTATGAAAAAAGAAGGTAGAAGATAAGGCAAAGTTAGGTTCTAATTAATGTCTTTTCATTAAGAAAATCATGAAGTTGATGTATCTCTTCCCTCCTTATATATATGTTATCTTTTCACATTAAACAGAAAAAGTCTTTGTTAAAAGTCCATTGTCATGTGCATTCTGGCATCTACAACTTCTTTTTGGTCACCTAATATTAATTTTAAAATTGATGTTTCATGGGTTCCCTTTTAAACTACCTATTGACCATCTTGTTCAACTATATGCTATGTTGATTTCTGTACATATGGTGCCCTTGGCTATAATAATTTTCCATGCAGCCTATGTTAATAAGAGACATGCATGTCTGATAAAAAAAAAAAAAACTGACCATACAACTTAATTAACACTTCGTAATAGTCTCCAAAAATTTAACATTATCTAGTATTGATCTGTCAAATTAAGCGGCTTATTAGGAGAAATCCGCGAGATAAAGACCTACCTACTATTAGCAAACTATTTATAATACAGTACGAAACGGGAATAATAATTGGTCACATAAATGTCCAAATATAAATCAACCGCAAGCATGAGAATAAATTTTTCAATTAAACGAAATTTGAATATTACGAAAGAAAAATTAATAATAAATGTCTCTTATATTATATTTATAGAGAGGGAAAACCACAACTAGCAAACAAATCTTATTAAAATAAAGAAATAATAGAAGAATCCGGATAAATCAAAATTGGGGTAAATTCTGTGTTCAAAATTGAAAATTAGATAGAAATTCAAGTAGTTTGCATTAAACGGGTAAATCAATTGGAGTTTCTTACACGAAATAATTAAAATTTTATGACTTTTTTTTAAAATGGCAAAAATGCACAATTGAATGTGTAAATGCAGGAATTTGATCGAAAAGGGGATTGAGACACAACAAAGCATTGAATTTTGACCCTGGGTCATTTTGGATCAAATATAGAGATTTTCAGGTATGCTAATTATATAAGTTAAGATAACCATCACCCAAATGTCATTTTAGAAGCTTTTTCAACTATTATCCCAAAGTAAATTTACTTAAATTTAGACTTCCTTCGTTCCTATTGCTCCATGAATTCTTCTGCCACTGTACTTCACCCTCATCTTCTCTTTCATATGAAAAAGACGTACAGCAAAAAGAAAGAGATAAATGAGGTATCCCACCTTGTTGAAATATTTGCTTGACTACTGAACTTTCTTTTTTATTTTTACATGCATGGTGAAGTGGATGACAAGCCAGCTTGGCACAAAAAAAATAAATAAATAAATAAAAGCATTGAAAATCTTTACCACTCAAGTTACGTACCCTTATTCTTCTCTATTGAAAGACCACTGGACTCTGTGTTCTTTAATTTTGGGGACTGCTATATATATATATATATATATATATATATATATATATATATATTCAAATAGTTGCATGATAATATTGTTTGCACTCGGTTTGTTTAACAAATATATCTAAACACACACACACATACACATATTCCCTTTTATTCATGAAATGACTCCACCAGCACTGTGACTCTGAGAAATGGAATAAAAAACGTGAGGTTGGTTTTATCTCGCAAAAGTAAATTCAAAATTGTCAAGGAAAATATGGACACCCATGGCATGATGATCACACCTCACAATCACAGCACAGGCAAAAGTAAATTAGGAGTTTGGGAGTGATTACGGACAAATCATCTTAAGTAGATGGGAAAGAGTTAAACAATATTAGACGTTCGGAGAAGAAAATATATATTTGTACTCTTACTCTTTTTGTATGTCGGCATCTTTCAGCTCAAAACAAGTTTCAGTCTTTGTTAAGTTTGTTTGAATCATAAGTATAACACTAGCATCACTGAAGACTCAAGCAACAAAATGGAGTACAGTCTCACTTCTCGAATAGTTTTGAATCGGTTGAAAATTTCACAAACTTCAGAGCTGTGTACGGTTCAAAGTAAGCATTATTGCAGACCGGGTGCGTGAAGGACATCGAATTTGATAGAAATCAAGTAACATGGGACAAAAAAAAAAAAAAAATTTAAAATTCGTAATTAAATCATAACTCTTACTTTTATATTAATCATATTATAATAAAGATTATTAATTGGAATAAGAAATTATTAATCCTTATATTAATTCTAATAAAACTAAAAAATTAGAGAAATTAAGAATAATTCAAAATTGGTAACTACACAACTCTAATCCAACTTTAAAATAAATATTCTTATTTTATGGCACCAAATCTATTCTTACCTCAGTTTTTTACACTTGAAAACAATTCATCATTAAGTTAACTGAATATATACGACCACGAAAGTTGTCCATAACCCAGTATCAATAGTTGAATCTTTGAAGAACTATTAGGTATTCATGGATTTCTTCTACTACATATTTGATGATGAAGTCTGTAATTCTAGGCTCTTCGATCTTTTAATAACAATAATACTCCAATAATAAAATAATTTTTTTTTCTTGATTCACTACAATTTCAATATTCTTGGATGCATCATAATCATCATCCTTTGCTAATTTAAATTCGTCTTCATCTTTAAAGTTGATTATTGCCATGGAAAATTATTCTTTTTCTTGCATAACAAAATTTGTTGAATCTATTAAATCTAAACTTCTTTTCTCTTCTTTCTGTACAATAGGGTTTTCAATCGGTTCATCTTCTTTATTAAACGTGTTTTAGGTTTGAATTAAATCATGCTCACCCCATGTGTCGAGAAACTTGTCGGTTACCAATTTACCAATATTGTCTATTAAAAACTCTTTCTCTCTCCCCGCATGCTTTTATTTTCAAACGGTGCACAAGGTTTTGTTGACTAATATGTTTCAGTACTCCATAGGGTACACCATGTAGTCTAATGTCTTTATTCAAAGTCTATGCCAACAAGTCCAATTGAATTTTTACCTTGATGACAACGTTTCTTTTTCCACGACTTGCCAGTTATATCATTTTGGACAATTTATTTCATCTTATATATATATATATATAGAAACACATAAATATATGTCATGCAGAATGCATGTAGTCTTTATTGATGTAATTAAGTTGTATCGCCTATATATCTTTGTCAAAAATATTATTGCATATATATTTTGTGATGGGTGCAAAACTAACCTCCAATTAATGAGAATATCATGGTTGTTTGGTACCGAAGAAAATATGAGTCAGGCCACAATTTGTAGTGTGAAACCGTTAAAATTTTCCGACACCCAGAAAACTAAACCACGAGATACAGCAGCTCAACTATTTGATCAGTATTTTCTTCACCGACTTGAACTAATATGCTCCAACAGCTGATTTATTTGACTAATTAATGGCCTAAACCCTAAATTAATCAATGTGTTTAATTTTAATCAGACTTAAAAACATTTTACATGCCAAATTTTGATTCACAACCGGAATGGCTAGCTATGCCAATCATGATTTAAATCATTCTGCTAATTAATATTGTCCCCTTCCGCTACATTTGCTACAATAATAATTAGTCAATCACCACTCCACCACTGTTGTTGCTTTCACGGAATCCCATAACCTATGTATATTAGGTTGTCTTGTGATTTATAAAACTGATGATTTCAGAACAGACCTAATCTTTTAATTTGTGTCAATGTTACATCTTCGGGTGAGAAAAGATATCACGGAATTCTTATCAAATAGGTGCTGGTCGGTATCTCCACTTAATAGACTCATTTTTTAAGGGTCTAAGATTTAGGTTGAAGACTCGACTTATGACACCTCCTGTCATGGCTACTAACATTTTTACTATTACCATTTTCTCTACCTGAGTGGTAATTTGGTGAGGCAGCTAAGGGTTAAAGGATGGACCACTTCTGCGGTTTTGAAAATGCTGTTTAAAGTTTCATTGGAAGAATAATGTACTGATTCTATGATTTTGTGTCCCCACACGCGATGCCAAACATTCTCTAACTACCGTTTCTCATAAATATATATCATTGCCCATAGTTTCACTACTTTTACCCTTCCAATAGTAAGAGAAAGCCATGGTCGACTGAGGGAAACATAGAACAATAAAGCATTTGACATAATTGATGAATAGAAGAACAAACATTAATGGAGGCTGGAATGTAGAGGAATAAGTCTTGTGCCACGTCTTAAAGGCAATCTAAACAAGTGAACAACTATTGAAAAAAGGGTTGTTATAATGCAAACCAGACATTATTGCACTTTAGAAATACTTGAATTATATTGTTGATGAATGAGACCCAAAAACATTATTTTCTTGCGTCTCTCCATCTTTCATTTCATCTTCTTTTTCTAGAGATTACAGTTTTTTTCTTTTTTTGGCCCATAGATATATGCATATATATGGTCTCGTAGTTGTTGCGTTGTCTTTTCGATCTTTCCTATCTCATTTCTCACTTTCAGCCAAGATGGGTGATAAAGTAGAGCCAACTTTATCACAAATTACGCTGACTGCATGTAGTACTGATTGAGCATGCATTTGGACAGTACGTACATCTCGTATTATTTATGTAATCATCCATCACTTGGCCGCTATTTTGGAAGACATATATCTCAAAAGTTGCAGAAAGTTGCTTTCATAAATAAACCCTAAAGAAATCATCAATATGTTCATCCATTCAATTGTTTTGTCTCTAACATACACAGTGATCAGTGCTTGATTTGCATCATGCATGTTTAAGCTAAGGAAAAGAATCGGAGTTGAACGTAAGATTTTTGAAAAAAAATTTAATGATAAGGTAACGTGAAAAAAATTCATGTTCACTCAAATTAGTTTTAAATATGTATTAGAAATGATGTGATATTGATACTCTAATTTAAAATATAGAACATATGTTAAAAATTTATTTGAATAAATCAAAATTTTTCATGTTACTGGACTTTTTTTCAAGATCTTGGGAATATCATCATATATGCCTCTTTTCAACTCATCCAACTCCAAAGTTAATTTTAGTCATCGTAACACACTTAATTTTATGCTAAGTTTCTAATTAATTAAGATCCTATTTGTTTTGTGTTTAGATAATATTGCACTATTGAAATGTCCAAGCCATAGATGAAATAAGTGGGGGAAAAGAGTCTAATTTCTCAACCTTGATGGAATTAGGGCATGAGATTGCCAAGATCGTGCCAAAATAATCATTCTGAGTTAGAAATTATGACATTCTGATAACTCATGTATGTCCTTTTTTTTAGGTGAATTCTATTAATTGTTTAGATCTTTGTATTAAAGTTTTTACTATTTTATAAACTTTTAACTTTACTATTGTGAGAAAAATTTATATTTGATTAATTGTGAAGTTCTCCTCTACAGTTTTTATGTATTGAAAATTCACTCCAAAAGTCTTGTTAATAAGTTTGTAATTGTTAGATTAAATTAAGTCTCATTGTTGGTAAACTGTTAGTTAATCAATTTCGTAAAGACTTTTTCAAGCTAAACTTGATTACAGCTGTATATATTTTAAGATGAATAATATTAATATCTTATTGAAATTTCAGAATTGGTACAAGAAAGGCATAAACATACATGCACGATGTGCTTTCATATTAGGTGCAATTGAAAAATGTGTGTGTGTGTGTTGAGTCTTTCACGTACCGTTCTTCAAAGGACTAATGTCTCAATGACATGTAGATTAGGTACTCTTTAGTTTTGCCTTTACGCTTAAGAAGATACTTAAAATATGTTTATTTATGTCCCTTAGATATTTGTTGAATGTTTAAGTTAAAATTGAAACAATATTAAAAATCGGTTCAAACGCGTCCCTGAACCGTTCTAATGGTCACACCATCCACACCATAGAAGCTTACTCATTTAAACACGTGTCAAGTTTGCGATAATCTTATTGGTTTCTTAATTCGAATATCTAAGGTTAGGATTAAATCTATATATTGTGGCGAATTGCACGTGTGAAAATATGATATTAGAATTATATAAGTCATATTTTGCATTTATATAGACCATTGTCGGCACTATTTGAATGCTTAAGTAAAATATTAATTATATAATTTGGATTCATTATAACCCCCTAGTTGTGAGACTTTTGCTAAGAAAGATCTTAGGACACATTTTTATACCATTGTAGGTAAAGTCTATTAGATAGTAGTAGTCGGTTAGTGAACAATAGTATATTTTTGTATCTTGTACAGATTGGTTTATTAGTGAATATATTCTCTAGTAGTAGTAAATTTTCATCCTCATGGGTTTCCTGTGTAAATCCTTGCATCTCTTTTACTTGAGTTGTATTCTTATTTATTATACTCTATATTTTGTTTTATTCTTATCACTTGGTCATATAATTTATAAGAGTGTAATTTAAATTTTATTTGAACACTTCGTATAAATATTTAAGTTCATAATTTCTGTCTAATTATTTAGATTAATTAATTAGAAAGTTTATTTCAGACTATCTTTGCAAGGACTCACATGAGTGGGCTAGGCCAAGCTCTAGTCCACTCCAAATTTTAGAAAATATTTTTTAAAAGAAAATTTCTAAAATAATTTTTTTCATCCAAAACACCCATAATATTTTTTTTCTATCTAAAATATCCAAAGAATAAACTTTTACTACCAAGAAGTAAAAATATAAACCTTCATCTTAACAGTGTTAAAAAATATTATTGATTAGACTAAAATAGTCTCTATTGTACATTTTATTTATAAATAAATTCACTTCATAAAATGTTATATTTTTTTGGATGAAAAAAATTATTTTATATATTTTTTTTATTTTTCTAAAATGTATTTTAAAGTCATTTTAGTCTAATCAATAATATTTTTTAACAATGTTAAAACAGAAGTTAACAAATAGACTTTTTATATTAAAAAGTTTTTTTCTTTGGATCTTTTAGATAGAAAAAATATATCACGTACTTTTTGGAATGAAAAGTTTATTTCATGGACTTTTTAGTATTTTTTTCTATTTTTATACATGTAAATTTTTGACATTTTTCAAATTAGTCCATTCTAAAATTTTACTCAACCTAATTTTTATCTATTATTTCTCTCATTTTTTATCCAAAATTTTAGTATACACCCAAAAATTCTGTCCAAAACACTAAGATTAGCGGTGCAATCACTGAGCCAAACGGAGTGAATTTCCAACTTTTACAGATTCGGCTCTGAGAATAAGAATAAATTTTCTTTTAGTAATCTTTTTTTTTTTCTTCTTATTTTTTGGTCATATGAAGAGAAAACTATAAAGTTGGCCATGCAATTTGGACTAGCATTTGTCATACTTTTCTTGTAATTTTTTTTTTTAATAACTCAATTTCCGATCTTTTGGATTGAAGACTCATTTCGACTTAACAATCTTAAAAAATAATTTTTTTAATTGTCATCGATTATTTACTTAGTTCAACCCGGATTATGCTTTTCTTGTTGCTTATGTATTTCTTTATTCACTAATTATCCTTTTTCTATGTGAAGTCCAAACGGATAGATTGTCCTACATATGACCACTTGCATCTACGTTTTCTTCATTCCTGACTTTATTTTGTGATCGAATTATCTTTTGCTACCTACTCTATCTAGAATAAATATTTTCAGGAAGAGTCAATTAAACCAGTGTCAAACTAACCAGCAAGCTAGTCTTACACATCTTCCAAGAACTATAGAACGTTCAAATTTGCATCAAACCAACAAGCTAGTCTTACACATCTTCCAAGAACCATAGAATGTTCAAATTTGCATGGTGAGTTTGGGTTTGAATTCACCACCAAAAAAAAAAAATGTAAAATCCCAAGAACTAAAACCATGGGTTTGCCGCCGCCTTTTTTTTTTTTTTTTTGTGTGAGTTGAATTTTATAAAATAAGCAATAAGTTTCATGTAGTAATTTTTTTTTGGACACACACATGTCCTGATTTAGGAGTAATTATTCGGTGAGTCCAGTCACACCAATTTATTGTGTGATGGTATTTCATAAATTTTTTAAATTATTGAAAAAATTCTGCACTTGATTAGTAATTCAGATATAATTTTTTAAAAAATATTTTCAAAAATTTTATAATTAATTTTTTAGAAACTAGTAAAAATATATTTGGATATAATAATCTAAATTTTAAAAAATTAAAAAAAAATTAAAATTAATAGTTTGTCAAACGCTTATTTCACGTTTTGAAATCAAAAATCTATTTTTGAATAAGTAACCAAACGAAGCCACATGTTTATGAATCACAGAAAATTCAAGATTTTTATAAGACATTATCACACCACATTAAACAATAACATGATGTGACGATCTCTCCTAAAGAATTTCTCGTATCAACAGGACCTCTGAATCCTACATATCTCCCTTTATAGTGATAGGAGATACCATTCAAGTTAATAGTTGGTGGTGCCTCATTTACTATTTAATTAAATTCAGCTGTGCCAGGATTGGTAGATTTTTTTTTTTTTTTTTTAATTAAGACCCAAGAGGGATAAGCATTAGTAGATCAATCCTTTTGTGACAACTTGCAACTTTTCCTATTTCTTGTACAATATTTTTTGGGTCTAATTCTCTGTTGCTGTTGCTGCTGCTGCTGCTGCTGCATGCTGACTTCATTTACAAGAAACAGCATAGAATAATTTTCATAATGATTCAACTTAATTATATATGTATTGTCAAAAAAATCAGGCGGGCTAGTACTCTTACACATGATCCATGGACCTTAAGGGCATGTTTGGATTGACATGGTGAGTTTGGGATGAAATTCATCGAAAATAAAAATAATAAAAAAACTTGAAAACCACTGTTAGTTCAACATTGTTTAACTAAATTCAGCTATGTGCCAAGAACACCTAACAATGAGTCAATTGGATCACGTGCCCTAGTTTGCATAATGGACCAAAGACTAAAGGCTCATTTTTTCTTCATATTGGAAAAATGGGTTTTTTTTTTTTCTAGATAAGTAAAGAAAACTGGAACACAGAAAATAACAGAAAAATATGACCTGTAAATTCATGGAAACATTCTGGGAATTTTCAGAAGGGTCAATTAGTCTAATCAAAATTACCATGTGCTTAGTTTAAGTTTCTAATAATGTTTGTTAGGTAAGATAAGTCAAAAACTAAACTTGTTTGGACACGGAATTGAGCCGATCTGTTTTGATTTATTCTGTTAAGAAAGGAAAATGGAAAATTCGGAATCTTCTTTCTACCTTCAGTGGTGGAAAATGGTTTCTGGGTAGAGACGTAGAGTGGGAGAAGATCATTAAACAATTGGATAGTTTCTCTAAGCATAAGAGCCATAACTGTCTATTCAACAGAAAGGTTTTTTCCAGGAAAATTGGCCATTTGGTTGGCAAAATAGTGAACTAATATATCCATCACACATTGGAAGGATGTCATGTCTAAGTCCATTTTGAAATGATCATATGACGTTGTTACAGATAAGATTCATTACTTAGTATGACAGTAAAAGTTTGGTTTATCGAGAGTTGGATAATGATATGCTTGATTAATTACATTAAAGAAAAACTTGTGGCGAGTATAATGCCTTTTATGCCTTCATAATATGATGGTAAATTATATTAAGGAGCCTTACAATTAAGAAAAAAAAATTTGGGGGGATCTTTTCTTTTAACATGAGGGTTAATTTGCCTTTAGTTTGGGATATTCAATTCTAGTTGAAATTGAAAATGTCCAAATGGGTAGTGACCTAATGACATTACTTGCCCATTGAAGAAAGAGTAGGATTTTAACTTTCTGCAGAGACAAGGGATAGGAGGTTTAGTAGGGATATTAATAGCACCGACTCTAAGTAATTGGGTAGGCTTTTTAACCCAAAAAAAAAGTTCTAGGTGAAAGTTTGGCCCATGCCACTAATGGGCCTTGACATACAAATCAGTGAAGCCAAGAATGTAATATTTGGGCCTTGGATGAAAGCCCATTAAGTAATAGCTTGTATTGAACAGGGTTTGAAGACTTGAAGTACATTGCATGGATTGAAAATTGGGGTCAATAATTCAGGTTTGTTCAGAATTACCTGATTAACACCTAAAATTGGCCCAATTTGGGATGGGCTATGACTGCATTTCAAATGAAATTAAGGTCACTATTGGTGAACAAAGGAGAAATTTCAAAAGGATCAATTATCCGAGATGGTGAAGTTATCCCAAATGCAAGATATAGTTTCTCCAAGAACAAGAGCGATGACTGTACATCCAACAGAAAGGATTTTCTCTAGGAAAACTTTTCATTTGGTTGCAAGAGAAAACCAAAGAATATCATGTGTGAGTACATACTGAAGACAATTACATTATTTGATAGTGATACTTACAATTTGTTTGGAAGATCTTGAGAGAAAATAGAAGAAGTGATAATTTAAAATAAAATAGAAAAGAAAGTATTTACCTTCACCTTGTTTGAATCTTCGAGAGGAGAAAATCATTACCACTTGTTTGAACAATCGGACAAATAAAAAAAATATGAAGTATATTAAACTATTTGACACTTGTCCTAATTTTAACTCTTACGTTTAAGGATGTTTTTAATATTTTTAAAAAAATATTAAATAAATACTTTTTTTTTTCTTCAAATCTCTTCATTTTTAATATTTTAGAATTTTTCCATAAATAAGCAAAAGAAATGATTTTTTTAAAACCTTTGTTTTTTATAGTGTTGTTAATCTGCCTCAAGTTCCATAGACAGTAGCTGGACAATCAAGTTGAAAAGTTATTTAGAGTGTTCAAGCTGAAACCTTGGCCCATGCGACTCACTTGGGCTTTGCCATGCAAATCAGTGTGGATATGGCGTTGATATCGGGTCAATTTTTCAGATTAGTTTCGGATTGCCTAATTAACAAAGTCATTAAGCCCAACTTGGGATGGGCCGGGATAGCATCAAAAATGACTTGGGTTTCTTGTGGACTTTTGTTGGTTTTTTTAACTAAGGAAAAAGTATTTATTTACATTTATAACTTACAAACAAGCCTAGTCCTTAACTGAAAAGAACATACTCATACTATTAAAAAGTAGTGGCACATTCTAAAATTTTAGTTTGGAAAATCAAATTGCAGGTATAAAAATTTAGAGAAATTCATATGGATCTAAACAAAAATTGAGGGGGTCAAGTCTTATTTTATTAAAAAATCTAATAAAATTATTGGTAGAAAATACAATATTCAAATTTTGGAGGGTCAAGTCCCATTTGGTTAAAAAAAAATAATAAAATTAGTGGTAAAAATATAATATTCAATTTTTTTTTTTTTGCCGTTTTGCCAGGGAGAGTATTATTTTAATAAAAATTTCTAACCAAATTAGGAGTAAAGATTATAATATCAAAATTTTGGGGAGGGTCATGGTCCTTTCTTGTCCCCCACCCCCTCCCAAAATCCGCCAACGCTTACAAGTATAATTCATGACTGAGAAACAAATATACTACCACATGATGAAGTAAAATCATATCTCACCATTATGGATGTGACACATATACTTCCATTTTAATTAAAAAAAGAAAGTTTTCCAATTAGAAAAAGAATTGGATCCTAATAAGAAGAAATTTCGCTCAAATTCTTAACTTGTCAAACAAGTAAATAATTCTATTGAAACCAAGAAACTGCACATACTATTCTTTCTGATTGGATCGTCGAAGAACTTTGGGCCTCTTTTTTTTTGCAGGTCATTCTCTTTGTGTACGATTTTGGACCACAACACAAATGATATTTAATAGACAATGTTTGACTCCACACCAGGTAGCAAAAACTTTCTCCTACCCACATACGTGTCACAACCTTAATATGTAATAAATGCAATCACATGTATATCATGTGATATTTAGTTTTAAGTAAAAAATTTAAAAAAAAAAAAATTTTAAAAAGTACATATACATTATATATGTGACAAATCATAATAGTAACACGTATGTGGGTAGGAGAAGATTCCTAATAGGAACGAATTTTACTCAAATTCTTAACTTGTCAAAAACAAGTAAAGAATTCTATTCAAACCAAGAAACTGTCAAAACTAATGACGCTCAATCCCTATCAATAAAAAGACCAAATACAGTGATTTCTATTTTAAAAAATACATACTATTCTTTCTGTCTTTACTAACTGGATCGTCGGAGAGCTTTGGGCCTCTCATTGTTTTTGCAGGTCATTCTCTCTGCGTACAATTTTTGACTACAACACAAAAAATATTTAATAAGGACAGTATTTACTCCACACCAAGTAGGAGGAACTTTCTCGTATCTACATACATGTTACAACCTTAATGTGTTATGTGTACAATTTCATATATATCATGTGGCTATTTAGATTTTAGGTAAAAAAAAATTAAATTTAAAAAGTACATGTGCATTATGTAGACATCCTATTTTGTGACCCTTGATTAAGTAGTAAAAACTGATGATTATGCTAAGAAACCTACTTCAAGTAGGGACTCTTTCTAATTGAGTCTTATTCCCATTAGGACTCCTCCTCACAGAATCTTATTCACGTTAGGACTTTTTTGTCAGAGTTTCAGTCCAAGTAGGACTCTTCTCGATAAAGTCCCACTCCTGTTAAGACTCTCCCGCCAAAGTCCCAGTCCAAATAGGACTCTTTCCAATAGACTCCTATTCCCGTTAGGACTCTCCTAACAGAGTTTCAGTCTAAGTAGGACTCTTCCTGATAGAGTCCCACTCCGGTTATGACTCTCCTGCCCATCAAAGTGCGTTTCGGTAATTTCGGTACCTTTTGTCTCACTAAGGGCATTTTGGTAATCTTGGCATAATCCTACCCTCAATAGGACTTCCTAGTCACTTGAGAGGCACTTTCGTTATTTCCATATCATTTTACTCACATTAGAGTATTTTGGTAATTTTAGCCATTTAGTAACGAATTGGGGTAATTTGGTCATTTTCCACGCCTTGTGGCAATCTAAAGATTCTCCACTGAATTGAGGGCGATTCGATAATCTTGAATGATAGTAGTCTATTTAGGCTTAATTAGGAATTTCTACTTTAGAATTCCTATAAATTTGGTTACTTAATATTTTCTTAAATGGAGATACATTAAACCTAGATGTTTTCATTTTAGAGTTTATTTTGTAATTAAATTATATTTCTCTTTTATCTTATTAGCTCTTGCATATAGACACCAATTCTATTGATTCGTGCATTGTCATAATTATTTATTAATGCATTTAGTTAAGATAATCATTCTTATTTAATTTTCTATTTATTTAATTAGTTAATTATCACTTGAGACATAATTTTAGCCCTCCATTTTAGAGTTTCATCTTAGACCCTTGGATCAAATCTCTATATTTTTCTATAAATAGAGCCCCTAGGCCATCAGGTTTAGGGACACGAAAAATACAAAAGACACGCGGGCGGACGAACGAATGGAGGATGATTTTCATAGCCTTACTATGTTAGTTTAATTCTAGAGTTCTTTTTACAAGAATTCTTTCGAGATTGAAGCCCTACTAAAGTGACAACCTCCCTTCGTGAAACAAGCCGAAGCAACGCATTCCAAACCAGAGAACGAGCTGAAAATTTGCCCAATTAAAGTCTTCAATTTAGACTTTCCTAATCGCAGTGCTGCTCGACTACCACGACTAAGGTACGCTTTCAAGCCCTTAACAATTTCTTTTTCTTTAGACCCAATTGATATCATCTCTTTTATCACTCTAAATCGGAGAATTACGTAACTCTGATTCCGTTTTCTAAACGGATACGTAGGAAGCCTTTGGGTCTGAATTAGATCTACCTTTTGTCTTTTTTGTTTTATTTTATTTCTTTACACTAGATCTTGTGTTATTTATCTCTTCCGAACTCACATATCTTTTTTCAGTTTTTTTCTCATGACAAAATAGCTTTGCAAGTGAATATTCGAGGCCGATCCATTCAGATAAGGCAGGGTGAATGTCTAACACCTTTCCTCCATACTTTAGCCCTCGAGCCTGTTTCTTTAGTGTTTCTATTTCTCAGTACTTTATCTTTATTTTGATCCATGTCAAGGGATCTTTTAGGATATATATATATATATATATATATATATATAGGATTAAAGTGATGTAATTTTCATTCCATTGCTTTCAATTTTCTTCATATGTATTGCTCAATTTGTAACGGGTTTGCTTGTTTCTTGTCCAAAAATAAACTAACGGCTCCTCAATTTCTCTATCCCTATAAGAGGCGTTCCTTCCTATTTTTAGGAAAGGAAACAAGCGGAATCGCTTAAATCCATGAAAAAGGATGACACACATTTTTTCCTTTTTCTGGTGCTGGGGACCACACATTATATATGTGGCAAATTGTAGTTGTAACACGTATGTATGTAGGAGAATATTATTTCTATCTGGTGTGGAGCTAAGCGCTATCCAATCCATAATGCCCAAGTTGATAGAATTTGATCTAAATGAATGGAGCATGGTCAAGATTAGCTTCAGTTAAGATGAAAGTGAATACAATCAGGATTGTTCACCAAAGAATGATAGAGCCAAGGTCAGGATCGACTACAAAAAAACCTACTTTTAGTGACGCACATTATTAGCGACGCACAAACAGGCGTCGCTAATAATACGAAAAAAAATAAAAAAAAATTAGCTTCCCGCCTAAAAAAAAAGGGCGAAACTATTAGCGACGCACACGTGCGTCGCTAATAGTTGGTTAATTGGGCGACGCACACCTGGGCGTCGTAAATACATGGTCTGGACTATTAGCGACGCTCGTTTTGGTTATTAGCAACGCACGGTGTGCGTCGCTAATAACTCATTATATTTAAGACATGTTGATCGCTCTCTCTCTCTCTCAAACAGGCTTTTTCTTTCTCTGTTCTTTCTGTTCTTGCGCCGTTTCCATCACAGACCTGCATCGTTGGGTTAAAACCTAAAAAGGGAAGAGGGGAAGCATATCGGGGAGTAGCGGCACCCAGGTAGTCCACTGCCCTTTCTTTTCTCTCTCTCTCAAAGTCACTGAAAATATAGGGGAAAATTCTTTAGAAATCTTAATTTGGTCTAATCGATACTTCAAGCAACGAGATCATAGTGAAAATTCAGCATCTTAAACAAAGAGATATTAACTTATGTTGACATATGTTTCCTTTGGTGAGATCTAAGACTTTGTGCAGATTTGTGAGTATTGTTGGTTTTGGATTTTTTTTGTTTATATAGTTTGGATAGTAATTTTGTGCTTTTGTTTTGGTTTCCGTTATTCAAGTTGAACTTGTATGGTTGTGATTTTTTTTTTCTTTAGTTTTTGGAATTAATAAATAATTGCTTTTTGTTCGGTGTCAACATAGTTAAGATAGAGATAGTTAAGTCTTGATGTTTTGTGCTCTTCAACTATTTTATTGATGTATTAAATTTGTATGTTTTATACAATTTTTTACATTAAAAATATTCTTTTTTTTTTTTGTTGATAAAAAAGAAGTATTATTGACAGTTTTCCGGCAGAGTATTCGTTTGAATAACATGACTCATTTGATTATTGTCAGAGTAATATATATATATATATAATATGAAGGCAGTTGGTATTGAGCTGCCTTTTCATACACGTTGGAATTGGTTTTCGTTAAACATGCTGCATAGTCAAAATATTATAGCTTAATCCAATTTCTCTTGTTTTATTTCTTGTTGGTATTTTATATTCGATTTTAGTTTTATCTTTTTTATGTTACCTTGACATTGACATTATAAAAACACTCAATTTTTCAACATATATTTTTAGAAAATGTTAGATATAAGAGTTTTTCTTACTCTTAGACACAATGTAATGAAACTTGAACGCATTTATTATATAGCTGTCGTATTATCTTGTATTTAGTGTGAGAAAATAAGATGATAGATTCATTATAAATAGCATCATTTTGGGGTTACGACACTCGGTTCCGATGCCCGGTTTGAAACTTATGCAAGTTTCAGCCTCAAAAAGGCCCATTTTGGGGTTTTGACAAACCAAATGCCGGATATCGGCCTAACTGCACCGAAATCACCTCACACACCTCACAAATGATAAAATAGACTTGCACGAACTTACGACACTCGGTTCCGATGCCCGGTTTGAAACTTATGCAAGTTTCAGCCTCAAAAAGGCCCATTTTGGGGTTTTGACAGACCAAAATGCCGGATATCGGCCTAAATGCACCGAAACCACCTCACACACCTCACAAATGATAAAATAAACTTGCACGAACTTACGACACTCGGTTCCGATGCCCGGTTTGAAACTTATGCAAGTTTCAGCCTCAAAAAGGCACATTTTGGGGTTTTGACAGACCAAAATGTCGGATATCGGCCTAACTGCACCGAAACCACCTCACACACCTCACAAATGATAAAATAGACTTGCACGAACTTACGACACTCGGTTTCGATGCCCCGTTTGAAACTTATGCAAGTTTCAGCTCCAAAAAGGTCCATTTTGGGGTTTTGACAGACCAAAATGCCTGTTATCGGCCTAAATGCACCGAAACCACCTCACACACCTCACAAATGATAAAATAGACTTGCACGAACTTACGACACTCGGTTCCGATGCCCGGTTTGAAACTTATGCAAGTTTCAGTCTCAAAAAGGCCCATTTTGGGGTTTTGACAGACCAAAATACCGGATATCGGCCTAACTGTACCGAAACCACCTCACACACCTCACAAATGATAAAAGAGACTTGCACAAACTTACGACACTCGGTTCCGATGCCCGGTTTGAAACTTATGCAAGTTTCAGCCTCAAAAGGCCCATTTTGGGGTTTTGACAGACCAAAATGCCGGATATCGGTCTAACTGCACCGAAACCACCTCACACACCTCAAAAATGATAAAATAGACTTGCACGAACTTACGACACTCGGTTCCGATGACCGGTTTGAAACTTATGCAAGTTTCAGCCTTAAAAAGGCCCATTTTGGGGTTTTGACAGACCAAAATGCCGGATATTGGCCTAACTACACCGAAACCACCTCACACACCTCACAAATGATAAAATAGACTTGCACGAACTTACGACACTCGGTTTCGATGCCCCGTTTGAAACTTATGCAAGTTTCAGCTCCAAAAAGGCCCATTTTGGGGTTTTGACAGACCAAAATGCCGGATATCGGCCTAAATGCACCGAAACCACCTCACACACCTCAAAAATGATAAAATAGACTTGCACAAACTTACGACACTCGGTTCCGATGCCCGGTTTGAAACTTATGCAAGTTTCAGCCTCAAAAAGGCCCATTTTGGGGTTTTGACAGACCAAAATGCCGGATATCGACCTAACTGCACCGAAACCACCTCACCCACCTCACACACCTCACAAATGATAAAATAGACTTGCACGAACTTACGACACTCGGTTCCGATGCCCGGTTTGAAACTTATGCAAGTTTCAGCCTCAAAAAGGCCCATTTTGGGGTTTTGACAAACCAAAATGCCGGATATCGGCCTAACTGCACCGAAACCACCTCACACACCTCACAAATGATAAAATAGACTTATGCTACTTTATGTCGTTCTTACTATTTATGCATGCAAAAAAAAAAACTATTCACATTCTATGTTCATATATATTTAATAATTGTTCTAATATATGTCGTTTGATCTTTATTTCAGATTGATCAGGGATTATTGTCGCGCCGCCATCTTTATGTTTTGCATCGGAACTTGTTATTTTTATTTTTTATTTTCATGGACATCTGTAGTAACATTTTGGAGACAATTTTTAATTTTTCTATTTAGTGATGAATGGTACTGTTACAATTGTACATAATTAGTTTAATATATATATATATGAATGTATTTTTCTGCTTTAAAATATTCATTTCAGAATGCTTGGATTCTATTGTATATCAGGATGGATGATTGATACAGGTTTAAACAGGAACAAAACAATATTAAAACAAAGCAGATATGGTTGAAAAAAAAAAAAAAAACACTTTTAGCGACGCCCAGTGTGCGTCGCTAAAAGTCTGAACCTAATGCTAAAATTCAGTATTAGCGACACACAACGCACATTGTGCGTCGCTAATACTGAATTTTAGCGACGCACACTACGCCCTTGGGAATTATTGGCGACGGACATGTCCAATTATTAGCAACGCACGTTGTGCGTCGCTAATAGTCACTTTTAGCGACGCTAATGGCTTTGTGCATCGCTAATAGTATTAGTGACGGCACTTTTTGTGACGCCTTAGCAACGCACGTTTGGGCGTCGCTAAAGACCTTTAGCGACGTACAATTGCACTATTAGCGACGCACACGCGTGTCGCTAATAGTGCAGTTTGTTGTAGTGCATATCGGCCCAAGACAAACATGGCCAAGTTTAATCTACCCAACCCAAAGAGAGTTGAATCACGGTCATATTGGGCTCCGGATGCCAGAGAGGCCAGAAGGATAAATGGGTTGCTATTAGGATCGGGCCCAGGCAAAATCAATTCACCCAAAAGAATGTGATAGGTTGGGGCACGATCAGGATCGCCTTACTCAAAAAGGATTGGACCACAATTAGATTTGGATCCAGGTGAAAATTGTAAGGATTGATCCACCAACAAATGATAAAATGGGTGGTTAGGACGGGGGCTCAGGAAAACAGGGTCAAAATTAGCTCAATGGTTCGCGGGAAAAAAATGTAAGAAGTTGAGGCATGGTTGGCATTGATAGGGTATCAATTTTTTACGCGTAATGAAATTAGGATTTTAATTGAGCATAAATAAATTTGTCTTTATAACGATTCGATACATATAGCACAATTAATAAAAAAAAAAAAGTCATGTTTGAATTTTAATCACTTCAAGCAATTTAACACGTTTAATTATAAAAATAATAATAAATTAAGGTAATTCTTTCGTATTGAATGCCTGCCAAATTTTGGGATATCTTTTTCTTATAAAAGAGGCTTTGCTCCTATTGTCCCATTTCAAAAGTTAATCAAACTTATAGATTATTTTACAGTTATAAAGAGATGTCTAACTTTTTTATTTAAAAATAGAATAAATTACACTGACCTCCTATGAGATTTATGACAATTACACTGACCTCTTCTGTTTTACCTAACAATATACAGATACGTCTCTCTAGTCAATTTTTTTCTTCAAAATGACAAAACTACCATTTTTATGTTTTTTTTTTCAAAATTTTTTTTTTGAACATTTTTTTTAATTTTTCAAATAAATATTGATAAAAAACCTTAAATTTATTTTTATATAAAATAAAAATAACTTAAATTTATTTTTGCATAAAATAATAAAAAAAAACTTTAAAAAAGTTAGAAAAAATTGGACAAATTTGAAAAAATGTAATAAATAAATAAATAAAATAGACCGTTTCATCATTTTGAAGACAAAAATTAATTAGAGGGA
The DNA here is from genome assembly GCA_008638375.1 of Nyssa sinensis. NCBI lineage: Eukaryota > Viridiplantae > Streptophyta > Magnoliopsida > Cornales > Nyssaceae > Nyssa > Nyssa sinensis. The sequence goes on from CM018031.1 coordinate 14,780,693, forward strand.
GGTATTTGCATATTGTCAGATAAAATAGAAAAGGTCAGTGTAATTTCAAAAAACTCAAGAAAGATCAGTGTAATTGTCATAAACCTTAGGGGAGGTTAGTGTAATTTACTCTTAAAAATAAATAGGTTAATCTTGTTGACACTTTATGTATAAAGGTTTGGATTGTTACATATTTTCAAATATATATATATATATATATATATATCTTGACACGACTTGATTCCTAAGTCAAGTATGATCAAGATCTACTTACCTAAAAAGGACTAAAATCATAGTAGGTTCTGTAAGGCCACTTTCAACATTAACTCAAATTTGAGTAAAAGTCTCATTTGAGTTTAATGTTATCCAGCAGTTTAAGAATAGTTTGTAACTATTATAAATTTGAGTCCATAAATAGTATTTTACAAATTTAGGTTTAAGTTTGAGTAAGAATAAATTTGAAATAGCTTTGAGTCTATTGCTTGAGAAGCTTGTTTTTAAAAAATTTTACTCAAATTTAAATTCGAGCACGGGTTTAATTTACTAGTGAAGATGTCCTAAGGTGGGCTCTAGGTGAACACAGTTCGAATCAGTCCACTAAAATTGATAAGTGGGCCAGCTTGGCATTCCTTTTGCCCAAAAATGTCATAAGTTGGGCAGAGTAAAAAATGTCAAAACAATTTTTTATAATATTAATTATTAGAATAGAGAGATACACTTGTATAGCTTATGTATACATTATATAAAAAGTTATTAATCAGATTTTAAATAATAATAAAAGAGATTAAGAGTTTTTCTTATAACTTAATTTAGTATAATAAATATTTTTTGTGAAAAAAAGTTGATCACCCATTCACCCTTACAATTATGCATGTCTTATTTTTAAGTTGAAAATCATATCACTGTCAAGAAAATTATTCTTTAAGAAAAATCATAGATAAAATTACTACTTAATAATTAATCATTTTCAAAAAATATTAATGATTATTCAGGTTGTGAGTACAGCACTTTTTCCTACTGAACACTTAAGCCAAGACAAAACTGGTGGTTGAAATTTTGAGTCAATTGATGCAACATAGCAACCTCTATGCGTTTCTTAAGTCTGATTTACTCTCTCTCTCTCTCTCTCTCTCTCTCTCTCTCTCTCTCTCTCTCTCACACACACACACACACACATGTACACTTGTGAAGTGGGTACAAATTGAGCCAGGTAGAGATTAGGGAGGCTTAATGTATCAGCCAGAACAAAGTTGCAGAACCTCTATCCTCTTCCCAATTTTTTTTTCTAGCCCAGGCCAATTACTACCTCTGTTTCTTGATCTGATGTGCATGCATGTTTCCACTTACCTCTCTGTCTCTCTCTCTCCTTTTCTTCCTTTTGTTTGTTCAACAACAGGGGCATGATGAAAAGCCTTTGATTATGTTAAAGCATCCCATAGAATTAGTATATAAAAATTGCTGCGAGTGAAAACGATTTTAATTGAGTTCATTTAGCTTATATTTTATGAAGCATGTTAGAAAAAAGCAACTGTTTTTTATAACAAAATGTCTGATGGCTCTGTCTGTTATCTTGCTTTTGAAAAAGTTAAAAACAAGTCTAACAACGACAATTCGTCAAAAAGCATATAAGGCCAGGGTTAATGAGGGCATTAAATACGAAGATGATATGAATTTGGTGGAAAACAAGATGATATATATATATATATATATAGTCAATGCCAATGGGGACTTTTTACACAGTCGGTGGATGGTGCAAGAATCTAGTTTTCTTGTCAATGAAGGATACTATATGTGTGTTCCCATATTAAATTTAAAAATATTAATGGAGACATTAAATATAAGTTTTAAATTATGATTAATCTGACTTGTTTATTTTTCAAGTTGATGTCGAAGGAATCTTTAATTGAACTGATCACGAATCAAGCTCAAGTAACTTGATATTTTATATAGTATTATACTACTTATTGATTTGATTTGTTTATTTTGTGAACTGATCTCGAACGAGATTCTAAACAAATTAATCATGAGTTGAGTTCAAGTATCTTGATTCATTTTAAGTCCTACAAATGTTTATTTTTCGAGCTAATCTCAAATGAATTTCTAATTGAGTCAATCACGAGTTGAGTTCTAGTAACTTGATATTTTATATAATATTAGATTACTTATTGATTTAACTTATTTATTTTGTGAATCGATCTCAAACAAGATTCTAATCGAATTAATCATGAGTCAAGTTCAAGTATCATGATTCATTTTAAGTCCTACAAATGAGGTGGGCTTTTGAAGTAATTTGTCATGCCTTAATGAAATGAGTTTGGTTATAAAGATTTAAACTCTGTTTTATCTCAAGTATAGTTAGTATTTTAGTTCTTTTTAGGTAATTTGACCCTGATCGTACTTGACCTAATATGATTTTAAAATGCTTGTTTTTATACTGTCCTTAGCATCGTTTGAAAAGCATAATATTACATATAAAATATTCAAATATAACCCAAATTTTCATATACTGAACGTATCTTCTCACTCGCCCAGATCTCATGTTGGATTTGGTCCGGAAATCAATCCCGAAATTGGTGCTCATGCTTCCCTGAAATTCTAGTGCCGAGGAAGAAGAGAAAACACATCAACCACATATTATATAATACTCTTATCATTATATTCTTCCAAATCTACTTGAGAATAAGGAACAATCACGAAAGAATATCTTGAAAACACCACTCCATCAGTTTCAAATTCGAATTCCCTGCAACACTCCCAATTCTTTTCTGTACTTGACAGAGTAACGATGAAACATCACCCGCAATCTCTTTCCCTTTCTTCCTTTTTTTTTCCTCTAAAATTTTAATATATCAAATTTCTTTTAAATGAGACAGGTGGAGTATTGCTTCACTTCATTCTTTTAATGGTATTATCTTATTCGTGATATGGCTTATCTTTTTTATGAGCAATTCTAACAAATGCACATATAAATTTATTTTGAAATTTTTAATTTTTTTAAATTTTTATATATTATAATCACATTATTGTTTGAATTTTATCTCCATCCAAGGTATGAGGGTCATGGTTGCAAATACACAGTCTTTTATTAACATTATTCTTTTTATTGATAAAATATTATTAAAAAAACATGCTATCTACTCCAAACCAACAAAGAGCAAACTAACAAAGAGCATTTCAAATATTCCATCACTTAGATCTTTACTTGGTCAGAAAACAAATATGAAATTTCATTAGCTGATCATTCAGAAAAAAAGGAAAAAAGAAAATTGAAATGATTCAGGTGAATCAAACCTCTTAGTACTAAACTGATAGGACAGGATTAAATTAAGATCAGAGTATCTAATAAAGAGAAAATGTTCTGTCATTTCTTTTTCTTTTCTTCCAAACATGGAGATTCTAACATCTACATGAGAGGGCTATTGAGGAGTCCATGCCAAGATGAACCAAGTCCATTCCAGCTCTCTCTTCCTGAATCAATATCACCGTGCATGTTACCATCTCCAGTAATCTGCCATGGGAAGCCCCACATCCTGTTCTCACCTTCTCTGCCATTACAGTACTCTTGCTTCATTGTTGTGACTGCCACAGCTGCTGTTGTCTCACCAGTACTCATGAAATCTTCATATGGCACCATTCCCATTTCGTCACTGACATTGATGCCCCCACCACCATTTTCCAGATGCCCCATGTTTCCATAATACAAATTATGAAACCCATTTGGGTTCTCAAGAAATCCACTCCTGAGGGCATCAAAGAAGCCAGGAGTTGAAGCAGATGTGTTGATGACATTAGGGTTTCCAAGAACATCACAATGGGTGTTGTTAGGGTTACCCAACATTGAAAAATCATGGTCTGCAAACCCTAATTGCCCATTTGATTGCTTTTGGAGCCTAGCAAATGCAAGGGAGAGATCATTGGAGTCATAGGTTAAGGCTGAAGGGAAAGTGGAAAGTGGGCCCGGATTGGTTCTGATTGGTTGATCTTGGCTCCTTCTTGATGATGATCTCTTGTTCTTCCTGCACCCTCCACCCACTGGAACATTTCTGAGTGTTCCCCCTTTGGTCCAATACCTCTTGCATGACTTGCAGAAGTACCTTGGCTGAGTGAGACTGTAGTTGTTATAGTAACAAAACTTGGTGTTGGTGGAGTCACATCTAGGGCATTTCAGAGCTAGCTCTGGTTGAGGCCTTGGCTTCTTCTCTTGCTGTGTTTTTGGGCAAACCAACATACTTTCCAGTGTCTGAGAAGACATTTCCTGAAGTGTTCAACAAAAAAAAATTAGAAAAAGAGAAATTAACTCCAAAGGCACGCAAGAAGCCACTGAGCCACATGACTAAAGTGTTATACTATGTTGAATATCATGATGAGAAGCAAATTTTATAATATATATATATATATATGGCAAGTGTTTAAAAGATAATATAGAAACAAAATGTATATAAATAACAAAATGCTTAATTTCATTTGGGTTATCAACAAAAGATTGAGAAGTAAATTAGTTAGAAAGCAAGCCATTTCCTGCGGTGATCAGCCACAAAATTAAAAATTAAATTAGTATTTTAAAAAAAAGGCTCAAATCTTACACTTAATGCTAGATACAAAAAACCATACAGCAAAATGCTTTGTAACTGCAATTTCTATGAAAAAACAAAAAGAGACCTTTAAACTCCACTTGTCACTTCTAACATTTTTTACTTTAAAAACTTGCAAAATTTCAATTACCATTCTAATCCTAAAGAGTAAAGTGGCCATGGAGAGACCTAATGGTCCTTATGATTGTGGAGGAGGAGGAAAGTAAAAGAAATGAAGATTTGGGGTTGGAGTTGTGGCTAAAAGATTTGACTTTTCCTTTTCTTTTCCTCCAATTTTCTTGACAACCAAAGCCAGCAAAGAAAACAAAAAAGAGGCAACTTTCTTTTTCTATTTACAAATTCACAAGATTTTGGTAGAGATTGAAATCCCATAACCAGCCAATTTGAACCTCTGAGTAATAAAGAAAAAAAATTCAAATTTGGTTCGAGTGTGAAAAAAGTTCTTTGTTGGTTTTGAAATTCTTACAGTAAAAAATATGTAGACAAACATGATTAACCCAAGAGCTCAAACCCAACCCCAGAAATGAATGGAAAACAAAACTCAAAAATTCATTTCCTTTCCTTCTCCTCCTTTTCTTTTACCTCCTTTTGTTACTCCAAAGTTAATAAATTAAACTGCGACAGATATATGATCTCATCCTTTTGGGTTAGACCCAGAAAGTAAATTAAATGAAAGAGCAAAGTAAAGTGAATGAACAAAGAAAAACAGTTTATGTTGTATTAATCACATAAAATTCGTATCCTACCTTGTGCTGTTTTACACTTGAAGGATCCATCCATGCACAATTCTGACCCCTCCTGAGATTGAAAGATTGAGAAGGAGCGTGGAATAGATATATGTGTATGTGTGTGTATATATAGAGAGAGTGAGGGAGACGGAGAGAGATGAACAGATATACAGAGGAGGGACTAGGGAGTCATGCAAAGTGAAGCTTATGAGGCCACCTCTTCGGATATAATATAAATAAAGCAGCCTCTATCTATTGAGAGAGAGAGAGAGAGAGAGAGAGAGGTGTGTAAGCAGAGAGAGACAGAGATATTGGGGTGTAATGATTACTAGGTGTACGGGAAATGAATCGATGTGTGAGCCAGTTAGGCTTGCACGCAGAGAAAGCAATAAGAGAGAGACAAGGGGGGGCCTTGGAAAATTCGAGTCGATCGTCTGCAACGGATTCATGTGCCAGTTTGTGTGGGACCCAAGCGCGTGGGAGTGAAACTATACGTGGACCCCATCCTCCGTCCTCTACACCCTCCCCTTCTTTCATCGCCAAAACTAGGCGACTCAAACATCATGTCTAAAATTAAAATATATCTTAAAAAAATAGAACAAAAGAAAAATAGCCGCATCAAAGAAAAAATTGTGTAAATAGATAATGTTTCTAATTTTAATACATTTTTGCAAATGACAATAAATTTGATGCATTCACCGTCACTTCAATATATATATATATTGTTCGCTCTCATATTTTCACTTGAGTTTTAAAATATTCATTTTTTAATCATTAAATATTGATGTGAGGAGAGGAAATAGGAATGATATATATATATATATATAATAGGTAGTCCCAAATTCAAAATTGTACTTAAGAGAATGAAAATATATGTATTAAAATTTTAAAAATAATTATACAAAAATTTATATAAGATTGAGGAATTAATTTTTTATTTTTAAATTCTTTCAGTAGAATAATAACAAATAAATAAATAAACACTATTTAATCTTTAAAGAATCATAGAATACTTGCCATAAATTGAAAAGCCAGAGATGAGTTGTAAATTTGAATATTGAGAAGAAAATAAAGTTTGTATATTATATGTGTGTATGTTTGTGTATGTTATTATTTATTATTGTAAAAGCTTAAATTATTAAAAAATATCGAAAATATATATCAAACATTAGCTCTAATATCATATTAAATTATTAATTATTTTAAAATTTTATATTATAATATATATCAAACACTAATATGTATGTCTTTGTATGTATACATATATATATATATATATGCATCTATTAAAACTTTGAAAGAGCATCTTATGATTATATGTGGACTGATTGATACAATTAGTGGCTTGTTTCTATCATTGTTGTGAATGTCCTATTCATTGCGTACAATCAATGTTGCCCCAAATGAATGCCACGTGGTCAATGACTATGCTGAGTGTCAAAGAATTGGCTAATATAACTTAGAAGAAAATTAAAGAATAACGTAGAAGGAAATTAAAGAAACAGCTAATTATCTTTATTTAAAGTTTATGATGATATCCAAACATGACATACTAGTAGCTATATGAATTCAATGTTTTGCCACCCTAGAAAAGCAGTTGTGTGACCTTTTTTTCCTCCCTCTAATTGTATGTTTGAATAAAAAAAAATTAAAATATTTTTTAGATATTGAAATCAAGCAAATTTAAATTCATATAATTTAAATTCTTTAATGAAAAATTATTTGAACAAAGTTTTTACATATGGGTATTTCTTATATAATTTTTGTCTAAAAAAATTACCATAATTTCTTATCATTCATGTAAAACTTAATAATCTAATTTTCAGTCAATAAAAAATAAAAATATTGTAGCCAAAATATAAAGTCAAAATGACTTCTATATATATAGTGTCTCAAAATTCTCAAGGAGAATTTAAGAATTCTCATATTTTTCTACCCAAATAGAAAAGAATTTTAAAATGCCAAAAAAAAAAGATATCACCCAAATCCCTGATCTAATCATAGCCTAAATTGTTTCGTGATGTTTGCTCTATAACCTTTTCCAAACTTTGCAGTAATGAAAGACTTGTGTATTGAGTTAAATCTTTTATGTCTAATTTTGTCTTCCTTAAATGCTTAGAATTCTTTCATTTTATGCATGTTTATACACACACACACACATATATATATACACACACACACATGTATATCCACAATGTGAGGGCACGTACGTCTCATAGCCAAACTTAAAACAATAACACTTATTGTTTAATTTTTCTTTTATGCATGTTGATATATATATATATATATAGACACACACATGTATAAGCTTTGTTTGGATACCAAAAATGTGGAGGAAGAAAAAGGAAAAATATAGTTTGTCATATTCTTCATTTCGCCAATGTTTTAAACAGGGAAAAATGATTTTATTTAAATCATCTTTACCTTTAATATTCTCACTAAATCCGTACCAAAATCTTATTGGATTCTACTATGTAATGTAATGAGAAATTTGTTCCAAAAAAGGGATTTGTTTAGTTGAATCCAAGTGGTTGGAACATGTGAATTTTCAAGTAATTTGGATGTAATTTGAATGAAGCATAGATGTATTTGACTAATTAAAGAAGCATAGTTTAATATAGATCTTAAGGGCTTGCCCATCCGAGGTTGCCACAGCGAAATTCAACAAATGTCACTTTTTCTTCGGGTCAGTACATACGAGACGTTGTCCTAATTTTAATCGGGTGTCCTCGTAATAGACAGTGGGATTAGTCCTCCGAATTAGTCAGTCCGAAAGATCATATACTAAGTTAATATAGAGCTTTTCCTTCAAACAATCAATGAAATAAATTCATGCATGGATTTTAGGTGCCTATGGCCAAATTACAACTTTCAATTCTAAGGGTCAAATTTTTGGAAGTAATTAATTATGTTTTAGTGAAACATTGATGGATTAAAATGGAATCATTATAACTACAATTATTATTACATTTAGTACTGCAAACTTTCACAAAAACATGAACAAATTGTCCACCAAACTAGGAAAACAAAACTCATTTCAGATGTAGTGAAATATAAAGGACTTGTTTTTTATTATTTTATTTTAGAATAATTACACTGAAAATTTATTTTTCTGTCATTTTATTTTCAGATTTTATTTTTTGAATATCTAAAAAAGAAAACAATGAGAGTTTTTGTAAAGTGAATTATTTTTTAGTTTTTTAATTTTTAATATATATACTTAATTTTTTATTGACTTATTGTTAAAGTAACTATGGATTTTAGTAGAGTAATGTACAATTATAAATTAATTGGTAAAATTATTTGAAGAATTTAGTCTAATTGAAGTCAAATTACTCTGATATTGTAGAGATCAAACTTATTTTATTAACGTTGGAGAGTTTATTTTGACAATAATGCATCTAAAGAATGTTTGGTAACTAATAGGTCTCATCATTAAAAAAAGAATAAAAGAAATTTTTTTTAAAGCATACAATATAAGAAATTTTCTTTTAAAAAAGTAAAAAATTACTTTGCTAAATGCAATTTTCGTATCATATTTATATTGTCAGACTTTTAATAATGGAGATTAAGTTTAAGAATACCAAACACATCCAAAATATCCTTAGAAGGACAGCCCTATTTAATAATCAAAGTTTCTGGATTAACACCAAATTAATCCACTTATGTCGGTAGACTGTTGGAAACACAATCCTCTCTCTCTCTCTCTCTATATATATATATATATACACACACATATATGAGGGGTCATTCTTTAATAAAAATTAGAACATGGGGGTTGTTTAATTAAGTAAAATGAATGATTTAGTGAGTTTCTTATCTATTAAGATATCTAATGAACACATGCAATCCACTCAAGTGAATGATCAGCTAATCAATCAAAGATCACAAGGCTATTACTTAGCCACTTCTTTTTTTCTTTTTTCTTTTTACCCATTTAGGGGAAAGATATTCTTGTAGTGGTGGCAAAATCAAAGCAACCAACCAACAACATTCTATCCTGTCATCATCTGTCTGGAAGGCTGATATAATAAACATACAATGATTGAGATCCTGCTGACACTCAGATTATATTTCTTTGGATCCTATGAAAATATCCCTCTCTCTCTCTCTCTCTCTCTCTCTCTATATATATATATATTATGAAACAGCACTTTGGGTTTGGGTACACACATTATCAGCAATGGGACCATGGTGCATCATAGGGATCACTCATGGTTGACTGGTCAAAACTGTATGATCAGTCAAAGAAAACACTGAAGAAAAAAAGCGAAAGTAGGATATATAGTTAACTGTGCCCAGCCACATATGGTAGCATATGTGAAGAAAAGAATCTGGCATATTGTCCACTTTAAAGAATCTATGTTGGAAGATATATATCATCTCATACAAAGTTGTGCAGTGCAGGTTCATCCATTTCAGATGAAGTATGAGCAGTGAAGATATTAATATAATTTTTTATTTATCTATGATGAGTCATTGAGTCTATTTTATTAGGAGGAAGAAAGGAGGTGACCAATAGCGGAACTATAACTAGATTAGGCCTGGTCATAATTTCCATTTTGAAAATTTTTGAAATAAAAATATTTATTTCTTAAAACTTTCTCCCTACTTTGTTCTTGAAAAATTCTCACAAAAATTCTTATCAGCCCCTCCCAGCCCCTAAAATTTTTTTTTAAGCCGTGCCCTTGGGGGTGGCACTCAATGCGGTCCAGCTGGTGGTCAGAGGGGGTCACAGTCCATCTAAAATTTTAAAAAAATATTTCCTATTATAATTTAGAAATTAGTCTCTCAAAAATTTTAATATTTTTATAATACTTCTTTTATATATATATATATATATATATATATATATATATTTGCCCCCTCACCACGTAACCTCTGACTCCGTCATAGGTGGAACTATGGCAATTGGAAAAGTTTAAGGGGAGGAGCTTCCTCTTTGGATGTGGAGCATGTGATGGAGTGGATTGGGGGCATGGTTTTCACAAAAGTTTTGATATTATATTTTTTAACATTAATTTTTTTGAAATGATTTAACAAAATATGATTTGGTGTCCTTAAATATTTATATATATATATATATATATTCATAGAAAAATTTTAAAATTTCAATACCTACACTTTTGACTCCTATATCGACAATAATGATATTATTTTTTTTTATATATATAAGTCGGTACAATTGTGAAATTCATTTTTCTCCTTCTTGATCTAAGAAGTTTTAACTTAAACCTCTCATTGAACATCAAATCTACAAATAAATAGTACGTGCAAAATGTTTATAATGTCAAAAAATAATTTTTTTTACACTTTAAGACTGCTAAAATTTAGTTTTAGTATGACTAAAATGACTTCTACCATCAGTAAAAAAGACTAGTTTAAGGAGCTTCCCTTTGCTTAAAAAATTTGAAAAATGGGTTAAATGTGTCATAATGGGCTCTTTGGGGAAATATGAGGGGAAAAAAGATTGTGTTTTCATTGAAACTGTAATTTAATTTATATAAATTTTACAGGTAATTAATTACTTATGAAATAATTGAAAAAAATGGAAGTAAAACATTCCATGAAGAAATCTTAGAAATGAAAGTTGTTATACTCTTCAAACTGAAAGAAACCATTCTTCCTTTGTTGAACCAAAGGAGTTGTCACACACTTACACCATTGAAAGTTGCTAGCAGCTTTCTTCACTCTAAGGGAACGTTTGGTACGCTGGAATGGAATAGGACAGGAATAGAATAGCATCAGGAATGAAATAGAGTAGGAATGGAATGGGAATAATTATTCCATTCTTTTGTTTGGTTGAATACCTAGTAATGGAATGATAATTTCATTCCTGTGTTTAGTTTGAACTATCAAATTGTTGGAATGGAATAAGAATAATTAATTCCATTCTTTTATTTGGATACCAGTAATGAAAAAAATGTTCAATCTACATTTTTTTTATTGTCAAAAAAAAAATTATTGGAAAAAAAAATTAACCTGCATTTGTTTTATTGGCAAAAAAAAAAGGTTAATTCAACCTGCATTTGTTTTATTAGCAAAAAAAAACTTATATAGTCATCCTGGTTTCACGTACAAGTTAATTTCTTATAATTAATATTTAATAAATTAATAATATTTATAAATTAATAAATTTTTAAGAAATATAATTAGTTTTATGATAAATAATTAATAATTATATTACTTAATAATTAATATTTTTTAAAAATATATCTTTTATAATATTAATTATTAAAAAATTAAAAAAAAGTATACATATATTTATATATATATATCCTATTTATAATATTTTTGGCAATAATTCATCTACATGTATAAAATAATTTTTTATTAATAAAAATATAAGAAAATTTATAATTATTAATTCAAATAATTAATAAATTTTTCATCTACCAAGTTTATTAATTATAAGAAAGTCGACTGTACTTGTGATCGTGAGCGGTAGAGAGATTGAGGGTCATTCCGTTAAGAAAGGAATGAACATTCCTTAGGTTTTGTCAAGGAATCCGTATTCCTGTGCTAAGTGGAATAGCCATTCAGAACGGAATGGGCATTCCATCATGTTTAAACATACCAAACGCGGGAATGGAATGAGGACAAGAATGCTCATTCCATTCCTACCTCCATTCCTACATACCAAATGGGCCCTAATATTTTTTTATGAACTTATTTTACAAAAGAGACCTAATCTTTGAATTATTTTTTGCATAAAATCATTGCTTTAAAGTCCGAATTTGCATTCTTACACTTCAAAACTTGAACATTTTTCTATTGGAAAGCCTATTTGTGTTTCCCTCCCATATAGATTGAACTCAAATTTCAGAAATGACATCTAACATAACCTAACATTGGTAGAGTTTTTAGTACTCATTTGGTTGAGTTGTAGAAAAATATTGTTTAAATCAAATAGTTAGTTCTATGAAAATGTTATTTGAATTAAGCAGTTAAGTGTTTAAATTAACTATTTAAAAATACTTAGCAATTATCAAATAAAAGTTTTTAGTACTCATTTGGTTGAGTTATAGAAAAATATTGTTTAAATTAAATAGTTATATGAAAGTGTTATTTAAATTAAGCAGTTAAGTGTTTGAATTGACTATTTAAAAGCACTTAGCAGTTATCAAATAAAAGCATTTATAATAAATTTAACTAACTAAATAAAAAAAAAATAGACTTAGCAATTTAATCAAAACCAAACTTATAAAAATATTATGCCAAATTAGTACGGCTTGAAATATCATCTCAAAGAGCGTATTATTAATTAAGTACTTAATAACTCATTCAAACACATAAAGTACTTATTTGGATGAGTTGAAAAAAATGTGATTTGAGTTAAGTAGCGGTTTGAATAAGTAACTATTGAAAAACATTGTTTGAATTAAGTTATTGAGTATTTGAATAAACGTATTTGATAAGTGTTTAAATGATATTGTAGTGATTGAATCAGTTATAAATAAGTATCATTAAATTATTTTTTAAAAACGTTTCTACTATATTATTTTTTGAAAAAATTTATTTTAAATTAAGTGTGAATTCTTTAAATGTGACTAATAAATTAAATCAAACATTTAACAAATTAAAAAAAATTATTTTTATTTTGAAAAAGCTATTAGATAGACAAATAAATCAACCCAAATAGAACCAAAAGTGTGATATAAAAATTGAAGAAAATATAGTCTTAGTTTAAAATGAAAGTTTCATTGTGAAAAATTGATGGAGGTAGGATATAATTGATATTTCCTCCTTAAAAAAAATGTTTTGAATATAAAAACTAAATATAAAAAATTAAATTTTTGGAGCGCGACGAGGAGAAAGAAAATACGGAGGCGAAGTAAGGCAAAACAAAACCGAGACGAGACACCGGTTAGTGAATGGTCGGTTGAGTGTGGGTCCGGCGAATGATGCCAGATGTTGGACTGAACACGTGGCAGAAATATGCGGCTAGATGACGAATATTTCAGTTTGCGAGGAAAGGGTGTGTGAGACAGACAGCACTGTTATATCAAATCTTCATCAATGAAGTGGAGTGCGGAGTGCGTTAATGGGTGGGCCCTCGCCCACTTCTCTCCTTGTGAAGTAAAGGATAATGTCTTCTTCTATGCATATATTATATCTAAATATATATATATATAGATACACATATGTGAGAAAAATAATTTATCTAATAATATTATGTTTTCTTGTGAAGTAAAGGATAATGCCTTCTTGTATGCATATATTATATCTAAATATATATATATAAATACATATATGTGAAAAAAATAATTTATTTAATAATATTATGACAGGTATAAATACATATACTTTTTTTTAATAAAATATCATATATATAATAAAATATTATTAAAATAATATATTAACAATTAAATATCAAATTCACTCAAACAAGATACCTTAAGCTTATACAAAGCCAATAGGTACTTTTTTGACACGTGAAAAGAATGATGGTGATCACCGTGATACACGTAGAAGTGTCCCAACATTATTCAATTGAATAATGAAAATGATTGATTTGCATAGTTGATTGGGATGAAACGGAATGAGATCTTTCTAAACTAATATTTTTTTAAATTTTGTAATAAGTGAAGGAAAGTTTTTATCAAAATTTTTATTGATTTTTAATTAATTAATTAATTATTTATTTTATTAAAATAATTCATATATTTTAAATAAAATATTACTATGTTAAAATAATATATATATATATATATATATTAATAAAAAGTTAGAATAACATTATTTTTTTTTTAAAATATTTAATTTTATATAAATTTTTAATTAATAAATAAAAACGTATAATTATAAATATTTATTATATAATATAAAATTTATTTATTATTTTATTTTATATAATTAAAGTGAGATAAGATATACAGTATGTATGTGATCACTTGTCAAAATTAGGATATGATTTCTTAGATCAAAAATGGAGTAAGAGGCTTCACATTAATCATGTTATATCATTTGTAATCAACACTATTTACATATGTAAAGGTTCGTTTAGAAGTTGTCGGCCCAATACAATGATTTTGGGCTCAGTATGTTTAAATATCTAATCTCAGATATCCGTATATTTTATGGGCTACAATTTACGTGTCACACATGAAGCAGATGGCTAGGACACGTCACTCGTCGTTGTCTTCAACATTGCTCACAATTAATTTAGCATCTCTATTGATATTCACTTATTTTATAATTTTTATGGACGAGGGATTAAGAGTTGAATCTTAATTTCTCCATTCCTTCGAGGTGTTCTGTTTTTGTCTGTTGATTTGGTGAAAAAAAATGAAATGACAAAATAATTTCCATTGAAATGTAAACAAATTTGAGTATGTTTTCAAATTATCCCTTCTTATTTTTTTTTATTAAATTGACAAACTAAACAAGCTTTGATTTAAAATTAATAGGAGAAAAAAATAATGAAAATTATTTTGATTTATCTATTATTTTTCTTCTCTCAAATCTGTCAATTAATACAGTTTGATATTGCTCGGTTTGAGAATACTCAAATTAGGAGTAATTTAATTCAGTCCATAACTAATAAAAATAATGTTCACATCCATTAATAAGAAAATGAGAATCAAATTCATGACATTCTCTTTGCGAGAGAGCACGAGTGACCAATTAGGCCAGTCCAGTTGTTTCATGTCAGCACTTCTAGTCCTTCTTCATTGACATTTATTTTATTTATCGATAAATTATACCGATCCCTTTTGAGGTTTTTGACAATTATAAAGACTTCTTTTAAAGTTTCTAAAATGACACTAACTTCTTATACTTTTATTAACAAACTCCAAAGACATTTCCTCCAACCTTGTTTTTTTTTTTTTTTTTCAAAATGACAAAAGTTTCTTTTTATTTATTTTATTTGCATTTTTTCAATTTTAACATTTTTTCTAACCTTTTTTTGTTTCATTTTTAAAAAAGATATTAATTAAAATCTTCTTTGACAAAAAAATAAAAGTTATTTATCTTAAATTTATTTTTATATAAAATAAAAAACTCTTTAAAAAAATTAGAAAAAATGCAAAAAATAAAAATAAAAGAGATTTTTTTGTTATTTTGAAAAAAATAAAATTAAAGAAGATGTTTTTATAATTTTTCAATAAAAATAAGAGATATCTATATTTTTTCAGAAATAACAAATGACATTAGTATAATTTACCCTTTCATTTTTTAATATTTGCTTTACATGGGGATTAATTTAAAACATTCAACATTGCAGTTTGAATGGGCCGGTGTTGATGGGCCCTGAATGGGCCGAAGGCAAGTAAATAAAATTTTTGTCATGCTGTGATGCTTCAAAACTAGCTGCACATAGAGAGTCCAGCTTAGCATAGTACGGTGAAGCCCAGCCTGGCCTTGGAATTTAATTGAGCGGGCAAATCCAAGGGTGTGGGAGTTCATACTTTCAAGTCTTTTGAAAAAATTATGAATATTATTTTTCATTCACTAATGAAATGAATTAACCAACTGGGTATCAATTCGGCTAGCCCAGTTGTTACTTATTCATGTTTCTTTCAAATGATTGGTTATGAGTTCAAGTCTTATTTTTTATTAAAGAGATGCGAGTATTTATTTTCATCTAATTATGAATTAAGTTGGGTTATTTATTTAAGATTTATATTAAAGAAGTTTTGAATTATTTGTTCAATATCCATATTAGAGAGATTCTTGGTTGTAATATAATTGAATTGGTTGATATGAATTATAACACCTCATTATTTTTTTCAAAAAAAAATAATGAGATGAATTATGTTGTGTGTTTAAGACTCATATTGAAGAGATTTCTATTATTATAATTATACTATTTAGTTGATTGTAATAAAAAAATTAAAATACTCAATCGATTTCATAAAAATAAAGAATATCGAAGTGATCCAGAGCCCTATCTGCCTAAGAGTTTTTGAGTAGATTACGTACATGATGACATCAATTAGGCCAATCTAATTATATCATGTGTATATATTGTTTAAATTTGGAACATCAAAAAAAAAAAGGGGGAAGAGAAAAAATATATTTAACCCCATAGTATAAAATAATTAGTCAGGTTTATTAACTTGATTAATAAATTCACTTTACCTAAAAAATTTCCTTATCATTTTATTCTTTAAGACAAGTTTTGTATTCATCTTTTTAGTTTTTACATTTAGGTCTACAAAAGTTGTTTAAAAATTGTATTTGACCATTTTACTACATTTTAAAAAATATTTTTATATTAATTTTTTTTTAAAATCATAAAAGTGCATTTGTAGGAAAATAAATTTGGTTTTTAAAAAAATGCTTAAAAGTACATTTAAAAAAACAACCACAAACACCCACTTAATAAATCTTAGTCAAACCAATAAACCAATAACCACCCATCTCACATTTTCTTTGTAAAAATTTTTCTCATTATAGGTTGGTGGAAATCAAATATTGGTATCATTATTACAATACCTTTTAAAATATCATTAAGTCAAGATTTGAGGAGAGAATAATTTGTGGTATAACTTCTTGTTCTCTATTTTTTTTTTTAAAATATAATATTAATATATATATATATATAGTTTTTTTTTTTAATGAAAGTGAAGAAAATATTACTATACATGTAACAGCACAAGAATAACATTATATTATATAATAATAGAAAAATACATAATTTAATAGCAACAAAAGTCTTTCAGATATAAATCATGAATAAACGATTAAACTCAACTTATGACTTCAAAAAATAATGTTTATATTTCCCTAAAAGTAAAAATGAAACTTGATTCTTGAATTATGATTGACATGAATGACTAATTAGACAAACCGATTGATTGATTTAATATTATAGTTGTTTATGGCAATAATTGTTTTAAGTGAGTTAACTGCGGATATCACAGTAATAACAATTTAGTGTGAAATTAAATTTAACACTATGTTTGGATAGAAGGTATTGAAAATAAAAGGAAGAAGAAGGAAAAGGAAGGGGGGCTTATATCATGTTTGTTTTAAAAATTATGAAGGAAATGAAGGGAGAGGGAGGGGGAGCTTAACCCTCATTTAAGCAATTTTGTTATCTCTCTAAAAGTGAAAGGAAACGAAAGAAAATGAAACAAAGATTTAATGAATTTTTAATAATATCAATATTACCCTTAAAATTATAAAAGTCAAAATAAAAATGACATTTCTATCATAAGGCATCCAAAGGGTATGATAATAAAATAATATAAAATAATTTCATTTCCTTTCTCTCTTTTATCATTCCCAAACAAGTTGAAAGAATTATATTAGTCTTTCATTTCATTAGTTATCCAAACATAAAGGAGTGATTACTTTTTCCTCTCATTTTTTTTTTCCTTCTCTCATAACTAATACTCTCGTTTCCTTTCTTTTTTCTCATAACTAATACTCTCGTTTCCTTTCCTTTTTCTCATAACTAATACTCTTATTTCCTTTCATTTCTCTCGTACTTATCCAAACGAACCATAAAAGAAAAAAGTTTGATATATAAAGATTATAAAAAATTATTTTAATATAAAAATTATATTGTTTTGCAATCTTCTTGACCTGTAAAAACAATTTGGATCAAATCTGGGTTTATCAAATAAGTTGACAATGTTATATAAATAATTTCATGACCTGATGTTTCCCTAAATATCATTACATTTAATTTTACATATAATTTTTTTTTTAGAATAAAAGTATTTTTCTTCACTTTAATTGCAAAGATAATAATTTTCTTCAAAATTTGGTCGCCTACTAAGTCTGTTTTATGCTTTTTTACTATCTTGAGTGATCCATGCCACACACTTTGGTGGCCTTCCATTGACGATATTTGTATGTTTGTAGGGTAATGCTTCATAATTCATATACCTTTATTCATGTAATGTGAGATGAAGGAGTTTTTTTTTTTTTTTTTTTTTTGAGTAATATTATTTTTATCTTAATATTTTATTAAAAAAATTTATCTTCTGACGTGATTATTTTTGAGTGTTAATCATGTTATGTGAGTCCAAGAGATTTAATTGACTAGCACTAAAACGTTTAATTGACTAGTATCCGCGTATACTGAGATATTTAATTGACTAGTATCCGAATAACCACGTTAGCAAGTAAAAAAATTTGATAAAATTTTATGATAACAATAGCAATACTTTTTTTTTTTTTCCATGATTTATGATCCAACACGTGGCAAGCAAAACATTTTCCTTGAAAATTTCCTCCCAAAACGAAAACATGAAAATTGGAAATGAAGAGAAATGCCTTTATCTGGAACGAGGACAGTGTTTTACATACCAGCCGTAACCAGCGGGCTGCATTGTCGGTGGAATAGAGGACACAATATAGTAATATCCGCCTCTTCAAACCCTCATGCTCCCTCTGTTTCTCTCATGCGGTAAAGATCTGGACAACAATGGCGGCTTCCACCTCGCGACCCCCGATGAGTCACCTTCGGGGCCGAACCAGTTCGACATTCTCACCGTCCGATCCAAAACTAATCACAAGCATCGTACATATGGAGTCTCGTTCTCTACGGCGCCTTGGCGTGCCAGTTCTGGCTTCTCAGAACAACGACCAGAACGCCGTTGGAGGCAATAACAAGAAAGCTATCGAGTTGCAGAGACTTGTCGAGGACTTTCCCTTTGAATTAAATTCGAAGGACTCGAATTCACTTCCAAGTAACAATATCAGAATTCATTCTTTTCCGTTATTGGCTCCTGAATATTTTTATTAGGGTTTTCCTGATGTCATTTACTGGGTTCTGTATCTAATATTGGATTCTAGGGCCTTTATCTTCGACCCATTTTTCGAATTCCGTCTCTGATGGGTCTCGCCTTCGGGTTGCCTACCAGGTTAACTTCTATTCTTGTAATATATACATAAAAACATATATAATTTGTATGTATATGTAGGTTTGATTGGTCATTCTTGCATATTTAGGGAGTTCACGGGGCATACAGTGAGACTGCGGCAGAGAAGGCGTATCCTAATTGTGAAGCGGTTCCTTGCGAACAGTTTGATACTGCTTTCCAAGTGAGAACTCCAACCATTTGATTATGGAATTCTGACTGATTTTGTTTATTCAATGAAATATGACTTTATCAGCCTTTTAATCACATGGTTTGTTGTGGCTCAATTTTGATAGTATTTTCTGCAATTATTGTATATGTCTGAGCTGCATAATGCATATCAGAGCTACTTATATGTTATCCTCCTATTTTAATCTTTATGACAAGCTGCTAATTTAACAATCAATAATTTTTTATAGGTAAGACACCCACGGTTTCCTAGTGGGGACTTAGAACCCTCAATTGCCTCTTTGGGAGATGGAGGTGATGTCATTAGAGCTAACGCTTTATAGTAATATAACTCAATTCAACTCAACTAAGCCTTATCACAACAATTTTAATTAATTTCTATGAGAAATATTTTCCAGTTCCTGATTACTCTACTCTGATCATAATTGAATCACTAGAAATCACAGTAAGTCTGAAATTTTCCTTATTTCTTGTCCATAGTAATAGAAGTTCAAATATAGGTCTTAACCTATCTGTCATCTGAAGAGAACCTGTTTTTCTAATCTGGTTTTGGGGTTAACAGTGTAACATCTGCCATAGAGTTACTGATATTTCCAGTTTCATATTCTATTGTTGTCATCTAAGAAGTACGGACACCGGACACAGATACAACACGACACTGACACGTTATTTCTCAAAAAATAAGACACGGACATGTTAGGGACACATTGAATATATGTAATTCTTTTTTTTATATTTTTTATATGACCATGTAATAAAAACGTAATGTTGTTTCAATTAAAATTGGTATAAAAATACACAATTTAAAAAAACTATTATTAAGATAACGTTGTTTCTTATATATGTATATTAATAAAGTCATTAAATAAAAATTCAAGAATTTCTTTATTTAATCATCATTAACATCCTTGATTCAAGTTTCAAATAAATTTACTAACTATTACATAGAATATATATATATATATATATATAGATATGCATATATAAGGAAAAAAAAAAGAACTAAGGAGAAGAGGAGAAAATGAGGAAAATCCAAAAAAAGAGAAAAAAATAAAAATGTGTTCATAAGTTGTTTGGAACGTGTCTAAAAGTAAGTAAAAAAAAATTTGGACACTCTTTTTTTTGCATGTCCGACACGTGTCCTGGTACGGACACGTGAACCTAAATAGAGTGTTCGCACTTCATAGGTTGTCATTGTCACTATATTGTTATTATTGGTGTCTTATGAGTCACGAGGTTATCCACACAAGCATTATTACTTTGTCTGTATTTATGTTATGTCTTATGTGCAATTAGTTATTGTGACTTTGAATGCCTCCCGACTAACTTTATCAAGCCATCAAATTACTCCTGGAATGATAAGGCCTTCGAACTTAAAAGTTGATATCTCATGTTATCATTGGGATAATATATTTCTTCAGATTTATTTCTTTATTTTTAAGGCCCAGTAAAATATTATGTGTGATATGGTAATGGATGATTTAACAGAAAGAATGGCCTTAAATAGAAAAGAATAGCGAGACTAGATTCATGTAGCCGACCCCAAATAATTGGGAAAAAGGCTTTGTTGAGTTGAGTAAAATATTATGTGTCATTTAATGGGTTTTTTTGAAGGAAGGTTGTATAAAAATTGTATCACAGGTTTATAGGGAATATAGGTTTAGCGATAATGGAGGACTAGGTAAGTGAAAGTTGGTTGGTATGATTTGGTCGTGTTAAAAAAACACAGACCACTACACCAATAAAGAGGAGTTTAATGTTTCAGGTTGATAGTGTTGCTTGATCAAGATGAATGCCAACATGAACTTGGGTTGAGGCTTCATGAGAAGGCATGGATGAAGGCATGGTGATCCGTGTTTAATCAAATGAATGAAAAATAGAGTTAAATAGCAACAAAGGATTTGTGTAGCCAATCCCAAGATATTGGGACAGGCATTCTTAGGTTGTAGTCAGGTAACATAGACAAATGATTATTTACTCAAACAGTTGGCAGGCTTCATACGAGGTTCTTTATTTTGGAAGTTAGTAATTGATTTGATTCAGTATGACATTGGCACAATCTGTCCATCTTTTCCAGGTTATGAAATGAAATGAGAAACCATCATTGTAATGTACACTGGCAGGACCGCTAGGGGATTGGCTCCGGGTGTAGATAGGGTAAAATCTGCAGGGGTCATGCAAATACATAGGCCCCTTCCCTTCTCTTTTGGATGAATGGGGTGGTTTAGAAGGCGCTTTCCGATCTACGATCCCTCGGAGCGAAGGGTTAGGATGATGCTTTTACAATTAGGAGTCTCCCATAGAACTGCAAATGCTTTTCTGTTTTCAACTTGATTCAGATGATAAGGTTAGTCATTTTTATTTTTCTCTTTTCATTACCTTAAGGTTATGGAACTATGCACTTTAGGCAGTCTTTGAGAGGCAAGAAAAAAGCCTGATACTATTCTTATTTTCTCCATGCATGCTGATTGTTTAAATTTTGCTTTTTTGGACTCAAGGCCCTCTTTTGGTTTGACAGTCCTTACAATGCTGCAAACTATATGCTACTCAAATTGGTAGGCATTTGATTAGGACACAGATTCGTGTAGTTTATGTATCATGATTTTTTTCTTCATTTTCTTTTCCTTTTAAAGTGTGATATGAAATGTTATAAGAAAAAGAAAGGAATATCCAATTGTGAGTACTGTTTTTTCTTTTCCAGTTGGATCAACTAAAGGCACAATTACCGGCACAAAGAGAACCATGCACGTACTAATTAAAATCCTGTGGGGATCTTCCCTCCTACTTCAGAAGAAATTCCCTTCTAGATCAGATTGTCTTGGAATCCACCAACATATGACCTATAGATTTTGAGAATTTAATGGTATTTTTAAGGAATTTGACACATGCCAAGTTCCTCATTTACCTTCAGCCCAATTATGAATATTTGAACAATATTCTTTCAAGTTCCTCCATTATGGACTTCTTTAAAGCCCACCAAAAGAGAACCTACTTCGTCCTTAGAGTGTTGCTTTTTGATGGGTAAGTGGCCCTTGGGGTGGAAGTTGAACCTGGGACCTAAGGGATAATGGGGTATTACCCAAGCATCTTCCCAACTCATCTAACCCCAAGGGTTCATCCTTAGGGCTTTTCCGACTCAGAAAAGGGTTGAAAAAAATGAACAAACTAGACCCATATTGAATCCCTTAGCAAACCAACAATGCCAACTGATTTTTTTTTTCAAGGAACAACCCTAAAAGTTAGACTTTACAAAATCACGAGGAGGGTGTTGTCCAGATACATTAATTGGATGTTTTAGAAAGAAGGATGAAGTTATCAACTTCTGCTTCCTGTGGCTAAGTGGTAATAGATCTCTACAAAGGAAGGTGGATTGAAGTTTTAAAGATCTTTGTATGCACTTTATCAATGATCAAATCCAAATATTGCCTTATAAATTTTCTTATCTCTCTCTTTTTTTTTCTCTCTCTAAATTAACAAAATTTTGGGCATCACAGTGCTCATCCAAGCCACTGACAATTAGGGCCTTCAAAACCTCCAAAAATAGTATTAGAAGGATTAAATGTTGTGATGGATTCAAATAAAGCACACAACTCAACTCGGCTCAACAAAGTGTTTACACAAGAATGATTTCACATTGAGCTTGCCTTTTTCAGTACACCTATATAGGAAAGTTGATCAATTGATTACCTTGCTTTTTATTTTTTCACATGAAGCTCACATAAAGTAAAAGAGCTATATATACATATTCACTCATATCTCCGACTCCTACGCATAGTTTTTATAGAGCAACTAAGCAAGAGCTTCAAATTTAAAGGGAGTGTTGGCCGAACAAATAGGTTTGGAGAGAGAGAGAAATGATTCAAATAGTGAGAAGCAACAACTGCTTTGAAATGAGGATCACAAGTATAAGAATTCGTGAAGTTAACACATACATTCAAACTTCCATTATGATCCCTTGGAAGAAAAAGGATAGAAATTAGAAAGATATGTGCTTCGCAATAAATGTCACTCCTTCCCCAACACACACGCACAAAAAAAATACACATTGAATAAATAAATAAATAGAAGAGAAGGAAAAGAAGAAGGAAGGTCTCAGTAAGCTAAATAAATGATTTTTTTTAGAAAAGATAGAACTCTGCCCATGCCATGAATCCATATGAGATTTTATTTTAATTCTTGCACCAATTCTGAATTGATTATGGAACTGAAGTAGCTCAGAGACTTAACTTATGCCTTATAATGGATCCGTTAGGTTTTCCAATTGGTTAATATTTCATCCATTGCGGTGGGATACATATATAAGCACAACCTTTTGCCACAAGTAGGCCCCTTAGGAAGTTTGCATGACAATTTATCATTCGAGGTGAAGACCGTAATCACGCTTTGATTGCCACAGTCATGAATGTAGCATGCAGGTATATTGAGCAAAAAGCATTAAGGACAGACACATAACTATGGATTTGATGGGTTGTGTTGCTAGAGCGAGTGATAACCGAACTCACCAAAACCTTATCCCAATTAGTTGGGGTTGGCTACATGAATCCTATCTCGGCGTTCTTCTCTATTTAAGACCATTCTCTCCGTTAGACCACACATTATCATTATTTTTTAACTACCTTTACCAAAGTTATTTTTGGTCGCCCTCACCTCTTAACACGACCCTCAATATTAACTATTTTGCTCTTTCTTATTAGTGCATTTATCGGATCTTCATTTTACATGACCGTACCACTTTAGCCATTGTTCTCTCATTTTATCTCCTATAGGTGCTACTCCTACCATCTCCTGAATACTTTAATTCATAATTCTATCTTTTCTTGTCTTACCGCAT
This sequence comes from Nyssa sinensis, assembly GCA_008638375.1. Classification (NCBI taxonomy): domain Eukaryota; kingdom Viridiplantae; phylum Streptophyta; class Magnoliopsida; order Cornales; family Nyssaceae; genus Nyssa; species Nyssa sinensis. The sequence continues at coordinate 14,804,832 of CM018031.1, forward strand.
ATTCATCTTAACATCCTCATTTTGGCTACACTAATCTTATTAACTTGTTGTTTCTTAATTGCCCAATATTTTGTTTCATATAACTAGAGGCGGCAAATGTTATCCAAACCTGTCAACCCGCCCACTAATCAACCCGTCCTATTTAGTTAGCGGGTCATAAACGGGTTGGGTAATAAGAAACCCGTCAATTTAACGAGTCAATACATGGTAAATATGAGTGTTTAATGGGTTAAGAATGAAAAATAACAAAATATTATAAGAATATATATATATATATATATATATATCTCCATAACATACATATATATAATACAATATGTATATATATATATATATGTGTGTGTGTGTGTGTGTGTGTGTGTGTGTGTGTGTGTGTGTATACAGTACACATAGAACACGCAATTTTACACATAAAAGGACCTTGTGATATAATGGAAGTTTGGAATCTAATTAATCACACTTAAAGTAATACTTACATAATCAACAAGAGTAATGAAATTGATTAGATATAACAAGAATACTTGAAATAATATATAAGACTATTGTGGCAGCTGCCTAAAAATAAGACAATTCAACATTAAACTACTAAAACTTGGCATTTCCTTTTCCTCTCCCCCAATAGAAAAAGACTAATAGATTTCTTTTCTCAAACATTTTATATGCCGCCTGCCTATTTATGGCTTTTAAAGGAACCAACAGCTTGAAGTGTGACATCAACAAATTGATCTGTTATGGCAAGTGGGTCTGCTGCCTGTACGCCCAATTGTCCTAGGAATTGGTCCATCCTTGCACCAAATAAGGGGCTGTTTGGGAGGTACGAATAATTATTGTGGGCATCCTTGACATTAAAAGGAAAAAGAAAAGTGAAAAAAAAATGCCAAACAGTCTGTCTCAGTGGTGGAATAAGCACTTGTTTGATAGAAAGAAAGGACGCAAAATGGGGTGGAGAATTTTATTGGATTTTCTGGTCAAACGAGTAGACATGTCTCTCTCATTGGCTCTTTGGAATCAATCAGAGAGTCAAATAAAGAGAAACAAGTCTGGTGGTAATCTTAGGTTCCTGACTAATATGGTTCGCTTTACTCGAATTTTAAACTGAAACTGAATCGATCCGTTAATTTTTTAATTGTATTCTTGACTTTCTTTTAGCAATGGTGTTTTGTTGAATTTTAAGAAATCTAAAGTAAAATAATTATTGTGATTATTTAAAAATAATATTTCTTTTATTAGAGTAAAAAAAATAACGGGTTGGATTCGGATTGACCTGACCCGTATGGGACCCAACCCGTATTTGACCTGTGTAATTACAGGTCAAATATGGGTTCAACCCGTTTTGACCCGACCTGTTTTCAACCTGCCCAATCCGCCTATTTTGCTAGGCCTACATACAACATAACTGGTCTAATAATTGTTTTATAAAATTTACCTTTCAATTTTAAAGGTATATGTTGGTCGCACAATACTCCATAAGCCCCCTCCACTTAACCCATGCTGCTTTAATTATGTAAGTAACATCATCTTCAATTTCTCCCTTTTGATGAATAAGTGAGCTTAGATAATGAAAATTTTCACTTTTTATTAACTCTTTATTTTCAATTTTCACTCCATTCCCGTTTGTATTACTAGTTTTACTAAAATTACACTCAAGATAATTAGTTTTTGTGTCTTACTTATTTTGAATCTTTTTGATTTTAAAGCCTCTCCAAATTTCTAATTTATCATTTATCTATCTTTTAGTTTCATCAATTAAAACAATATCATCAGCAAAAATCATACACTGTGGAACTTCATCCTGTATATGCTTAGTCAACTCATCCATTACTAAAGCAAAAATGAATGGACTTAATGCTGACCCCTGATATAGGCCTACTATGATCAGGAATTCCCTTGTTCCTCCTACTATTGTCCTTGTGATAGTGACCGTCCCATCATACATATCTTTTATTATTTCGATATATCGTTTTGTGACCCATTTCTTTTCTAAAACTGACCATATTAGATCTCAAGGAACCCTATCATATGCTTTATCTAAATTGATGAATACCATGTGAAGATCCTTTCTCTTTTCTTTATACCTTTCTATAAGTTTTCTTAATAAGTAGATCACATCCATTGTTGATCTCCCTAGGCATAAACCCAAATTGATTCTTCGATACCGTTGTCTTAAGTCTTAATCGGTATTTGATCACTTTCTCCTAGAGTTTCATAATATGACTCATTAATTTAATTTCACGATAATTTGTTTAGTTTTGGATATCCCCTTTATTTTTGTATATAGGTACTAAAATACTTTTTCTCCACTCATCAGACATTTTCTTAGTTCTTATGATCTTATTAAATAGATTTGTTAACCAAGATACACCTACTTCTCCTAAACACTTCCAAACCTCGATGGAAATACCATTCGGTCCTAAAGCCCTTCTAGTTTTCATCTTTCTCAAAACATGTATTTTTTTACCTCGAACACTCTAATCCTATGAAAAAATATATCTTCCAGGTTACTTAAAGAGTTCTCTACACTTAAGTTTTCTATATGATTTTCATTCAATAGCTTTTCCATCTACCTTTAATTTCATCATCATTCATCAAGACAATTGAATCTTCATTCTTTATGCAGTTAATATTACTAAAATCTTTGGTTTTCTTATCCCCTATCTTAGCAAGTTTGTTTATGTTCTTTTCTCCATCATTTGTACCCAATTTGTTTTAAAAATCATCATGTGTTTTATCTTTTGCTTCTTTTACAACTTTCTTTACTTCATTCTTTGCATTTTTATATACTTTTCAACTTGCTTTATTTCTAATTTTTTATCAAGTTTTAAAACATTCATTTTTTACCTTTACTACTTTTTAGACTTCCTCACTCCACCACTAAGTTTCTTTATATGATGGTGCTATTCTTTTTTATTCTTCAACAGCCTCTTTTGATATTCTTTTAATACATGTTGTCATTTTATTCCACATTAAGTTAGTTTTATCATTTATGTTCCATTGTGTTTCTTTTGGCATCTTACTTTTAAATTGCTCTAGTTTCCTTTCTTTTAAATTCCACCATCTAGTTATTAGTTTTTTTAATTCTTTACTCTTTTGTACATGTCTTTTAATAAATATGTCTAAAACCATTAGCCTATCTTGTGAGGTTAGGCTTTCTCCCGGAATAGTTTTACAGGTCTTTGCATAATAGTCGATCTATTATTCTAGTTAGGAAAAAGTCTTTTTGACTTTTATTTGATCCATTTTTAAAGGTGATTAAATGTTCATCTTTCTTTTTAAAATAGGTATTTGTAATCATAAAATCATATGCAATTGCGAAATCTAGTATTGCCTCTCCAATGACATTCCTATCTCTTATCCTCTGCGATCTTCTCCTACATGCCTATTAAAATCACCTCCAACTAATATCTTTTCACTTACATGTATGCTTTGAATTAATTTATCCACATCTTTCCAAAATTGTGCTTTAATTTGTGCGTCTAATCCTATTTGAGGTGCATATGCGCTAATTATATTAATTATATTATCTCCCAAAACAAGTTTTATGAGTATTATCCTATCCCCTTTTCTAATCATAGTTACAACTTCTTCTTGGAAATCATTATCTACTACTATCCTTATCCCATTTTTATGTCAATCTTTTCTAGTATAATAAAGGTTATATCCGATCTTTTCAATTTTCCCATATTTCTCTCCTACCTATTTACTTTCTTATAAGCATGCTATTCACCCTCCTCCGAATCATAGGATTTACTAGTTCTATCCTTTTTCCTATATTCCAAGTTGCTAATCCAAGTTTATTATTTTTGTTATTTTTATTATTAGTATTTTTATTTTATATTATTATTGTTCTGGACTAACTTCTTTATCCACACTCGTCCATCAAACCGTGGGAACCCTTGCCCATTTTTCACCACATCCGGGCACCGATGCAGCGTCCCTAACCCATTTTTCGAAGCATTCGGTGGCTGATGCAACGTATCGCTTAAGGGGAACGCCTAGTGTTTATGCGATTAATCTTAGGATTCATGTTCATTAGATTATGTAGAAGATGATAATGATATTGATCCACAAGTAGCGGCAAACTCTTAAAGTAGCAGAAGCTAACTCAAGGAAAGCTAAAGCTGAGAGACATACAGTTCCAGCAAATTTGAATCTCTGATGAGCTAGTGCATGGCTAGAAGTCATGAATGTTATTTCATTACTAGTTAGTGCAACCAAATGGTGAAGAAAAGTTCTGTTCATGTGCCTTATTCTAGTTTGATTCCGCTGATTTAAATTAATCAAGAAATATCATATTCTAATGCAATGGAAATAATTTAAAGTTGAGTAGTTGATGTAGCAAAGAATTGCTGAAATGGAGTGAATGAGTGGAACGGCTGGGGCTCCAAGCAGCACTCAGTTCCTTTTCAATCTTCTTCTATTCAGATACAGGGCTAAGATAATCACAAGTGATCACTCTTTCCAATGTTCCAAATGACTTGCAATATATTCATATGAAATTTTAGAACTACAACTGCCCCTTCATATAAAAAAAGGCGTAGTTTGCTTTTTCTCCATTAAGTGCCAAAATGGCAGTAAATTCATTTGCTGGGGCAATGAAGGGGGAGTAGGGCCTGCTTGAACTGTTCAAACCTCTTGGTTTGGGCCAACTTTAAACATTCAATTTTTCAGGTAACATCACTACATGAATTTTGAAGAACGAAAGGGGTGAGATGAATGCTTTAGACAGATGTTTGCCATTGTTGGGCCAGCATCTGAAAATGATCTGAATTTGCACAGAATTTGTGACAGAACAAATGCTTTGGATTCTGCATTATGAAATTTTCTAGGGCATTGCAGAGCCAAGGTTACTGAGTATCTTCAATTCAGTCGCCAATATCCCCTGCAGCTCCTGGTCACTGCTCATTGTGTCCAGTAAAGAAACTCATATATTTTGTTTCTTTGTTGCTATTGTCCTAGTCTGAATCTGTGTCATATCCTTTTCCCTAAAAAAATAAAATAAGTGAAAGACTACAGCCACAGCTCAAACTAATTCAAATTCTAAGTCCAACAGTTTTATTTATTTACTCTGGTCAAGCTTATATGGATGTCTATGTTTTACCTCATTTACATGGATTATCTGATTGAAAGTTATTCGTAGCAAGGAGCCTTGGGTGTTAGTTCTGTTGGTGCTGGCAATGTTGTGTCAGCTTTGAATGAGTAATGCTATCCTTACTATGACATTTTACCAAATTTTTTTACTTGTTGGCGTGGCTATTCGGGTGCTAGTGAATTCAGCCTCTTAGTGCTAGTCAATTAAACCACTTGGACTCACTTGGCATGACTAGCTACAACAGGCTTCATTGACTAGCACCAACAGGCTGAATTCACTAGCACTCAAACGGTCACATTAGCAGGTAAAAAAATTTGGTAAAATGTTATGGTAAGGATAGCATTATTTGCTTTGACTACCTGCATCTTTGTCTTAATTATAAATGGACTATAATGGTTTATCCTTCTTGCTTTTTTTGACTGCAGGCTGTCGAACGGTGGCTTGTCGAGAGAGCAGTTTTACCGATTGAAAATTCTCTAGGGGGGAGCATCCACAGGAATTATGACCTTTTACTTCGACATAGGTTGCATATAGTTGGGGAAGTGAAACTTGCAATCCGGCATTGTTTACTAGCTAACCATGGTGTTAAAGTTGAAGACCTGAAAAGGGTTTTAAGCCATCCACAGGTGTGTTATCCTTATTTCAAATAATTTTCACTCCTGTTGTACATCATGAGTTTTATTTGAAATTTGGTGATATTTCAGGCTCTTGCACAGTGTGAGAACACACTGACAAAGTTGGGAATGGTCAGAGAAGCTGTGGATGATACTGCCGGTGCAGCAAAGGTAGGAATAAATTGGCAGTTGACCAACTGATCCCCTAGCACATGTAAAATTAAGCTTTACATGGGATCAAAAGAAAAAAAAAGGAAAGAAAGAGAATGAATGGGTTTGGGATAGTGGGCACCCACTATTAAATGGCAGATTTAATCTTATAGAATGGTTATGACACCATTCCATAGTCTTGTTCTAGGCTAATCTAGTCAAATTAGCATCAATTCTACTAAACTCAACAAAGCCTTATCCTAATTGTGTTGGATTGGCTACATGAATTATATTTCAGTATTATGTTCTATCTAAGGCCACCCCCAATCAAACCACACACTATTATATATTTTTTTCACTATCTCAACCCTTGTTAATTTTGGCCTTCCCCTTCTCCTAGTCTGACCAACAATGTGAATCATGTTACTCTTTCATACTGGGGCAATTATTGGTCTTTGATACATGTGATCACACCTTCTTAATTGGTTTTATCTCATTTTATCCCTTATAGGTGTTGCTTCTACTATCTCATGAATGATTTTATTTGTATTTTTATTTTTTCTTGTCTTACAAAACATGCACGTCAACGTCCTCATTTCACACATTAATTTTATTAACTTGTTTCAGCCCTATACAACATAACTGGTCTATAAAATTTACCTTTCCATTTTAGAGACACACATGCTGAAAGCACTCGTTCATTTAACCCATCCTGCTTTAATTTTGAGTAACATCATCTATTATCTTTCCCTCCTTATGAATAGGCATAGGTAATGAAAATTGTTCAATTTTATTATCTCTTGATTTTCAATCTTCACCACATCCCTTTTTATATTCCTCGCTTCACTAAAGTTAGATTCCATATCTTCGATTTAATCCTACTTATTTTAAACCCTCTTAATCATAAAGCCTCTCTCCAAACCTCTAACTTAATATTGATAACTGTTTTAATTTCATTAATTAAAAAGTATTATTTACATCGTGAAACTTCATATTGTATGTAACTAGTCAATTTATCCATTACTAAGGCAAAAAGATAAGAAGTTAATGCTTACATCAAGCTTAAACTCTGTTGCATTTGTATTGTCGTCATAATTCCATTGTACATGCCCTTTATCATTTGATTTTTTGTGACTTTTTTTTCTTCTAAAACTTACTATATTAAATATTTAGGGACCTTTTTATAAGTTCTCTCCATATTTATAAATACCATATGAAGAATGTTTTTCCTTTTATACTTTTTTGTAAGTCTCCTCAATAAGTGAATAGCTTCCATTTTTTACCTACCTGAACCCAAATTAATTTTCGACACGGTTGTTTAAGTCTGAATTGGTGCTCAGTCAATCTCTCCTAAGGTTTTATAGTATGACTTGTTAGTTTAATACCACAACAATCTGTGCAATTTTTTATATTCCCCTTATTTTCTTATATATAGGAACCTAAATACTTTTCTTTACTCGTCTTTTAATTGTTATGATCTTATTAATTTTGTCACTCAAAGCAAGTCATACTCCCCTAAACACTCCCTAGTCTCAATAGGATACTATCTTGCCCTAAGACTTTAATTGTTTTCATCTTAGGGTATGCATTTTTCACCTTGGACAACAGAATCCAACAAAAGAAATATTTCTCTCCAATCTCCCTGAGTTTTTATTAAGTTAAGCTTTCTAAATGATTTTCATTTAACTACTTCTCAAAATTACTTTTCCATCTTTCTGTAATTTCTCTATCATTCATCAACTATCCTTGAGTCCTCACCTTTTATGCACGTAATATGGTTAAAATCTCTAGTTTTTCTCTCTCTTAAATTAAAATGTTTGTATATATTCTTTTCCTCATCTTTGTACTCCATTTAAAATAAAAATCATTTATGTTCTATACTTAGCATCTCTTACTAGTTATTTTAACCTAATTCCTTATTTTTTTTTGTCGGACTCAACTTTCATCATCTTGAGTTTTTTCCTCTGTTTCAAAACATCCTTTTGGCTTTTACTACAGTTTGGACTTCCTCATTCTACCACCAAGTTTTTAAATAATGGCCTATTTCTTTCAATTCTCCAAGAACCTCTTTTGATATTCTTTTAATACATCAGTTACCTTATTCCATATTAGATTTTCAGCATCTAAATTTCATGTTATTTCTTTTGGCATCTAATTCTTAGCTAATTATACTTCTCTCCTATTGAATTCCACCACTTAGTCCTTGGTTTTTTAGTTTCTTTACTCTTTCTTATTTCCCATTTCATATATACATCTAAAACCATTAACTTATATTGTGAGGTCATACTCTCTTTTGGAATAACTTTACAATCTTTGCGCATGAGCCGATCTACTCAGATTAGCCTGAACAAATAAATATGAAACATTATGTTTTAATTAATATGAATCTCTATCTTTTCTGGTTGCAAGATTTATAATTACTTACTTTCAGATCAAATGATTATGTTTAAGTAATCGGTATAATTCATGGCATATGTATGATTTTAACATGCTAAATTTTTTTCTCTATGTAGCTTGTAGCTTTTCAGAAACTCAAAGATGCAGGGGCTGTTGCTAGCTCTGCTGCTGGGAGGATCTATGGCTTGAATATACTTGCTGAAGATATTCAGGTTCGTATTCAAAATTTCTTGGGTAGTTTTGGTATCCAAAACTCCTGGTGTAGTTATGAACTTAGTTTGATGGTAAATACATGAATGCATTAAATCATTTTTTTTTTCTTCCAATAGGATGACGCTGATAATGTCACTCGATTTCTAATGCTGGCAAGGGAACCCATAATTCCTGGCACCGATAGGCCATTCAAGGTTGGTCCTCTCATTTTACAAATCATTGGCAATTGAAAGAAAAAATTTACCATGATTATTCCATATCTGCTCTAAAACATCAAATTTCATCAATATTTAGTCTATTAGGAAGCCATGATTCCTGGCGCCAATAGGCTATTCAAGGTTAGCCTCTCACTTTAAAAATACTAGCAATTGAAATAAAAAAAGTAAGTATGGGTTATATATAGTATTTTCTCCCAAACATTAAGTTTCTAAATTTTTTTTATATCGGCACCTAATTAGTTATCACATGTAGAGTTCACTGAGGAATTTTGTTATTATTCCTTTAGACAAGTATAGTTTTCTCACTCGAGGAAGGTCCTGGGATGCTTTTCAAGGCACTTGCTGTTTTTGCAATGAGAGAAATCAACCTTACTAAGGTATATTCCTCTTGCATTGAAATTGTGGTCATTCTTATAGTATGAGTGCTGGTATGTGGCTCAGAACAGCTGTTTCACAGCTTTTGTTATTATTTTCTGTTGAACCAGATTGAAAGTCGTCCCTTGCAGAAGCAGGCTCTGCGAGCACTTGATGATAGCAATAATGGATTTCCAAAGTATGTACAGTGGATATCTTGCCTTATATTTCCATGGTGTGGCTTGATATTTGACCCCTTCATAATTGTATTTTAACACCAATTTTGAGCCGTGTCAATTGAACACTGTTTTGAGCGTCTGTCTTAATTCCATCTTATATTCTCGTGCAGATATTTCCCTTACCTCTTCTATGTGGATTTTGAAGCATCAATGGCTGACCAAAACGCACAGAATGCCCTTGGGCATCTAAAAGTGTGTTTCTTATAAATTTCATTCAGTGTAGGAGTATTTTGAATTTTGACTATGGATGCTCTTCTTTGGCAGGAGATGGCTACATTCTTGAGAGTGCTGGGGAGTTACCCAGCGGACATTAGCATGGCATGAATGACCTTTAAATCCTGGTAAAATTCCATTATTTTGAACAAATATGCCAAGTAGATCTTTCAGGGACCCCTATTCATGTAAGGTGTTTATCTGACTGAAAAATTAAAGGAAAGAAAAAGGTCATTCATCTTTTCATAAGGAGTTCTGTTCCTACTAAGCCTGATACTTACTGAGTAATTCTGTCTAGCAGACATATAGTTGTTTTTTAGTTTACTATATAGATGAACTTCTCTCCAAAACCTCCTAAAAATGGATTGCTTCTCCCAAGGCGCTTTATATGAGCCAAGAGCTAATTCTCTAGGCTTCTTGAGGTTGGCCCAATAACTATTGTGCTCCAACTGAGAATTATGTTTGGTTTGTCCATCTCATGAATGATGTTCTAATTAAGCCAATCTCAATCTGAGCTTTCAGCAGTGGAGCACGTTGCCTACACAGATCACCAGTGAAATGCTTTAAGTGGGAAGTGCTAATGAGAACAAGTGGAATGCAAAAAGGGAGTGGATTAATGTAGCAAAAATGACTGAATAAATAATATTAGAATGCTAAGGTGATATTCTTTGGTTGTTCCCAGTCAATTGCCTATGTATGTATCATATATACCATGCAATTAATATTATGCATTGCATCTTACTTATCAATATATATATATATAGGTGCTAATGTTAAAATTAGTTTTGGCCAATTAAAATCCTCCAAGAGTATCAATGTGTTGAATTATATTCAAGTGTATTAAAATAATCCAGGAAGGGTAATTTCTTATTCCCTCTCCTCCCTTTCTCGAACATCTCTTCTTCTTCTTCTTCTTCTCCTTTTCTCATCATGTTCTGAACCCTAAATCACACTTTGAATATTTTTAACTTGGTGGAGAGTGAATGAGGAAAATTCATGATCTCATCTCTCATCCTTATATTTATACTATTATAGCCATAAAAGTACAAGATTGTTAACGTAATTTAACACAATGTCTATACCACCAAGCGATAGCTTGAATAATATCTATTCCACCACCCAAAAAGGAGTGATGGGGAGCGCGAGGGCATTGGATGACTATTTAGATTGTAATTTAGGGATTATGATTTATTTTTGATTATTTATATTTTCTATTTTTGAGGATTTTTAGTAATTTTGGTAATTGTTACTATTTTGATATTTTAGGTTTGCCTATAAATATAGGCTGTATTGGTGTTTTAGACTTTGGCATATTGATATTGAATAACTACAGATTATTGGATTTCTCTTGGTTTCTTCTACTCACAATTTTCTCTTCCTTCTCTCTCAGATTTTCTCTTCTTTCCTCTTCTCTTCATCTCCTATTGGCTCTGCACCAGGGAGATTGAGGGTTTGAGTCCCAATTGGGGGGAAAAATTTTGTGTGTGGATGGGTGGACCGTGGCCTGACTTACATATCAAAAGAGAGAGATCTTCTAATTTAGGATAAACACTGATGCCAATAGAGTAGATTGCAAGATAATGCAGGCTAACAAACTCCAAACAGTAACAGAACACTCTGTGAAGACATATAACAACAGTTTACATAAAATATAAGGATTGGGAACAAGTATTTCTTTAGATATTAGGAATATATATGACAACTGTCACTTTCTTTTTTGATCGGGAAAGTTGAATATGTATCATAAACAAGGTGCCTGAGGGGGGCAAACCTGTATACAAAAGAGAATGGACAGGCTAAAAAAAAAAAATAAGAACCCCAAAAAAACCACAATCACAAAAAAGAATCTATAAGTACTCATAAAGGAGTCTCGTCTTCCTCAAAAATCCGACGGTTCCTTTCTCTCTATATGCTCCAAACAAGGCATAGTGGTGCCATCCTCTATACTCCCCTTAGCTCCTTCCTTCATACAACTAGCTCTCCAATCATGTACATTCGTGTAATTATTCAACACCTCCATAAGTTCCATCACCTCCCCCAAGGCCTGAATTCCCAATTGTGTACATTCCTTCTAAAGCAAGGACTCCACACCACTTCTCCTGTCACCCACTCCATGTACTCCGCCACTGTTGCGTCTTTCCTCCTTGTTGCTGCAATGATGTACAACAAAGGAAACTTGTCTTCCAGCTGATGCTCACAACACCACAAGTCATCCCAAAATTTGACCTGCAAACCATGCCCCACTTCAGAGCTCACTAACTCGCTAGACTTCTCCCTCCTCTTCTCGATGGCTTTCCACACACCACACCGATAAGTCTCCCTAACTTCTCTCGAATACCACCCCATCCCTTCCTCTCCATATTTAATTGCAATAACATCCCTTCACACAGCTTGATCCTCCACCACATATCACCACAACCATTTGCCCAACAAAGCCTTGTTGAACAAACACATATCTTTAAAGCCCAATCCTCCCTCTTCAAACGGGCGTTTCATCTTCTCCCACCCCAAAGTATGAATATTTCTCTCCCCTTTCTTCCCCTCCCAAAGAAAGCCCCTCTAAATCTTCTCCAACCTATTATCCACTGAAGCTGGCATTGGAAAGATACACATGAAGTGCTTGTTGGATGAGCTATGGAAAAGTGCAGTTTGAGTTAAGTTGTTGAGTGTTTGAATGAATATATTTGATAAGTGCTTAAATGATATTGTAGGATTTTGATGAGCTGTTAATAAGTGTTGAATGATTATGAATTGTCTTTCTTACCCTTGTATATTAAATTGTGTGTGTTATGTATTATGTTTTTATAATTATGTTATCTTTATAAATAAGAAATATATATATATATATATATATATTTATACCAATAAAATAAGTAATTATTTTTTATATGAAATATATGTTACCAATATTATATACAAATACAATATTATATTATATTAAATATTGTGAAGTTACCAACTCATCTAAAAGCTTAAACTTTTAGATATGGTGTGACTTTATTATTATATTCTCTAACACGCCCTTCTCACTTGTGGCCAGTCTGAGCCTACACGTGTCAATTGATATTTTCAGGGTGACGGTGAGGTTTGAACTCAGGACCTTTTGCCTGCTCTGATACCATGTGAAGTTACCAACTCATCTAAAAGCTTAAGTTTTTAGATATAGTGTAACTTTATTATTATATTCTCTAACAAATATAATATGTAATTTTTAGTTAAGATTTATTCACTTGCAATGAATTGCTTTAACTTTCACCTGAAGTATTTTGAAAGATTAGCCAAAGTATTCTTGATGAGCATTCTCTGACCTCCCTTGAATGCCTTTTTCAGGACTCAACTAGCCTCTTTTGAAATCTTTCAGTCACAAAAGATCTCGTTGAAGCTCCCAAATAAGGCCCAAATAAATCAAGGGAAGGACCCACCTATGAAGCACGAACACTATTTGCTTCACATATCCCTGTTAGACATGGACATGCTTGGACATGTGTCGGATACTTGAAAAAAGAGTTTCCAATTTTTTTGAATTTCGTACTCGTCCCAAACATGTCCCAGACACGTTAAGACATGTTTTTGGATTTTTTTATTTTTTTTCTGGATTTTAGCCTCCTTTTCTCCTTTTTTCTCTGCTTTATATATATATATATATATATATATACACACACACATGTATATATAGTAGTTAATAAATTTTTTTTGAAACTTGGATTAAATGATAAAGTTATTGAATTTTTATTTAATAGCTTTGTTATTTTGAGGCTGTGTCTTGGCGTAACGATAAGGTTGCTCCATTGTGATCTGAAGGTCACAGGTTCAAGTCGCGGAAACAACCACTTCACTTGTGGAGGTAAGACTGTGTATATCTAACCCTCTCCATAACCCGCAATGGCGGGAGCCTTGTGCACTGGGTTTGCCTTAATAATATTGTTATAATTTGTGTATTTTTATGTTAATTTTGATTGAAATGATATTAAAATTTTATTATATTGTCATATAAACAAATATAGTCAACGTGTTCCCAATGTATTCATGTCTTAGTTTTTGAGAAATGTTGTGTCCACGTGTTCGTGTCTCGTATCCGTGTCTGTATCCATATCTGTGCTTTTTAACACGCTACAATCCATCTCCTGAGCCATGCTTTCCATCCATTTTTCCCTACCCACCGAAATCTCACTCTTCCTTAAATTAACCTTTACATTCAGAACTGCTTCAAAGCAAACAAGAATGCACCGTAGGTACCTGAGCTATCTCCTCTTAGCTTCACAAAAAATCAAAGTGTCATCTACAAACAAAATGTGAGATATTTCCAGCCTTCTTCCCCTTCCATCTTCCTCAAAAACACCTTTCAACAAACTGTCATGGGCTGCTCTATCCACCATTCTAGTGAACGCCTGCATAATAATCACAAACAAGAAAGGAGATAGCAGTTCACCCTGTCTCAGCTCGTCAGAAGACCAGAAATACACAGTCCGGCATTGACCAGAACTGAGAATGACATGGTCGATATACACATTTGGATCCACCTCCTCAATCTCTTCCGAAAACTTATCTTTCTCAATACATACAAGAGAGAGTTCGAATTTACATGGTCATACGTCTTTTCAATGTCGAGTTTGCAGATTAAACCCTGGCTGAGCGCTTTTCCTTCTTGTATCCACACATTCATTAGCCATCAAGCACACGTCCAAAAATTTTCTGCCTCACACAAACGCATTCTGACTGCTTCAAATTACATCTCCCATCACCCTTCTCAGACGCATAGAGAGGACCTTTGCCAACTGTTTATACACACCTTTTCTGTCACTTTCTAGAGCTTGACTGTAGAGAATTAGCAGCAAAGCGCTGGTCTTTTGTGCTATACACAATTGAAGACAATTTTTTATTGGGCATCTATGCTTCTGTGCTTGTCTTCTTCTGCTTTTCTTGCCTTTTCTTCTTTCAGTTGTTCCAATGCAGGCTTGCAGCTAAGAGGAAACCTTAAGTTCTTTCTTTCAATATGTCCGATTTCTGAGCTAAAGGACTTTAGATAAAGCAACACTTAGGTCTAATTCAGTCTTATGTCAGCTGCTTTCCATCACAATAATTTAACACAGCTTGCATTTGAGGGCTAATCCCATTTCAAATTATAAATCATGACTTTCAAGGTTAACCCAATTTAAAAGCCTTCGCATCTTACCTTCTAGCTGCTTTGATTCCTCTTCTCACTTTTTATGGGCCACACATGGGGCAGGGGGTGATTTCATCAACTGATATAAATGTCAGCTAGTTTGCCACATTTTTTCTTAATAGGAAGATAAGGAGATGGCTCCAAGAAATTTATCTTTTTATTTTAAGTCCAATATTTATTGAAATTGCTACTTTAGATTGCATTTTTTTTTTGTTCTTTTTGTTGCAACCCAATGACTAAATTCAAACTCATCATACCCTACTATTGCTTTTTTGTATATTGCTATGATTTATAGGGACTCAACAGTATCATTCCTTCACAAAGTTGGTGATTGGTGAGAAGAATTGAATCTTGGAGTTGCTGATGCCAGGCTCTTCAAATATGAGTAGATCTCGTGACTTATGTAAAAGCTTTGGGATTTCTAATGTACACCCTTGAAGTTAAAGAGCAAAGGTTCTTGCCCCTTGGGTTTGAAATCCGACTTAAAATGAAACAAGAGAGTTCACAAATCACAGAATTTGAATTTATGAGATTTGAAACAATGAAATTTGTGAATTCTCATGGTTCTCTATTTTCGCTAAAAGAACACAACCTTGTACAAAAAGACCCAAAACACCGAATTTAGACTCAGCTAAACCATGTTAGGATCCACTGCCCAAAACAAAAGAACCAATTTAGGACTCAAAACTGAAATGACAAAAAATACTCCTTGAACTAAACTAATAGTAAAAAACAGCATAAAATACTTACTTATTTAGGACTATACTTATAATTACCTTACACCGACAATTTAACCAGAATAGGCACTATATAGTTGACTTCTAACAACTAATAGATAAAAAGCTGTCTCTCTCTCTCTCTCTCTCTCTCTCTCTCTCTCTCTCTCTCTCTCTCTCTCTCTCGTGTGCATGCATCAATAAACCAATTATATATGCATTTGTAACTGGTTTCCTGACTTGCTTCTCCAAATTTTCCATTTATTGTCTGAACTTTTACGTTCTAATTTCTAAGAAGTTCAATTATGGTAATATATAATTTGTGAGCATGTCAATCTGAACTAGCAAATGTGAAGTTTGATTCCTTTTGATCAGATTGCTTCCTTTTCTGATACACTTGCTCCTTCTGCACCAATGATAATGCAGGGATCATGGATGGATCATTTATGCTATATGGAATGACGTGCTTAGTATTTTGTTTTTCTTCATTACATTTCAAGAAATGTGGTTTAATCTTTTGAAGGATATGTACAGAACTGACATGTTTGTCATAGAAGCTGTGTGCTTCTGAAAGTATAGATTTTGATTGATATCTCCTGATGATATTTTGGATGTTCTTGCAACATTTTGACAATCGCTTAAACTGAAGATTATTATCTCTGAATGGCATAATGCTTCTATCTATTGATGTACTTGGATCGCGGAAGAGGATATACTTTGCAAAAGTTCATGTTATTTTATTTTGATATTAAAAATTTATTGTTCCATTAAATCAGGATCTTTCCTAGAAAATATTTCTTGGATGACTTGTCAATCGATTTTTTCTGGACCCATCATCTGGTGGCCCTCCATCCTAGTGAGTGTCTGCACCATGTGATTGAGGAATTAAATTTGCTTGAGAACTTGTGATTCGAATATGAGATTGTGCGAACTCCTAGAAGTAAAATCGGCCATTTAAGGTTTGATTTGCAAATTAATTCCACGAGGGTTATACATTAGATCTACTTAAAATGGTAAAGCAAAACGCAAATGGTGGAGAGAAGTGACATTTGAGATGATCCATGGACCATTTATGATTCTTAAGATCTCTCTCTCTCTCTCTCTCTCTCTCTCTTCCGGTGATAAATTGAAGAATCGCCAAATTTGTTTTAGTGGTTTGATGTTTATACCCTGTTATTGTCATTCCTTCAATTTTAACACAATGAGATCATCTCCAGTAAAGTTTTGGGACCTGAGCTCTTGAGGGGCCAGGTCACCAATGGTCTCCAACGGTATGTGAGAAGCAATTGTCCTTTTTTGATTAAAAAAATTGTGAAACTCACGTTGTGCTTGAAACTCAAATTAGCAGCTTTAAAGAGTTTGCTATGGCTCTGTTAAAAAAATGTGAGGTCCACGTTATTTGTTTAAAAAAAAAATTAAAATTTACTAGTTTTATTATTGTGTTAAATTTTGAAAGTAACAATTTGTATAGCAAATGGCACATTTACAAATTTGTTTAGGTGGTTTGATGTGTCTACCCTGTTGTTGTCATTCCTTCAAATTTAACACAATAACTTGCGTTCATCTGGCTGTATAATTGTGTGGATAATTATAGATGGTTTATTGGGCAGACAAAATCACTCTTGGAGAATTCATAATATTTTAGAAGATTGTAAAAACATTATTAGGGATAAAGGTTTAGAGGTTGAACTTAGATATGTTTATCGAGAGGCAAATATATATAGCAGCAAATTGGTTAGCCAAGAAAGCTCATAGTTGGAAATGTAGAATTGTGAAGGATAAGTAGGTTTCCCATGGAATTATGGTCAATTATTCTTGATGATGTGAGGGGTACAGCTTCAGAGAGAATGATTTGTTCTTAACCCGGAAAAAAAAAAAAGAAAAGATCTGGCTGTACTGAGGTCCCAAAACCCATCATTTTTCTTTTGCTATAGAAAATGGCCAGCCACCCCTGGGATGATAACAATAATACTCCATAATAACAATGATAAGAATTGTATTATATATATAGTACAAAAAAGATGTAATTCAATGTAGTTTTATGATTTGATCACAGCTGAACTAAAGTAATATGGAGAGAGAGAGAGAGAGAGAGAGAGAGAGAGAGAGAGAGAGAGAGAGAGAGAGAGTAGTGCCAAGGGAAGGAAAAACCTGATACTAATTAATGATATGTGGAATGTGTAGCAACCATGCAAGCATTATACCAAACTTTGACTCCAATACATTTAACAAGAGTTCACTTGGTGGCCATAAAACTTCTTATTAGGCCCAAAATTTTATTACGCATGTCAGCAACAACAGATGGTACTACCTGCTCAGTCACAGCAGAAAACCACAAACCCTCTTCATCTTTGGGTCCACCATTTTTGTACCAGCAGCAAATAGCTTCTGCAATGGCTGCAACATACAAACCACAATCATAACCATTCGCTTGCTGCGGGTTACTAGAGCATTCAACATAACCGCCATTTGTTGCCTTACTGGAGGTTTCCATATATCCAACAACAGCTTTATAAAGCCGTTTGGCATGCCCCTTATTCATGCCTCCATAACTATCATGATGCACAAATACATTGGCATCTCTCTCAAATGCAAGTAAACTCCAATGATTCCCACCTTCTGCTTTGGTTACATCACTATTATCATTAACAGGAAATATTACCAGTTTCTTACCAGGGAAAATTAAGGGGTTGTAGAAAATCTTTGAGGCTCTCAACATCAGGACAGTTTGTTATCCAGAAAGCTATTGAAGGTGGAACTAGTAAGATATCCTCAGAAGGGTAGCATGAAGTAAGATAACTGAAATAAAACTCAATAATGCGATCGTTGAGAAAATGCGGCCCACTGAGAATGTCGAGATCCGACCGTCGAAGTACAACATCATTGTAACTGAGAATCTTCTCGTCTGCTGTTGATTTCCTCATCTTGTAGACGTCAATTTATGTATACCTAACAAATCAAAACCCAATCAGGCTTAAAACTATCTGAAGGGAAAAAAACCTAATGTTGCTGAACTTTAACAAGAAAGAATGTCAAAGAACTTCTGTAAACATGGAGAAAATTGAACATAAAATAGTTTGTTGAAGTTTAGGAGCACATCTAAATGCCAAAATGAGCAATTTGAAAGCCTTCGAGGATGACAAAGATAGCATGTAATCTTCATACACTATCATTTTGCAGAGTTGTTATTAGTAGAACTGATACTCGTTCATTTTCATGTCAAAACAACAAAGTAGTATGGTCAGCAACGATTTTGAATAAACAAACCATTTATCAGTATTTATTTAATGATTTATCAATTTCAGATTATTTATTGATGCGTAAGGCAGAACTCATCATGAATGAGATAAATAGTGCATTTTCTTCAACTCTTGTGAAATTACTGTGGAGATAGCTCCTGTAAAGAGAATCCTACTGGATAATGTTTTTTTAAGGTTTTTAAAGAAGAATTTCCTCTAAGACTATAACAACTGCAAGTATTGGGAAATTCTATTATGTACAGTAAGGTGATTCAAAATTGAAACTCCCAAATGACTACGGAGTAGTTAGGAAAAGGTTGGACTAATCCGCAAAAAAAAAAAAATGAAAAAGGAAAAGACTGGGGGCTTGCAAGGTCAGAATCTGATTTTATTTATTTTCATTTTAAAGAAAGGATAATGTCTTTTCAATGTATTGTACAGATTCTAATTTTCCTGCCATCTCTTTTGGTTTTTTCTTAGACCAAGGAGTATGTTGAATTTTAGTTTAATCCCAAAACTTGGGAATTTTTCAGATGTTTGAACAACAACCAAAGGGTAAAGATTTACATTAATAGTGTGTGTTGATGGATGCAGTTTTCACTTTCAATTTAGAGTACAGGAACCAAAAATGGACTCAAAACAGTGGTATCCCAAAAAAAGTTGGGGAAGAAAATAATGAAACCAATTTTTTCATACATAATAAAAATAATTCACTAAAAAGTGTTGGAGGAGGTGCAACCTACTACATATGGAGTACACAAGAGAGCTCATATAGAGCACACCAAAAACAATTAAAAACAAACAAAACTACAACCCCATGTCACTAGTCACTACTCAAACGTTCTTTTTTTTTTAATCAGTAAAATGCTACTCAAACGTTCTATCAAGTCTATAAAATAGAAGCATAAAGCTCCCCCAACAAGCAATGAAGCAAATAACTCAACGAACACACTTCGACTTGAAGATCAGAATTTCCATCCCCTCAAACAACTACTACTCCTTTCAAACACTCCAGAAAGATGAAGGGCATGAGGGCTGATACCTATGCTGATCTAACTCTTCTATTTCAGCAATCCCCTTGCAAACATTCCACAACCACTCTAGCTGAACTATGCATAACCCAATGCACACTGGAGAGGGTAGTTGCAAACAACAAATAAAATGATATGATTCTACACGTGGAAGAAAGCAAATTAGGAAAAGAGAACACGAGAAGTGTTATTAGATTGGCAAGCAGGTCAATGACTGGAAGGTAGCAATTTAGCAGATGAAGATAGTGTCCAAACTCCTCATAAGATTTCGACCAAAGTATGGGGACATGACAATGGCATTAAATTATCTTTACTTGCACCTCATGTCCTTAAATTTTTTTTCTCATGTACTACAATTTCTTGGTTTTCAGATAGGGTAGTTCTGTAGTTTTTCAATAATCCAAGTTCCTTGAGTGTCCAACTCCACTACCAATGGTCAAGATGAAAACACTAAAGTTGCAAAGATTGGTGGAATTTCATAGTAGAATATCACTGTGAAGACACGGAAGTGGGTGCTAACAGAAAAGAGGATGGTTAAATGATGCTTAGGTCGGTAAAAATGAGGAAGAAGAGAAGCCAAAAAATGAGGATGATAATAACGAAGAGAATAACGGGCTGGGATTTCGTGAGGGTTAGATGTATGAAACTTTAACCCTGCGAGTGGAAAGGCTGTGTCGGTGAATCAAACCTGCAACTTCCAGGTCACCATGGAGCAAATGAGAAGCTACTTATGTTCAACAGTTCATCATCCCATTTTAGGCTTTCATGATAGGGAATACTATACAGCTGAAAATGGACTACCATCCCAAAAGAAGGTAACTTGTTATATAATCAGTGCAACTTGTGAAAGATGTTGAAATTTGAAACTTTGGACTCTTTTTTTCCTTCTTTATTTCATTAATTCTGTTTTAAAAGTTTTGATCAGAAGTATTGAAAAATAAAAATGAAATAAGGAGTCAAGTACAATAGCTAGATTAATAGATAAGATTTCCATGTGTAATGTTCATTGCATACCTGTGCATGCCAGGTAACATAGCAGGACTAACTGGTGTGGGGCAAGTCACTAATCTAAGATTCTAAACTTTAAAAGAGGGAATGGGATAAACATATGATGATCCCTGCCCTAAACACTTTACAACATCATATAAATGAGTCTCAAAAAGCTCTTCAACATCCAAAGTCCAAAGGTTCCCACTTCCATTCAAAACCACCAATGCCACATAAATTCTGCATGTAATTCCATCCCTGCAACTGCAACAAACATTACTTTTGTTCTCCTCCTCAATTTCGACTGATCTTGTCAACCCTTCATACAACCATCAACCCCCACCGCTTCATCAATAATATCCCGTCAAATGATAAACAATGGGCAATCCAAGCTTGTAGATTCTATTTTACAAGGCCCTACTGCATACCTAAGTCCTCAAGATATTTAAAACTATTAACTCAATAACTGCAACTTGCAAACAACCTTTGCATTCCACATTTTCTACTATCCCATTAACGAGTTCCCAAAGACCCATTTAGCACAATCAATGACTGGTGAAACCATGCGCAAGATACTCCCTGTATCCGTAGGGTGACTTTGCTCTCCACCGGTATGTATTATGCCATCAATCAGAACCCTGCAATTTGAGGCATAGTCAATGCCTCTGTTTGATGAGATAGAGACACTGGTCTTCCACTTAGCTCCTGTTCTATCGTATCACCCTATCCATGATCTAACCCACTCCCAAAAACCAACTAACTACATGACCAGAGGAAAAAATTTCTTCTTGGTCCCCCTCCCCCCACCCACCTTTTGGGTGTTCCAGCTGTTGGCGAGTTGGGGGGCTTGACTTGTATGTCACTTTAATTAACCAACTAAACAAGTTTGATAGATTGATGCACTTCGGAAGTCTAAAACTGAGGTTTAGGCCCCTTCAGTTTAAGATCTTTTTCATCCAGGAGAAAGTGTCCCTAATACCTGAGTCTCGTATTTCTTAAACACTATAAATATATATCTTTATAATAACAGTAAGAAAAAAATTCATTTTAATGTTATGAGATCATGTAAACAAAAATAGTAGTTAGTTATGTCTAGGCTATTATAGCAACATAATGTTCATAATACTGTAATAGGTAGTACAATGTTGTCAGCTCACACTTTACAGCAATGAAATAGTAAGGGGTTTTGTGTCTCTTTGGTTTCATTGTTCAGTTTATTGATGGTCTAAAATAGTTTGATCAAGGAATACTGTCAATACTTAATAAAGGTAATTCAAAAGGGCTGCAATCATCTCTTTTGAAGTTCATGAATATTTAATCAAGAATTTGCAACTTGTGAAGTTTTGTTTGGTTTGATTATTTTTACTCCCCAGTGTGCATGTTTAAGAAATGAAGGTTATGTTTGGTTATCAACTGAAAATAAGATTTTCCCTTTTCACTATTTGAAATTGCGTTTGTTTAGTCAACAAAATCTTAAATTTATCTTAAAAGCTGTCAGAATTTTTGCTGCAATACACTTTTCATTTCCTTTTCATATCTACCCATATCTTCCACACACACAACCCAAGACCCCTTCTTTTCACCCTATGTCTTCTACACCCTAGCCATTCATTATGGCTGTGAGAACTTCTTTTGCAGCCATTCGGACAGCAGGAAAACCCAGTGTGGAGCCCAAAAATTCTCTACAACAAGAAGAACCAAACCCTCATCCACTCAATCAGATTTCAACACTCTGATCCGTTTTTTCTCTGTCTCGCTCTCTCTTCCCTCTCTCTCAACCCAACGACATGTCCTTATGCCGATTTATCCTGCAACTTTTCAAACCCTAGCTGTAACAAATCTTGAACTGGATATCTAGGTTCGAACTAGATCTGCACTCTCATCAGAGCAGAATCTCTTCTGCTGCAAAATATCTTCAGATAGAGTGAAAGACGAGCCAATCCATCCATCAATTGGTTGTTCATCAACAATTAAATTTATAGCTCCACAATAACTTGTGGTGCTCACTCCATGCCTTCAACGCATCGCATGATCAGCAAAGGCCGGAAGAGGAAGACGCATTGTCACATAGCCACACTGACGAAAATAGTGTTCCAGTTCCGCCGTCCCCCTTCAAGAAGGTAACAAAAATCCCAAAACCTTTTTACTATGAGAGTGAACTATTTTGGTGCTGTAGTGGTTTTTTTCCGTCAAATTTTTTGAGATAATTTTGTGCAAATGACAGAATCACTCGGTTTTACTGTATTATAATTTTTGTAAATTGTTGTGACTAAATTTACAACTGGATTTCATCTGTTTTCACATTTTATTTAACCAATCTTTGGATTCTATATGCAAAAAACCCATCATTGTTGTTGACGTATACCATAGGCTGAATTGGATCCAGAATAATTGTTTAAACTTGTTCACTATGCAGCAACCAAAACCTGCCCCTGCGTCACTGAAATATTGCTACTAATCTCACATTCACACCTCCGTTTGACTGCCGCTTGGGGATTTAGTTGTAGTTACGTTAATCTTAGTGGGTTGTTGGCTCCACAAGTGACATTGGGGTTACTGATGCTTATGGTTTAAATGATGTTAAGTAGTCCTCATGAATTGGTTGCAAAAAATATGAATAATCTGTCAACAAATTTCTCTATTACTGTGTTTTAGAAGCCTTGTCAAGGTGCTTGTCGATTGCATAAGTCCTTGTGTTTAGGCATTTGGATGCACATGCCAACTTATCATAAAATGGTAGTGCAATTTTCGTTTTCTTTCATATCTATGTTCGATCAGCATAAATATAGAGTTTGTCATTGTCGTAGGTGATAATAAATTCAGTACTATCTCCTGTTTGATCTAAAACAAACTACTGTTTGCTGAATAATACAATTTCATAATTATAATTGTAGTAATTTGAGTTAAGGAACAAAAGCAAATAACTAAGGCAAAAATTGTACAAGCAAAGTACAGGAATCAATACCAACAACAACCAATAAATTTTATGTGGTTTGGCACTAAGCCTTGCGCCCATGGACAGTTTGGCAAGAAGATTCTTTGTCAAAAATGGTGTGTTCTTGTCACAGGAATCTAAATTATGGGATTTGACACATCACAAATCTAGAAACTATTTCAATTCCTGTGATTAATATCTAGCCATTGTTTGGTTTAAGTATAATTTTTTGGTTTAATACCCAATTGTTCTTGACTCTCATGCTATCATAGACAGTTGACAAATTTACAGGATTTGTATGTACTAGATTCATTACTGTTGTTTGAAATTCAGAAATGTTTGATTACTTTTTCTAAATTAATTTGTAATCAATGGGTCTGCTTATTATTAGCAATTGTTGGATTAGCCACTAAATAACAAATTATTTTTTTTGCAAAAAAAACACGAGTTAAGATTAATGCTTATAAGTAACTACTTATCACAATAATAATAATAATAATACTTATCAGAAACCAGCTTCATTTGTTGTTTGAATCAGCAATAAGGATTATTGCATTTGGGATTTCTCTCTCTTGTTCTTTTTGTATATTTTTTTGCAGGCTAGGTGGCCTACCTCAAATTGGAAGTTGATTCTTTGTTGCCTGCAGCTGTAGGTCTATGTTAAGCTTCGCTATATATCCAATCTTTTTGGTAACAATATTGAAAGGTTACCTACCAAAAAAAAGTTGTCCCGAGTTATATGTTAGTCCCCAAGATTAGAGTGAATCAACTCACGTTGCCATTTTTCTTCTTTTTTTTTCCCCTTCTTGTTTAATAGAGTGAATACTTTAGTTGCTATTCCTGTGTCTATTTCTTATCCATTTATGAAACAGCTGCACCTCTAATGGGAAAATCTAACCACTTTTAAGTTTATGTTCATTCTTCTAACAAATTCAATATTTGAGGATCCTCAAAATTTTATGTCATGTAAATCCTCTAAATTTTAAGTCATGTAAACTATAGCAAATTTAGTTTGTTGCACCTTGTAATCTACTCATCAACTTCACCACACGGCAGATCTTTGCTGTAGTGCTTTCCATCGCATTCATTAGGCGCCCCACAGCTTGTGGATATGGCATATTTACCATTTAAAGGTAATTTTCTGGCCAGGATATAGCACTTAGGACAAAATTGTTCCTGTGACTCCTCAAAAAATAAGTTAAATTGTTCCTATGACAATTTGGATGCTCTGAAGTCTAATACTGTTATAGAGGTGCTATATCCAGGTTTTCAATTAACTAACAAGAACTATTAACAAACACTAATCAGTCTTAGTGGGTGGGTTCCCCGGATTGTGCTTTGATTGCGGATTTAAACAGTCAATTCTCCTATGATAACATATGAAACCTGTAAGCTTTGTGATTTGAAGGGACAACCCTCATGCACATTCTGGTTGTGTTACTGTCAGATATATGGTGTTTTTACCAGGAATATGGTTTACATGTCGTGGTTGCTTATGCACCCTCACTATTGCCAAACTTGATAATTGTTATGGGCCTATGGCTTTGGTTTTCTACTCTTCTCTCCTCACATGCAGTGGATATGCTCATAATCCTTAATATGTTATAAATATCGGTTTATGTCAACTTTACACTAGATATTTATAATAGGGGCAGTAGTAGTTTAATGGCCATTTTTTAATTAGATGGCTAAACCAATTGACGATATGGAAGACTCTGTCCACTAGCCACCTAGTGGCAGAAGAGGCCTTTATTACTTTAATGGTTGAACAAGTCAACCGATCTGCTTTGGTTTCAAACACATTCCCGAAGAGTATTTTTCAAAGATTTGATGACCAATTTTATGAAAAATTGGGCAAAAAATACACGGTCCCGAAACTGAAATCAAAGTATAACCGACTACGTCTGAAGCACAAGGAGTTTTCCATCCTATTGGGTGAGTCGGGGTTCGGTTGGGATCCTGACACCAACACAGTGACTGCAAGTGAGGATGTTTGGCAGAGACATCTTAGGGTATTTTACTCACACCTACTTTATTGTTTCACAACCCATAAGAATAGTTTCCTTACATATTGTTTTTATAAAACCTTTGTAGGCACATCCACAAGCACAGCAATTTCGGCGCAAGGGATGTGAATTCTACAGCCTGCTGGGTATTATTTTTAATACCACAACTGCGACGGGTGCACTTGCTAGGTCTTGTAGGCAACAACGTCCGACCTCTGATGAAGAGAGGAAAATAGAAGATGCATTCATGGGAGCAGGTGTCCATGTCAATGCTGAAACTGTGTTGGTAGATTCCCCTGAGCAGCCCACCTCGAGTAGTAGGAAGCGGAACACGGATGGCTCTTCTTCTTCAAGACCTAGGAAAGAAAGTAAGAGTAGTAGCATGGAGAAAGCTTTTGAAGCATGGACTTCATTTTCCATTGCTCGAACCAAAAAGATTGAAGGGGAAGGACGTCTTGACACTCGTAGTAAGACATCTGATCCATACTCTGTAAAGGCATGCATTGAAGTTCTAAGTTGCCTTGACGGTATTTATGATGCTCAGTACATGAAGGCATGTAAGAAGTTTATCAAGGCTACTTGGCGAATGATGTTTATTCGTGTGCCCCCTAGAAAGGACGTTGAAATGGGTGACGAATCTCTAAAGACGTTGGTTGTTGCTTACGTGTGGTTGATGGTTCTGTTTTGGTTATGTCTAAAACAATTGCACATGTTATTTCCTATAACTATTTTCTATTATTGTCTTAAGTAGTTGGTACAATGTGATATTATGGAATGTAATAGTAACTGTGCTAGACTGTGCATTGGCTAATGTTTTCATAGCACTATTGTACTACTTGATATATTTGAATGTATGCATTATCTAATGTTTTTAATTTTATTTTAATTTTTGTCTCTTATATATGCAATCTGATTTGTTACATAGTAATATAATCAAATTTTAAATTTATGTTTCGATTAATAATTCTCATTTCTAGACAGGATACGAGCTGAATTATTTGTAATTTTCTTGTTTGCTTCATGCATGTAAGTTTACCAACACCAGTAGCATCCAATGTCAATTGGTGGAGACACTGATACGGAAATAGAAGAGGAGATGGATGAATTAATGGATGCTTTTATGTTGACTCAGTTGTATACTAGGTCTACTACTATTGGAAAACAACCTTATAAGACATCAGCTTTAACCAGGTATGATTACGTGCAAGAGTTACTATTGGGACATCCAACGTGAATATACGAAATGTTTCGCATGGACTCTGAAACATTCATGGCCCTTTGTAACACATTAAGGAATGGATTCCTTGATGAAAGTTCACACCGACATGTCCCCATTGAGGAGTCAGTGGCAATTTTCTAACTAACACTATGTCATAGTACTCGACATAGAGTGGTCGCAGAAAGATTTCAACACTCAACTGAAACAATCAACCGCCAATTCAAAGAAGTTTTGAGAGCAATTGCTAAATTAGGAGTATTCTTAATTCGTCCAAAGCAACCATACGAAAAGGCGCCAGAAATTTTGAACAATCATAAATTTAACCCATATTTTGTGGTATATTTCGAAAACTTTCATTTAAATTTGATATCTAGTCGTATGCCTAATAAGCACACTGTGGTAGGACTGCATTGGTGCCATAGATGGGATGCACGTGGCTGCATGGGCACTTGCATCTAAGCAAATAGCATTTCGCAGCCGTAAAACAACAATCACCCAGAATGTTTTGGTTGCATGTTCGTTTGATATGCTTTTTACATTTGTTTACACGAGGTGGGAAGGAAGTGCAAATGACTCGCGTGTTTTTTTGAATGCAATAACCCAACAAGACTTGCAATTTCCCCTACCACCTACCGGTAAGAATCTAAATAGTCAAATATTAGTATACTATGAAATTAATGTTTGTTGTGCACTAACTATGAAAAATTTTTTCACTGTAGGAAAATATTATGTGGTAGATGTTGGGTTCACAAACGTGGCGGGGTTCTTGGCCCCTTATCGTGGTGAACCATACCATTTGGCTGAATTCCAAGCCAGAGGTCATGGGGCACGGGGTCCGAGAGAACTGTTCAATCATAGGCATTCATCTTTGCGAAATGTGATTGAGAGATGTTTTGGTGTATTAAAGAAAAAGTTTCCCATCTTTAAGCATATGACCAATTACAAGGTTGTCCGCCAAGGGCCAGTAGTCATTGCTTGTTGCACAATTCATAACTTCATTCGAATGCATTTCCATGGTGATGACTTCTTCAATGATTTCAACATTGAGGAAATGTTAGTACCGGATGAAGCTAATCTAAATGGACCACGCCCCAAAGTCGACATGTCCCAAGAACAAGCAAATGCCATGGCCACTTTACGTAATGAAATAGCTGCCCAAATGTGGTTGGATCATAATATTAATGGACAATGAAGAGTAAAGTTATGTTACATGTTTAAATTTGTTTAAGGATCACTCTACTTAATGTAAATGTAATATTTTTAATTTTTGTAATATATGTTAGCTAGCTCCTTTTATTTAAAGACCAAACGTCACTGATGTGTATGCATTTGGACAATATTGCCTATACATATAATGTATTTGAAAATTATATCAAACTTCAACAAATCTCTTATCACACATGCAGGTACAATGGAATAACTAATTTGCATTTTAACCTCTTTTTTTCTTTTTGACAGAACCATAATTAGTTTGGCAAAAGCTCAAAATTATAATATATATTTATAAAATTAACAATTAATTTACCTAAAATTTGCTTATAAAGACAAAACTGTTGGAAAAAATTATAAAAAAAAAATTCAAAAAAAAAAATTTATTATATTCAAATGCGTTTTCATATTTTTCAACTCTAAATCTGTTTTAAGATTACCACATCCAAACGCATTTTCATAATATTATACAACTGAGTCAACATAAATGCAGTCCTACCACAGTATGCTTATTAGGCATATGACTAGATAATCAATTTAAATGAAAGTTTTCGAATATACCACAAAATTATGGGTTAAATTTATGATTGTTCAAAAAGTTCTAGGCGCCCTGTTTCGTATGGTTGCTTTGGACGAATTAGAATATCCTATTTAGCAATTGCTCCCAAACTTCTTTGAATTGGCGGTTGATTGTTTCAGTTGAGTGTGAAATCTTTCTGGCGACCACTCTATGGCGAGTACTAGACATAGTGTTAGTTAGAAATTGCCACTGACTCCTCACTGGGGATGTCTGTGTGAACTTTCATCAAGGAATCCATTCCTTAATGTGTTACAAAGGGCCATGAATGTTTCAGAGTCCATGCGAAACATTTCGTATATTCACGTTGGATGTCCCAATAGTAACTCTTGCACGTAATCATACCTGGTTAAAGCTGATGTCTTATAAGGTTGTTTTCCAATAGTAGTAGACCTAGTATACAACTGAGTCAACATAAAAGCATCCATTAATTCATCCATCTCCTCTTCTATTTCCGTATCAGTGTCTCCACCAATTGACATTGGATGCTACTGGTGTTGGTAAACTTACATGCATGAAGCAAACAAGAAAATTACAAATAATTCAGCTCGTATCCTGTCTAGAAATGAGAATTATTAATCGAAACATAAATTTAAAATTTGATTATATTACTATGTAACAAATCAGATTGCATATATAAGAGACAAAAATTAAAATAAAATTAAAAACATTAGATAATGCATACATTCAAATATATCAAGTAGTACAATAGTGCTATGAAAACATTAGCCAATGCACAGTCTAGCACAGTTACTATTACATTCCATAATATCACATTGTACCAACTACTTAAGACAATAATAGAAAATAGTTATAGGAAATAACATGTGCAATTGTTTTAGACATAACCAAAACCGAACAGACATAATTTCACCAAACAGAACCATCAACCACACGTAAGCAACAACCAACGTCTTTAGAGATTCGTCACCCATTTCAACGTCCTTTCTAGGGGGCACACGAATAAACATCATTCGCCAAGTAGCCTTGATAAACTTCTTACATGCCTTCATGTACTGAGCATCATAAATACCGTCAAGGCAACTTAGAACTTCAATGCATGCCTTTACAGAGTATGGATCAGATGTCTTACTACGAGTGTCAAGACGTCCTTCCCCTTCAATCTTTTTGGTTCGAGCAATGGAAAATGAAGTCCATGCTTCAAAAGCTTTCTCCATGCTACTACTCTTACTTTCTTTCCTAGGTCTTGAAGAAGAAGAGCCATCCGTGTTCCGCTTCCTACTACTCGAGGTGGGCTGCTCAGGGGAATCTACCAACACAGTTTCAGCATTGACATGGACACCTGCTCCCATGAATGCATCTTCTATTTTCCTCTCTTCATCAGAGGTCGGACGTTGTTGCCTACAAGACCTAGCAAGTGCACCCGTCGCAGTTGTGGTATTAAAAATAATACCCAGCAGGCTGTAGAATTCACATCCCTTGCGCCGAAATTGCTGTGCTTGTGGATGTGCCTACAAAGGTTTTATAAAAACAATATGTAAGGAAACTATTCTTATGGGTTGTGAAACAATAAAGTAGGTGTGAGTAAAATACCCTAAGATGTCTCTGCCAAACATCCTCACTTGCAGTCACTGTGTTGGTGTCAGGATCCCAACCGAACCCCGACTCACCCAATAGGATGGAAAACTCCTTGTGCTTCAGACGTAGTCGGTTATACTTTGATTTCAGTTTCGGGACCGTGTATTTTTTGCCCAATTTTTCATAAAATTGGTCATCAAATCTTTGAAAAATACTCTTCGGGAATGTGTTTGAAACCAAAGCAGATCGGTTGACTTGTTCAACCATTAAAGTAATAAAGGCCTCTTCTGCCACAGGTGGCTAGTGGACAGAGTCTTCCACATCGTCAATTGGTTTAGCCATCTAATTAAAAAATGGCCATTAAACTACTACTGCCCCTATTATAAATATCTAGTGTAAAGTTGACATAAACCGATATTTATAACATATTAAGGATTATGAGCATATCCACTGCATGTGAGGAGAGAAGAGTAGAAAACCAAAGCCATAGGCCCATAACAATTATCAAGTTTGGCAATAGTGAGGGTGCATAAGCAACCACGACATGTAAACCATATTCCTGGTAAAAACACCATATATCTGACAGTAACACAACCAGAATGTGCATGAGGGTTGTCCCTTCAAATCACAAAGCTTACAGGTTTCATATGTTATCATAGGAGAATTGACTGTTTAAATCCGCAATCAAAGCACAATCCGGGGAACCCACCCACTAAGACTGATTAGTGTTTGTTAATAGTTCTTGTTAGTTAATTGAAAACCTGGATATAGCACCTCTATAACAGTATTAGACTTCAGAGCATCCAAATTGTCATAGAAACAATTTAACTTATTTTTTGAGGAGTCACAGGAACAATTTTGTCCTAAGTGCTATATCCTGGCCAGAAAATTACCTTTAAATGGTAAATATGCCATATCCACAAGCCGTGGGGGGCCTAATGAATGCGATGGAAAGCACTACAGCAAAGATCTGCTGTGTGGTGAAGTTGATGAGTAGATTACAAGGTGCAACAGACTAAATTTGCTATAGTTTACATGAATTAAAATTTAGAGGATTTACATGACATAAAATTTTGAGGATCCTCAAATATTGAATTTGTTAGAAGAATGAACATAAACTTAAAAGTGGTTAGATTTTCCCATTTGGAGGTGCAGCTGTTTCATAAATGGATAAGAAATAGACACAGGAATAGCAACTAAAGTATTTACTCCATTAAACAAGAAGGGGAAAAAAAAAAGAAGAAAAATGGCAACGTGAGTTGATTCACTCTAATCTTGGGGACTAACATATAACTCGGGACAACTTTTTTTTGGTAGGTAACCTTTCAATATTGTTACCAAAAAGATTGGATATATAGCGAAGCTTAACACAAACCTACAACCGCAGGCAACAAATAATCAACTTCCAATTTGAGGTAGGCCACCTAGCCTACAAAAAAATATACAAAAAGAACAAGAGAGAGAAATCCCAAATGCAATAATCTTATTGCTGATTCAAACAACAAATGAAGCTGGTTTCTCATAAGTATTATTATTATTATTATTATTATTATTATTATTGTGATAAGTAGTTACTCATAAGCATTAATCTTAACTCGTGTTTTTTTGCAAAAAAAATAATTTGTTATTTAGTGGCTAATCCAACAATTGCTAATAATAAGCACACCACTTCATATTGATTACAAATTAATTTAGAAAAAGTAATCAAACATTTCTGAGTTTCAAACAATAGTAATGAATCTACTACATACAAATCCTGTAAATTTGTCAACTGTCTATGATACCATGGAAGTCAAGAAAAATCAGAACAATTGGGTATTAAACCAAAAAATTATACTTAAACCAAACAATGGCTAGATATTTAACAAATCACAGGAATTTGAATAGTTCTAGATTTGTGATGTGTCAAATCCCATAATTTAGATTCCTGTGACAAGAACACACCATTTTTGACAAAGAATCTTCTTGCCAGACTGCCCATGGGCGCAAGGCTTAGTGCCAAACCACATAAAATTTATTGGCTGTTGTTGGTATTGATTCCTGTACTTTGCTTGTACAATTTTTGCCTTAGTTATTTGCTTTTGTTCCTTAACTCAAATTACTAATTATGAAATTGTATTATTCAGCAAACAAAAGTTTGTTTTAGAACAAACAGGAGATAGTACTGAATTTATTATCATCTACGACAATGACAAACTCTATATTTATGCTGATCGAATATAAATATGAAAGAAAACGAAAATTGCACTACCATTTTATGATAAGTTGGCATGTGCATCCAAATGCCTAAACACAAGGACTTATGCAATCGACAGCACCTTGACAAGGCTTCTAAAACACAGTAATAGAGAAATTTGTTGACAGATTATTCATATTTTTTGCAACCAATTCATGAGGACTACTTAACATCATTTAAACCATAAGCATCAGTAACCCCAATGTCACTTGTGGAGCCAACAACCCACTAAGATTAACGTAACTACAACTAAATCCCCGAGCGGCAGTCAAACGGAGGTGTGAATGTGAGATTAGTAGCAATATTTCAGTGACGCAGGGGCAGGTTTTGGTTGCGCATAGTGAACAGTTTAAACAATTATTCTGGGTCCAGTTCAGCCTATGGTATGCGTCAACAACGATGATGGGTTTTTTGCATATAGAATCCAAAGATTGTTAAATAAAATGTGAAAACAGATGAAATCTAGTTGTAAATTTGTCACAACAATTTACAAAAATTATATACAGTAAAACCGAGTGATTCTGTCATTTGCACAAAATTATCTCAGAAAATTTGACTAAAAAAATCACTACAGCACCAAAATAGTTCACTTTCATAGTAAAAAGGTTTTGTGATTTTTGTTACCTTCTTGAAGGGGGACGGCGGAACTGGAACACTATTTTCGTCAGTGTGGCTATGTGACGATGCGTCTTCCTCTTCTTGTTCCTTCCTCTTCCGGCCTTTGCTAATCATGCGATGCGTTGAAGGCATGGAGTGAGCACCACAAGTTATTGTGGAGCTATAAATTTAATTGTTGATGAACAACCGATTGATAGATGGATTGGCTCTTGTCTTTCACTCTATATGAAGATATTTTGCAGTAGCAGAGATCCGCTCTGATGAGGGTGCAGATCTGGTTCGAACCTAGATATCCAGTTCAAGATTTGTTACAGCTAGGGTTTGAAAAGTTGCAGGAAATATTGGCATAAGGACATGTCATTGGGTTGAGAGAGAGGGAAGAGAGAGCGAGACAGAGAAAAAATGGATCAGAGTGTTGAAATCTGATTGAGTGGATGAGGGTTTGGTTCTTCTTGTTGTAGAGAATTTTTGAGCGCCACACCCATGGCTCCACACTGGGTTTCCTGCTGTCCGTATGGCTGCAAAAGAAGTTCTCACAGCCATAATGAATGGCTAGGGTGTAGAAGACATAGGGTGAAAAGAAGGGGTCTTGGGGTGTGTGTGTGTGGAAGATATGGGTAGATATGAAAAGAAAATGAAAAGTGTATTGCAGCAAAAATTCTGACAGCTTTTAAGATAAATTTAAAATTTTGTTAACTAAACAAACGCAATTTCAAATAGTGAAAAGGGAAAATCTTATTTTTAGTTGATAACCAAATGCAGCCTAAATTCTGATTAGCATAACTAAATACATTTTCACAGTTTTCAAAAAATTAATTACAAAATTTTGAAACACGTTTCAAAAATATTTTTCAAAAAATCATATCTGAATCATTATCCAAACGCAACCGAAATATTTGATTAACTTAGTTTCTTTCTTCCTCTAGCATATACATACACATAAATCAAGAGGTATCAGAATCTCAGGTAAATCATCACTTTTGAATCCTTTCTTTTCCGCCCCCTAATGTGTTATTTGAACCTACAGCAGCCCAACCTTCTGACATGGATATATAGTTGATCCTAGCAAGAGGCACAAAAGCAAGGGCTTCACAATCCCTAATAGATGTTCTATATTAAACCAATGGGCTCTAGCTTGGTTGGCATCTCTTCCACCTCACCATATGAGATTAAGGGGTCAAGTCCCCTTGGGGGCAAAGTGTGTGTGATTTACCTATCAAAAAAAGAAGAAGATATTCTATTTTAAAAATCTTCTACAACACATAAACGAAGTAGACCAAGTTGTTGGTGATAGTGAGCTATAGCACACTAGACAGATTGCATCCATGACAATAAGGGATACACTGCAGTAGCGGTAGTGGTGTAATGGTATTGGGAGTATCGGGCAATACATACCATTCATATTTTAGCATTTTTCCTCCTATTTCATTCTTTCAAATCAACCAAACGGGGTATAAAGGCGTAGTCTCAATCTTTGAACAACTACTTCAGTTTTTATACACATAATGAAGAAGCTAAATTTCCCTTCCTCTAAGTCAAATATTTATATACCCTCAATACTGAGCCCATTTCTATCTTCCTCGCAAAGAAAAAAGGGGCTTGTGAATAACTAATATTTAATTTAAACTTAAACGACAATTTAACATGTTAATAAACTGGAAGGAAAAAAAAACCTTTAATCCAATTAGTATTTGGAAGCAATTTTGTTCCATTCCGAAAACATGATTAACTTCAGTTGTTGCTCAAGACAAAAAGAAAGAAAAGCACTTCCGCGGGGGTTTGATGATACAAAGCGGCCTTTTAAAAAAAGATACAGAACAGTACCTAAAATTATACGGAATTTAATTGATATCTAAAGTAGTAATCAAATTTTTTTATATAAAAAAAAAAAAAGAGGAATAAAAAAAAAGGTGGATTGAAGTAAGATTTCAGATCGAAAAATGATTTGCGGCCAGTGGCAAACCTAACTGTGGATGAATTCTGCAATATCCGTCGGAAGTAGCGGGACCGAAGCTGTCGCCCACTGGACTCGCTGTTGGAGTAGTATGAAAAAGAGGCTCGAACAACAAAAATAACAAGTTGGAGGTTGGAATCGAACTGTGATCTCACAGGCTCTCTGATGGAGATGATTGAGAAAACCGAGACTCTCGGACTCCGACTCCGACGATCGTGTAGTTAATCATTGCAATCTTTATTTTGGATAATTTGTACTTTGGTCGAAGGGCTTTAGATGATATTACACATAATTTTTCACCTCACTCTCGCATTTTTTTTAAATTTTCTTTTACCATGGAGTTTTATCATTATTTAAAAAACTTTTTTTTTTCTTTAAAAGCATTTTTTAAAAAGATTAATTTTTATTTAAAGTATGAAAACTTAAAGAATAGTAGAATAGTAAATTCATGAACATTTAAACTTTATTCAACAATTGGTATAAAAAAATTTAGTTAAAAAACATCTTTTAAAAAGATATTTAAAACATACATAGATAAAAAAAAAAAAAAAAAAATTGCATAAGTGAAGAAAAAAAAATTTAGAAAAAACCTGGATTAGGGAGATAAATATCTCATATTACATACTTCTTTCACGTGGATTGAAAAATATATTAATCTTCCTTAACGTTTTTGTTTTGTTGGTTAATCGTTAGTTAAATTAACAAAAATGATTGGCATCAACATAATTTTTTGAAAAGAGATAAATTTATTCTCATGAAACAACTACATGGATTGTTATTTTATTTTAATTTCACCCATTTATCAATAAATAGTGATTAGGAAGAGACGATGACATGTGAACCGTGATCAAAGGGAGAGAAACCTTCGTGAACGATCATGAAGAGAACCGAGAATACATTCTAGATCCATCTGGAAATATTTTTAAGCTTACTCTTTATTTTATTTTTTTGTATTTGTTTTTTCATTCTTAGTTTCTATTTCTCTTTGATTTTTAAAGGGTTTACATGGTCCTCAATCGATTGCAGCCTAATCATGATATTTGTTTTAAAAATTTGAGATTGCATAGACACGTGCACTTTTAAGCTTATTTGGACTTGGGACACTTGTCTCTCTTTCTCTCTCATAATTTCAATTAGATTTTCCCATCTATCTCACACACATACATGGAGACATAAAGATTAATATATATGGATATGTGAGGTGAAAATTCACAAATAAAAGATACCCTCCTACAAAACTAGAAAAAGTTATGGGATTCCACTATACCAGTGTGATGCTTGTTAAGGATTCTCCGACGATCACGTTAGAATAAATGCTTGAACAAGTTAAGTGAGATAGCAGGAAAGCAAATGTTTGAATGCAAGAAGTTATGTTTGATTGTGTATCTCGTTAAGGTGAGGTTTGGGGTTTATATAGTCATCGTTTAACTTGGGGAGACTTGGATATCGGTATCCTTGATAAGGATGTATCCTTGATTTCCAAAGGTTCTCCCATCATGAGGGGGTATAATGCCACATATGGTACCTATAATGGGGTTATATCCTTGATTATCCTAGGATTGTGATTCCTTCCTATTTTGGGATATTCGAATATAGTCTGACTTGGTCACTCTAATCGAGCTATTGATAGCCTCATGTTGAAGCTATGCCTGGACCGAGGATTAGTCTGAGTCGTACCGAGTTTCATTCGAAGCAAGTTAGTGTGTTGTACTCTGGACATATTCGGACTGGGCCTAATTGGCTTGGACGTCATATTTTTTAACAGACCATATCAAAGAAGTTGTTTGGTTACTAAGCTCCCTTTTTGTGTACGTGGCATGATATGGTTCAATAAGCAAATTTATGCCCTTACAATATATATATATATATATATATATATATAAATAAATAAATTACACTGACCTTTCCTAAAGTTCTGAAAATTATATTGACCTTCCCTATTTTACCTGACAAAGTACAAATACCCCTTTCCAGGCAATTTTACGTTCAAAATGACAAAATTATCCCTTTTATGTTTTTTTTATTTTTATATTTTCTCATTTTAGACAATTTTTTCATTTTCAACTAAAATATTGATTTAAACCATTTATTTTTATACAAAATAAAAATAAGTTATTTACCTTAAATTTTTTTAAAAAATCTTTAAAAGAAGTAAGAAAAAATTGGTCAAAATTGAAAAAAGCAAAAAAAAAAAATTAAGGGGCACTTTTGTCATTTTGAAAAAAAAATTGATTGAAAAGGGTATTTGTAATTTTTCAGGTAAAATATGGGGAGTCAGTATAATTTCAAAAATTTTAAGGGAGATCAATATAATTGTCAGAAACTTCATGAAAGGTCAATGTAATTTATCTTATATGTGTATGCGTGTACATATATATATATATATAGGTAAAAAAAGGTAATTAACTAAGAAATGTCAAAACCTATCAAATAGAGCAATCCATTCAAAGCACAAGTTTCAAAGCCAAAATCTAATCTAATAAAACTTACTCAAGATCATCGAAGCAAATGATCGAATACATTCAAAGCCCAAAGAATCAAATCAAGTAAAAAAAAGACATTATTTTTTGTTATTATGGGTTTTTGAGTGAATTAAGTTTAGATTGATCATAAGCGTGAGCTTTAACTATTTAAGTGATTAACAATAACTAATCACAATTTGATTTTTTAAAATATTACATTGATACATTTTAAGTTTTGAAAAATCAAGTTATTTTAAAAAAGAGATATTGGTGAAAATAGGCAAACAAGCTTTAACTTTCAAAATTAGTTGATTAGTTATAAGAACCAGTTGACTAATTTTCAAGCTTAATTTTCACACTATATAAACCAATCGACCATATTTTTTTATCCAATTGATTAACTGATTATTTTGTACACAAAATAAACCTACTGTCTAAAGACTCTAAACTAGTTAACCACTTTGCTAAACTAGTCGAGTGATTCTTAAAAGAAAAATTATGTACTAAAAAAATTAGTCGACTAATTAAACAAGATAAATCTTAACCCATTGGATAAATTAGTTGAGTTGCTTAGTCAACTAGATCTTAATCCAATCGATTGAATCTGTCAATTTGTCAATTGAAATTTCAAAGTTTGAATATATCAAAAAGAGAGGAATGACTATATTTTGAATCTAAAGCCTATAAATAGAGGTTCATTACAACATTTGTTGCTAAGAAATTATATGTTTTAACTTCTACATCTCTCATCTTTTAGATCTCATTTATTGCAAAACCTAAATTTGAGAGTTCTACTCATCTTAAATACTTAGAGCTTACACTTGATTAATCTTTAGTGAGTGCGCATTCATTGCACCAATCAACTTTGAAGAGAGTATTTATTGATATCAACTTTGTATCTTTTCATTGCGGTGAAATTTATGGATAGGTGCTACTCATGTAAGACAAAATGAAATATTTTGCTAAAAAAAGAATTAGGAGCTTTTGTTGTAAATGTTTGACCTCCACTTACAAAGGAGATCAAGATGGTGAAAAAACTTAAGTAATGGAGCTTAAGTCGATGATGTAGGAAGTTTTTCGAACCTTATAAAAACTTGTTGTGTTTGTTCTCTCTCTTCCTATATTGTGCTTATCTTGCATTCATTTTTAAAGTTTTTAATATTTTCAAAATACCCTAGTCACCTCTCTAGGGTATATATCTGGGCAACAAGTGGTATCAAAGCTCTATCTCTTGATAAATGAGCTAACACTCTTAAGAGTAAAAGATATGATAAATATTGTAGGAATTGTCTTTATCGAATAGGCAATCAACCAATAGACCTATATTATTTAGTGCCCAAAATTATACATATTGAAAGGATAGATTGAAGATCTATCTTCAAGCCTTAAATTATGAAATATAGAAGGTCATTGTAAATGGACCTCACATCCCAATGAAAGTTGAAAGTTTCTCTAACGCCACTAAGGTAGCTAAGGAAGAGCGTGAATGAGATGGAAACGACTTTAAACTAATTCAAATAAATATTAAGGCCATGAGTAAATTATATCGTGCCTTAGACACAAATGACTTTAATAGAATTTCTGCTTGTGAATCTGTAAAAGAGATATGGGACAAACTTAAGGTTACCTATTAAGGTACCAATCAAGTCAAATAATCTAAAATTAGCATGTTACTTCATAGTTATGAACTATTTAAAATGGATGCTAGTGAATCCATTTTAAAAATGTTTACTCATTTTACAAATATTATAAATTTCTTGAAAGCTCTTGGCAAAAGTTATACTAATGTTGAGATGGTAAGAAAAATTCTTAAATCTCTACTAAGAAATTAGGAAGCAAGGTAATGACTATCTAAGAAGAAAATGATCTCAACAAGTTAAGCTTAGATGAGCTATTCAAATCACTCATGACTCATGAGCTAACCATATGGAGTCATGAAGAAGATAGCAAGCCAGAGAAAAACTTTGCCCTCAAATTTTCTTCTAATGAAAATGGAGAAGAAGAAGATCAAGAAAGTGATGAAGATGTTGCCTTAATCAAAAGAAAGTTCAAAAGCTACTTAAGAAGGAAGCAACTTAATAGAAAACAACAAAAAGGGGAATCAAGTAAGAAAGAACTTCCAACTTGCTATGAATGCCATAAGCAGAGACATATAAAGATGGAATGTCATCAACTAAAAAGAAAAGGAAGGAAAAGCAAGAAGAGGACAATGAAAGCCAGTTGTGATGATTCGGAGGAAAAATCAAGTAACCAAGAAGTAGCCAATTTTTGCCTCATCTCCTTCTTATGAAGAATTGTAAGATGCTTTTTAACACTTACATGATGAGCTCAAGAAAATCCTTTTAAAAAACAAGAATCTTGAAAAGAAATTCTCTTAACTTTCTAACGATTTACTAATTTCAAATAATCAAAAGGAGATTTTAAAGAAAGAGAAAGACCCTTTAGATTTGAAAAATAAAGAATTTGAAGAGGAAAATAACTATCTTAAAAAGAAGGCGCATGATCTAAATTACCCTATAAAGAAAATCACCAAAAGAAGTGAAATTCTAAATAAGATCATCTCTCAATAAAGATGTGTATTTGATAAGGCTAGTTTGGGATATAATGTTCTCACCTTGACAAAAATCTTATCAAAACTTCTTTGTTAAGGTCTCTAACTCTAATGGAATTACTCATGTTCGATCTTTTAAGTAAATCTAAAAAATGCATGAAAGATAAAGGAAAAATGATTTAGGTTCCAAGAGAAACATTTTTACCAAAAACTAACCTAAAAGGACCCAAGAAAACTGGGGTACCAAAATGAGTTACTTGAGTTATCTTTGTAGGTTTGTTTAAAGTCTTCTTCAAGTTAAGACAAATGATTCATTGATAATGGATTCTCAAGACATATGACCGGAGATAAGACTAAATTCACATTACTCACTTCAAAAAATAGTGAATCTGTGAGGTTTGGAGATAAATCAAAAGGTAAAATCATAAGCATTGGAAGTATAAGTAAAAGTTCTTCCATATCTATTAAAAATGTGCATTTAGTCGATGGTTTGAAACATAACTTCCTTAGTATTAACTATTTATATGTTTAAGCATATGTTGTTATATTTGAAGCTAATAAATACCTAATTAAATATGCATACAATAATGAAAATATCTTATTTGTTACATATAGAGATAGTAACATTTATTGCATTGACTTTGATGACATTGCTTCACAAAATGTTAAATGTTTTGCTGCCATAAATAAAAATAGTTGGCTATGACATAGAAGATTAGGAAATGCAAGTATTGACTTCATTTTAAACTTGTTTATACATGAGCTAGTTAGAGGATTACCTAAAATCAAATTCGTAAAAATGGTGTTTGTGGTGCGTGCCAACTAGGGAAACAAGTTAAATCCTCCTTCAAGAAGAAAAAGAATATCTCAACAAATAGTCTTTTACAATTCCTACACTTAAATTTGTTTAGACCAATTAGAGTTGCAAGCTTAAGAGGAAAATATTATGTATTTGTGATTGTTGATAACTACTCAATATATACTTGGGTATTGTTTCTCTCTCACAAAGATAAGGCACATGAAACCTGTTGACTTAAAGGTTTTCAACCGAGGGCATTCTCATAATTTTGATAATAACATAATTTGATAATAACAAGGTATTGATGATGTGAACTAATGATCTATTTTAAATGACAATGCAAATAGGTAATTAAGCTAAAAGACTGGCTAACCAAGCTTTGACTAAAGGTGAAAATGATCAAATCATTGAGATATTCTCACAAGATCAAACATCAAGTTAAACACAAGATAAATGAAAACACTCAAGCCCAAAGAATTAAGTGAAGACTTTGTTTTATTTTATTTTAGATTTTTAAGTGAACTAAGATTGATTAATCAAAACATGATGCTTAAAGTATTTAAGTGATAAACTAAATCAATCAACAAAATAATTTTTCAATAACATAAGATTGTTAAAACTTAAGCTTTGAAAAATTAATGTATTTGAAAAAGAGAATACTGAACAAAATAGGCAATAGTACAAAATTTTCAAATTCAATCGACCAAATTGCCAATTTACTCAACTGAATTATGTTAATAAAATATGCCTATTTTGTCTCTGTTAATTCAATCGACTGGACTTAAGACTCAATCGATGAATGAGTATTTGTTCACGAGGTCTTGACATATGTCTAACTCAGTCGACCAAATTGAATACTTAGTCGA
Source organism: Nyssa sinensis (assembly GCA_008638375.1). Taxonomy (NCBI): domain Eukaryota; kingdom Viridiplantae; phylum Streptophyta; class Magnoliopsida; order Cornales; family Nyssaceae; genus Nyssa; species Nyssa sinensis. Next base: position 14,846,427 of record CM018031.1, read on the forward strand.
ATAAATCACATAAGACATTTTGTGTACAAATTCGTACTAAAAGATTCAGTCAATTGAACCAAAGACATAGTCAATTGAATGACTTTGAATATAGATCAAACTTTACCCTCTGGACAAATCAATTGCGTTTTTCAATCAACTGAATTATGATTCAGTCGACTAAAAGATGGATTCACTTGACTAGTTTTGTCGATCCGACACTTTCAAATTCAAATTTTAAACATATCAAAAAGGGGGGAACGACTATTTTTTGAATTAAACGACTATATTCTTCAAATGCATATAAATAGAGGTTGTTGAAAGCGTTTATTGCTATCCTCTACGTTTAGGTTACAAACTTGTTCTTACATTCAAATCTTTCACAAACTTGCTCTGACATTTAAATCCTTCAAAGTGACTTGAGATATCTTTATTTTCATATTTATATCTCAAAATTCTCTCAGCTCTTAAATACTCATGTATTTATTGATCAATCATTTGAGATTGAACTTTTATTATACCATTCAGCTCTAAAAGAGAGCATTACTTAGTAAACTCTTTGTATTTTCTCTTTGTAAAATGAGGATGTTTGAAGTTTTTCAAACCTCGTAAAAATCATCGTATTTGTCCCCTCTCTCTCTCTTTACTTTTTTTTACATACTTGTGCATATTTAACATTCATTTTTAAAGTTTGTAAAAATTGTTAATATTTGACAAAATATTCTATTCACCATCTCTAGGGTAAATATCTGGACAACAAGTAGTATCAGAGTCCTCATCTCTTATAAAATAGAATCAACACTCTAAGAAAAAAAATATAGTAAATATTGTAGGAACTCTTTTTGCCAAAAGACAATCGATCAATAGATCTTTATTATTTAGTAACTAAAATCACATTTATTGAAAAATTAAAATTAAAATTTATCTTCAAGTCTTAAACTATAAAATATAGAAGATTAATATAAATGAGTCTCATATTCTTGTAAAGGCCGAAAGTTTCATCCAAATGGTGAGCAGATTTTTAGTATTTACTCCAGATATTTATGATGAATTCTTCTAAAGAGAGGAGTTCCCAGATTCTTTTAATTCTATGTTACGGTTACATATTGCCCCTATTGTGGGGGGCTTGGTTTGTTCTGCTTCTTTCTTGATTTGCTTTTGTCACCCCCGTTTCCTTGAATGGTCAAGTCACTTTCTTCTCTTAAGTTTCAATTTTTATTTTTATTTTTTAAATTGTATTTGCCACATTTTTTACAAGTGGGATGGAAACTCACCATATGACTTACAGGTTCATGAAACAAAAAAGTAGCCATATATTAGAGATAAGGTATCTGGTCATTCCATTTGAATCAAACTCTTATTAAATGAAAAGAAGTCTCAAATCCTGACAAGGGGATTAAATATTGTTCTGCTTGTGAAATTTTTAGTAGGGTACATAAAATGGCTCTAAGTAATGATGATAGTATTAAATATTTATATGAATATATTTTTAATTGATAAGTTATATCAAATTATTGCTAAGTAAAAGTTTCAAAATTTGTAATAGAAGTTTAAATGAGTTAAGTCGAATAATGGTTTAAATTTAATTTGCTTAAAATAAATGTAATTTAAATTATGTTTAATTTTGATTTATTAATTTTTTAAATTAATTTTGAACAAGTTTCTAATTGAGTCAATCACGAGCTAAACTTGAGTACTTTGTTTTTTTTTTATATATAGTATTAAACTACTCATTGATTAATCGAACCAAATCTAATAAATTAACGAACCCTAAAATAATGGTAGATTCAAAAATTTTAGTTAAAGAGTACAAAATTACTGGTATTAAAATTTAGTAAAGTTTATATAAATATATAATTCTAAGAAGAAGACAAGTTCTATTTTATTAAAGTACTCTAAAAAAATTAACGATAAAAAATGCAATATCATTTTTTTGGATTGGGGGAGGAGGGGCATGGCCCTCTATTGTCTCCCATAGATCCAAATTTATCTCAAAATATATTTGAATTTGGCTTAATTTTTACTAACTTTCTTTCTTCACTCCTACAAAAACTTGAATGCTGATTTTCCCTTCAAGAGTAAACAGATATTATCATTGAACCATCGCTCACTTTGACAAGAATTCACTACTATATATAAGAGATTTTAAAAGAATTTGGAGACCAGAGATCCTTATTATAGAAAAAAAATATAAAAATAAAAAATTAGTTAAAATAGGATATATGATTAGAATAGCCACTTGAGCGATTGGGTAAAATAATTTTTAGTTAATTTTAATTAAAATAGAGATAAAATTTATGAAGAGCGCGGTTGGAGATGCTCTTATATAATATTTGGGTTAATTATATTTTAATATTATGAAGTTTTGTATCGATTTCAAATAAGGTTATCGATTATCAATTGTAATAATTCAATTCCTCAATTTTTAATTTTATTTCAATTGAGATCAATTTTAAATGACTGTTTCAAATTCTTAACAGTAACCCTTTACACATTAAAATTATAGAATCTCATTTGAAACTCATATAAAATATAGTCTTATTTGAAACCCATATCAAATTATATGGTACTATTTTGAAAGTCGTATAAAATTATAAGGTATTAAAATGTGATTAATTTGAGACTGGTCATTAACGATAGTTTGTAATTGGTATTAATTGAAATGAAAATAAAAATTTAAAAATTAAATTATTACAATTAATAATCAAAAACTTTATTTAAAATTAAAACAAAATTTTATAATACTGAAGTATAATTAACCTTAAATATTTTTCAGAATACATTATGAAGTCTTTTGAAAAGTGAAATCTTTTACTAGAAATAATTTTCTTTTTAAAACAAGGCCTTTCTATTTCTCAATTACTGAGAAATAATTGAAGAATCCAAATGTTGACGCCTGGGAACATTTAGCGTGGAATTTTCGCCTTGGACCGTTAAGACCAGCAAAATGTGTGACATTTAATGCTAGCGATGTGATGGCGTTATTTCATTTAAAAACCTTTTGAAACTAGGTGGGTTCCTAAAATAAAAAATAAATATCGGTGTATCACACTCGGACCGCATCTTATCGTCTGCTTTATTTATACTTTCATTTCATTGCACTCTCATGGTGTTTTTCTTCCTCATTTTTCCACTCGATGAAAAAGGGAAGAAATTCCCGATTCCATTGGCAGTTGCCAAGGGAAAACTGAAAATGAGCCGTCGAGAGAGAGCAACACACACCACAGACATATAGATACAGATTCATAGAGAGAGAAAGAAAGCATTACATTAGAATTTATTGAGATTGAGAGAGAGAGAGAGAGAGAGAGAGAGAGAGAGAGAGAGAGAGAGAGCGACTCTGTTCGCACCAGATCTGAAGATCTATCTAGACACACTCCTTCAATTCTTTGCCGAGCACTGGAGTGGTCTCGTTTTGGTTGATGGAAAATGGAGTTCATAGACAACTTGCCAGCAATGGATCTGATGCGCTCGGAGAAGATGACTTTCGTTCAGCTTATCATACCCGTCGAGTCATCCCACCGAGCCATCTCTTACCTCGGCGAATTCGGCCTTCTCCAATTCCGAGACGTACGTTCCCCACTCGGATCTGTTCTTGTTGTTTCACTATTCTACTTAATATATATACCTATATTTGTATGAGATTTAACGTTCATTGATTTTGAATTCCTAAATTTGCTGTTACCTATAAATTTTTTCTAAATTTGATATTGCGTTAAGACCTCTTCACGTGTGCTCTGATAATTAGAAATGATCGTGGTTGTTTTGAGTTGGTTAGATTTAGTGTTTGGACCTTGATTTGCCATAGGAGAAGAACATAAATTTCATTTATGTGTATGTGTGTGCATGTATATGTTTGGACCTTGTAATCGCCAATTTGAGCAGAGTAAAATTTCTTACATAAACACACAAGTTGACGAGTCTAGCATAACTTGGATTAAAATTGTGATTAGAAATGGTCTGGTTTGTTTTCAGCTGGTTGGATTCAGTGATATGAGCAGAATGCAAATTGTGCAGATCTCATTCACACATCCAATCGCGCACATTTTTGGACCTTGATTTTTTTACATGAGCACAGATTTCTCACGCTCAAGCACCCTATTAAGTAGGGTATAACTTGCAATGTTTTTTTAACCGGATCAATTTGTGAATCCAATGTTCAGGCTATAAATGTGGAATTTAGTATTTTCTGGTAGGTTAAGGGAGGAGGGAGATAGGTGGTTACTGATTACCTGTTTTTGTGATTTGTGCTGAGAAATCTTGGGAAATTTCTTTAAATTGAACTTAATTACTTTTTACATTGATATATCAAAATTTGATTTTTGGATATATACAAGAATGGCTCGCATCCCACCCAACATGCACGCGTTTATGCTTGTGAGTGTGATTATGTGAGTGCTCGCTTGCTTGTTTGAATGCAAATAGCAGCATTACCTCATGAATTTAATTAGTTGATTCTTCGAAAAAATTTATCTTAATATTCTGTAATGGACAGTGCTTGGTTCCAAATTAGGTAAAAAGAATCTCCTCCTACCCGCGTACGTGTCACAATTATAATGTGCCACATATGCAATTGCATGTATATCATGTGACTATTTAGTTTTAACAAAAAAATAAAAATTAAATAAAATTACAAAGCACAAGTGCATTGCATACGTGGCAGATTTTAGTTGTGACACGTACATGGGTAGGAAGAACCTCTTCCTACCTGGTTCGGAGCTAAGCATTGTCCTTTTGTAATTGATTGAATTTCTCGACTAGAAAAATTTCCAAATTAATTAATGGATCCCTGGTCATTTTCTTTGGTAGCTTAAAAGGCCTTAGACAGAGGGATCATGTTTATTCCCTCTTCATTATTGGGATGTAGCCATCGATCGAAAAAAAAAAATTGGGATGTTGGTGTTTAGCATCTCTTATCAACTTATGATACCTTGTCTTCTGTAGGATGGGGGATGAGAAGTTGAGTTGCTTGAGGCGTATCTTACGAGTTTTGGGGTAGTCTCAAGGCGTAAGGTGGATCTTGGCATAAGTGAATTGATTTCGGTTGGAGAAGTAGAGGAGATGGATAAGCTAGCATCTGTCTTGGGTTGCAAGGTTGGCTCTCTACCCATATCTTATTTGGGATTGCTGTTGGGTTTCTATATTATAGGTAAAGTAGTCTATAGCTTTGTTGTTGAATTGTTTGAGAGGAGGTTAGCAGATTGGAAGAGATAACAATATGTTTCAAAGTAAGAAGACAAGCTCACTATCATTAAGAGCACTCATTTGAGCCTTTTGACATATTTTATGTCTACTTTTTCTATTACAGTTTTAGTGGGAAAAAAAGACTTGAGAAACTCCCACAAACTTTTTACGAGGGTCTTGGAAATGAGTTCAGTATTATTTTTTGAAGTGGGGTATGGTTTACTCACCTTTTAAAGACACGAGATTGGATGTTACAAAGATTTGATCATTCAACCGACTTTGCTAGGAAAATGTTTGTGGAGGATGGCTGAAGATAGGTACAGTTTGTGGGAAAGGCCCATTGGAAAATTTCCTTTTTGGATTTGTTTAGAATTGCATTGGATGAAGAGGCTCTTGTATCTGAGGTTTTCAAAGGGTGGGGTTGTTTCAAAACCTTGTTTTGGTAAAGCATGGCAAGATTGGGAGATGGAGGTGATGGAGGCTCTTTTGGTGTTTTGCATGCTTGCACTTTAGATGGGTGTGGAGGATTCTTTATGTTTGATGCCTTGGAGTTGGAGCTGTAGAATTTGTTCTCTTTTGGGATTTGTGATAGAATTAGAAAAAATCTTTGGATCTGTAGAATTTGAATTGGTTGGAATTGAATTTGGGTTAGCTTGATTGCAATTCAAACAAATTCCAAGGCCCCAATTATACAGTGCCAAACATAACATTAACGATAATCATCTGTGCATGCTGTAGATTGCTTGTGTTGCTAGGTTTTTCTTGAGATTTGGCTTTGAAACTTCTCAATGAACAAATAGATAGTATTAGGAACTAGAATTTTGTAATTTAAGACAAGATTGAGTTGTAAGTTTTTGCCATCTAGTATTTTGGAGAAGTATTATAAAATATGTTTGGGATTTAATTTATCTTTTTGCCATAAAATTTTGTTATATTTAAAGATGGTTAGTTTATTGCAGAGCTAAAGGGGGAAAAAGATTTCTCCCCCCTGCCTGCTTACTTTTTAGTTATTAATCAGATGCACTCACTACTATTTTTTTTTTCTTGGCAGTTAAATGCTGATAAAAGCCCTTTCCAACGAACATTTGTTAATCAGGTATTTATTGATCAGAACTGCACTTTCATACTGAATGCCTTTCATGATATCTTTTTTGACTTTGGGTTGTAATATCATACACACTGTAAGTTGCATCCATAAAAGAGTTAAATCCTGAACTCTTTTGTAACTCATGTCTCTTATTTATTAGTTAGTATTTGCGGTAGACTTGTTTCAAGTCATCACTCATGGATTAAATTCACGTATAACTCAACTCAATAAAGCCTTATCCCAATAATTTGGGTTTGGCTACATGAATCCTATCTCACCATTCTTCTCTATTTAAGGCCATTCTCTTTGTTAGACCACGCATTATCACATATTTTTTAACTACTTCTACTAAAGTTAATTTTAGCCGCCCTCGCACTCAACATGACCCTCAATATTAACCATGTCGCTCTTCCTTATTGGTGCATTTGTTGGTTTACATTGTACATGACCATACCACCTTAACCGATGTTCTCTCATTTTATCTTCTATAAGTACTACCATCTCATGAATATGTTTATTCCTAATTCTAACTTTTCTTGTCTTACTGCTTATTTATTTTAACATCCACATTTCGGTTACACCCATCTTATTAAGATGTTGTTTCTTAACTGCTTAACATTTTGTTCCATACAACATGGTTGGTCTAATAACTGTTTTATAAAATTTACCTTTCAATTTTAAAAGTGTACATCAATTGCACAAGACCCTAGACACACTCCTCCACTTATCCCATGTTGCTTTAATTTTATGAGTAACATCATCTTTAATTTCTCCCTCTTGATGAATAAGTGAACCTAGATAACGAAAATTTCACTTTTTATTATGTCTCTTTTTTCTTAGTATTTGCGCTAGACTTGTTTCAAGTCATTGTTCAGGCAAACAATTCATGCATATGCTGTTATATCTATAATTTTATGTTTCCCCATCTCACGTGGAATTGGAAACTCCCCGGTATCTTCATGTTCTTGTTTCCCCTTAATTAGTTAAACAGATGAAACTAATTAGGCTACAGCCAATACTATGAATGATTTTACCAAACTAAGCATAAAAGTTGCGTTTCTTTAAGCTCTATGTAACCTATCAAAAAAAAAAAAAGAAAAACATTTCTTTAAGCTCTATGTATGGATAATCAAAAAGAGAGTTCTATGTTTCTTCCAGTCAAGTGGGATTGAGAAGTCCGCCACTAGGTCCACGTCACTATCCTTTATGTTTGTCTTTAGTGAGCACGTACTGAGCATGCTCTTTTTTTTTGTGATAATTGTGCTATGAGCATTCTTCTTATTTTAGTTTATCCATTTTTCCTTTATTTGTTTTCTGGTTACCTCTCTCTCTCTTGCTCTCTCTCTTTGGAGAGAATTTTGTGGGTAGTGGGAGCTTTTGATTTTGTGGAATTGCCAGTATACCTTTACTTTGGAGAAAGTCATGGACATTTTTGGAAGAATACATGGACTGCCTGAAAAAGATTTAGGCATTATATAATAGTGTTGCTGAACAAGTAAGATTAATCATACACCACTTAAATGCCTGATCAATTAGTTTACTTTTTAATGTCATGCTAGATGCCTTTCATGTTCTCCCTTTCCTAACAAACCCCTTGAAATGTGGTGTAAAGCTAACAACCTTTGTTGCCATTTATTATCAGAGAGAGAGAGAGAGAGAGGGAGAGTTCACGAAATTGGTCTTCTCTTCTTAGGAGTCATTAACGGAATTTTGAGTACTTAAATGTGTGAAATGTCTATCTAGATCACCTCTGGATATGAACTTAGTGTTAAACAAAAAATTATTTTTGACTTAGAAATGATATCTACTTCAGTTCCCCTTTATTGTTTTGGTTTTCATGCTTGGGAGATATTTCACAGGTGAAAAGATGTGCAGAGATGTCAAGAAAGCTACGATTTTTCAAAGATCAAATACATAAAGCTGGTCTACTGTCTTCTGGGCGTCCTGCTTCGCAACCAGATGTTGAGTTGGAGGAATTAGAGGTCCATTTCTTCATTTCATGACAAGTGAACAATGTTTTTTTTCCCCTGCCGGCTATTCCTGCTGCCAGCAATAACAATATGCTGCAAGGAAAGGTGAATAACCAATTTATCTTTATGGAAGTACTCAATCTAATGTGGAATATTGTCAACCTTCTCTTGATTTCAGATACAACTTGCTGAGCGTGAACATGAGCTAATTGAAATGAATGCTAACAGTGAGAAACTGCGACAAACGTATAATGAGTTGCTAGAGTTCAAGATGGTACTGCAGAAGGTATATTTTCTTGCATTTTTCATAGGTACACTAATGAAGCAGGGACATCCTCTTTGTTGCTTCTGACTTGAAATGTCTACCGACCATAATAAAAATAATGATTTAGGACATCTTATCAATATCCACTGATGTATTATTTTCTTCTCAATTTCATTCTAAGCTATTCTTTGCCCATTCTGATATGGAAACTAAGTTGCCTCTTTACGATTGAAGATTTTATTGTCATTTGTTGGTCCCTTCGTTTGGTATCTCAAAGAGACCTAGACTTTTTATGAAGTCCTCACCCATTTATTGCATCTTCAAAAAATTATTTCCACTTTCTTGTTCTTGTGAAATTACCAACTCATCTAAAAGCTAAAGTTGTTAGAGAAGGTGTAATTTTATTATTATATTCTTTAACACGCCTCCTCACGTGTGGCCTGTCTGAGCCTACACGTGTCAATTCATATTTTCAGGGTTATAGCGGGGTTTGAATTCAGGACCTTTTTCCTACTCTGATACCATGTGAAATCACCAACTCATCTAAAAACTTAAGTTGTTAAAGAGGGTGTAATTTTATTATTATATTTTCTAACAGTTCCTACTACCCCTCAATATGATTTTCTACAATATCATAACCTTCTGAGGGTTCTGGATACAAATGCATCATTACTTCCATATTTGACTTGGTGTCCAAACATTGGTTGACTAACGTGAAAGCATTAGGTCTTGACTACTATCCCCCTTCCCCCCTCTCTTAAAACTTGTTCAAAACTTCAGAAGGGACATGCGTATATAATCATGCTTTCTAGTAATTAGTAAAGCATTAGCATCATTGTATTTTTTAACTTCCCTCAAAGAATACCTATATGAAGCATTTTTTTCTTATCTCATTGGAAATTTCAGGCAGGTGGCTTCCTTGGTTCAAGTAAGAGACATGCTGTTGGAGAGGAGAGAGAATTAGATGAAAATGTGTACTCTAATGATGACTATGCAGATACAGCATATTTACTTGAACAGGTAATTATACTTCTGTATTTGTACCTTTGAATGCTGTTTTTATAATAAATTATTACCATGTCACTTATTAAAGATTCTTCATTTTACAGGAGATACGACCCGGACAATCAAATCAATCTGGTTTAAGATTTGTTAGTGGCATCATCTGTAAATCCAAGATTCTTCGGTTTGAGAGGATGTTGTTCCGTGCTACGAGGGGCAATTTGCTTTTCAATCAGGCACCAGCTGATGAAAAAATCATGGATCCTGTATCAACTGAAATGGTCATCTTCTTTCTTATAGCTATCATTATCTTTTAGGGATAAATCTTTTATACATCATTTTTATGAATTCTACTTTGTTATTTGAAAAATCTTGACACCATTCCACTTCTTTATAATATATATCTTCTTCATTCATTGAATGTTCAGCTAGTTCACTTTTATTGCTTTGTATTGGCTGAATTCTTTAGTTCAATAAATCTGACTCCTTGGGTGTTAACTTTGCAGGTTGAGAAAACTGTATTTGTAGTGTTCTTCTCAGGGGAGCAGGCAAAAACAAAAATACTGAAAATATGTGAAGCCTTTGGTGCAAATTGCTATCCTGTTCCTGAAGATATAACCAAACAGAGGCAAACAACTCAAGAAGTATGCTGTTAAAGAGAGAGACTATAAATTTTCTCACGCATGAAAGAAAAATAGTTCAAAGAGTGATGTTCATTCTGTTTTCAAAATGATGTTTGTTTGGCAGACTGCATACCCATTGCTTTTGTTTCATTATCACAAGTAGAAAATGTAAAAAGAATCCCCCCCCCCCCCCCCCCTTCCTTTTTTACTTCTCAGGATGCACTGATGTTGAATATTTCCAACATAAAGATTTTGATATTTCCATAAAAGGCCATCACCTAGTTTAGGGTGCTAGGAGGGGTGGACTAGGTATAAACCTAACTTTTGGCATTATTTGCAAAAAAGTGGCTGCCCTTGATTCAAATCTGTGTTCTCTCACTCAATAGTCCTTGGTTACCATTACACCAAACAATGCCTCCTATTCTAATATTTTCATTAATAAAATGTCATTTTTCTGTTTCCAGGAACATGTATTAACTTCAATTAATTCAACTAAGCCTTAAGCCAATGATTGTTGAAGTGACTTATGTATGTAGTGATTTGATTACCTTCATTCTAGGATCCAGCATCTATAAATTTTAAGTCAAACTTCAATTTCTTGGTTGCAGGTTATGTCACATCTATCTGATTTGGAATCCACATTGGATGCTGGGATCCGGCATCGAAATCAAGCCCTTTCTTCCATTGGATTTCACCTAGCAAAATGGATGAGCATGGTAAGATTTAGCTATTGTACGTTTCTTGTGTTGGAGAGTGAGCATTTTACATTGAGCATTCATTGTGGGAGTGATTATTCATTTACAATATGATAAATTTGAACCTTTTCTAGGTTAGAAGGGAGAAAGCAGTGTATGATACATTGAATATGCTGAATTTTGATGTTACAAAAAAATGTCTTGTTGGAGAGGGCTGGTGCCCAATATTTGCAAAAACACAGGTACTCTGTTTTATCTTTACATTTTTCATGGTTTGGGTAAGATAGCTGCAGTTGCTTCCATTATTATATTATGTTAGTTTCATAAGGAGAGAGTGTTCTGTGATATTATAGATTCAGGAGGCACTTCAGCGAGCAACATTTGATAGTAATTCACAAGTGGGTATAATATTTCATGTGATGGATGCCATGGGATCTCCTCCAACATACTTCAGAACCAACTGCTTTACAAATGCATTTCAGGAAATTGTCGATGCCTACGGGTAAGTTAAAATATGCAGCTACAGTTTCCCATTGGCACATATTTATTTATTTTTTCGTTCTAAGATAGTTATTCTTATAAAAGGTGGTTTCCCAATATGAAGACTCTCCATGTTCTGACGGAGTTTCCTTTACCTCTTGTTCTTTCGTAAATTTCCTCAGTGATTTTAAGGGCATGTTTTTTTGCCACCCAGTGGCTTCTTTTAGCAAAGTTATTTATCTAGCCGAAAATAAGTTGATTCCCATGTTTAGTTATCTCATTTAAAAGCATCTTGTGTTTTAGTGCATAAATTCCTAGCTTACTGTACGTGGGTTTATGTAAGGATTTAGGAACTTTAAATAGCCACATTTTGTCTCCTAGTGAACCCCATTAGTTTTCACAGCCAAGAAAGGAATTGTTGGGTCATGCTTATAGTTTGTAAGAATTCAGAAACAAGTAAATCTGTAGTTGTTAACCAGTCTATAACATCAAAGATGTTCTCATTTGCTTATATACTACTTCGTGGTTGATTTGACATGCTGTTAAGTGATTGAATTAGCTTTAGGGATATGCTGTTTGCTGCTGAGTTATATCATTTGTACATGCCTCTGTATGTGTGTGTGTGTGTTTATTTGTGGAACTGAGCAAAACACTGACAAAACAATTTATTGGCAGTGTTGCTAGATATCAGGAAGCAAACCCTGCAGTTTATACTGTTATTACATTTCCGTTTCTTTTTGCGGTGATGTTTGGAGATTGGGGTCATGGAATATGCTTGTTGTTGGGAGCATTGGTCCTTATAGCTCGTGAAAGTAAGCTTGGTTCTCAGGTATGCTCTCTTCTCATATTGATATTCTTATTTTGAATGTGAGAAAGAAGTTGTTTAATTGGAAAAGAATCATATATAAATGTGAATTTTGTTGTCTTTTAAAGTGGATTAAAACTTATCCTTTTGAGATCTTAGCAAATAAAGAAGCAAGGGGTGAAGCATTTTGTTGCATAGGATGGTGATGACTGACAAGATGCAATGTAACATTCACCTTAGGCAGATTTTGTGGAGGGGACACCCCCCCCCCCCCCCCCCCCCCCCCCCCCCCAACCCCTGCCCAAAAAATGCTTTCTGAGGGTAAAGCTAAATTGTCGAACCATTGATGTGGTTGTTTGGAGTAAAAAGGGTAGGTTTTCTGTAAAATCTATCCACAAGGACTTGTCCTATTTTTGAGGTGCTTAACTATCCAAATGAAGAGTTTTCGATCCCTTTACTTCTCACCAAGTGGCTTTAATCACTTGGTTGTTTAAGAGGAATAATGCTTGAGTGGATTGTGTGATTAGTGTAGAAATATGTTAATTCCATGTAACAGTGTCATGTGTGAAGAGGCCTTGGAACCAGCAGATTATCTATTTCTCCATGGTTTTTTGGTGAGGGATTTAGTGGATTTCTGTTTTCATTGTTGTTGGTGTTACATGGCTTTTACCTCACTACGGATCAATGCCAGTAGCAAGGAGTTGAGATGCTTGAAGTGGTTCATACCTATCAAAAAAAGAAAAAAGAAAAAGAAGTTCAGAGTTTTGGGCAATATAGGAAAAAAATACAAGAATTTCTGGAATTTTGGACTCTGGAGTGTTTGTGTGCATAGTTAAAATTTATGGTTTTGAGGAATCTTTCTCTGGGACCTCTGGAGGGCATAGGGAATGTATGCTTTTTTGTTAATTTTTCAGATAGTCTTATTTTTATTTTTTTAATAAATTATGCTTCTATGCTTGCACATCTCAGGTGTACATGTGCTTTGCTCTTCTCTCTCTAAATAATAATAATAATAATAAATGAAAATATTCCGACTGTAAGTGATTGTAAAATCTGCAATTATTTAGATGTAACCGATCACTTTTTGAGAATTTAAAATTTGTTGATTTTGTAAACAAATCTATTCTTTGGTTATGGGCTTATGGCAGCTTTCAATCCAGATAATCTCCTAATTGAGATAATGCATCCCTGGCTTTAATTGCAATGCTGTTGCAAACTGTTTCTTGTAATTGTATGAGAGCTGGACAGGTGGTGGTTCCAGCCTGGATGACCTTATTTGATTGCTAAATCAAATTGGGAAGTTTAGCAAATGGATATTTTGTGTCCACCACTTCCTATCAACACCTTTCTTACTAAATGCATGAAACATGCACTCTCTCTCACGCTATATCGCATGTTCTATCAAAATGGTACAGGACTGGAACTCCCGATAAAGAGAGAAAAGCAGACTGGAACTCCATGGCAGAAAAGTTGGTTCTCTTCAAGAGAGCAGTAACCTTCCCCCAACTCTCTCTCTTTCTGCCATGACCTGCATGGTTTGATGAAAAATCTATCTCATGTTTCATTCTGATTTGAGTACTTGGGAGCAATTTGTCCTGCTCTCAACTAGTCTATAATTTGGTCTGGTTTTGGATCTAAAACAAGTGGAGAAGCCCCAAAGGTTTGATATTTCAGTGTGGTAACATGGTGTGAGATGTAAATGTGATTAAGAGAAACAAGTTCGTAATATTTAGTGTCAAGAATTGTATGAGTTGACATTTCACATATTAAGGCTATTGAAATTCCATCTTCGATAATTGAATTATCAAATGTTGCAAAAGAATCTATGCAATATAGAGGCGGTGGTTTTAAATAATTTCCGTTACATTACGTATAAGTTTTTTGTCTCTCTGATACCAATATTGGTTGCTGTATTGTTGTGACTAAAATTCACAACCGTATTGACCGTTGCCATTATGTATCAGCTGTTATACCTGATTTAAGTTTTTTTTTCTTGCAAATTTTTAATTTTCTTTTACTTTAAATTTTTTTTTTTTTTTCTACAAAATTCTTATGATATCTATTTTTATAAGATTTATATACAACAAAGATACATAACAAAATAATCCAAAAAATTGAAATGGATTACCAAAACATTTGGGTCAATACAAACTCGAAAAGGCTTCTTGGCTTCTAAATTTTTAATTTTTTTTATTCCATAACTAATCACACTAAATTGACTTTTATTCTTATAATTATTTTTTGTTATTATTTATATTATTTGTTATAATATTATTCAAATTAAATAATATTTCTTATTAGTTTAATTTTAAAAAATTCATATAAAATAATAAAATATATTCTTATGTGTTATTTATAAGAAAGATATTTTTTAGGTGTTAGAAAATTAAAAAATAATAGTAAAAATATTAAAATGTGTTAATTATAGTCAAGATATGAGTTGACTTTTAAGATATTTGCTAGTGTTTGAAAAACATTTATAGTTGCGATTTTCGATTCCCATTATGAATGACCCGATACTCCCGATACCGTTATACCGCGACCACAACCGAGTTGTATCCAAAGACCGCGATTTAAATCCATTACTTGATAGAGAGAGAATTTTAAGTTCTGTTGGGGTGCTAGTAGTGCTGAGGATTTGTTTGATTGATTAGAGAAATCAACTTGCCATCTCAGTTGTTGTGCCTCAATTTTGAGTAGTGCATCATATTTGTTTTGAATCATGATATAAATTTAGGAATTGGAATGAACTTTAAATCTAACTTTCAGTGGATATCCTTCCCCAAAATGAGCTCTACACAAGCCTTATAATTTTGCCCCACCCAAATCAATCAAAAAGGTCACATTGATCTACCAAACTGCAAAATTTTCTATTACCAAGTTGCCATTAAGAAATTCAAAATTGGGCTAAGCCCATCTTTGGAAATGTAAATGTAGCTGCACTAGGTGGTATTAAAAGTTAACCGAGATGATGTGATCATTTGCTGGTAATGGCTTGGCAACATTTGAAGGCTCTTAAGGTATGAGGGAAGGACTGAAGATAAATGAATTTAAATCAAGCTTTAGATCGAGAGAAAAGTGGAAATTAAAAGAGAGAAGAAAAGATTAAGACAATTTTTATTTTGTCACACATTAAAATATTATCTAACAGAGATAACATCTAAAACTCTCACATATATGCAAATATAAAGGGAAAAAAGTACAATATTACCCTTAATCATATAAGACTACTATCTCAATACTCTCCCTCAAGTTGGAGCGAAGATATCTACTAGGCCCAACTTGTTCAAACATGAATGTAGAAGAGAAGGACTAAATGTTCTAGTGAAAACTTCCGTGAGTTGATTATTAGAGAAAATCCCAACAATAGAAATGATTCCAACTTGAACCTTTTCACGAATAGAGTGAACATTAACCTCAATATGTTTTGTACGTTTATGAAGAATCGAACTGAAGCAATCTTAATAGCCAGTTTGGTTATCACAATAGAGAGGTATAGACTTGGGAGAAGGAAATCCAAGCTCTATGAGTAGGGATTTCAACTATAAAATTTTACAAGCATCATGAGCCATTGCAGGAGATTCAGCTTCAATAGAAGTGTGAGAAGTGACAGTTTATTTCTTACTCTTCCAAGAGACTAGATTATTCCCATAGAAGGTGCAAAAACCTAGAAGTGGAACGTTTATCAGTCAAAGATCTAACATAATCAACATCACTGAAACTTGAGATAGATGAATCACCATTGTCTATATAAAATAACCTCAATCCCGATAAGATTTTGTATATCAAAGAATCCGCTAGACAGATTCCAAATGTATAGTCCTAGGACAATGTATAAACTGGCCAACAATACTTACTGCAAAAATATGATTATGCCTAGTATTTGTCAGATGAATAAGACGACCTATTAAATGCTGGTAAGCTAAAGGATCCTTGAGAGGCTCACCAATATCAGCATGTAGCTTGTAATGAGGGTCCGTAGGAGCTTGTGATAGTCTACAACCAAGCAAGTCTGTAACTTGTAACAAATCATGAACGTACTTGCATTGAGATAAAGAGATACCCCGTTTGGAGTGAGCAACCTCAATCCTAAGAAAGTAACGAAGATGGCGTGAGTCTTTCACATCAAAAACCTAACTTAACTCCTTCTTTACCTTGGCAATGAAGGAAAAGTCATCTTTTGTAATAATAATATCTTCTACATAAACAAGAACAATTGTGCAAAGACTGTTATGACTCCTATGGATAAAACATGTATGGTCTGAATGACAAAAAGCGAGTCCCAAAGCTAGAACAACCACCAAACCGCTAAACCATGCTCTAAGAGATTGTTTTAACTCATAAAGAGACTTGAAAATTCTGTAAACCTTCCCATAATACTCCCCATGGGGCCCAAAACCGGGAGTTGGCTCCATATAAATTTCCTCATGAAGCTCACTATGAAGGAAAATATTTTTAACATCCATCTAATAAAGAGGCCAGTGATGGTGAGCAACAAGAGATAAGGACTCGAACAGTAGTGAGTTTAGCAACTGGAGTATAGGTAACAGTGAAATCAAGTCCAAGGAGTCTAAGTGAAACCTTTAACGACCAGCCGAGTTTAATAGTGTTCAATGATGCCAACCTCACGATATTTGATAGTGAAGACCCATTTGCATCTAACAGGACTTTTGTCAGGAGAAAGATTAACTAGAACCCACGTATTATCTTTCCGAAGAGCCCCCATTTCAGTGATCATAGCTGCTGACCAAGAAGGGTGACGAAGGGGTTCACTCACAGCGCGAGTAATAGTGACCGAGTCACTGAGGAAGTTAAAAAAAAAAAAAAAACTGCGATACTACAAAGGGAGACCTTGATAAGACAAAAATCGAGCAATAGGGTGAATACTGACAACTCTGTTGTCCTTTGCATAAAACAACAATCAAGTCAAAGTCAGTGGAAGATGAAGGAATTAGAGAAATAACTAGAGCAGAGGATGTATTTGAGGCAAAAGAAGATTGAGGCACATTGCTTGAAATGTGAAGCTTGGCCTGACATGAATAAGTCAACAATTCACGACATTGAGGAAGAGGACAAGGATCACTAGGAATAGATGAAGGGAATGAAGTAGTCATTGGAAGATTTGGCATCGGCATGGCCAAGGAAGAAGGATGAGCTTCACAAACCTCCACATTAGTAAAAGAAGAAACATATGGAACATTCTCAAAGAAGGTAACATCAAGGGAGGTAAAGAACCTATGAGAGATAGGATCATAACACCAATAACCCTTAAACACAATAGAATACCCCAATAAGATATACTTAATGGACTCATCATCCAGTTTTGTTCGCTAAGGACGACGATCTTGAACACAACACGTTTATCCAAATATCTTTGGTTCAATAGGAAACAAAGTAGTGTTAGGTTTTAAAAGACTCAAAGGAACTTGACCATGAAGGGTACGAGTTGGCCTCTAATTAATCAAGTAATTAGCAATACGAACAATCATGCCCCAAAAATACTTAAGCATATTCATAGCCCTAAGTAGACAATGACTACTATTCATTAGTTGTCTATTATTACGCTCCGTCATACCATTATGTTTCAGAGTATAAGAATTGATGAGTTGTTGTAAAAGACCATGTTGCTGTAGTTTAAGTTGAAAAGCAGTGGAGATATACTCCTCTCCGTTATCAGACCTTACAACTTTAACAATATTAACTAAAGTTGAATCGGAGTAACAAAAATAGACAGAACTTTAGTGCAAGATTTCAACAAATATAGCCAAGTGCATCATGAGTGATTATCAATAAATGTGATATAACACTAATATCCCTCAAAAGATGAAATAGGGGAACGGCCCCAAACTTCTGTATGTACTAAATCAAATAAATTAGGAGAGCGATGCTTGCGAGAAATATAAGAAGAATGAGTATGTTTAGAAAACTTGCAAATGGCACATTGAAAATGATGGTTCGTAACTCAAGAAATAACAAATATAAATAGTGAAAATTGACATGGCCTAAACGGGCATGAGTCTTAGAATTAAACCCATTTTTATTAGGAGACAAAACAAAAACTAAAAGACTAGAGGGAAAGACTGTTGATGGACTCTTACTCGTCGCACTTAGTTGATACATGCCATCCTTTTCACATCCCATGCCAAAAATCTTTTTGGAACTCAGATCTTGAAAGACACCGTGATCAAGGAAAAATGTTACTTAGTAGTTAAGGAATTTGGTAAGATGACTACCAGATAACAAATTTGTAGATAATTTGGATACGTGAAGAACAAATGTGAGAGAAAGATGAGATGATAAAAGACACTACCTATGCAAGTAACCATTTGCTTGTTGCACAAATCAAGCATTAATAGGAGGATGGGAAGAGGAAAGTAAATGGGCCTCACTAGTCATATGATCAAAAACACTCAAATCAATAACCAATGGGGGTTTTGAGCCAAGAGACATAGTATGAAAAACTGATGTAGTGCTTGAATGAGCAATGGAAGTAGAAGTAGAAGCATGATCAATGGTTGTGGATGTAAAAAGTAGGTGGAGCAGCAAATCAAGTCTGAGTGGATTGGGCAGCTAGTCTCTCACGAACAATGGCATCAATACGGGAATTCAATTGTCCCATATTGAAGGAAGAACCAAGTGAAGATGCTATAGGATGACTAGTATCTGCCTGTAACAACTGACTGAGTAGCAGAGGAACCAGTAGAGTGATGCGGAGGGAATTCATTTAATTGGTATCTTGTTGAGACCTCATGGTTAGTACCACTACAATAAGTACACTCATGACTAAACAATGTTTCAGTCTGGCCATGGCTGCCCCCATGATCTGAATCACCTCTAGAGCGAGAGGTAGTGGAACTAGACTGAGTAGCTAAAGTAGAGTGATCAACAATAGGAACTGAAATTAGAGAAATCAAAGAGCGTTGGTGCTCATTAGTTTGAATAGTTGTATAAACTGTCCATAATGGAGGTAGAGGATGAGAAATTAAAATCTTTGCACGAATAAACTCGAACTCAGGGCAGAGGCCTATAAGAAATGCATAGGTATGCTGACGTTCAATACGCTCCACAATAACTTTGGTGGCATCCAATGGAAGATCAGATAAGGGCTTGTGGTTCAACTCCTCCCCACACAAGTCTGAAGTTATCCAAAATAATTTGAGACTAGGAGATCATCATGTGCAGCCCAGAAAATATCTCGGTCTAGCTGATAGACCTGAGATTCATTTCGAGCATGTGCATACATCTCAGTTAAGGCAGTCCAAAGATGGGCAACAACATCATGATACATAAACACACGATAAATCCAAGGCTCCAGAGAGTTAAAAAACCATCTCTACACAGTGTAATTATTAACTTCCCATTGAGTGTATTTAGGCTCGTAGAATCTAGTACCTTAGTGGCTCCATTGAGAAGACCTAACTTTTCCTGACTGCCCAAATATAATTTCACAGATCTTGACCAAGACGGAAATTATTACCATCAAGAAGTTCAGTTGTTATACAATGAACATGGGCTGATATAGTGTGAGATAAGGAAATAGAATCCTTTGATTTGGATGCCATTAATATAAGAAAAGGGGAAAGAAAAAACAGAATCACAAGGTGGGGAATCACACCCACCAGTAATTAATCAAAATAATGTGGGAACTGGGAAAAGTACACCCACAATTCCTCAAATTAGAAGAACAACCAATCTAAGATTAAAAATTGCTAACCTTCACAACAGTGGTATCATATCAGAAGAAAAAGACTCTAGAGGATCCGAAATAGCAAAGTTTTTAAAAACACTGGTCAGGCCACACATGAACAGTGTAGCCAACCCTTTGGAAGCTTATAAAATCCTCAAATCTTGCATATAAATGATCAAAAACAGCAATTGAAGCTACTGAGATGCTAGACACACCTTATAGGACTGAATCCAACAAGAGAAACAGATCAAATCTGAGCCAAATTGCAGAATGCAGATTGAAAAAAATTGACTCCTTTATCTGAAGAAGTTTTGAAAATAGAAAATTCCTATCAAATGATTTCAAAAAAATCTATAAAAATCACCATAAAACTTGGGAGGAGAAGACAAATTAGGTCATGTAGGCCTTGCCATTCGACGACCGGTCGGCGATGACGTTAGTGCGACGGCAGCCTCTTGCTGATGTTTTCTCAACTGTTTATCAGTTCTGATACCAAAATGAAGTTAAATCAACCTTTAGATCAAGAGAAAAGTGGAAAAATGGTAGAGAGTCGAAGAGAATAAGAGAGTTTTTATTCTGTCACATTCTAAGATAAATCCTAAAACTCTCACATATATGCAAATATAAAGGGATAAATACAATAATGCCCTTAGTTATATAAGACTACTATCTCAATAAAGATATGGATTGAATTTCTCAGAAAGATTATCAACTTTGCAGTGACTGATGATTTCTCATGATAGGAAGGAACACTAGATCATGATTAATAGAACTGATCTTATATAACTCATATTGACTTAATGAAGATGATTACTGTACAAAAATTTCTGAAAAAGATTTATACAAATGTATAATGTCTGTGATGTATAAATTTTAATATTCAAAATATGTTCTAATTGAGTTTCCTCTGCCCTTTCAAATTGAATCAATTTACTGTGTTTTTGTGTCATTTGTACTGTTTAATTTTGATAGTTGTTTCATGTCAGAAACTTGGCAGCTTTATGGAGATGCTATTTGGTGGCCGCTATGTACTCCTTCTGATGTCACTATTTTCAATATACTGTGGTTTGATTTACAATGAATTCTTCTCTGTTCCTTATCACATATTTGGCGGATCTGCTTACAAATGCAGAGATGGTACATGCAGGTACATTTTATTTTATTTTTAAATCTCCAAATAAAAGCAAACTAGTCTGACTAATGCGTTAGATTTTTCAAAACATACTATCCAATGCTTTCTCTGTCAATAAAGAATCTAGGCCTTTTGATTGTCAAAGAGGAAAATTAATTCTCGATAACAATTTTGGAGCTACTTGTTCCTAGAATGAATCTCTTACCTTCTGAATGCTGTTGATGTGCTGTCTTTAATATAAAAACACGCTCATTATATTCATTGGTCAAAACATGTAATGTTCATATTGTACAGTCACATCAGTGATTATGTGATGTTGTAGTTATGCTTAATATGCTTGGATCAATATCCCAGCCTACTAGGCCATTAGACCATATATTAGCTAAGAACATGATGTAAATCTATAGCTAGTTTAGGTACAAGTTCCCTTACCATATTTGAATCTTATTATTTCATTGTAACTTTTGGTTGTTATATGGTATTTGACTGCTTCATTCTAGCACATCAGAATTATGTGATAAGATGGAAGTGACTGTTGACCTAGTCAGGACTCAGTAGGTGGTGATTTTTTTTTCTGTTGCTTTTCTTCTTGCATTAGTTTTGTATTCAAACCTGTAGCGTGGCTAAGGGTATTCTATGTTTCTTTAAGTGGTGATTTGATTCCAAGTGCATTAGGGGTTATATATATGCGTGCGTGTCTAAACCTACTTCTGCAGTGGTCATGTTTTTGAATTCTGATTACATCGGAATTAATTAAATAATGCGAAGAAAGTTTGTTGACCTCGATAGGGTTTTTCTTGGTAACAGAATAAATTTCTGTTATTTTTCAATCTAATCTAACCTTTATATCAACCATAAACATAATTTTGATCATTAAACCACCAACTCATCTAAAAGCTTAAGCTATTAGAGAGGTGTAACTTAAGTATTTAATACTCTTACACGCCCCCCTCATGATTGGGCCTACACATACAACAATTATAATTATCAGGGTAACAATTGGAACCTAGGATATTTGCATGTTCTCGTAGCATATTAAACCACCAACTCATCTAAAAGTTTAAGCTATTAGAAGGGTGTAACTTAAATATTTAATATTGTTAAGACTAATCAAATGCCTCACAATTAATATGGCACATCTCCTACATGCTATCGTGCATTCTTAATTTTTCCTACCCAATACCACATTCTTCAAACTCATGAAGTTAGTACATAACATTGGATTCACATTTTTTTAATGAGTTATTAGGTATTTATTTTTAACAACAATTTTTTGTGCTTTGATAGTGATGCACGTTCAGTTGGTTTAGTCAAATTTAGAGATCCATATCCGTTTGGTGTGGATCCCAGCTGGCGTGGAAGTCGTACAGAGCTTCCTTTTTTGAACTCTCTCAAAATGAAGATGTCTATTTTACTGGGTGTGGCCCAGATGAACCTAGGGATCATATTAAGTTACTTCGATGCGCATTTCTTTGGCAACTCACTGGATATTAGGTGTGTAATCTCTACTTTTTCCCCCCTTTCTATCATTGTAATCTAAAGGTAAGTAGGGAAGAGTGGAACTTATTTTGTTTTTTATTGTTAGGCATCAGTTTGTGCCACAGATGATCTTTCTTAACAGCCTTTTTGGGTATCTTTCTCTTCTCATTGTCATCAAGTGGTGCACGGGTTCTCAGGCTGATCTCTATCATGTGATGATTTACATGTTTCTGAGTCCCTTTGAGGATCTTGGTGAGAATCAGTTGTTTTGGGGCCAGAGTGTACTTCAGGCATGACCTCTTCTTATTCTTGTTTTAGACTGCATGAACTCATTTTTTCAGTTTCTGCTTGTTTTGGTTGTTAATAATTAGATTTCTGCAGGTCATATTGTTGCTTTCGGCAATTGTTGCAGTTCCATGGATGCTTTTTCCAAAACCTTTTATTTTGAAGAAACTTCACTCAGAGGTATTTTGTGCATTAACTTCTTGTCTTACATTTCTTATTCCTGGTTTGAATGAAAAGCCTTCCTGCATGTAATCAGCTCTTATTCTTGTGTTGTTTGCTTAGTTATTGTTTACGTTTACTCTCCTTGTATATACTTCGTGTCATTTCTTCAAAAACTTCTTCTATTGCCCTAGGTCAGCATATTCTATCTTCCCTCACTCTCTCTTTCTCTCTCTCTACATATATATATATATATATCTACACACACATGCCAAATCATCCATTTCAATGAAATACAATAATTCAGATCCGTGTTTATTGAATTGATGCAGCAGCCTATTTTTCTTAAAGTGTGAAATTGTACATCTCATAAAGGGGCATGTTAACTTTGGCTTCTTGATAGCTTAAATATCAGAAAACTATTTAGATGGAATAGTCGTTTTGTTGAACTCCTGTTTGTGATTGTTGATGGCACCCGGACTTTAGTTGCATCTTGTTTGGCAATTTTATATGCTGCCACACTTGCTACAATTAACTATTACCTGGAAAGATGTACTATAATACTTCACTTCATAGGAATGCTATGAAATGGATTATCTAGATTCTAGAGAAAAGAAAAGGGAAGTGCAATAAAATGCCAAGTTATGATCTCTTATTCTCGTCAGCATATGATTGACATTGGCAGCTTACATCCTTACAAAAAATTTTGACACTTCTGCCATAGTTTCCTGGAGAGAATAAGACAATATTACACACAGTTTTACTTGCCCCTCTCATGGTTCCAATACATATTTTGTTCCAAAAGGGTCAGTGATATTTCATGGTCAGTGGCAGTGGTGGACCTACAGGTAAGCCAAGGGGGGGCTATGGACCCCCCAAAGTTTTGGAAATTGTATTTTTACCCATATTTTGTATACAATTTTTTTTATAAAAAAAATTAGAAGTTGCCCCCTCAAATTTTTTGTATATTTATACATAAATCCCCCTTAAGTTTTAACTTTGGTGTTTTTGAGCCCCCCGCCCCCCAACTCTATGGGCTAGGTCCGCCACTGGGACTCAGTGGTATTTCAAAATTCACAATAACCAGCAAAAACAATTCACTTTTCCAGCAGTGTTTGAGTGCTGCTTTTCTTTTCAATTGTCTGAAGAAATATGATCCTCTTATGGCTAGAGGGACAAGTGATGGGGAACAAGGACCCCATTAGGCCAGTTGTATTTGATCCCAAAGGATAGTTTAATTTATGTATTTTTTAATCTTATTTAGGGCTTATTTATTTTAAGACTTAATCTATTTTACCAGTTTTTTTTTTTTCGTAAGTTTATTTACAGTGTGGCTATATAGGAGTTGATGTGTTGGAGACAGGTAGACAAGGATCAAAATATCGTTTCGATGTATAGTTTCGGTTTGTCTAGAAACGGAAACGTTTCGGAAACATAATGGAAACGGAGAAAAAATTGGAAACATGTGGAAACATAACTTAAAATTTATTTATTTATACAAATAAGCCTATTTATTGAATATCTGTGCATGTTTAAGGCATATACATCATATTCATGATAAATGACAGTAATTCATGATAAATGACATAATAGATATATACTATGTAATATCCACGAATTAGATAATTTGACACAAGTTACATATAAAATAAAATGTAAAATAAATAGTGATTTAAACTTATTATAATTAGTAACTTAGCATTAAAATAGTTGTTTCTCTACACTTTATTTCTACTACTACTATTCTATTATTTTAGGAAAAATAATAGAAATATCTTTTTGTAATTTTGAGTCTTAATCCTTGAAAAATAAATGGATATTATTTTTTACTAGCTTCTGGAATTATTGTTGATACAAAAGAAATGTTTCATCTGATTCGGTATGTTTCCACTAGTTTCGGTACTGTCTCCACGGAAAAAATTTTGTTTCCATAGAAACATGTGAATTTCGATATTCCACTAGTATTTCGTTTCGGTTCCCTGAGAAACGAAAACATTTCGGCCGTTTCGATGGAAAAGAAACGAAATTTTGATCCTTGCAAGTAGACTTTGATTATTGAATATTGAGATTTTGGTTTTCTCTTGTGTTCTCTCTTTCTCTATCTTTCTTCTCCTCTTTCTCTTGCCTCTCTTTATTCCTAATGTCCTGCACCAAGAAGTTTCACTTTTTTTTTTGACTCGACTCACATTGTTGAGTTTCCTACTTTTATCTCTTCATGATAGCAATAAATGGAGTGGAATGTTTGAATGGCTTGGAAAGTTATGAAATTGGCGCTTAAATTTTTTTTCCTTGTGGCAATATCTTCCTTTTTAGAGATTTCAAGGTCGTTCATACGGGATCCTTGGAACCTCCGAGATGGATCTTGATGAGGAACCCAATTCTGCAAGGCAACATCATGAGGAATTTAATTTTAGCGAGATCTTTGTGCATCAGATGATACATTCTATTGAGTTTGTTCTTGGTGCAGTTTCCAATACTGCATCGTACCTTCGGCTTTGGGCTTTAAGGTACAGTTTGTTTTCTCATGTTCTTAAATACATCT
The DNA here is from genome assembly GCA_008638375.1 of Nyssa sinensis. NCBI lineage: Eukaryota > Viridiplantae > Streptophyta > Magnoliopsida > Cornales > Nyssaceae > Nyssa > Nyssa sinensis. The sequence goes on from CM018031.1 coordinate 14,871,801, forward strand.
TGATTTTCTCTATTAGATTATCTTTTATTTGACATCTGCTAATGCTATTACAGCTTGGCCCACTCGGAATTGTCAACTGTTTTCTATGAGAAAGTCCTCCTCCTGGCCTGGGGGTGAGTTACTCCAAACGTTAACGTATTGCATAGTCTTCTTTTGCCATCTCAACTTTCATTAGTATGCACGTCTCTTTGTTGTTTCTTCATTTGGTGCATGAAACATGAGCTACAAAGATGTATTCCTCCATATTCCTTGTATTTGTGAGAAGTACCCAAGCTATTACAAGAGGGTGGCCAGTGGCCACATGGCCCTCAAACTCACGCTCCAAATTGTGTGGTGGGTTTCAGTTTAGGCCAAGAAGTACCCAGAAACCAGGCCTTGTTTCTTTTCACTGTGGGTTGAATCAAAGTAAAAAGACATCTTTCTGAAGTTCTTGGGCACTCAAATGATCTTTTAGTTGTCCAAGATGGTTTGATTATGTATGTCAAAGACCAATAAATGCAACTATAGAGGGTGTTTTGGTTCAAGTTGAATTTGATTATAAAGGGACAAGAGGAAGACCAAAAGACATAATGGCCTATGATATAAAAGAAGATGCCATCATAGATACTGCTGAACGGTTGAAAAGCATTTGCTAATATGCTGAACCCAAGTATTTGGCATTAACACTTTGTCGAATTGGGTAGATGCCAAGCAATTGATTTTGTATCTTTCAAAAATTGTCCCCTGCTACCCTGAGTATGTGGACATTTTTATCTTTTTCATCGCACTTGATAGCAAGCTTGTAGGATATGCACAAGTGCTGACTTATTTGATCAGTGTTATTATATTACGGCCAATGGCAATGATGGTCTACATATGTTAGAGGATGGATGACCAGGATAAAGTTCATTGGTGAAGGAGGATATGGTGTTTGTTGAACCCTAGCAATTGTGATTGATGCTATGTGGAGTTGAGCAGACACCAAGAAAGTGTTTCATGCCTTCTAGAATTTATTCCATTTGATATTCAGAGGGCACTGTCAAATCAGCAGGGCCTTTTTGTCATTTCACTTGATAGCAGGGCCTGTCAAAGAGTTGATATTTATGAGCACTGTTATTTTTTATAGGCCTTTGGATTCAGTCAACTGTTAAAAGCCTTAACCTACAGAAGCTTTGGGTCCTCTGTAAAAATTATTTTCTATCTAAAGCTTTGTTAGAATATCATAACCAGAAACCATTACAGTTTCTGAGTGTATTACTTATCCCAAAAAACAAAGGGGTTTCTGAGTAGATGAGAATTAGATAGGTTTATTATTTAAATCTGCATATTGCTCATTTTTGTGTTGATACTATTATGTATTTTGTATTATCAAACAAAAGCCTATTTCCACCAAAAGCCTTCATCATCTCTTGAAACTGTATTTCCATTTTATTTTGTTTTAAGATATCAAGAGACCATACATGTTAATCATAATGAGTTGCAAGTTTAGGGCTCTTAATCTAGGCAACATCACTCGATTTTGTGTTGAATACTATGCTATTTTTAAGTTGAGGGATTTTGACTGACCCGTTCTATTTTTTGTTAAACATAATTATTTATGCATCTACAAACACAAAGCTCATGGAAAACCCACTCATTCCCCCACCCCCTCTTATGCATTTGTAATACCAATATATAGAGAAGCATGGTTGTGGACTTACCTCAATTTGAGGTCTAATCCCTATTGTTTGTAAGATATAGTTTGAATGTGGAGATTTTGGATCAAGAATTACTCATCAATGGTTAAATTAACTCCCATGGTTTGTGATGGATCTGCAACATTTCCGTGAGTTCTATTTTTACTACTGTTAATGATGATTATTGCAGGTATGATAACATCATCATCCGGTTGGTGGGGCTAGCGGTTTTTGCCTTTGCAACAGCCTTCATACTTCTCATGATGGAGACCCTTAGTGCCTTCCTTCATGCCTTGCGACTCCATTGGGTAGAATTTCAAAACAAGTTTTATCATGGTGATGGCTATAAGTTCAGACCTTTCTCCTTTGCCTCATTAACAGATGACGATGATTAGTCCATATGTATTTCCTTTTATTTTTACAATTTTGTGAAGAAGTACAGAGGGAAAACAAACAACATTTCTACAGTACCTGGTAGCCAAGAATGGAAATTTGCAGGCTCCCATTTTGGTTGGCAAGAATTATGGTACCTCTTCACTTTTAACACCGAGAAGCTCAATTTAACTTGGAAATGTAAAATCCAGGCTCAGATTGTTTGGATGTGTTGGTATAAGAGGGTTCTGCCTACAGTCACGACAAGCTGGTCACCAAGATAGATTGCAAGTTCCTCTCTTATTTGTCTTCTCCATAATAGGGTTAAGAATTGGTTTTTGTTAAGGGAGCCATCCTTTATACCATTTACTTACAGGTTGTTAATTCTTTAGGAGACGTGGATTTATAAAATTTCATACAGGCACGCATGTTGGCGTGAATTTTGCAGAGAAATTTTCTAATATTCTTGTAATAATGAATCATATTCTCAAAGAGTTATGCTATGGAAAGGATTTATTATTATGTTGAGAATTCGTTTTTGGCAGTGTCTTCAATTGGGTTAACTCATTCATTCATGGCTTTCTTTTTCTAAAGAGAGGAATTACAATTGAGAGTGTTCTGTAACTTGATTAAAGTTTGCCCGCTTTTGACAATGTAATTGGAATACAGAAATTGAGAGGATAGTTTACACAAAGTGCGAGCTTGAAGGACCCTTGTTGCACTCTTCTAGTCTGAACCATCTCGTGCATTGTGACTGCTTTGGTTGCCTTAAATCTTTCAAATCCAGAAAAGAGTGAGTTTTTGCCCGGGATGAAAGATCGTTTCGTTTCAGCAGGGGAAGAAGGCTCATTGCCATTGCCATTGGCAATGTCAAAACATATTACACGCATCTGTGGTCGAGATTGTTCTTGTTGCTTGCCATGCTTAATACTACTACTTTAACGGTGGCTCCTACTGATGTTGGTGAAGTTGAGATACATAGAATCACTATCTTTTTTATTACAACAGTATAGTTGCATTTCTCCTGTCTTCCAACCAAAGGCCATGTCCTCACATGTACGCATGCATAGTTTTTGGTTCCAGGCACTGGTCAAAGCTTATGAATACATGGAAAGTTCACTTGTAAGATGTGAGAGTCTGAGCCAAACATGCCTAATTATTGATGTACCCAATTGCAGTGGTGTATTTGCAAGTGGTCATACACAATCTGATTGGTTAACGTTAAATTCAATACAAAAGAGCAATGATAAAAGAGGGGCTAATGGTCTTCACATCAGTGAAGGCGGCATGTTTAACAATATGTTAAAAAGAAAGACTTTTTTCCCCCCTCGAAAAACTAGAAATCATGTATCAGTGTCATGTTAGTGTTACGGCTAATGCCAATTGTGGTGGCATGGCAATGTACAGATTGGCGGTGGGGTGTTTGAGACAGTGTTGGTGACATTTGTCTTTTCCCAGTTGTTGAGTTGATTTAACTACACAATATTGTGACTGATTTTATCATTTTTAAGTCAGCGAAAGCATGAACATTGCTATTTCACTTTTCATTTTTCTGTCTCTTTTGCTTCTAAAATAAACTTAATCATGGCAACATTCTATCGAAAAGATCAAGACTAGGAAAGAGATGTACTAGCAAAGGTGGGAGTCGTTGAGGAATTATTGTGGTAGTCTCTTCTATTAGTGATAAACCTCTTCATCTAGTTCATCCTGGAATAGAGAGACCTTTCAGCTGTCATGGTTTGGTCAAAGCACAGAGAACAAGATTGCATCAAGGATATAGCGATGTTGGGATAGTTATCTTTGGCACAGAAGCATGGAGGACATAGCATTATTCATGCTGTTGAAGGAACCATAAGAACTCTTTGTTTATTCTAATGTCAAGACAGTTGGTAGGTAAAACAGTTAAAAAGAAGCTAATGAACAAAAGTCTTCACGCAGACCTATGCTGCTGTGTATTGTGTATTTGAGTCCCTTCCTTCTGTACTTGCTATCTTTTTTCTGTCCAACACAACCTGCTTTCTGTTGCTCCTAGAAAAAACAAAATAAAAAGGAAAACACACACACACACACACACACAAAGCATATACCAAGGCATTGACAATATCAATCTTTAGTTACTCATTCAAACACCTGCCATTTATATTCACATAAGAAATAAATTAAGTTGGATAGTAATTTCAATTATAAATAATTCCATATCTGCACCATCATTATCCAACTTTAATTTTTTTTTCTTCTTGTAGATGAGTGGCTGCCAGAGTGGATTAAAGTGACCATGGTGAGGGAATCATATTATCTTCCCAAAATTTATAATACAGATGCAGATGATCAAAAGGTTAAATCATAAATAAATAAAAAAGCATCCAAAAAATACACATTTTAGAAGGATACCAATCCCTTCACCTCCTTCAATATAGTTTAGGGAGCCTCCTGACATCTAATAATGATAAGTATCTTCTCGGAGGCTAGCATCTTCCGCATGTCATGTAATTTGAAGTTACTGAAGTAGTCAAAGAGGAAGGGGCCTCATTAAGATTTTTTTTTTCCGAGTGCATCATGACATGCTACATCTGCTACTGCAACATTTTGAGAGAGATGTCATTAGCTACAGAATCACAAACAGCAAAAGATGGGAGAGAGCTATTCGTACAAAAATTACAGTTTTCTGCAGAAAAATATATGCCTCCATGACTCTACCACATAAATCATCATTTCTACAATTCAGCAGATTTCTAGATAGGTTATTACCATGCCAACTTAAGTCTTCAGTGGCAAATATTTCTGATGGTAACAGGGACCATGTATTATTACAACTTCATGGCAGCTAAGAAGCCTGTGAGCAAATGAACTTATGTGATTATTGCAGTTTTTCCAGCACATGAGGCAGGGATTGAGGAAAAGAGAGAAAAAAAAAAGGGGGGGGGGTGGGTGGGTGTGGATTTACCAGCAAATTGCTTTAGTTAATTAATTTGTTCCTTACACTGACAGGAATAAATGAAAGCTACCATACTTCTGATGAAAGTTCTTCAAGAAAAATCTATATTTGGTGTTAGGACTACACCAACCAAGAAATACAAGCACTAGGTTTGGTCACAAAAAATATGCCCCTTAGATTTCTAGCTTGATTTTATTAGAGGTCTACCGTGTACCGATACAACCTCCTGAATTTCTGAAAATCCTAGACCATGCTTCCTTATGGTCGTGTTTCGCTGCTGCTTACATTGTTACCATAATTCAAAATGTAAAGAAGTGCCCCCCCCCCCCCCCCCCCCAAAAAAAAAAAAAAAAAAAAAACCAATTCTCTCTTTCCCAAACCCCCAAACCCCAATGTGTGTGTCTAAAATCTATATTTATACAAGGCAGACCAGAGGTCTTAATTATAATTGCTGATGTTCTCAATCCTCAACTTATCCTGCACATTGACTAATTACATTCAATTTGGGTTCAAATCTGATTACTGTCGTCCATTGAGCTCACTTAGGTGGTAAAGCAAAATGAGATACCCTGGTGAAGCCCATTAGCCATGTAGGAGTACTTAGTTGAGAAGAGAGGCATTTGAGCACCTCACAGATATTTAAAGGGAAACTGAAATTACGTGTATCACATTCATTCATTACAAAATGAATCAATTACCTTAAAAGTCTTTACAAAGAAAGCATTTCAGTGAAACAAATTGAAAATGTGGTGCAAGTTGACTAATTCCACAAGTCTACACAGACATGAGAGAATTTGTGAGAAAGTCTGCACAACAGTAATTGAGGATGAGGTAGGGTAAGCCATCTAAAGGTATGACTAGTGCAACACGGCGATGATTGCATTATTAGGGGTGATTTGATTCAAGTTGAAGGTGCCATTAGGGCAAGGAAAATGACCAAAATCAGTAGGGGTTGAGTTGGTGAAAAATGGCCTATTGTTTAACAAATGATACAGCTCTAGATAAATTAAATTGGCGAACAAAGAAATGTTTAGTCGACCCCAAGAAGCTAAAATTTAGGGCTTCTGTTGAGCATAAGTGTGTTTGCATGCCTGTGTGCTGTGAAATTTAAGGAAATCATTTCTTAATTTTTGACTTTTCCCGACACATTTCTCTCTAATGAGCCATCAAAGCTAAGCTCAAAGCATCAAGTGCAAAAATATTGATTTGACTCTAAAGCAACCAATTTTTGCAGAATTAAGTTGGAGTTTACATTTGTGCCCAGTCTTATCCCTCCCAGCAGCACCTAGATAATAAGATGAACACCAAGTAATGACTTTAATTTAGTATTATTTCACTTATTTTCAAAAAAGGACACTACTTTGCTCAATCAAGTGCCTTGTGTGAAACTTATGCCTTTCACCAATAATTACATTGCCACCTCTATTCCTAAATTTTGACTTTTTCTATATAGGTAAATCACGCGCGCACACACACACACACACACACAGAGTTTGCCCCTTAAGGGAACTTGAACCCTCCACCTTCCATGTGGGAAGGTGGAGGAGATACCAACCAAGCTAGAGCTTGTTGATAATTTTGACTAAAAATTTCCAACACCATCAAAGTTCAAAATTATTTTACGATGGGCTCTTAACTTGACATTAACCTTTTGATGAATTGATGCAAAAACCTCAACATCCCAATTGATTTCAAGACTTTGGAAAAAGGGCCACGTAATTTCCTTAGACTAAATAAAGGGGATAGATGAAGAGGATAAAATGTCTATTTTTGATACAGGGAACTACATTCATCTTTCAGGCATTTGCATACCAGGGGGAAGCCACAGACACATATTCATCTCAACTCCAAAGCCTTGTAACCCTTGTTCCAACTATTTGGGTTTGTCAAGAAGTCTGCAGTCAACTATTTTTGGTTGCCAACAAAACTAGAGGTAGATATGAAACTTAACACCTATTTCCTACAGTTTCTAGAATGATTTGCCACTTTACCCACAATTTTCCGCATTCCAATTACACTACGTTTGCATAATCCATTTTTAACATTCTTATAATCTTAATAGGGAAATTGGAATCCTGCATTAGAACGAGACTAATGTTCCATCCTTTATGTGATGTTTACATCAATCATTCTATAAAATACTTCATCCTTAAGCTAGAACTGGCTTTAATCTCAAACAGATTTTTAAGTTCAAACTCCATAACTCCCAAGTCCCAATCGCAAGCATGCTGAAAGAAGAGTGGATTTTTCCACTCCAAGACCATATTTGGTTGATCAGCATTGGGAATTATATTTGGAGTGAAGATTCATTCATGATATGATCTAAAATAGAAGGCTACCTTTCTAGATGAATTAAGGCACCCCACTGTCGTACAATTACAAAAACTTGGAGGGTATATTTTGAGTTGCCCATATTTTATTTTCCTCTCAAACTTTGGAATCAAAAGTGATGCCAATTCTACACTCAGTTGTATGGATCCAACAAGGCAAGTCTACAATCTAATATTCCAATATCTCAAAATCAACCTAATTACTGGATATGGTAAGGACAAGTTATTAAGTGAATACTACACAATGCAACAACATATATTTGATTTTCTATGAAATCACACAGCCATCATTCATATTTTAATACCTTCAACAATATTCTCATTTCTCACATATTCTACAATATTCTCATTTCCCACATATTCACAATCCTTTTCTTTTTCTTGGATAAGACATATTCATGATTAATACAAATCTTTTTATAAGTATATTCATGATTAAATTATAGAGAAGAATCCCATATTCTATATTAGCAATGAAACAAAAGAAAACTTCATAAATTTTGTAAATAATTTTGGTAGTGGCAGCCTGGGTAGGCAACTTGAGATTTGATGTGGATTATATACACATCACATTTTTCCATTATGAGGTAATTTTCTCAGGACTTAAACCATTACTACCTTGTATGCTCTATTGAACCAACCTGCATCTTTGCTATTAGTGCCAAAGTCTAGTTCACTATCTTATTTTCTATCAGTAGGCCTACTCGAATTCAGTTGACAAGTAGCTTAGTTAGAGGCTCATTTAACATCAACTTGTGAGATAAACAAGCCAAACTTGATCGTACTTTGAAGTTTGTTAATTCATTAAGCTCGGCTCAATAAGCTAACAAACACAATAGGATTAAGAAACCCAACTAAAAGGGCTCACATTGCAATTGACTCCTTTGAAATAGGCTTGAAAGAGTAATTAGCTAAGCATATGTTGAAATTCGTTAATTTTTTGGGCCAAGCTTAAGCAATCCATCACTCAGCTATAGCCCTAGTTTTAAGCTCCAAATTGTTTTTACCCATCAACTGTGACAAACAACTTCTTAAGAATTCTAAGCGGCGGATGAACTTGAGGTCACAAAATCCCACAGCAGGAAAGTTCGCAAGAGAAACTTTAAGATCCTTTTCTAGTTCATTGGATTTCCACAAGATGGGGAGTTCATAAAGAGGAGGATCCGTCTGGAACATAATTAGAATAAAGGTTCCACCCGCATAGAGAAGCTTAATCGAGTATATGAACAAAAAGTATAAAGGTTTTCCTCCTTTTCCTACAATGTTGATGAGAACCAAGAATGATGAAGTTAAAATAACCAATTTTGGTGCAATTGATCATAGAAATATGCCCATACAAAACTGCTATGATAATTGGCACGATAACGCTTAAAACTTTCAAGAGGGGAAGACCAAAAGAATGATTTTTTTTTTATTGATAACCAATAAGGATGATTTTTCAACACACGGAAGAAAAAAGAATCGCTATTTAAGCACATAATTTTTTACTAGTCAGAATCCGTCAATTTCAATATAATTTATCTTCCTTTCCCACTACATAACTCATATAAATGCTTTCATAAATGTTCAATCAAGGTATATTATAAACCCTAAGTTTTATTAAGTATAGGGTTTGTTGGATTTTGGTTCTAAGATGAAAAAGTTCAATAGTTCATATTCAAATTCATAGGGTCCAACAAAAGATTTCAAAATGAATGACAGCTCCATAACTTGTACAAACATTTTCCTCCTCTAGTTAGCCCTAATAAAAAATTGTTAATAAATTTATTTCTTATAAGTTTAGTGTAAAATGTTTTCAAGACCATACATCTTTTGTTTTATAAAGTAATTGAAGGGTGCATGAATAAAGCTTCTCACACAACATTTTTTCTTCTTACTTCAATTATCAAAAACTTCCGCACTGCAAAGAGAAAATGATAGGTACTTATCATTAGTTTTCTACATTGCGTCGAGAGAATTTTGTGGAAGTTGTTGATGAAGTGGCAAATTATGAATTATATAGAATTATTATTGTATCATTGCTTTGAAAGAAGCTGCAATAATGTAGGGAACACCAAAAACATATATAAAAAAGAATTCACTTTATAGTATTAGTATAGGTTTTTTTTTAATAAGTAAAGTGTCATTCATTAAAAGGCGCCCAAGGGGGTTGTACCCAAACACAAAAAAGAAACCACGTAAGGTCTCACCTCAGACAAGAAATCTACAAAAGTATCCAAAGAGGGATTACAAGACCCATTCACCCATACATACAATGTATACAAAAAAAAATACTCCTAATTCTAAACGGGGCAGATTCGATCCCCTCAAAAATTCTCTCATTCCTTTCTTTCCGTATATACCAAAAAAGACAAATAGGAACCACATCCCATACTTTGTGTAAGTGCCTCTTTTTACACCCATTCCCCCAGCTTGCTAATGTTCCCAGAATTGTTTGTGAAGAGACCCAATGGCAGCCAAAAAGAGCAAAAACAAGCTGCCATAGGTTTCTTGCCAGCTCACAATAAAATAATAAATGATTCACCAACTCCTCATTCCTCTTACACATCTCACACACCTATTTGCAAAGTGAAAACCCCTGTCAATATAGCTCCCCACACTATTGTCCATCCAAAAAAAGCTGCCTTTAATGGCGCTTTCATCTTCCAAATAGGATTCCAAAGAAACAACCGATCTCCTTGATTGGAAAGCACTGCATAAAACTATAGTTGTTAGTATCTCAAGAGACGCGATACGTATCTCACGATACATTTCAATATGAACATAAAACGATATGTATCTTCTAGCTGCATCTTTTTGCACCGTATCTTACGATACATTTCGATACGCATGAGACATGTAATACAAGTAATCAAGCTGAATAATGCATCACAGAGAACTTCCCATCAGTCCCATGCTTCGACCTAACTGCATCAGCCTGCGGCAAATTCAGTTTAATGCTTTGTAAAAGCCCCATCATCCCAATGAACTCCTCAATTTCCCAAACATTGAAGGATTTCCTAAAATGAGGAAGCTAACACATCTCCCTGCCATCAAAACAAGTAAAATTAGACACCCATGCTTCCTTGGAGGATGTAATCTGGAAAAGCCTTGAGAATTTCTCCTTGAGAGCTACCCTGTCTGCCCAAATATCCTCCCAAAATCTAATCCTCGTCCCCGAGTCTACCATAAACCCAGCCCGTAAGTGACCTCCACCTCCTTAGAGAGTGACCCACCTCACATCCTTCCATACTTTGCTTCAATAACTTGTTTCCATACTAGGTCCTCAGTAGCAAACCTCTAAAGCCATTTGCCTAGTAAAGCCTCATTAAAAAATTTTAGATCTTTGATTTCCAACCCTCCATATTGCACCGGCTTGCATACTTTCTTCCAAGCTACTAAAAGGGTACTCTTTTCATCATCCATGCCTCCCCACAAAAAATCTCTTTAAATCTTTGCCAACCTCTTTTCAACAGAAGCCAGAATTGTGTACAAGGACATGAAGTAAGCGGGAAGGCTAGAGAGTGTGCTTCGAATGAGAATAATTTTCCCACCTGTTGATACGTATCCTCTCTTCCACCCTGCTAGGGTCTTTTGAAAGCGATCCACCACAGCATCCCACATTGTCTTGCTCCTAAAACCCACTCCCAAAGGCCAATCCAAGTAAACAGTTGGCAAAGAACCCAATTTGCAACCCAAACTCCATGCCAACTCCTCAGCCCTTTCCACTTCTCGAATTGGAATGAGTTCACTTTTACTCAACCCGGATACCACCTCAAAATCTTTTAAAAAACACCTCAAAAATCTAAGCTGAAGTGCTTCCGCCCCACAGAAAATAATAGTATCATCCGCAAATAATAGAAGAGACACCTCCAATGTCCTACCTTCTCGCTCGCCCACCACAAATCAACTGAACATGCCCACTCGTACTGCTCTCTCTAACATCAAGCTCAGTGCTTCCATTATCAATATAAACAAAAAGGGAGAAGGTCTACTTTACCACTAGTTTTTATAAATATATATATTTTTTAAAATTAGGAGTTGCCCTCCCAATTTTTTTTTTTTTATTATGTCTATAAAAGACCTACCTCAATTTTATTCCCACCCCGAGTACATGATCTAGGTTCACCACTACATGTCCTATTTTAATGCTAAAAATTATATAGTTAGAAATTTTTTCTTTAATAAAAATCATGAAAACTTAATAATTAATATTTCTATTAACTAACAATTTTTGAGTCTTTCAAGATTAATAATTATTAGAAGGTTGACGGTGTATAGTAGACTACGTTTCCATTCTGCATAACTATTTGTGTTCCAGGTAACATTAGTGTACCCCTTCTGTCCTTCCAACCTTCTGTTCCTTTCAATTTCCATCCGTTGTACCAAACAGAGCATAAAAACTAGATAAGCTAGTAAGCTGAAACAGATAAATGATATTACTACAGAAAAGCACACCAGTTTGCGATTTTAAAAGTTAAAAATAAGTATACAAATTAATGCTATGTAAATGATGTATAAACCCTAATATTATAGGTGTTTCAGATAACACACTTCAGAACACAAGGAAAACATTGTCTAAGAAATAGAACATGCAATAATCAGTAACAAACTTCCAACCTACAAAAAATTATAACATTTATCACATATGTATAGACTGAATGGAAATTTGTACACAGTTATTCCACAATCTCACCGCAGTACATTACTTTCCTCTTTTTTTTTTTTGATAAGTCATTACTTTCCTCTTTATACCCGCAGATGAATTAATTTTTGAAGTTTAGACAAAGCATCAATTAATATACGGTATATACCTTTTTCCACCACAATTCCACTTGTACACACATACTTGTGCGAAATAACATAAGAAGTTCTAATGAGACAATAGTTCATAAATCCATACACAATCCTTAACAATTTTTCTAATACTAAAAACTTGTAGGTTATTCAATATCACTACAGGCTACCCAAAAAATAAAAAAGCACTGAACTAAGTTCCACTTCCACCATTAATTAACATAATTTGTACACTCACATCAACATTGATAAATCTTTTGCTAGTTTGTTTTACTAGTTACGTGTAAAATTTCATAGAAATCATTCGTAGCTTAGGAAAAATTGATTGAGCAATTTTCAAAACAAGTGAGCCAGAAATGCTAAAAGGCAATGATATGGCAATGAATTTGTGAAAGTTTCATTCTGAATGTGCTGATACTGATAGTAATAAATTTCACAAAAGGAGCTCGAGAAAATTCATAAGGTCTAAACCTGTATGTCTTGACCAAAGTGAGCTCCAATGCCATCATTTTTAGCAGATCCATCAGCACTTTTGGCAGAACCCCTCGTATCACCCTATTGAAAATTGCAATTTGTCAAAGCTGTTATTATACTAACAACAAAATGTTCAGTGCGTAAGCTGAATATAAAAACAAAATAAAAAAGAATAGTTACGATAGAGAGAAAGAATAGTTATGTCCGTGAAGAAAAATTATCCAGTTACCTCAATCTGCAACATCCCAATCATCCCAGAATATCACCCCAACAGGAAGAAAAAAAACAGAAAAACGTTAGTTTAAATCCATAAAGCAGCAAAACGAAACCAAGAACTGAGCACTAAACTCCCTCTGTCTACACAAAAACAAAACCCATTTAAATAGCAATACATTGAGTTCAAACTGAAAAATTACCTCTCTGAACCTGTTCAGATACACCTTGAGAGGATCAATGTAATCTTCAAAACCTAACGTTGCCATTGCCCACAACAAATCATCGCCGTTAATAGTCTTCCTCTTCTCCTTCTGGCACTTATCACTCGCTCTATAAAAGGCATCCCAAACTCAGAATAATTAAACCAACAAGCAGCCTCTTATTTTTAACAAAAGTGCAGAAATTAGAATTTATACTCGCTTGTGATGAAACTGATGAACTCTGAAACGCATTCTTGCAAAGTTTCCTTCGCATCTCTCGCGATCTTTCCGTTTGCCGGTAACCCTTTCTTCATGATTCGGTTGATGTTCGCAATCGGGAGGTACCGGTAGTGTTCTCGGACGTTGGAGCGAGGGCTCTGATCGCCGCTTTCGCCACCAGAACTCGTCGGTCCCTCGGCCATGTGTGGCGGAACCCTAGGATGAGATATGAAACTGTCAATCCCACCTGAAACCCTAGCTCCGCCATGGTCACCGCACAGAGAAGCGAACAAATGAGGGAACAAGAAAGAGTTAAAAGACGAAGCGTACCCGAAATATATATAGAGAGAGAGGATTGATTTGAAATTGGCGGAAAAGAGAAAGGTTCTGATGGAATGTTTGGCGCAGATCGGACGCTGGAGAAGAGAGAGAAATGATACATACCGGATGAAATGTTTACGTTTTAGCTTTGTTCATCAACGCTCCTGATGTCTGTCTCCGGTAGGACGGTCATTCCACTCGTCACAGACTTTATCAATTTTTCTAAAATATAGAAAACATCTTTAACTAAAATTAAAAAGAAATAATTGTATTTGTAACAGACAATCGTTTTACATTAAATAATAACATACATGGATTTTTTAACATGTATATATTGTAAAGTTAATTTAATACTGAATAATTAATAATTTTATTATTTATTAATTAATATTATTTTAATTATATATATATATTATGACATATTTTTATAATTATATTTATTAATTTGATATAATTAAAGTTAAAAATATTATAATATAAAAAAAAACACAACATCTTTAATTAAAAAGGACGTTAGAAATTTTTTTATATCTTAAGTTAAGAATTATATGTATTTTTTTATAAGTTGAATATTATATGTATTTTTATAAAAAAATAAAATATTGTTAAAAAATAGCATAAAATGTTTTATTTTGTATAAAAAATCATTTACATATAAAATTATTTACCGGTTAATGAAAATATGAAAAAAATTAATAATTAATCATTTTAATAACTAATAAATTTTTGATTTTTCATATCTATTAATTATAAGAAAATTAATTGTATATATTTTCTCCATCCAAAAAAACAGTTTTTTTAACTAAAGATATAAAATTATATGTATATATATGTGACAAATTTATAAAACATATAAGTTGTTAAATCAATTCTTTTGTCTTACTTGAAATTATTGTATTAATAATAAATAATTTAAAAGTAACACTCCTTTAAGAGAAAAAAATTTTAGTGAGATGCTCTCATCGAGGAGACCACAGCTCAAATTCGAGCATTGTGTGAAACTTAATTAAGTGAGTTTCAAAAGCATATTCAAATATGAATCGTACTGTGAATCACGTAAATCTTTATGTTATTATATGTGTGTGTGATTTTAAATTTATTTTTTTATTTGTTTTTCATATTTCATCGATTTTAGTCAGGTGATTATATTTCTAACAGTTTGTTGATAGATTATTGACAAAATCGTTCCTAGTATACAATAAAGTTTTCGATTTAAAAAATTGCAACCAGCAAAGTTGAAAGATTTTCTATGAAATCCTCTTATTACAATTTCTATTCCAAGAGAGAGCGAGTATGATTAATTTTTAATTCGTTGTGCAGTAATATTTATAAATATAAATGTGTCTTTTATCAAAAGACACAACCTACCTCTAAATACCCAACAAATATGGCTTTACAAAGAGTCATTAGACACACCCATTCGTAAAAACACTTATTCAACGCACCAATTTTGATCATCTCTAATCTGAACCATTAATCAAGCAATTCAAACTTAAATCAATCAAAAAATTGATTTGTCTTTAAAAAAGACATTACACTCTATTGATTAGAGCTCATTTAAATTTGATTTAACTCATGAGTCAACAAAAACATTATAAAACCCAATTATATATGATGAATAAATTTTTATATATAAACTCATAAAAAGAATAACACAAAAATAATGTGAAATAAAGTTAAAAATTATTATACTATCAAACATAAAACCATGCTAATCTACGGATTAAATTTATTCTCATTGTGATTTACATATAGAGTCATAGATACATATCTTCCAATTGTGAGATATTATACATATGGCTCTAAAGTAAGTATGTAAATAATAATAATAATATGTGGACATAGTCGAAAGAATTCTAGAGGGTAGTTATGATCGGAAACTATGTATAACAATATATTATCGTGTTCCATTTTTAGTTGCACATAACATGTGCTGGGACTGTGAAACTTGCAATTTGATTCAATCAAAATCCTACTATTTTAACTTAATTAGAACTACAAAATAAAATTAGTACTAAATTATTAGAACATGTAACAATTAATTAGGTCCAATTCTGTGCAAAAAAATTTAGAATGGCTTGATTGAGAGGGCTTCATTTTAAGTTTTTTCTTCTTTTATTTATTTTTTCCGTACTTGTTTCTATCTTTAGTATTTTAAAAAAGTAATGTATATTTTTTGAATGGTGACAAGATATTAAAAAAAATGGGTAAACAGAGTTTTTTTAATTAAAGATATTTAATATATAAATTTACATGAAAATAGTGACAATATATGTAAGATAAACACAGAGATTAGCAGGATATGCTGTAAACTGTAAAGAGTCAACTTTGCTGATGCTGATGATCAACATGATTATCAGAGCTGGAGCTATCATCCACCACCATTTCAACATCTTTATATTTGTACAACCAAGCACACACTAGAAAATAGCTCAAGTTCAACGCCCCACCCACAACCAACACCCAGTACACATTATCCAGCCTCCCTTCATTGATATTATCCGGCAACCATCTGGTCACCCCCCGGAGAAGATCCGTCAAAGTTGTGCTCAAATAATACGCAACAGCGATAAACAACGCCACCATTGCAGTTGACGTGGTTTTCAGCGGTGCAGGAAATTCTTGGTAATATAACGCAATTTGTCCCGGAAAATGAAACGCTTCTGCAATGCCGGCAATGGCCAGTTGCGGCACCAGCCACCACACTGACATGGGCACGATGGCACCATCTTGGTGCTGGAGGTGGTGTGACTCTGCCGTTTTCAGCCGCTTCGCCTCCACCAGGGCTGACACCGCCATGCTCAACACATTTAGGACATGGCCGACCCCTATTCGCTGGAGAGGGGTGGGAAATTGACGAGTGAGCTTCTGCCATATCGGCAATAGAAATCTATCAAGGAGGGTGAGGAAGATTGAAGTGGAGATGAATACAAAGACAATCATGGAGCCTGCTGGGATTTTGAAATGGGGTCCGATGTGGCGGTCCATGGTTAGAGCTTGGAGGACGACCATACTGCCTTGTATGGCGAGTGGGGTGCTTAAGAATATACCAGTTGACCATAGTGGGAAGATTCTAATTAGGGTTTTGAGATCTTCTACTTGTTGCACTGTGCATAGCTTCCATGGTTTTGCGAGTGAACCGTCTGGTCGGACGTCTCCTTCAACTTTCAGTGCTGCACGGTTCAGAAACCTGCATGATAAGGTATCAGCTTCACATTTGATTTAACAACTCAAATTTGCTTATATAGCTCACATTAGGGAATACTAAGAGAAGATCCAACTTAAAGTTGTTCAAAGTTCACAAGAAAATTCAACACAATTGTTTATACTTTTTTATTACAACCATCTAAGTCTTAAATCAAATTTCTCATGCCAAGTTTTGATTAATTATTTTTTAAATTCAAAAGCTTTCAGGGAATAACTTTTAATTTAAAATAATTCATTATTACCAAAGAATGGAGTCGTAGAAGAGTCCCTTCAAGGGAGAAAAAAAAGTTGATGAAAATCTTTTATAATCACATGTATCAGGATTAAACATGTGACATAAATAATATTATTTTAATTTAAAATAAATATTATATATTAAAATTTAATTTGCATGTTCATAAAAAACCTCCATCTTACTTTTTCACTGGTCTTTTTTTTTTTCGATACGCTTTTTTTCTAAATTTTGTGGAGAAATTTCTCTTAAGAGACAATTATGACTTAGAAAAATGGGTTTAAAAAGTCAGTTAAAATTTATAAATAAAAAAAGGTTAGCACAATGCATTTGTTACTACAAATCTGTAGATGATTAGATGTATACAATTTTATTTTTGTAATTTTCAAGTTATAATGACTAAATATTTTTTATTTAAAGACCCTAGTGTGGGAAGGTAAAAACTAGGTTTAATTTATATCCCATGATGTATATGTAATCATGATTGTTTAATGGAAATTTTGAAAATGTAAAGCAAATGAAATTCTTACTTGAAGGTTTTTGTTGGAGTTGCAGCCACCATCTTAGTCCCATGGTAATAATCTTCACTTCTGCTCGAGTGCAAGACTTTTCTCTTCCTAACAGCAGCAACAATGACACAAGCTAAACTCGTGAATGGGCTGCCTTGTGGCTTAACATGACGATAGAAACGGTTTCCAGATAAGAAAATGGCTAAGCCAAGAAGGTTCGCTGCAATACAGAGGCCAAAACCCCATGCCCAGCTCACATTACCTTCGACATAGACGATGGCGGTGGCGCTTATTAGGGAAGACATGTACATGGTGAAGATGTACCAGTTGAAGAAAATGGCTTGATGCCTGGGCTTATCAAATTGATTGGCACCCATTGTTCCTAAAGTAAATTTAGTACCCCCAATTCCCAGAGTTGCCAGAGCTAAACCAGCATATAGGACTGCAAATTGTAGTTTTGAGGCTGATCTGCATAAGCTTGAGCCAGTTTCACATGGTGGAGGCCTCAAGGATTTGAGTGTTGCAGTTAGGGCTAAAAGGACAATACCCTGCAAGTGTAGATGACACTATATATTTCATTTTGAGTACAATACTTCACTTGATCAAGCTAGCTAGAGGTTAAAAGAAAGAAAAATGCTATAGATTTTCTTACTCTAAAAGCAATTAAGTGGTGTAATACCCCTTATTCTACACCGATTAGGTGTGAGAACTTTATTTAGTATATAATTAAAAAATACTACAAACTTATTACTAAAAACTCAGATTTAAGTATTTTGAGTCATGTGATTAGGTTCTTTCTCCAAGTGATAGGAATAATGGACTCGATGCATTACAAGTGGTAATAGAGCCAATTGTCAGACCTTAAGTAAGCTTAGCCGTCATGGACATGCTTGGTGGCACCTTGCACCAAGTCATGATCCAAGTCAGGCAAGCAAGGTGGTGAAGACCTTCTACACAAGAGGTCATGGTCATTCCTGTTAGACCGAAAATTGTTCCTAAGACATATATAGGGGGGGTCCTCCTCCCTAACCATCCCAAGGGCATGAAAGCAGCATGTCTAGGCAAGCCTTGGCACTGGCATGACTTGCCCAAGCCCTATGGACTTGTCGGTGTTGGATTGGGGTGGAGCATAGGGCATGGCTCGGTGGCGTTGCGGTTAGGTTCAATATGGCTCGGTGGACTGAACTATAGTGGGGATAACTATGGCAGCTGAAGGTTGATTGAAGGAGTGTCACGGCATGTGCGGGGCACATGACCTAACAACATGGCATGGGTGCACCCCAGCATGCAAACAGTTGGGCGCATGGCTTAGGTGCAGCCCACTATGCACCAAGGCAGTTTGCTCTACGCGTGGACATGTGGACAAGGCAGTTGTGCAATATCAGACATGTGGGTATATACATAAATACATGTGCGTGATGTGCTAGCGCAGCAGTTGGGCGATATCAGACATGTGGGATATATATATATATATATATACATGTGCTTGATGTGCTGGCGTAGTAGTTGCAAGCAAGTGGGCGGCATGGGCGTTGTGGCCTGCAGCAGTTTCAACTGCATCGCATAGATGTCAGCCTCGGAGGCGTACAGCAAGGCAAGAGCAGTTCCAGATAACTGCTATGCCATAGGTGGCGCACTGAGACTTGTCCAGCAAACCCTTGGGCGGTTGAGGGTGTCAACCGTCATTCTCCTTGTGTATATAAACACACCAAGGCTGCTGCATTTGAGGCAGAAAACCTTTGGGCGGAATTGTATTCTTTTGTAATATGTTATTGTTGATATAAAGGTTTGGGAGTGTTTTCCCTGTAAACGAGTGTGTGTTACTTTGTTTACTATGTGTGTGTGCTGCCTTGTGAGTTTGAGGGCTGGTTGTCAGAGGCAACGCCATCACTGGGGTGTCTTTGTTGAGAAGCAAAAAGTTACCCCGTGACAGTTGGTATCAGAGCGTGGTTTTGATCGGAATCCATGACTGATGGTGGTAACGCAGAGCTACGCGAGCGGATGACAAGGTTAGAGGACTTTGTTGGTGCTCCTCCTGGATGATGCTATGCCCTTCTCGGTACAGATCGATAGGCTGTCCCAAGAGGTGCAGAATGCCCAGAGAACACAAGAGCAACTCCGACAAACTGAAGATGATCATTATCTTGAATCAAATAGCAAGATAAATGATCTTCTTGGGGATGTCAGTTCTCTTGACCGAAGCCTTGAAGGAGAGAGTTAGTTCCCTCGAAGAGCAGGTGTCTCTCATGAAGTGGGTCTTGCATCAGACGAGTCCAGTAGGTGCACGAGAGTTCGCAGAAGGCCAAGGTTCCTGACGTAAAACCCTTCTCCGGTGCATGCAATGCAAAGGAGTTGGAAAACTTTTTGTGGGATATGAGCCACTATTTCAAAGCAGTTTGGACCCTGGATGCAGAGAAGGTGGATCTCACAAGCATGTATCTCGCTGGAAATGCAAAACTATGATGGCGCACACGATCTGAGGACAATTCACATCCACAGATCATAACCTGGGATGCTTTAGTCTATGAAATGAAGGAGCAGTTTCTTCCGAGCAACACGGCTTGGCAAGCACGTGATGCTCTCCGTAAACTCAAACATACGGGTACTATTCGAGACTATGTCAAGAAATTCTCGTCCTGATGCTTGACATTAAAAATATGTCTGAGGAAGATAAACTGTTTAATTTCATGGCTGGACTGCAAGGATGGGCGCAGTCAAAATTGCGACGGCAAGGTGTGAAGGACTTGGCTGCAGCAATGGCAGCTACTGATGCTCTTGTTGATTATCACCCACAGTCAAATTCTGTGGAGAAATATGGCAAGGGCAAGTCAAGGGAACAATAGAAAGGGAAGGGCTTCAACAAGAAGAAGAAGGACGGGAAATTTACCTCATTTTCTTCAGTAGAAAGGAGTGTAGACAAACCTTCCACATCCAAGAGTGGAAAGGGTTGTTTCATCTGCGATGGCCCTCACCGTGCCATGAACTGCCCTAAGAAGGAGAAGCTGAGTGCACTTGTTGTAGAAGACTCAACTTCTGATCGTTCAAAGGAAACCACACGAGTCGATCCTCTCCAATTGTTGAATGTAATT
Organism: Nyssa sinensis; assembly: GCA_008638375.1. Lineage (NCBI taxonomy): Eukaryota > Viridiplantae > Streptophyta > Magnoliopsida > Cornales > Nyssaceae > Nyssa > Nyssa sinensis. The sequence continues at coordinate 14,892,336 of CM018031.1, forward strand.
CAAAAGAAGGAAGGAACCAACGTCTGGAAAGGGATTGATAGTATGTGCAGGTTTTGCTGAATAATGTTGTTGTCCATGCTATGATCGACACTAGAGCCACCCACAACTTCACTTTCTGATCGCGAAGTACAGTGACTTAGTCTTTCCCTGGTTAGTGATTCCAGCTAGAATCAAAGCCGTTAATTCAAAAGCGAAGCCAGTTGGTGGAATGGCTAAAGATGTTCCCTTAAAAGTTGGCGATTGGAGAGGCCAATACAGCTTTATGGTGGTTCCCTTGGATGATTTTCAAGTAATCCTTAGGTTGGATTTTTTTACAAAGGCGAAGGTTTCTGTTATGCCTCACCTGTAGGGTCTTTTCATCATGGACTTGCCAAGTCCCTGTTTTGTCTCTTTAAGCAAGGCCAGAAGTGCAGTGGAGATGGTATCAGCACTACAACTCAAAGACGGACTCAGAAAGGGGCAAATGACTTATCTGGCCATGTTGTTTAAGGAAGAAACAAAGGAAGACCTGCAGTCCATACCTAAGCCTGTACAGAAATTGCTTGATGAGTTCCAAGATGTGAAGCCAGATCAACCTCCATCCAGATTACCGCCAAGAAGGAAGATTGACCACCAGATTGAGCTAGTTCCGGCTGCTAAACCCCCTGCTCAAGCCCCTTACCGCATGACTCCCTCTGAGCTTGCTTAGTTGAGAAAGTAACTCACTGATCTATTGAAGGATTGGTTTCATCCAGCCCTCCAAAGCGCCATATGGTGCTCCTGTTCTATTCCAGAAGAAGAAAGATGGTTCTCTTAAACTCTGTGTTGATTACAGAGCCCTCAACAAGGTGACAGTCAGAAATAACTATCCAGTCCCTATAGTTGACGAGTTGTTTGATAGACTTGGGAAAGTTGTATACTTCACCTAAGATGGACTTGCGATCTGGATATTATCAAGTCAAAATTGCAAAGGGGGATGAGTCTAAAATAGCTTGTGTTATAAGGTATGGCTCTTACGAGTACTTAGGTCATGCTATTTGGCCTAACCTAATGCTCCTGCAACTTTCTGTACTTTGATGAATAATGTGTTCTGGGAATACATTGATCGCTTTATTGTCATTATATTTGGATGATATAGTTGTTTTTAGTCAGATCTTAGAAGAACATGTGGAACATTTAAGGTTGACATTGACTAAGTTGAGGGAAGCAGAACTCTACTTGAAGCCCGAGAAGTGCGAGTTTGGCCAGAAGGCATGCATATTCCTTAGTCATATTATTTCTGGGGGTACTGTTCGGATGGACCCAAAGAAAATTGCTGCCATTCTTGACTGGCCGGTGCCGACTAAGGTGACAGAATTGCTGTCTTTCTTGGGCTTGGCCAACTACTACAGAAAGTTTGTCAAGAACTGTTTAAAGAAGGTGGCAGTGTTGACAGACCTCTTACGGAAGGACAAAACATGGAAATGGACTCGTGAATGCCAAGAGGCATTCGACCGATTGAAGGCGGCGGTGACTAGTGACCCTATTTTAAAACTTCCTAACTTTGATTTGCCTTTTGAGGTGCAGACTGATGCCTCTGATTTTGCTATTAGAGGTGTCCTAGTGTAGGATGGGCATCCAATGGCTTTTGAAAGTAGGAAGCTGAGTGACACTGAAAGACGGTATTCAGTGCACGAGAAGGAAGATGACAGCGGTGGTACATTATGTCAATACATGGAGGCACTACCTGCTGGGCAAGCATTTCCTTCTCCTGACGAATAATGTGGCCACTAGCTGTTTTCAGACCATGAAGAAGTTGACCTCGAAGCAAGCAAGGTGGTAGGACTTCATGGCGCAGTTCCACTACACAATCCAGTACAAACTAGGCAATGCAAATCAGGTTGCAGATGCTCTCAGTAGAAAGCCAGTTGCAGAAGAGAACATTGCAACACTAAGCCTTATTGCTGGAGATGTGTTGGAGAAGATCAGAATTCAGACAGAAACTGATCATAGTGACTATCTTACTCTTGAAGCAAGTCCAAGATGGTATCACAAGACGGTTTTAGATAAAGGAAGGTGTCCTCTATGCCAAAGGAAGAAGACCGTATAGTCCCTAAGTCTAGAGGCATCAGACAGTTGCTGCTGAAAGGAGTCTCTATGATTCTTTTTGGGCAGGACGTCCAAGCTAGGAGCGAACCCTTACCTTATTGTCTGAGAGTTATTATTGGCCCCGAATGGAAGCTGATGTTGAATTGTTTATGCGGACCTGTTTGGTGTGCCAGCAGGACAAAACCGAAAGAAGAAGACAGCGGGAACCTTGGGAGAGTGTTTCTATGGACTTCATCAATGGGTTGCCAAAGATGAACAACTTTACTTCAATTTTTGTTATGGTTGACATATTTTTGAAGTATGCCACCTTTGTGCCAACGCCTAAAGTTTGTTTTGCCAAGATCACAGCACAACTATTCTTCAAGCATATTGTAAAACATTAGGGGCTGCCTCTAGACATTGTTAGCGACAGAGATGCCCGATTCACGGGAAGATTTTGGACAGCTTTGTTCGAGATGATGGGTTCAAAGCTGAACTTCTCAACTAGCAATCACCCACAGACTGATGGACAGACAGAAAGGGTGAATGCAATGCTTGAGGAGTACTTGAGGCATTATGTGACAGCAAATCAACAGAACTGGTCAGACCCCTTTCGAGTTGGCAACGGGCTAGCAACCTCTCACACCGCATGAAATTGCCAAGCAAAAGTCCCAAAGCTGATGCCTTGCAGCAGATCGGTTTGCTAGATTGCAACAGGAGAGGACTGAAGAAGCTAGAGATTGTTTGGTAAAGGCTGGGAAGAGGATGAAGAAGTGGGCTGATGAGAGTCATAGACCAGTAGAGTTTGAGTTGGGGATAGTGTGATGCTGAAACTCACCCCCTAAATCTGGAAGAAGATAAGCCGAAAATTGCACACAAGGGGCTTATTCAACGATATGATGGGCCCTTTGTTATCACCAGACGGATCAGGAGATTAGCGTAGTAGGCTGGACTTACCCAGCCGACTCAAGTTGCATCCAGTATTTCATGTCAGCTTTCTGAAAAAGTATAATGAGGACTTAACTGATTCTTCAAGAACCAGTCGGGCACGGACGCCTCCAACTATCAGAAAGCAATACACAGACATAGCCAAGGCCATATTGGACCACAAGATCGAGGGAATGAGTAAGGAGAATAGAAGGACTTACTACTTAGGTCAAGTGGAAAGGAAAAGGGACAGAAGAAGCAAAGTGGGAGAAAGACACGATGCTATGGCAATTTGAGAAGGTGATCGAGCAGTACTTGGAGTCTCTTCCAACGAGGACGTTGGGTTCTCTTGGTGAGGAAGGCTTGTCAGACCCTAAGTAAGCTTAGCCATCGTGGACATGCTTGGTGGCACCTTGCACCAAGTCATGATCCAAGTCAAGGCAAGCAAGGTGGTGAAGACCTTCTACGCAAGAGGTCATGGTCATTCTTGTCAGACCGGCAATTGTTCCTAAGACATATATAGGGGGGGTCCTCCTCCCCACTACCCCTAAGGTATGAGAGCAGCATGTCTAAGGCAAGCCTTGGCACGACATGACTTGCCCAAGCCCTATGGACCCGTCGGTGTTGGATTGGGGGTGAAGCATAGGGCATGGCTCAATGGCGTTGCGGTTGGGTTCAATATGGCTCGGTGGACTGAACTATAGTGGGGATGACTATGGCAGTTGAAGGTTGATTGAAGGAGTGTCACGGCATGTACGGGGCACATGACCTGACAGCATGGCATGGGTGCACCCTAGCATGCAAACAGTTGGGCGCATGGCTTGGGTGCAGCCCACCATGCACCAAGGCGGTTTGCTCTACGCGTGGACACGTGGATAAGGTAGTTGTGCAATATCAGACATGTGGGTATATACATATATATATGCGTGATATGCTGGCGAAGCAGTTGGGCGATATCCGACATGTGGGATATATATATATATATACATGTGCTTGATGTGCTGGCGTAGTAATTGCAAGCAAGTGGGCGGCATGAGCGTTATGGCCTGCAGCAATTATAACTGCACCACACAGATGTCAACCTCAGGGGCGCACAACAAGGCAGGAGCAGTTCCAAATAACTGCTATGCCATAAGTGGCGCGCTGAGACTTGTCCAGCAAACCCTTGGGTGGTTAAGGTGTCAACTGTCATTCTCCTTGTGTATATAAACACACCAAGGCGCTGCATTTGAGGCAGAGAACCTTTGGGCGGAATTGTATTCCTTTGTAATCTGTTATTATTGATATAAAGGTTTGGGAGTGTTTTTCGCTGTAAACGAGTGTGTGTGTGTTTACTGTGTGTGTGCTACCTTGTGAGTTTGAGGGCTAGTTGCAGAGGCAACACCATCACTGGGGTGTCTTTGTTGAGAAGCCAAAAGTTACCCCATGACACCAATCATGATACCGTGATAAGTATTGTCATTATCCCATATCAATTAAGTGTGTCTGAAGAGTTTGATTGATATATAGACCATTACAAGCTTGGGCTTTAGAATTTTTGCTATTAGTTATGACTAATTAAGTATTTTTTTTTCAAGGAAAAGATAAAATGTTATTGATGAAACTAAACATGTACAAGTAATACAAATGAAGACATTAATAAAGGCGAAGTGCTGAATCGCATCATTGCTATCAAGTCGCATGTAACTTCAAATGCCACATGTTATACATATCTATTTCTAGCCAACAGTGTGAAAGATTGAAATTAGTACCATTATTAAGATACTGAAAAATATATTTATTGTAAATTTTTATTATAATATCCTAACTGCAAGTCTTATATTAATTTTTTTGAGTAAAATACAAAATAGTTTTTGTAATACCCCGACCCGAAGTAGCCGGTACCCGACCTAGTAGACCCGGGCCACAACATGTAAACCCGAACCATAAGCTAAAATAAGACGAGAGTTAAGTTGGAAATTAAATCGAAGTATTAAGATACCCGAAAATTTGACGATGACAATCATAGGCCATGGATAAATTTAAAATTTGATAAGTGACAGTCAGTTGTCGCAAATCGAGAAATGAATGAAACGATTCGATTCTGAAACCGAATTGAGAAAAAATAAATAAATAAATAGATTAATAATAATAATAATAATATGAATATAACCAATTAAATAAAATATATGTGTGTGACGTATTGTCATGTTATATATTAAGATATATATATATATATATATATTATAATGTAAAGTAAATAAAAAAGAAATAGGGAAAAAGAAATGGAAACCATGTGCTAGACGCACATGGTTTGTGATGAAGAGAGAGTTAGTGGCTGTGTTAGGTATACAGTTATTCTCCATATGAAATGAGTGATTAAGAGTGTAGCAGCCATATGATGAAAAGAGAATCAGTGGGTAGTAGTGGAGGTGGCAGTGCTATGTTGCGTGTGTATGTGTGGGAGAATTCAGAAACTGAAAAGAAAAGAAAGAGAGAGTGGGTGAGATGATTAGAGAGAGAGAAACCGAGTGGCTGCATGCAAACAGCCATGTGTATAGGTTGCATGTGTGGTGTCTCCCATATGTAAACCGATATATATATATATATATATATATAGATAGATAGATAGATAACTTAAAATAATGTAAACATCAGAATAAGAGAAGCGTGAAGGAGTGGGAGAAAGAGACCGAGAGTATACGAAGAAGGAGGAGAATCTAGAGAGAGAGAGAACTGATTTTGGAGCAGTTTGGAGAAAATCTACAAACAGGTAAATATTTGATTGAAATTATGTTTAATTATGTTCAGATTTAAGCATGCAAATATAGGATCCTAGACTACATATTATGAACTTTAGTTTGTAAAAAGAATGCATGAAAATTATGAAGAGATGAATGAGAAATTTAAAGTTACAGGTTTTGAAAATAGGAAATGGGTTGTGGTTCAAAGATATTAAGTGAAACCAAACTTAGTTTTTAACTTGGATATGAGTAGGAAATCTGAACAGGAATCCAACACAAGAGAAACCAAGAAAAAAAAAAAACGATCTCGGTGTCGGAAAACCAGTTAGTTTAAGATCAAAACTTGGTTTAAAAGTTTTCTTACAACCTTAGGATTAATTTGATAAAGAAATGGGAAAATTTGGACATTAAAAAGTGACAAAATGGGAGAAAACAGTGGGTAAGACACTGTTCCGGTGCCGGCGCTTGTGGCCGGAGGAGCTGCTGGTTTTTTGGCCGGAATTGCATGGGGGAAGAAGAAAGGAAGTGGGCCGGGCCTTGGGCTGGGTCACGGCTGGGATGGGCTACTGTTTGGGTCAGCCCAAAGCCCAGTGATGGGCTTTTAGGCGCTGCACCAATTGGGAAATTCCCTCACTGTTTTAAACTGTTAGGAAATCTAAGAGAAAAAAAATTGGAAGCCTGCGCTGCTGGGGAATTGAAATGGAGCCGTGGTATATTGGGAAAGGATTTCCCACCACTGTACTACATCACCACATGTGATTAAAAGGGCAAATTATATATATTTATTATATAATTAAGAAGTTAATTAATTAGATTAATTAACTATTAAAATAGGATTTTGATGTCCAAATTAGTTAAACTGAATAGTCAATTTTTATTATCTTGGACATTCTGAATTCAAAGATGACATCAAAATTTTGAGACGGGGTCCCGAAAAATAAAAGACACGTAAAAGTACAAAATGACCGTTTTGCCCTTTTTAGTACCGAAGTCCAAATTGAAATCCATAAAAGCCTAAACCAACTTTCTTCGACGTTCCAGACTCAATGGCAAGGACCATATTATGAAATGAGATATAAAAAATATAACAAGTAAAAATGTAAAGTTGTAAAATTACAGCTTATGATTTAATGAAGCTACTTAGAAGAATATATTTAAAAAATAAACGCCTAAGATCAAAGTTAGAAATTAATACACCTAAGATTCAAGGAGACTACCAAGGAAAGGTAATTAGAATAGAAAAGAGATTAAATGACAATTTAATCGAGTGATATTATGGAATGTAACCGGACTTTGAAATGTGATTATAGGAACCTTCAGCTAAAGGAAGGATTTTTGAGTAAAAGCTTTTGGAATTCAGGTAAGTGTTTCATACCATATTGAGGTAGACATTTTCAGTATAGATATAAATATTGAACTCTTTTATGATATATCGACATATGAAATCGTTTTTCTTTATAACCTTTGTTTAACAGTTATACTGTATACGTTTTGAATGACCTATTGACAACTATATTGTCTTCTTTGATTTAAGAAAATGTGTTTGTAAGATACTCAAATATTATATGATCTTCTTACAAATGTTTGAACTGTTTGAACTAAATATCAAATAAAGAACTTTGATTTGAGTAATTGAACTGCTATTGATGATTATTGATTTTGGATATGATTTTGATGCTTTGCATAGAACACTTTTCTATGATTGGTCACTATCGAATAGGTTGTGATTTATCGAACCCTCCCACAGGGTATATTGTGGTGAGCCGGTGTTGATACGGCATATCGAACTAGCTAGTCTATCAATCTCAGTCAGCGAGGTGCTAATTTGCTGGCCATAGAAGTGGAATATATGATTTTTGAATGTGAATATTGAATATGAACCATGATTAAACTATGATTTATCAGACTATGATTTATCGAATTACGTTATCAAACCATAATTTTGAATTATCGAACTATGATTTATCGAACCAAGATATCGAACTATGTTATAGAACTATGATCTATCGAATTATGTTATCGAACTATGATTTATTGAACCAAGACTCATCGAACTGTGATTTATTGAACTATGATTTATTGTACTATGTTATTGAACTGTGATTTTGATTTATTGAACTATGTTATTGATTATCGATTTACGATTATCGTTGAATTGAGATTTATTGAAAGTGAATTTGATACCGTTATCTTGTACTATAAATTAAGATAACATATGATATCTGATCATTGACATTTCAGTATTGAATTATATAGTAGTTTTGAAACCCTTGGTAGGTTATGAAATACTCACGAGCTGTTGAGCTCATAGGATTTTTATCCAATATATTTTATGTATCAATAGTGGCAAGGGAATAGCGGCTTCAGTCAACCGAAAGCTTATGAAGTTATGAACCCTTTTGTAATAGAATTGTGTTAAGACATGATGTAGTCGCTTTTGGAAGTTATAGGATTGTACATCAAATATGGTACTAGCAGGCTTTGAAAAATTTACATCGTGTACTTTTGAAATTATTATGGAATGTATAAATAGATGACTGATGTTGACTTGGGAATGGATTGACGCTTCCTGCAATAGAAAAAGAAATTTATTCCGCTGCGTTTGATTAAATGGAAAAGAGAAAAGGATTGTGATCATTGAAAAAGGCCTCGGTGGCCGATTACGAACCCTCGATCCACATGGGCCGGATTTCAGGGTCGTGACAGTTTTACTCATTTTCGCTTGATCTTTTATAATTTAAAAGTCAATAAAAGAATTTTAAAAATCAAATTGAGTTGATAAATAATAAATAAATGTCTATCAACATGAAGGAGTATATTTATTGATTTTTAAACTATAGAGATCAAGTGAAAATGAGTGAATTTATAAGTGTAATTTTCCTCTTCTTGTGGTATGTCTTCCATAAGTGTAGTGGGATTTTACATTTTCCTTTTCCTTTCTCTCTACTGCTGGACAAAGGGATTTTGTTTTGTTTCCTTATATATCAGGCTCAGGCTAGAAACAATAGAGTTATCAATGTCCCCGTGAAAAGGAATTTCTTAATGATGATGAAACCCTTATACAAAGACTCCCAAAAATATATATTTTATAATAAATTATTTCTGTAAGGTGTTTGCGAACACGCCAAAACATTGTGAGTTACATTTTAGCACGTGCCCAGAAGTAAATTAGACCTACCATGTTGATTTTGTTAGCGCTTGAAATATATTGTTGATGTGTTTTCAAACAACTTATGTTTTTAGAATAATTGGTTAATTAATATGGTATCAAATCTTTAATTATGAGAGGTCTTGAATAAAGATAGAGCCAGAATAAAAAATAAAAAACTTTGGGGGCCTAAAAATATTTTAGTAGTTTTTTTTTCAAATATTGAGGGGGCTAGAAAATCTTCACAAAATTAATTTATATATTAGGTCATCTCGCACAATTACCCAAATTTGCACTCAAATTTGAGTAAAATTCAAGATGTTTTTCAGTAGTTCATGAATAATATTGTAAATTTGATTCTATAAATAATAATTTACAAATTTTTATTTAAGTTTGAATAAAAATGAATTAAATATGGGTTTGTGTATATTGCTAGAGAGATTTTTTTAAAATTTTGACTCAAATTAAAATCCGAATCTGAATTTAGTTCACTAGAAAAATTTCTCCAAATTTAGGGAGGCTATAGCCCCCTCCCCCCAAGCCTACCTTAACTTCTATCTTTGGTCTATTATATGCCAACTCAAAAATAGACCGGTAGATATAAATACTGTGGGTCAATTCTCTAAAAATTTAAGATTTAAGGGTAATTAGTGATATGACAGATTTTGGAGAATAAGATAAAACAACGAATGGAAATATAGTATAATTAGTAGAGTGAGATTATTACCAGCAAAGAGATAAGAGAAGAAATCCAGATGACAGAGAAACAGCCCAGAAAGGAATCGGCAATGATGGCACCAATGACAGGAAATAGAGTCGTGCTGCCGCTAACCACATTGAAAGTTTGCGCGGCATTGATGCTCTTCACGTTGAATTCTCCTATCAGGAATACAATTAGGTTGAGCAACCAACCTCCCGCCGCAAGTGTCAACCCGGTCATCGCCGCTGGTTAATTTTAATCCAACAAAAAGAAAATATACATCTATTTATTTGTAATTTTAGAATTAATGTAGAAATACAAAGCAAAGTATGAGGAAAAGTGTAAAAAATTGGAGTTGTGAATCTTCAGTAGGGGCGTTTAGCCTTTTGATTAGAGCAGGGGTCAGCGAGATAGTATAGTTATAGTCGGGACTATTGTCATAATCAACAAGATTGAACTTTCAGGAAAAAAAACTTGTAATTTGAACTCCATTCATCCCAACTTCAAACTCTTCTAACTGAGGAACTCAACCTCACTTTTTTCCAGATGTTTTTAGAGTTAACTTTGAAAAATCACATCTAATTATTTTAAATTTGCTTTGGTTGAAATTTGTGTCCAAATTGAAGTTCTTATCTTGAAGTCTAAGCATACATGCATCTTGTATCTTCAAACCTTGAACTTATATATGTTTGTGTTTTATAGCTTTTTTAAACTTGTTACTAATTTCTTTGAATCTTTTTCCAATTATATTGAATTTTATCTATTTTTACCATGAAGGGTTTTTCTTTTCTTTTTTTTTTTTTTTGAAAAAATACTAAAAAATCTTTAAAATAAAGTTTTCAGTCCAAAAAATTCATGATATATTTTTTTTATCTAAAAAATCTAAAAAAATGAATTTTTAATACAAAAATGTCTAATTGTTAACTTTCATCTTAACATCGTTAAAAAATATTACCGATTATAATAAAATGACCTTTAAGATACATTTTAGAAAAAAAAATACTAAAAATATATAAAATAAAATTTTTAATCTCAAAAAATCATAACATTTTTTAAGTATTCTAGATAAATAAAAAATGTTATATTTTTTTTGGATCGAAGAATTTGTTATACCTATTATTTAGTATTTTTTAAAATGTATCTTGAAGGTTATTTGAGTCTAATCACTAATATTATTTAACAGTGTTAAAATAAAAGTTAACTATTAAACTTTTTGTATTAAAAGTTTTTTATTTTTTAGATTTTTAAAATAAAAAAATAAATCATAAACTTTTTGAATTGTAAAAAATTATTTTAAAAATCTTTTAGTATTTTTCTCTCTCTTTTTTTTTTAGTAAGACATCTCGAAGGTTGCTTTACTCACCCCGCTGAATGTGAAAGCAGTTGTGAAAATAACTGATTTATTCTTTATATTACTCATTTTTTTTTATTAATTTTCTTGACTCATGAACCTTTATACTTCATTCTAGTATCAATGCAAATTTTAGAAACATTTTTTTAAAGATATAATGTTTATAAATTAAAATTTTTGTTTTCAAAAACATTTTTAACTTAAATTTTGAAACCTTAAATAGTGACGAGGGCCGGCTCAAGGGTAAGGCCAACAAAACAATCGCTTTAGGCCCCACCTAAAAAGAAGCCCCAAATTTTAAGTATTTATAGTATAATAAAATTAGAAATCTAAGATTAATAAAACTCTAACGGTATAAAAAAGCCTCAAAATCGCTTTACACCTCACCTAAAGAAAAGACCCCAAATTTTTGGTATCTATAGTATAATGAAATTAAAAATCTAAGATTAATAAAAGTCTAACTCTACAAGAAGGTCCTAAATTTTATATATTTATAGTATAAGGAAACTAGAAGTTTAAGGTAAATAAAAATCTAACTCTATAAAAAAGACCCCATAAAAACTCCATAAAAATAATTTAATTCTAGAATTTTATTCGTATTATAATCAATTTTTTTTATTGTTGTCTATTAAGATAAAAAAAAATTTATGTAAAATATTTATTAGTAAAGTTTTATTCAATACATAAATCTCTCTTGTTGAAAAATAAATAAATTTTATATTACAAAAATTAAAATATAATATATATATATAAAAGAAATAAAGTAAAAATTTAGATTAATATAAAAAAAACTTTATTAAGAGTTATTACTTTCTCTTTAAGCCCCCAATTATGCCCCCAATTATGTTGTGCCGACCCTGATAGTGACGAATTCATAACAAAAGTGCACTGGCCCAGAAAAAAACCTATCAAAGTGCGTGAACAATTGAAATTAATGAAAAAAAAAAAAACAGTGTGTGGGGGTAAAAATAACCCTTCTTTCTCGGACATATATATATATATATATATATATATATATCCATTTTAATGATACTTATATTTTTTGTACACACAGAAAGAGAGAGACCTGTAATAAAAGGAAAGGTTGTCCATCCGCCCCGTTTACGACCGGAAGCCGGCACTTGTGCTTCTCCATCCATGGAGAGTGAACCATTGTTCATTGTGCAACCCAACTTTTGTATCCGTTGGCTAGTATGGCGCAAGGGCACTTCTCTCTCTATATATATACACACATGTATGTACATGTCTGTATATAATATCCAAAAGTTGGTGGTGATCGGGCTGCCTGCAAACTAGCTAATTGTTGTGACATGAACAAAAAGTCTAAGATGCAACTTGGAAGCTAGTTCTTTGGCCTACCTGGGTTAAGTATTCAGATCAAGACAAGTTGTTTATTTAACTATGATTTCACTGTCTGCTAACTAACAATTGTGCGTGTTACCAAGGCAGGGATTAGGGAAGGTGAGAGGGTGAGATATATTCAAGAGTCAAATGCTGACATAGCTAACAGTCTATATATATATATATATATATAGTGTATATGGGGTTGGTGAGATTGAAGAGAGGCCTTAGATCAAGCATCTATGGTGATGATATATGGAAGGCAACCCACCAAAGGCCATAGATCAAGCATATCTATGGTGATGCTCTGCGGAAGGCAAACCAGATGTAAAGATATCAAAATCTAGTAGTAAGAATTTATAAATAAAATAAAGTGGTAGGTCTACTTTAAAAATTGATCCATCTTTTTGGAAATAAGTTTTTGACAACCTCTGTCGCGTATTTATTTAGTTTTTAATTGATTAATTGGTAAATAACCTTATTTAATTGAGTGATAATCATAGAATATGATAAGGTAGTTGTTATCTTTCTGAAAATTAATAGACTACTGAATAGTGACTGCATGTGATGAATATTTGGGTGACTTTAAGATATGAAAAAATAGTATAAGGCTATGTTTGGTTTGGATGAATGAAATGTTTATTACATGAAAATGAAATATGAAATATAATGAAAATGACATTAAATAAAATAATAATAACACAACTAGATCAAAGGAATGCTTTGAATGATTTTAATAGAATACTCATTATATGAAATAGGTATTTTCCATCACACCAAGCAAAAATAAGAAATGAAAAAATTAAGAATGAAGATTCTTTAAATACTTATTCTACTGTACCAAACATGATTTAAAAATATTTAAAAGTACAGTTGATAATTTTCTTTTTCTTTTTTTTTTTGTTTTTTATAACGGCTAGCAGGTAGCATGTCTCTAGATTTCAATTATGCAAGTTCATTCACACTTGCTATTCTGATCTCAGCTAATTTGTTAGGAATCAAATGAAGAAATTTGTTTTGTTGAATGACTCCTTCTTACAGATGCAGCTTCTGCATCTTCTCTCAGAAATTGAGTTTGTAAAAAAAAATTTAAAATTTAAGAAGATTTTTAGTAGATTATCATAATTTGAATGACATAATTTTTTTCAATTTATTAACATAAATTTAATCAAAATTATTTTTTGAGACAAAAATATCAAAAAATAGCTTTCTATTGAGGTAGAAATGCCAAAAAATAGCTTTTTGGATACCATAATACTGTTAAAATTTAAGATTTAAAATAGCTTTTTTTTTTTTAATTTGAAATATGTATATATATATATATATAGCCACGTCAAAATTTTGAAAAATATTTTTTTACATGTAAGATTTGACTACTAGAATAGTTTGTAAATTTTCACCACCCAAGTTCATAGATTTCTAAATAGTAATCCAAGAGAGAGAAACTAGAAAGAGAGAGATGTATTGTATATGATGTAAATCTTTTGTTTCGATTTAGGTAAAAGGAGTATTACATATAATTAGAGAGTAATCTTTTACACAAAGTTAAAATAGAATTCCAAGAAAGTCCAATCACATTTTAAATAAATAAGAACTTATCTTATGTTTTTTAACTAACCCATGTGAATACATTAGGAGTTACAACCTGGGTCAGACCCGACCCAAATTCTAACACTTGGATTGTAGAATGTGTTCCCAATGTCTGGAAGCTTTTACACGACTGTTAACAACTCATATTGCACAAAGGACTTTCAAATTTCATCCTAGATGTGTTGCTCATTGATTAAGCAATTTAATTTTTGCTGATGGGTCTCTTCATCCTAGCAGCAGATAACTATAAAGAAATCCAATTTAAATTTTTAATAAAATAGGACTTGATTCCTCAAAAACTTGGATATTATATTTTTTACTACTAATTTTGTTAGAATTTTTAAACAAAATAAAACTTGGTTTCCTCAACCTTTTTTTATATATTCCTATGAACCTCCCCAATTTTTTATACCTATTATTTGGCCTCCTCTTACTAAAATTTATGAATCCACCACTGGCCAGGAAACTACAGTTAATTAATTTTGAGTAAATTATAGTGACATATCTTGCGATTTATGATAATTCTACCAATCTCTCTTAAGATTTCTGAAATTACATTAACATTCCCTACTTTACCTACACTACAAGACAAATGATTTATTCCGACCCTAGATGTGGTCGGAAATACTTCATTTAACGTCAGAAATACATATTACCGGCAGTCGAATACCACGATCTGTATTAAAATGGTCAGAAAAAGATTATTGACAAAAGTCTTGGTTGCTTGGAAATATTAACATATTTTCGGCGCTTTCTGGCGTCGGTAAAAGATTATTTCTGACCCTAAACATAGTAAGAAAAAAGCATTATTTCAGACCAAAAATATTGTCAGAAAAAGGAATTATTTCCTACCACAAATATTGTCGGAAAAAAAAGTATTTCTGACCACAGATATTGTTGGAAATACGAATTATTTTCGACCAAGAACACCGTCGGTAAAACATTATTTCCTACAACAAAAGCCGTTGGTAAAATATTATTTCCGACTATATAAACTGTCGGCATAAATTGTACACTTTTTCAAAAATAATTTATTATTTCCGACTCAGTTATCTTTTTATTTCCGACGCAAATTTTTTGTCGGACATAAATTTAAATATTTGAAAAAAATCATTGTTGTAAAAGTCATCTACGCATCTAAAAAAGACATAAATTTCAATTCATGACAAAAATTCACCATATATATTCATGCTCTTTAACTTTGAAGGATTAAAGATAAAATACATAACCCATAATCTAACTGAAATATATTATGCATTCAACTTCAACTAGATCAAAAGACATACTAACCAGACAATAATATCCACAATTAATTTCACAAACTAACCAAAAGCTAAAGGAATATCATTGTCTAGGATACTTCTTTCTTTTTGCAATACCAAATACATAACCCATAATTACACTTAATGTTACCTGTATATATGTGTTCCCATAATCTTACTATGCAAACATTGTAAGAATTTCATCCATACGTTTCTGTCTCTCTTCCATTGCAGCCTCCATTTGTCTATGACACTCCTCCATGCTTTGCATCCTCAATGAAACTTCCGCTTGCACTCGTTCTTGTAATTGTTCTTGTAATTCAGTACTCATTGTCTTCTTAATCTGTTCTATTTTCTCCTCCAAAGCCTCGTTGCGTCGTTGCTCGGCTTCATACAATCGACGAAGCTCATTGATTTGAACACCCTGACTGGATGAAGATGAAGGAGGAGCCAACTTCCCATGGCCAAGGCATTTCACATATCCCGACCTTGTTCCCAACACTTGCTTACATATTTCCTCTTCACTCAATGCCTCACCACCCTCTATGGGTGGCTGCGATTGGAGGCTAATCATGTGTTCCTGCAATAATTATAAATGAGACAAGTTAATTAATACAATTAATGAATATAAAATTATAATTAAAAATATGTACATAAAAATGTTGGGATTGAGGCGTGACCCAGCCCTTGCCCTCTTTAAAATGCGTCATCCTCCATAGTTCAATTTGGCCAACGGTCTGCTTTGTCAAGGCATCACACTATATAATGTATATAACGATATTAGTCCTCATTTAAACTTAACCAGTAATCTACTCAAGGATAAGGCAAAAAAAATAATAAGAAGAAGAAAAATGATATTATACCGTCTCATGGAGGTATTGCACAAATGATTTTGACCCACCACGATGATTTACTTAAAATTGTGCCCGGTTTGCAGCATTTTTCTTACTTATTTCCTGTAAATAAAAAATACAGAAATTTTTCTTAAGGTTGTCTTGAAAAGACAAAAAAAAAAAAAAAACATTGACATGAATTCCATTATTTCAAAACCTGGAATGTTATAAGCCAAAAAAAAAAAAAAAGTTCCAAAGGATCCAACAACCAAAAGCTGAGATAGAAATGAGGAAGCCAGACCCCAAAAGCTGAGATAATAATGTATGAATTCTAATATATTTCTAACAAAAGATCATGCTTAGAGTCTACCGATTAGTGAAGTATTTCTTAGGAAAATGCTTAGTCTACAGATTTGTTCTGGACATTGGATACGATTATCTGCTGATGCAACAAAGATCAGTGTACGTAGTTTCGATGCAACAAAGATCACTGCATAAGAATTTCTTAATAGTTTCAAACACAGATACCATGAAAAGAAAATGTATAGTTTGGATGTTTTGATGAATGCACTGAATGAAGATAGCTAGGCTAGCTAAGATCATTTTGGAATCAAATTAAAAATGCTTATTCAATAGAAAAGTGACCATCTGCATGCCCCCAAATCAGTAATAGTAAGGTGGGCGTATGTCACGACCCCAAATCCGGTCCATGCGGATCGAGGGTTCGTGATCGGCCACCAAGGCCTTTTTGCCAATGATCATAATTCCTTTTAATCAAACGCAGCGGAATAAATTTCTTTTTCTATTGCGGAAGCGTCAATCAACACTCAAGTTAACATTAGTCATCTATTTATACAATCCATAGTATTTACAAAAAATACATGATGCAATTTTTCCAAAGCCTGCTGATGTTATATTCGATATACAGTCCAAAGTTTTCAAAAGCAACTACATCATGACTAGCAAATTCCTATTACAAAAAGGGTCCATAGCTTTACAAGCTTCCAACTAGTCTGACTGAACCTGCTATTTCTTGTCCGATCTCATCACCTGAAATAGGATAAAAATATCCTATGAGCTCAACAGCTCGTGAGTATCCCAGCTCGTGAGCATTCCATAACATACCAGGGGTTTCAAAACTACAATATAATTCAATATAGAAATGTCAATGATCAGATATCATATGTTATCTTAATTTATAGTACAAGATAACTGTATCAAATTCGCTTCCAATAAATCTCAATTTAACGAAAATCATAAATCGATAATCAATAATATAGTTCAATAAATCAAAATCACAGTTCAATATCATGGTTCAATTCCCAAATTCATAGTTCAATAATTCAGATTCATGGTTCAATAACCCAAATTCATAGTCCAATAATTCAGATTCATGGTTCGATTTTCAATATTCATATTCAAAATCATATATTCCACTTCTATGGTCAGCAAATTAGAACCTCGCTGACTGAGATCGATATGCCGTATCAACACCGGCTCACCACAATATACCCTGTGGGATGGGTTCGATAAATCACAACCTGTTCGATAGTGACCAATCATAGAAGAGTGTTCTATTAAAAGCATCAAAATCATATCCAAATCATATCCAAAATCAATAATTATCAATAGCAGTTCAATTGCTCAAATCAAAGTTCTTTATTTGATGTTTAATTAAAACAGTTCAACATTTGTAAGAAGATTATATAACGTTTGAGTATCTTACGAACACATTTTCTTAAGTCAAAGAAGACAATATAGTTGTCAATATGTCATTCAAAACATATACAGTATAACTGTTAATTGTTAAACAAATGTTATAAAGGAGAACGATTTCATATGTCGATATATCATAAAAGAGTTCAATATTTATATCTATACTGAAAATGTCTACCTCAATATGGTATGAAATACTCACCTGAATTCCAAAGACTTAACTTCAAAAATCCTTCCTTTGAAGTTCCCTAAAATCACATTTCAAAGTCCGGTCACATTCCATAATATTACTCTGATTTAATCATCATTAATTATTTTTCCTATTTTAGTTACATTTCTTGGGTAGCTTCTTTAAGTTTTAAAGTTTGATTTTATTACCTTGCATATTTACGTGTCATATTTTTATGTACCTTAATTCATAATACGGACCTCACCATTGAGTCCGGAACGTCGAAGAAAGTCAATTTGGACTCCCTCTGACTTCCATTTGGTTTTAGGGACACTAAGGGTAATTTGGTAATTTACACTCTAACGTGTCTTATTTTCTCGGAGTTTCGTCTCGTGAAACAGACCCCACCATTAGATTAAGAACGCCCAAAATAGTCAAAATGCACTATTCATATATTTAATTTGGACTTCATTTGCTCTATTTATGACCTAGGGATAAAATAGTAATTTTATTTTATTTATTAAATAATTAAATTAATTATTTAATTATTTTCCAGGGGTGTAATTGCATAATTTTTCCATCAGTTGGGCCACAGTAGGATTTTTCAAAAGTTCTGGGGTCAATCCGTAATAAGGAAAAGTTCTGGTTTATTTTATTTGAATTAAAACCAAAAACCAGTGGGTTAGGTTGGATTTTAAGTGAACCGGTCCGGTTTGATTGTAAACCAACCGGTTTAGCCGGTTTGCCACATGTTGCTGACGTCACGATGACGTCAGCGCTAGCGTTTAAAACATTTTAACCATATATGAAACGCCGTCGTTCCATTTATTCAGTGGCAAGCCCAGATGCTGCCACGTGTCCCGAGTCAACTCGGTTAATTTTATAACGAGTTAACTCACTGTCTTCTTCCCCACTATCATCCCTGTGTTGCCCTAATTCCCGTTTTTCATTTTCTTTGATTTCGTACAGTTTGGATCAATGGATCCTCACTGTTTTGATGAGAAATCATTTCTGGGTTATACACGACCGATTGGGCATTCATCTTGGAGTTCAAAGTGAACTCTTTGCTTCAGTTTCTAACCTTGATAGTTCAGACCAATAATCCGACTGTAAATGCTCATTTCTGAGCTAAAACTCTTGGGGTTGGATCCGTTGTAATCCATTTTTCATGTAGTTTCAGTTTTCATTCATGCATATCATTTTACCATCGAGTTTAAAGCTTTGGGTTTCAAACCCGTAGCCTGCAACTTGATATTTGGAGGGCTTTTCTTAGGTTCTATGATCGCGTATGTAGGTTTTCATGACTCTCATGACTTCTTCTTGAAGTCTCTATACACTAAAAAGGGTTTGGTTTCCACTGGTTCAGACCTGCTATAAGCATGGTCTTCAATGGCGGTTTCCATGGGTTCACTGTTTCCGAGCTACTTAAAGCTCTAATTTCATGCTTGATCATGTCTTAAACATATATAACACATCATACGTATATAAATAGCCTTAAACAGTTCATATTAAATCATTACTTCTAGAGAGAGAAAATGACAAGTTCAAGTGTTCACACCTTTTTGGTGTGATTTTTGCTCTTCTTCACCTTCTGACTCTATTTTCCTTCGTCCTTAAGCTTCTTGGTTCATTTCTTTTCTTTCAAATGAGCATACAATGCATGCTTTGGTTTTTAAACCATTTCCACTGACCTTTCTCTCTCTTTTCTTTCTCTCTCTACATGACCTCACTTCTCTATATTCAGCCTCCAACTTTCACTTCTCATCAAGACCTTCCCATCTTAATTAATTTTACTTTTCAATTTCTCTGTCTTTGCATTTAAGTTTTGCAAGATATTTTGTATATATGTATATTATATATATCACACACACCAACACACATGGAACATATACTGATTCACTAACTTACACACACACACAAATATCTAGATATTTTCTAATTTTACTTCACATATATATATATATATTTATATCTTTTTCACTATTTATTATTATTATTATTATTATTATTATTATTATTATAGTTTGGGTTTTTATGCCATGGCCCGGGTTTACCGGGTCGGGTACCGGCTAACTCGGGTCGGGGTATTACAGCGTACACCTTCTTTCACATTACATTTACATCAAATTGAAGAACAGAAATGATAAGTTGCAAATAGGATACCTTAAAATCATCACTCTCAAATCGGGTGCACACAATGTCCCAGTCATCTAGAGATACGCTATGGTGAGGATGTGAGCATACATTAACTCCGGCATCAACCATTTTGTTATAGTGAGCGTGCATTTTATATCGGAATTCTTTCAAAATTTTGGCAAACATTTTAGTTACACAAAATTTCATATGCAAATTTTTAAGGTCTATGTTGAATGCCTCCTACAAATGTGAGAAGGAAATACTAACCATAATTCGATATGTAAATGAACTTCTTATAAAAGTAATGTCAAAGCAGTCACAATCTCAGGACCAATGAAGTGGAGGATCAGTGAGTTTTTGGCATAATATTTTTGCATGTGATCTTATGAAGACAAAAGGACGCTGAGAAATATATTAAAAATAGAAAAGAATAAAGATGGCCAGGCAGCCAACTACAATAATCATATTCGGTTGACTATTTTTGCATGACTAGTTTTTTGCATGTGATCTTATGAAGACAAAACTAACTGGACAACCCATAGACTGAATAAGCATTACAATGTAACCAGAACCATTTGGTCCTGAGATCTGGTGCCACCATAAGGATGACCAGATGCCAGCTATGCATCTGACCTTTAGAACACCTACAATGGATGTGTTACCCATGATTACTGTTTTCTGTGACATGCCAAAGATTAGGCTTTGGTTTCATCTTTATACTTCAAATGTAATCAGTTCATACCTCAAGTCGAGTGCGTAATTTTGTATTTTGAAACTCTTCCATCTCCTTCCAGGTAGCTACAGCAACTGGTGCATAGCATCAGCAAATTATGCCTAGCTCAGCCTTGAACATGTTCAATCCGATTGATTGTGTGAGGTCAGGTGGTATCACAATAGTAGGCTTTCCACCCATTACTTGAGTGTACAACCTCAATTTGTTATTTTTGGCCCTCCCACGACCTCTCCTTGTAGAGGTCGAACCTGAACAAGAAAATTGGAATCATAATTAGAGTGTGCAATATAGATAGAAAGTAAAAAAAAAAAATTATTAATCAATCTTAACTCGAATATTACCCTAATGAGAGGAAGATGTGGCAGCCATTAAATTTGACAAAGAACCATCACCATGTGTAGAGTCCATTTAGCTTCTGTTCGACAAAATGCAAACTAATCAATATGGATCCAAATTAAGCATTTGTTTGAGTAGCCCCAAAATAATCAATCATTAATATGGCAGCAAACAGATTCCTTCCTTGGCCAATAAGATTGAGAACAAAAAAAGAAGAATGTTGCTTCGTTTCTGTTCCTAAATTTTTTTTTCTCTCTCTTTTTTTTTTTTCAAGTTTGAATACATTAGACCAACAAGGAAGGGAATATAGTCTACAAAGGGCAAACCCCAGGCAACCCACCAGAAGAACAAACATATGCTAAAAACTAAGCTAGCAACAATAGCAGAAAAAAAGAAAACAGAAAACAGAGAAGGTTAGACCAAGCTATATTTGCAGATTGATTTCTTCCCCTTCGCAAAAGAAGGGCCTAACCCATACAAGCTCATAGAGCACAAAAGAGCAGACCAATCTACTTAAATCAGGCAACACAAACCCAAAGCAACAAAATAACTACAAGGCACCATACAAGCCAAAACAGACAAAGGACAATGTCTAACAACCATATCCACATTTTGAAATATCCAAACCAAAACAATCTAAAACAGTAGGGCTGGGCATCCACATATTATAGAAAAAGCAGAGCCCTCACCCAAAACAATCCTAAAACATATATCAAGTATTAAACCAGCAGCACCATAACTTTCTTCCCACAACAAAGACAGGGATAGAACACCTTCTCATAATCAAATATTAGAGATTTTGGATATGTAGAAGAAGATGCAGCTCTGATACCAACTAAGAATCAAAGATATTACAGAACAGAGAAGAAATGCAGAAGAAAGCTTATGAATTCAGAGTAATAGGCTCAGTTGAGGTCTGTTTCTATACAAAAATATTCAAAACTGCATTTCTCTGTTCTTTTTCCCTTCTACCATCGAAGCCAATAGCGGGGTCAAAACTGCTTGAGTATGTATCATCATTTTCATATAGTGGTACTTTGTAATAATCAATAAAAGCACTGCCACAACAAAATGCAAAATAATCATACCAAAACAGCCTGTAATATAATTCTGCATGTATAAAGTATGTAGATAAAAGATAAAAAATCATGAAATCCATATAGAGCTGCAATATATTTACATTCTAGAATTAGTGTTTTTACATTTCACTTTCTCTATCACTCATCTATATCAGTATCATCATTAGTTGACAACTGATCTTCTTCATCATTACAATAATCTATCAATGTATCATCATCTTCATCACTTGTATCATCATTGATGAAAGTAGCATCTGTCTGATTTGACTCCACATTGGTGACAACCTGTAAAGTGTCAACTTGAAAAGCTTCAATGTCAGTCCTAATCCGAGATGATAATCCGATCGCACTGCCATCATTTTCATTATCAATAGCTTCAAGAGATCGATGACATTACAAATCCTCATAATATGCTGATTGTTCCTCTTCTTGGAATACTTGTTTGACTTATGATGCTTACACATAAGGATCATTAGCATACCATGTTCAAGCTATATTTACACTTGTGCAATATGAATCTGTATGTATTCCAGTCCTTTTGTTCCCAACATCCCACCTATCACACTTGAACAAGAAAATTTGATTATCAAGGCAGTAACTTAGCTCAATAATATCTTTTAGCACACCATAATATTGGATCTCCTTATCTCCTTCATACACTGTCACAACCACACCACTATTTTGAGTTTGACGATACTTTTCATGTTCAATTGTGTGAAACCTGAAACCATTCATGATACAACCAATGTATCGTATAATTCGTTTATCAAGACCACAGGCCAACGAATATAAGTCGTCATTAGCTTCCACAGCTTTCTGTTGGCACAAGAGTTCCATCTATATATAAAAGAAATAATACATAATCAAGATTAAAAGACAACATCCGTAAAAAAAAAAGACTAAACTTCATAACCAAGTACATGACAACTTACATGTGTTTGAAACAAATGAGCAAATTATTTTTCGTGCCTTTGTTGGACATTAAATATGCTTTCAGTTTCTAGCATTGCCTTGTGCGCCCTATATGTACATGTGTAGCGTATATTATTCAAATTGCCAAATGTGCATTCTATCCAAAATGAAAACTTATTTGTACGTAGCAGTGGGACATAGTTAACTTACTTGCGATATGAAGTGAGTTTCGCAGAATTATTCGGCACGTAAAACTTCACTTTCTCGTATTATGTTATATCTATATATTCATACGATCCTGAACCCATTGGTCGAACTGCCATTCCAAAAGCAACAACTGAATGCATATGCCTAGGTTGTTGCCATTGACCTCCATCATAATTCCGTTCTACACGATTGAATCTTGTTTCAATACCATCTATATACATTGAACAGAATGCAAGGCATTCACTATCCATGTATGCTTCTGCAATCGATCCTTCGGGACGTGCTTTGTTGTGCACATATTGCTTTAGTGTTCGCAAGAATCTGTTCACAATCAAAAATTAGACTTATACCACCAAAAATCTTATCACACATATTTTAAATTATCACATTACCTTTCAATGGGATACATCCATCGGTACTGGACAGGTCCACCGAGTTTTGCCTCATGTGGCAAATGAACAGCCAAGTGGACCATAACATCAAAGAATGCCGGTGGAAATATTTGCTCCAACTTACAAAGTATGACAATTATGTCCATTTCCATATTATCTAACACCTGCCTCTTCAATGTCTTTGAGCACAACTCCTTAAAGAACAACCCCAATTCTATCAGTGGAGTACGAACTTTATCCTCAAAATATCCACGTATAACACCTGCCTCTTCAATGTCTTTCATAGTTGTGATTGTACTAGTTTTGCATAAATATTTTATTGTAGATTTATATTTTTTGATTTTTTTTTCCTTATTTACTCCAAACTCATAATTTAATTCTTTAATTTCAAAAATTGTGTCAATGTCATTGTCAAATTCAGTCGATGATGACTCTCATATGGAAGGGTTGGTAGCAAAGTCATAGCATAAAGATCTGGATTACGTTACAAGAATAAATCACAATTTGAATTATGTAAAAATGAAGATATGGAGTGCCATCATTGTCACAAGATGGGTTACTACAAAAATCAACACAAAGCTTTAAAGCAACATCTAAAGGAAAAGAAAAATGAGAAGAAGCTTTTAGAATCGGCTAATGTTGAAGAAGAAAAATCGGACAAAAGTGAGGTTGATACAGATCTTCTGTCGTGACTAAAGTTTATCTTTTGGAATCAATACAATCAATATCAAAATGTTTGATAAATTTGTGAGGTGTCTAAGGGATGTTAGGTATGTCCTCGAATTGAAGAAAAATTAAATATCATTGTATACTTTAGATTTATTGGATTTTTGTTATTCAGCAAAAGGTGGAGTTATGAAGATCATAAGGGGAACCTTGGTGATTATAAAGGGTCAGGAGGTTGGAAATTTGTACAGGCTAGTTGAGAGCATAGTTGTAGGTGGAGTTGCAATGTCCACACTAGTAGAATCCTCAACAGGCGACTCAACATTGTGAAATATGCATCTAGTACATATGGATGAATGTGACATGAGGGAACTTCAGAAATTAAATTTGTTATAGGGAGTTAAATCATGTAAATTGAATTTCTACACGCAAAAAAAATAAAAAATGTGTTTATATGAAACAACGTAGAGCTAGTTTTAGGGTAGTTTCTCATACGAGTGATGGTGTTCTCAAGTATATACATTCAGATGTTTGGAGACCATTGAGAGTTCCTTTTCATACTTGTACATAAAATGACATCGTATAATTATTTCCGACAGCATATGATGTCAGTAATATATATTAATTCCAACTAAACTAATTGTTGGAAATATTAAATGATAAACGACTTCGTTTTTTCATTGTCGACAGTACTTGACGTTGGTAATATATGTTAATTCCGACTAAACTAATTGTCGGAAATATTGTACATCAAATTTAGTTATTTCCGACTCAACAAGTTGCCGGTTATAGTTACACTATATTACCGACGCATTTTAACGTCGGAAATAATAAAATATTACTGACAGTATATATTTCGGTCGGTATTAGTTACTTTTTACCGATGACTTAGTACGTCGGAAAAGAATCCGTTGTTTCCTCACCATAATTCCGACATTTAATTTATTTTCATCGTAAATATTCAATATAACCAACCAACTTATAACTGACGTCTAATATTAGTCAGAAATAAACCCATTTCTTATAGTGCTAACAATATACAGATATTTCACTTTTGTCAATTTTTTTCTTCAAAATGACAAATTGTCCCTTTTATTTGGACTAAGAAAGCTTTATCGTAACCTAGAGCAACTCTAATGGTAAAAATAATTTTAGTCATGCTAAAACTAAATTTTAGCAATAATATAGTATCAAAAAACTATTTTTTGACAATTTTGTTTAAAAAAATAGTTTTGGTCAAATTTAAGCAGTTGAATTGAAAAAATATATACCATTCAAATTATGGTAACTTGTTAAAAGTATCTTAAATTTGAGAAAAAGTTTGACAAACTTAAATTTTGAAGGAACGTTTGATAAGTTTTTAAAACTTGCTTTTTAAGTGACTGATCAAAATTTGAACATAGCAACTCTTATGGTGCTTGAATTGAAACAGCTCTTTGAGGTTATGCAGAATTTATAATGAGTAGGCATACTTATAAGTAAGATCTAGCTTTATTACCATAATAAAAGGCAGGCATACATATATTAATTGATATGAAAACCATTATTATACATAAAAGAGTTCCATATCAAGGAAGGGTACTGGTGGATACATCTAAAGCTCTAAAGTCTCTGTTTTGTTCATGTCTTTATGGTGAACATTACCCATCAGAATAGAATCATCATCCACCACGCTTTCAACATTTTGATACTTGTAAAGTCTGGCACAAACTAGATAATAGGCAAAGTTCAGCACCCCAACCACAACTAAAATCCAATACACATTATCTAACCTCCCATTATTTATATCATCTGGTAACCATCCTGTAACTCTACGAATCATATCAATCACTGCTGTGCATAGATATAGTGAAATCCCAACCAACATGGTGATCATAGCAGTCGCCGTGCTTCGCAGTGACGACGGAAACTCTCGATAATACAGTGAAATTGTGAAGAATATATTTATACCCTAAACCAAAACCCTAAAAATCATTTCCTAAAATATATACAATAAATATATTCAATAACATAAATATATTCTTCACAGAAATCTGTCCCGGGAAATGAAATGCTTCGCCGGCGCCAACCAGGGCTAGCTGTGGAAGCAGCCAAACTGCCAACATGGGCACAGTCGAGCCGGTTTGGACACGATGGGCTTTGGCCGTTCTAAGTCGGTTCGACTCTACCACGGCTGACACAGCCATGCTAAGCACATTCAACACGTGGCCGACTCCAATTCAGTGGAGAGCCATTAGGGGTCGACCAACGAGCTTTTGCCACGTGGGACATATGACTCTATCAATGAGGGTGATGGAGATGGAGGTGGAGAATGGAACAAAGATTAGGATGGTCACAGCTGGGATTTTGAAGTGGGGCCCAAGGTGACGGTCCATGGACAGAGCCTGGAGGATTGTGAGGCTGGATTGGATCCCAATAGGGATGCTCAAGAAAATACCAGTGGACCATAGTGGGGAAAGTCTTACTAAGGCCTTGAGATCCTCTACTTGTTGCACCGTGCACAGTCGCCATGATTTTCCGGAGGAGCCGTCTGATCGGATGTCTTCTTCTGTTCTCTGTGCCGCGCGGTTCAGGAACCTACAATATAAGACTGCACCTAAATCTCCAAACTAGTTACAAAGAACTTTCTCCTATTTCAATACTTGTCTTAATTATAACTAATCACATATGCCTACCGCAGCCCCTTTATATCCGCCAATGCATTTGATAGTCATGTAGGCAGTTACACAACATTATTAGGACAGAGATTCAAAACTTCTTTATCAAAAAGAGAGATGTATACCTCACATTCTTATGACATAAAAAAACCTAATTAAGAAATAATTGCACTGAGAATAGACTAAACAACCTTCACTTTGCTCACCATAAGGAAAAAACTAATATCTTGACCAAATGATAAATAGCACTCCCTTTGTGTGCTTTGCCCACATATGTATAAATATATAGTTCAAGATAAGAAAATAGCCATTTTTAGTTAATAATCAAATGAAGAGCAAATGTATTTATTTATCACTTTCAAAGTTCCACTAATTAGAGAGTTTCACAAATCATAGATTAAGATCCACAATGGTAATAAATTTATTCAATGCATCGTTGGATGTGCAACATATATATGAATTAAAATATTACGTGATATACATTTAATATATATTAAGATTAGAGATGACAAAATGTCTCATTCCATTGGTTCTGTTTCATCTCATTTTTAATAGAACAAGTTTGAAGAAATAATAAATGAAATGGAACGGAACGGAACGGAACGGAACGGACACAAAAATACTAAAACCCATTATGTGTTTAGGATGAGGATGGAGAAGGTATCTCCGTCCTGCTCCATCCTGGTTATATATTTAAATTATATTAATAGTTTTCAATATTTTCATAATTTAAATTTAAATATATGCATATATATTATGTATATATTATTTGTGTGTGTGTAAATATAGATTTGAAGTTGTAATAATATTAGTGAATTAGTTTTAACTTCTAGATGAAACTGGGAACAAGATTTGAGATGACTGGACAGGACAGAAATGAGGGACATAATAAACGGAACGGAAAGAGGTGGAGAGAGGACGGGAAAGACTATTTTTAAATGGAGCAGAGATGGGGGAGGGACATCCGGCCCGAACCGACTCATTTCCATTCCTAATCAATTTAATCTAGTATTAAAGAAAAGCCAAATTTGAATTTTACCTCTTTCTTGAATTTGGATTGTCTGGTACTAGATTTTCTCGTTCCCTGTCAAACAAATCTAATGCTTGAGAAGATCTCAATCCCAATTACCTTGTAGGTGTTGGTGAGGTGAGAAGTCAAACCTCTTAGAAATATATATATATCTTCTCCAAGTTGGGCAATAATCTCAAAAAATTAATGAAATGTTAGGTGGCTAATTCCTACCATGATGCATAAGCAAAGACTTTTGTTCTGCACTCTTGTAACTGTTTCTACTTGTCTTGTATGATGGGGTCTAATTCCTTAAATAGCCTAATGGTACATTTAGAATTTTTTTTAATAATTTAATTTAAGATACTTGTCCAATTATCATGTATGTTTGTGCATATATATATATATATATATATATACATATATATATATATAAATCACAAATTAGTGGATTTTGTGTGATTCTGTCTGAGTTTGTGTGAAGCCAAAAGCAAAATCAAATAAAAAAGGAGGGGAGAGCACTAGCATACAGAGGGATAGTGGAAAACTTAGTCACATTTGGACCTTTTTTTAATAATTTAAGACATAGATTAAGATGCAATTATCATGTTTGTGTATATAAATCACATATTAGTGGATTTATTGTGATTGCATCTGCATTTGTTTATTACCTTATTTTCTGCACTCTTGTAATTTTTTTTTTTTTGAAAAAAA
Source organism: Nyssa sinensis (assembly GCA_008638375.1). Classification (NCBI taxonomy): domain Eukaryota; kingdom Viridiplantae; phylum Streptophyta; class Magnoliopsida; order Cornales; family Nyssaceae; genus Nyssa; species Nyssa sinensis. Next base: position 14,920,983 of record CM018031.1, read on the forward strand.
GAAAAGAAATACACATTTAAATAAAAAATGTTATTCAAATGCGTCTTTTAAAAAAAATATTTTTTGAGTTTTGCATTTTTTGACACTTAAAATTTATTTAAGACATCTTTTGAAAATATGCATCTTTCTCAAACAACGTAAGTTTGAAAAATAAATAAAAAATTGCATGCGACTGAAAATTTTATTAAAAAATTACATGGGTGGAGTCAAAATTATGTACTACATTGAAAAAGACCAAAATGACACAATTAAACTAAAATTTAGAAGTTTAGAGAAATAATTAAGTTCATCTAATTCTTCAATCTTTTCATATTTGTTTTTCTTGCAGTGATTATTAGTGATGAACAATCTTTTAGAAATGCCAATCAACTTCAACTATACCTGAAACTTTCTGTTGGCATTTCTGGAACCACTTTCATCAATCCATCATCATCATGCTCATAGTAATAATCCTCACTGTTTGATGACAGCAGGATCTTCCTTTTCCTAATGGCAGCAACAATAACCCGAGCTAAATCTGAGTGGGCTTCCTTTTGGATTAACGAGACGATAGAAACGTCGTCCCAGAACAAAAATGGCTAAGGCAATTGCATTAGCCAAGACACAGAGACCAAACCCCAGTGCCCAACTCACATTATCTTCAACATAGACAATGGCTGTGGCACTTACAACAGTAGAGCTGTACATGGTGACGAAGAACCAGTTGAAGAAAATTGCTTGATCTTTGGGATCATGAAATTGGTCTGCTCCCATTGTTGCTATAGTAAAACGTGAACCCCCGATACCTATGGTTGCAAGCGCTATACCGGCATAAAGGACTGTGAATTGGAATTTTGATGGAGTACTTGTGCAGAAGGTTGATCCAATTTCACACGTTGGAGGCCTCAAGGAATCAACTGTTGCAGTTAGGGCTAAAAGGATTATGCCCTGCAAGTGTAGAAAGCGTATTGATAATGAAAACATGCAATACTTCATGTGGTATAGATAGTTGGACAAGTAACATTTTCTTTTGTAGAAATTACTTCAACAAAAATTGGCTTCCAATAATCACTAGTGACGGGGACGAGACAGCTAAAGAGAATATTTATCTTCTTCCAGACAAGAACGGAAAAGATATAGTAAATGACCTCCATGGTGAAGAATAGCTTCTTTTTTTTAACAATAATGATATTATTTTACAAAAACCCACTTCCAAACAAAACAAAAGGTTCTAAGTGACAATTCAACGCAATATATATATACATATATATATATATATATATCAAGTGAAGGAACGTTTCGAACATATCTTTTTGAATTGAAAAATTGAATATAGTATGACCAAAGAACAATATATATAACTAGAAGGAAGAAAGGAAAAAAGTGATGGAGAAAATTACCAGCAAAGAGATAAAAGAAGAAATGGAGATGACAGAGAAACAGCCAAAGAAGGAGTCAGCAAGAATTGCTCCAATGATTGGAAACAGACTGACGCAGCCATTGAGCACATTTGCAATTTGAGCCGCGTCGATGCTCTTCACGTTGTATTTCCCAATTAGATAAACAATAAGGTTGGCCATTGCTCCTGCAACGGCTAGCATCACGCCTGCCAAGGTTGCTGCATGCATTGAACGTACAAAAACACCAATTTATATGCTTGATCCAATATATATACACGCACGCACGCACGCACGCACACACGCACACACACACATATACACACACACACACAGAGACCTATAACAAAGGGAAAGGTGATCCAACCGCCTCGTTTGCTGTCAGAAATATCAGACATTTGTGCTTCTGAATTGCTGGAGATTGTGTCGTCCATGTTGCTATTCAACTGCTGTGATTCTGTGGCAGCCATTTTCAGTTAAAGTTAATCAATGGGTGACCCTTTAATATAATGTCAAGTCTGGTGCAGTCTTGTAAATGTCCCACATGCAATTCATGGTGCAGCTTCTGTCTTTGTCAAACTAAACAATTCAGACACACACACACACACACACACACACATATATATATATATATATATATATGTATGTATGTATGTATGTGAGAGAGAGTTTCATATATATAAATATTTTAATCATCATTTTTTTTTTATGGTGAGCTTAGACTATCATGGTTGCACGATAAGATCATGCAAATCTAGCACAACTTTAAAAAACTGAATGATTTATGATGATTGGCTTTATGCACATTGGCTTATTGCATCACATATTCTGTTCACTGTTTTATTTCACTGCTTAGATTGCTAACTACATATATATATATATATATATGAAGTAAAAAACAGTACTATGTGCATTTGTGTGTGGAGAGAGAGGGGGGGGGGGGGGATTTCAATCCCAAAAATTAAGTTATATATTACAAAGAACATGACCCCTCACCAACCACCATCACTATAAAAATAAATAAATAAAAAAAATATGTAAATATAGAATTGAAAGACTGAAACCTATTATTTATATATCTTCAAGAGAGCCCTAATTTTATTAGCAATGTTTTATGATTTATGTATATTTGTTCATATTTTTTATCCAATTAAAATATAGTCATTGATTGTTACATCAACTGTTTTTAAAAAAAATAATCTCATCAATCAATAATTCTTAAATTAGTCACATCATTCAAACACTTTTTGAATAAAGATGCATGAATTACATAATATTATTCTAATTTTATGAGAATGAGCCACAAACGGATGGTTTGCAAAAAACACTGATGCATATGTTTGGGTAAATAAGAAGGAATGAAATAAAAAAATAGAATAAAAATGACATGAAATAAAATAAGAATTACTCGTTTAGACTAAAGTAATGTTTAGAATAGGTTTTAATAGAATGCATATTTTATGAAATAAGCAATTCTAATTATACTAAATAAAAATTAAAATAAACATTTTTAGAATACTGTTTATTCTACCGTACCAAACATGAATACCATACCAAACATCAACTTAATTTTAGGAGGAGGGAAAAAGGAAAAGAAAAATTAAAACTTGAAAAACTTTTAGGTTTGAATGGTTCTTCGATCTTTTGTTTTTCTTTTACTTATAGTCTCAGAGGCATATGGAACATGCATGTCTACCAATCTTCATGCAATCCCACCAATAATTATGCCAGTTAAAGCTAAAAACCTTTTTTAATATTAGTAGTTATTATTCATTTGTTGCAATCCGTGTTTAGTGGAAAGGGCTTATTGCTCTTAGTCCCCACAATTTAAATATTTTGCAAGATTCAAGTGAATTCTATATGAATACTTAAATTTAAATAATTGTCTCATCATAATTTATTTATTTTTTAATAAATTATATTAATTTTCTTTAAAGTTTTTGACAATTATACTAATTTTTTTTTAAGTTTCTAAAATTATACTGATATCTCCTACTTTATCTGACAGTATACAAAATTTTTAATCAAAATAACAAAATTATCCCATTTATTTTTTTGTCATTTTGGAGAAAAGAAGTTGATTGGAGGAGAGTTATTTGTATATTGTTAGATAAAATATGGGAGATCAGTATAATTTTAGAAATTTCAGGAAAGATCAATGTAATTTATCTTAATTTATATATTTTTTTAATTTTGACTAATTTTTTTAACTTTTTTAAAATATTTTTTATTTTATATAAAAATAAATTTAAGATTTTAATCAATATTTATTTAAAAAAAATTAAAAAAAGGTCAAAATTTAAATTTGAAAAAATATATATATATATATAAATATATATATAATGGTCAATTTTATCATTTTAATTAAAAAATTTGACTTGAGAAGAGTATTTATATATTGTCAAGTAAGTCAAAAAAGTTAGTATAATTTTAAAAATCTTAAGAAATATCACTTTAATTTACCCCTTTTTTTTCTTTTTTTTTCTTTTGTATGTGTGATGGTATGAAGAGTGTGCTTGGGCGTCATCCACAAACCTTGCAGTTTGCACATCATGCTTGTTGGATTTCCTCGATCATTTTATCCGTAACTTAGGTCCCTTTGATAACTTTAGCCAGTTAAGTTTTACCTCAAATTCCTTTGATAGTCTCATAGAATTTGTCTACAAAACGAGGCACAATAGCTCAATAGAACAAATAGTATATAGTGTGGGCTTCGTTCAGTTTAATGGATTTAAAATTTTTTTTTTTTATAAATTAGATATTTAGTTTAACTTATGAACCACATTCTTTAAGATTGCAATAGGTTCGTTTTTGTTAAGTTAATGGAAAAGACTTTTTTTAATTACATTTTTTCACACACAACATATTGAGAGCGCGGGTGCTTGATATACATAGTCAATTCACTCTCTAAGGTCATGTTTGGTAGGCCGGAATGAGGGTAAAAATGAAATGCGCATTTTTAATGCTATTCCATTCCTATGTTTGTTTAAACCTTTTAGACCGGAATGATCATGCCAAATGAAATGACTATTCCCAAAAAAGCCGGAATCGCCATTCCTTACTAAAAATCACGGAATGCTCATTCCATTCCTTACCAGAATTTTTAATTTTTTTATTTTGCCAATAAATGCAGGTTGAATTTTGTTTTTTTTTTTTTTTTTTGCCAATAAAACAAATGCAGGATGTTTTTTATTTATTTTTTTGCCAATAAGAAAAATGTAGGTTGAATTTTTTTTTCATTAAACGTACATAAAAGCTTTAAAATTTATACAAGTACTTTGAATATCTAACTTAATATTAACTTCATTCCAATAATTTGATGGTTCAAACCAAACACAGGAATGTAATTGTCATTCCATTATTAGGTATTCAACCAAACAAAAGAATAAAATAATTATTTTCATTTCATTCCTACTCCATTCTATTCCTGATGTTATTCAATTCTTGTCTTATTCCATTCTAGCATATCAAACATGCCCTAACAGTTTTAGCTTTTAAAATAAGTTGTGATCTGACACGGTATCGAATAGAGACAGTCCGAGGAAGAGCATAGCCCCTACTCCCTCCAAGTTTCAGAATTTTGATTTTTTTTTCCTTATATTTTCTATAGAAATCTTTTAAAAATTTAGGAATTGCTCCCTCAAAATTTTTCAAATTTTTACAAAAAATCATTTTCAATTTTAACTTTTGTATTTTTACCTCCCTTAAACTTAAGGTTTAGATCCGTCACTGATATTAGAGATCCGAGTCTCTACCCCTTGGTACAAGTTTCGATTCACTCACCTGCCCTCGCACTCGTACTCACACACCTCAAGTTTCTACCCCTTTGCATTCATTCACTCACTCTTATTCTCACACTCTGTTACGTTAATGTGCCAACTCTCGTATTATCATTCAATTCTAACAGTTTAATCTTTTACAACAACTAGTGACAGCAGGGAGAAACTGCATTTTCGATGTTCCAAGTGTTAGTTACAACAACAATAAAAGTAGTTGAAATCCTAAAAAATATTGTTGTCAGCCCAGGTGTGCAAACATGAATTGTCCTCATCAAAATGATGGAAAACCTCCACAGAAATGAAACCAATGTTTTGTACTTTTCAGTGAAGGTGTAGATGATGACAGGGAGGAGCTAGCATGCAGTGACTACAACAAGAAAACATACAGAAATTTTAGATGGCGATATATATGCTGTCTTCTTAGATATATAATTTCTTTCAGATTCTCTTGAGTCATGTTTTTTAATGGCTAGTGGTTGGGAGTTTTTATATTAAGTAGAGAAGACATCCTTTGTAAGCAAATATTTTAAAGCTACTCATATAATGTTACTGTCTCTATGTTATTTTAGCCCATCAAATTAGAATATAAAGTGCTTATGTTAATTGAACCTTAAGTTATTAAGATAGTACCTTTTGTAGTTATTTATAGATTTTGTCATAATCATGTTGTTGTACAACATTGATGTTTAACTCAGCAGATTTGTATGAGAGCTGGGTCTGAACTAATAAGGCTGTATATTTAGTAGTGTTAAATCACAAACTCATATTAAAGTCTTAATGGTTAGAGTTGGTATTTACTATTAATTTAGCACGTTTTTTTACATGTGACTAGACTCTTCGTTATGAATGGATCAATATGTATATCAATTATAATTATTAAGGTGACGGTAATGATGATGTTTGAACTTAAAACCTTTATCTACTCTGATATTATGTTAAATCACGAACTCAGTTCGAAGTTTTAACGGTTAGAGATGATATTTATTACTTTAGCACACCTTTTTACGTGTGACCAGACTCTTTACTATGAATGGATCAATACGTGTATCAATTATAATAATTAAGATGACGGTAATAGTGATGTTTGAACTTAGAGCCTTTACCTATTCTAATATTATGTTAAACCACAAATTCAGCTCAAAGTTTTAACGGTTAGAAATAATATTTATTACTTTAGCATGTTTTTCTATGTGTGACCAAACTCTTCACTGTGGATAGATCAATATGTGTGTCAATTATAATTATTAAGGTGGCCGTGATGTTTGAATTCAGAATCTCTACCTATTCTAATATTATATTAAATCAACAACTCATTTAAAAATAATCTGATATGATCATGTAAGAATAAGAGTAATGTTACATATATTTTCTCAATTCTTATTCTTTATTTGTATTGGTATTTTCAATGTAATGTGATATCATATGCTGCTTCTAATCTCATATGATGTGACTTTTGAATATAGCATACGATTATACATCATATTGTAGTACAAATAAAAATTAAAAATAAATAGCATTTTCCTAAAAATAAACAATTTGAAAATTTTGATATATTTCATGTTTGATTTGAATAATGATGAAATATAAGAGGCTAGAATGGGAATTTCCAAAAGTGATAAATACCCCATTATGGAAGGAAATTTTTGGTGAAAACAGTACCACTTGTCTATATTAATTGTGTCGTGATTACCACATCTACCATCATCAATGAAATCGAAATGCCAGCTGATACAGTTACTGTTAAACCCAATTGACTTGGGGTTGGGTGGGTTTTGTCAGACCCAAATCGTAGTTTTGTTGAATGGAAAAGTGTGATATTAATTTTTGTGATGTTTGACAGTATTTGTAAAAATGGAGGTTTGAAATGGAGTCCACAAGAAAAATCATAGTAGGAAGAAACTAAAAAAAATTAGATTTTGGAAATTCATTTGACTTTTTATAAATTTTATTTCTAGATTAGTTTGTCACTTATACATTATTTAATATATATATATATATAACATAAACACTAAAAAAATAATAATCATTAGAATCAATTTTACATAATTTTTACTAAAAAATTAAATTATAAATTGATTATATTTTTTCAGAATTCATTCTTCAATAATAAGTTCTTTAGATTATATTCTTCAAACATCTGAAGCTCTCGCAAACATACTCTAATTATGATAGGACTTACCAATGTGATCCAAGGTGGCAACTAAGCAGAAGAAATTATCGGATGGTCATGTCCCATTGATCGAAACGTCTTTAGTCAATAATGAAGTATCATAGATACAAAAATTATTTTTGCGTCTCTTAAAAATCCAACATGTTGTATAGACAACTCGATATTAGTCAAGATTAATGATCCAAGACCATTCAATAATTTCTTGCACGAGCACCATAACAATCTCAACGAAGTTTTACATGTTGGGACGAGTGTTCGAGTTGTATCAACATCTCCGATTTGATCACATACTCAATAATAATAGACATCTCATTTCAATTGCCTTACCTTGTAACTCACCTTTTCATAATAATAGAATCCACAATAAATATCACTCTCAAAATTACAAGGTGGAATAATTGAGGTAGAGCATCCACCATTTCTCTCAAGTCAAGTGGCCCAAATCCTAGTGTCTGGTGCCATTTTAGCAATAAAAGAAAATGTAATGTCCACTTATCTGGTGGATAGAAAGGAAAATTATTGGACACTTCATTAGACCTATGGAAGATTGCCAACAATAGATCAGCAAGCAAGCAAGAGAGAGAACAGTTTAAAAGATATCTCAAGTAACATCTTTTTTCATTGGTCTAGAAGGTTTTGAGTTGCTATTTTTTTATCATAATTATAACAACCATTGCATTTTTCTTCACTTTTCTTCTACTTCATATATTCTTAATTTGATCACTTAAATATATCATAATTTTACTCCTATATGAAACTAATTAAGAAACAAGATTTTACCATATGCTCGAAAGACAATGCAACTAAACAACTAAAAGGCAATTAACCCCAGGGTTAGCATAAATGGAAAGGCTTTTGGGTTACTAACTCAAGGTCCCAAGTTTAGAATCCCAACTTAACTGATATGTTCTAGGGAGTGGGGTCGCACAGCCAGATTTTGCCTTGTACCTGTTGAGAGCTTGATATGCATTGTTTATCCATTCTCTAATAACTTAAACTTTTAAAACAACTAATGATCTAACATAGTATCAAAGTCATGGTTGTGAGAGTTTTGGAGTTTACATTTATTCCCCGTTTATATTTACTTTCTTTTCTACTTTGCATTTGTTTTCATTTCTTTGCCTCTCCATGTGCAAGTCCGGTATCGCACGGGAGGGAGAGTATTGAGAATTTGATATATATTGTTGACTCATTCTTTAATAACTTAAGTTTTATGAGCAACTAGTAATCTAACAATACCACAAGTGTCAAATGGCCCAAAAAATGGCAACTATAAACAAGTTCATGTGATAATGTCCCCAGGACTAATGCAAGATACACGAGTACCTGCTCTTCTGCTGATTGTACAAGGAAATTGTTAAAGAGTTTTTCATCTAAAGCAAGTCTGGTAGAAAACAACTTGTAGGATATGATTGTTTCCACTCCCCAATCTCCATAGTGGTAAATTTCTTGGTCATCTTCACCTATATATGTATAGGTCATCATGCTCAATTTTTAAACTTCAGCACAAAATTGTAGTGAACACTTGCAAATTGAAGAACAAACCAATTGATGATTCTCATTAACATCTTTTGCAACAGAAATTACATATTTCAGATACACTCAATCCAAACTATGTACATGATTCATTGTAGTACATTCAGAAAGAAAGAAAGAAAGAAAATTAATTTAAAACACATCAAAACAAAAGACAAAAGGGACCAATAAATTAAAACAGCAACTCCCCAAAATATGCAAGTTATGTGGCAAACTGAGGACTGACCTTGTAAAAATAGTATCTACAGGCCTAGTATTACTGATGGGCAGTCAGAAGGCAATCAGGAGAAACACCTGATAGATGATGCCAGATCAAAGTCAACCGAACAAGATGAACTCAATTGGTTGGACAGAATACAACCAAGTTGATTGTTCAATATGTATTTCCTCTACTACTTCAGTCACCATCTTTTTCATCAAGCAGAAATCAGATCAAGTTTAATGATATAATAATATAGATCGACAGCCTTGGATGCTGCATTTTGTATTATGCATACTCTGGATTGAGTGCTATGGCCTCCTGATAAATCATATCCTTCATCTGTTCTTCACCCAAGGCTTGTTCAAAATCAAAGGAGAACGGCACTCGGCAGACCGGTTCATCAGCTATGTCATGTAATCTTGCAAGATATGGATGGGCTAATGCTTCTTCAACTGCATCCAGACAAAAAAAAAAATTATTTTATATACAAGAAGACTAAGAGGAACCTACCAAAAAAAGAAGATTAAGGGGAAAAAATGAAGTGAAGATCAATATGTGTGTGTTGTAGTATTTTTACGCTTGAGGCAAGAGTATGGTGTAGTTGTCAAAAATCAATCTAACTCCATATAAGACAGTGTTATAGACCTCATGATAGTGTTGTAATGTAATTCATAATACTCTGCAGAAGAACTTAGTCCATGAGTACCTATATTTAAGAAATTGTTCGGGATGTCTAAAAATTTTTTAAGGAACAATTATGCAGCACCATACTGCAACAAGTCGAAGTTAATAATCTGGCCAGAAGAACCCTTTGAATTTTTATCTTATGACAACTAACTTTTCTGATAGAATCTCTGGCAGCCAAAATTATTACAGAACGAAAAGTATATAACTAAAGTATCCATTTACATCAATGTAATAAAAAGAATGCATCGTAAACTCCTATTTTAAGATTACAAATCCAAATCCAACTTGTAAAAGATAAAATGAAACAAATCATAAATTTACACAAAAGATAGAGACAGAGACAGAGACAGAGAGATAATATAAACATAATGTATGCCTAAAGATGTGAAGCAATTATGTCTGAGATAATTTTTCAAACACCTAAAAAATCTTAAGAACTAACCCCTATGTTTTGATGTTGTTATTATGTGACAACAGCATAGATGCATTTCAAATATTTCAGCTTTTCCTTATTTACCCTTTCTTAAGGAACAATTAACCCTTTTCCTCATGTTGCAGCCCCTTTCGCCTGTTTACTTATCCAAAAAAAAAAACACGAAAGGAACCTAATTTAAGTAATTCCATTCTAAATCACACTTGATACTTTATTGGAGCTGAAACTTGTTCTGAGAATCTAATTATAACACACTAGTGAAACTGAGGGCAAACTTTTCAAAGTTCGCCCAGGTATATATAAAGCAGTGACGAAAAGATATTTATTAACAGCAAAGTTTTAACAGAAAGATAGTGTTTTAAATGTTTAGATCAGTCTGATAACAACAAAATAAAAAATAAAAAAAATTATAGCTTATAAACCTCTTTCTGGTGTGAGTATCATTTTGATGGTACCAATAATGGATTCATTTAACATCAACATCCATAAGTAAATTATATCTATTTCAATCTACCTTCAAAACATCAAACTAGCCGACATAAAATGAGAAAACTACCTGTAATTCTTTTAGCAGGATCAAATGTCAACATTTTATCAACGAGATCAATGGCCAATGGATGGACGTGTGGGAAAACATTCCCCAATTGTTGACGAGGATGTTGCGGAAGTTGCCGGATATATCTTCTTGCATCCTCATTCCGAACCAACCCAAGATCAGATTCTGTGGGCGTGCCAAGAAGCTAAGAAAGCGAAAAAGAATGTATTAGTATTCAAAAGTGAAGAGCATTTCAAAATTCAATACTATAATAACGTGGAAGAAAGTAAATATGATGAAACTGTAACAGTGAATAATACTCGCATAATTTTACTTGGTCATCATCTTTGATAATATAAATCAATCAGAAGTGAATTATGAAAAAATTTAAAGCCAATTTAATTAAATGGAATGTCATTGGTAAAGTGTCTATCATGTAATCAAACCTCCGGTTATTGAAAAACCTTATAAAATATCATTTTTTCTAGAAATAAAATTCTGCACTTTATATGCTGCAAGTTGAAACAAATGGTAAAAATCTTAATTAATTAGCTCTATCACTTAAGTTTCATCTTACCTCTGTCAATAGACGCATCTGATGCACATGATCTTTACCCGCAAACAACGGCTTTCTGTTCATAACCTCCATATAGATGCAACCCACAGACCACACATCTATTGCAGCAGTATAGTCTGAAGAGTTCAACAATAGCTCAGGTGCCCTGTACCATCTGGTGACAACATATTCAGTCATGAACTCATTCTCTGAAGTTGGCCGAGCAAGACCAAAATCACAAATCTTCAGATCACAATTTGAATTCAGCACTAGATTGCTGGGCTTCAAATCTCTATGAATAACATTTGCTGAATGTATATATTTTAGTCCTCGAAGGATCTGATACAAGAAGTACTGCAAGTATCACAATTATGAAATAAATGTCAGCTTTTTTTTTTATTTCTCTAAGAAAATCAAGGTCAAACATTGGAGTGTTGAGTTGCAATAGAATCCAAGAACAAAAAAACTACCTGACAGTGTTCCTCTGATAAATTTTGGTTAGATCGAATTATTTGATGAAGATCTGTGTCCATGAGTTCAGTGGCAATGTAGACATCTGAAAATTCCCTCCGTAAAGGTGGAGGAATTACATCTCTTATACCTATAACCTGTTTTAGGTAACGGAATCAATAAACCCAAACTGAAAGTGAGATTGTTTCTAACAAATATATAAACTAGTGCATACATTACTGTGCCAGATCTCTAGCTCACAAACCAAAAAGTATTGTACTAGCTTTTGTGGAAAGTTTAGGTCCAAAATTAATGGAAATATTCCTTGTGAAGGAAGAACAGGTTTTTCTTTATCTCTTCATGGAGGTTGGAAAGGTTTGATGTTTAAAAATTAATCGAGTCAATGACCTAAAACTTCACCAAATATTAGTTATTACGAATGGGGCAGCTAAATGGATATTATATCCAAGCAATGAAAAGATTAAAATTTCATAATTTGTAACAAGAGCTTTTCATAACCAAAATTTTCTTTAACACACAAATGACACAAAAATATATTATACAATAGCCTATTAGCGACTTCAATAAAAAGAAGAACTCACATGGAGAAATGGGACGATTTGGGGGTATCAAAGAATCTTGATCCTTTAAACCAATGGTATAGAATGTAAGTAGTTGTGGACAATTTAATAAGGCCTGATTGCAAGACCACCATACCAATGCTCAAAACCTTTGTGAAAAAAAAACACTAAGGGCATGTCTGGATGTCTCTTTAATTTGAATCAAGCAATTGACAATTGACATGGCATTATAATGTACAAATTTGGTGGCCATGGCTTCGCGCAATGGTAAAGGTTTGGGCTGTCACGCATAACAATGCAAGTGCAAGTCCGGGGGCAACCAATTTGTGCAAATATAATCAAACGTTAGGTCTATATGCAGCCTATCCCTCCTGGTACCACACATTAGCAAGACAAGCACTAGGTAAATTTTTTTCAATGCAGAAATTCATAGTTTTGAATGGAATCATTAACAAAAGGGGCTGCCATCCCACAAGTGATGTTAGAAATCTTGAGTTTTGTCAGATCAGAGAAACCTAAAAATGATCAAATATTAGAAAGCATGGTAATGTCTCTAGCTTTTTTCCTAATGGCACTATTTTCGGTGATAATATTTTTCTTAAACCATAAAAAGTGCTGGCTCATTCAAATTTATAGGGATGTCCAAATGCACCCTAAAAGTGTAAAACTACTACGAAATTTGATGTTTTTTTTTTCTTTATTTTAAGAAAGAAAAGGGTTAATAGACAAATGGACAATATCCTTCTAGTAAAGTTCATCAATTTTAAATCAGTCAAATTTGGCTTCTCAAAATATGAAACTATAATCAACTGTAAGAAAGCAGCTCAATAGTAACCATTTGACGAATTGAGCAGTAAAATTGTGATAACTTCTCTTACCATTTGGTTATTAACCAATCAGACAATTCACACAATGGTGTCTATATTTCTTATAAGACCAAACAAACCCAAACAGAGAAATAGATATACAGCTTATGCATATAAAGAATCAGAAGCATCTCCGGTGGTGATTCAAATTTTTACCCAAATTTAAGTCAGAAATTAAGTGAGTCTCATGGTCTCCAATGGTCATTTAAATTTGAGTTTATGAACAATTTTGGACCGATTTGGGTTTGGATTCAAGTAAAACCCTATTTGAGTCTCGGTTTGACTAGGAGAAGATTTTTGTAAATCTTGAAATTTGAGTCCTCACTGGAGATGCTCAAGTTGTACACGTCAAACACTTACATTCTCGTGATCCAAATGTCGAAGGAGCTTAATCTCCCGAAGAGTTCTTTTCGTGTCCATGTAATTATCAAACGCATTAGCGATCTTCTTAACCGCAACCATCTCATTCGTCTCCGAATTCAACATCGAACTTCACAACAAAAGAAAGAAAGAGCAAGAAGAACCAATTCAATATCACGTTGAAATCAACCTATCTGTTACGATCGAGTCAAACCAATAAAATTTAAAGAAATCAAAGCAAAGTCAACGGAAAAATACAATACCAGACAATTCCATAAGCGCCACGACCGATGGGCACGATCGGAGGCCGGTACTTCGCTGTGGTCTCAAAAAGATAGTCAAAAATTTTGTATTGAATGAACTGGCCACCGTGAGTCGGAACGGCCGGGAAATCGGGGAATTGACCAGCAGCGTCTGCCATTTCCTGAATCCTCTCTCTCTATTCCAAATCAAGGTTGAGGAGGAGACGAAGCTGCTTATATATAAACTTTCTCACTCTATATATAAACTATTTCTCTCTCTAATCTCTAGAATCCTTCTCAAATTTCTGTCCCCAAATCTGATACCGAATAAGAGATGAAGTTGTAGACTGTTTATAAGACTTTCTAAGCATTGGACTTCCGACAATCCTAGTAAGTGCTAGGAAGGATATGCGAAAACGCGCCTCGACGCGCTCGTACGAAACCAAAAATAACTTTTGACTTCTGATTCCAGCCGCCTCTGATCAACGGCTGCTCTTATTTCAATCTTTTCAACGTTCCTCTTCTTCAACTGCATTTAGGATTAATATGACCAAACTATCTTCACTGTCATTACTCACACCTGTCTATATTATATAGCCGATATTCATTCGTCCCCAAATGCGCTCAACTCATACTCTAAAATATCTAACATATTTATCATATCACTAATTAATTTTAATTAATAAATAAATAAAATTAAAAAATATGTGTATTATATATACGACACATTCTAATTAAAATACGTACTCGAATAAATAAAACTTTTTTTATTAAATTTAGAAATAAATATTATCTTTATTAAAATTGTCACAATGACTCACAAATTTTACTGATTTATAATATATGTATTAATCCGAGTGTAATATACCGAAAATGTTGAATAATTTTTTTTTATATGATATGGCACTATTTCTAAATTTTTCATATTATATATGTGAAAAGGACAATAAATAAGATCCCATAAATAAATGATAAAAATTTAAAGTTTAAGATAGGGTTTTTTTTCGTATTAGCAAACGCTTCGCTTTTAAGTTCAACGTATGTACTTGTACACACTTAAATAAAATAATTTCTCATACTCAAAAAAATTGTTGCATTCTAATTTGGAAAAAATATCTTATTACCGTCATTGCATTATTAAAATAACATTTCAAATTAAAATATTCAATAAAATTCACATAAATTCTAAAATAAATAAATAAATAATAATTAAAAAGTAAATTTAATTTTAAAAATATTAAAAAATTAAAAAATCTTGTTTGGTGTGAGTTTAAATTTATAATAATATTATATTTTTGAATTGATATGATGGTCCAAAAAGTATTACTCAAGTAGCTTTGACCGTTTCAGTTCCCACTTCAATTTGGTTGCATAATTTGACTACTTTACTCCATACTTTGTTGATTCACAGGGATAATCTTTAGTATACTATATAGGGTGTATCATCCTATGCCCCTAAGATCTATGGGTCATAAAATACTATTTAATTCATAAGATTGGGATTATGGTTGTATAAAAAAATAAAATAAAAATTATGATGATTATCTAGACTTGTATAAGTATTGTAGAAGTGTTACTCAATTGTTTGTCCTTTAATAAGATTGAATATTAGTGTGAGTATGCACGTTTTATATAATGTAAGATTGATTTTTTTTTTTTTTTACTTATTATTGGATAAAAAATAAAATATTGTTTGTCCTCTAACTTTTACTTACATTTTTCTTTTTTGTCACAATAAAGAATATATCTTCAAAAATAGTTTTTTTGGCATTCTCAATATATAGTTTCTATTTCATCGATGATAAGTTTTTAGGTCAATTATCTTAATTTAAAAAAAAAAAATTGAAAATTATAAAAATATTTTATGAGATTTTTGGAATGACACTGATTTCTTATATTTTTACTAATAAAATATAAAGACTTCTCCTCCAACCTTTTTTTTTTTAAGTGAAAAAAGTGTCTTTTTCATTTTTTTTATTTTTTTTTTTACATTTTTAATAATTGGACCATTTTTTTGTAATTTTTTTTCATTTTCAAATAAATATTAATTAAGATTTTATTTGACTAAAAAATATATATTATTTATATTAAATTTATTTTTTTATACAAAATGAAAAAATTCTTTTAAAAAAAATTAAAAAATTAGTCAAAATTGAAAAATATAAATATATATAAAGGACATTTTTGTTATTTTGAAAAAAAAAAAAAAAAAGATTGAAGGGAAGATCTTTTTAATTTGTCAATAAAAATAGAAAAGATTAAAAATCTCAAGAAAAATTAGTATAATTAATTTACTCTAATTTTTTCATGTTTTTTATGAAAAAAATTTATATTTTTATTGACAATAAATTATTCATTGATCTAGAATCAATAAACAAACATCACGTTAAAAAAATTACACCAACTAAGTACATATAATACTTGTTAATTAGTCTAATACTATTAGTGAATAATTTCTCCCGTAAAATAACAAAAACAGAAACAAAAGTTTAATAAAAAAATATTATAAAAAAATTTCATAATTATACATATTAAAATTTGATATGTAACTTATATTTTATATTATATAAAATAAAATAAAATAATATCACTTATTTCATATATTATATTTTAATATGTATTATTACGAAAACTTTTAATATTATCCTATCATTAATTTTTTTTTCATGTGAAAATTGAACATGGAAAGGTCGGTTGGCCAATCAATTCATTGATGTCCCAAGCATTAATATTATATATATATATATATATATATATATATATATATTATAATAGCATGCATGGAAAAGGAATGGATTTGCATAATCTTATAATAATGATACTAAGATAGTTGTGGTGGTGTGGCAGTGGGACCCGACCCACCTTGATTAATTGGTGACTGTATCTGTATCCTTCTACTGTCCACAAGTCAACTGTCTACGCAAGCATTTAGAGAGAGCCCCGGACTCACGGTTGGAAGGAAGCATATATGCATAATTACTTAAATAGCCTCCACAATTAATAATTTCCACTCATGTATACTACCACTTCAATAATGAAAGGAGATGTATAAAATATAAATTTGTTACGAATATTTCAACCCTCCACCATTTGTAATTGGTGGATGTCCACCACTTGTCCACACCGTACAATAATGCTTGGTTGCCATTATTGAAAAGTCCAACATTATGACTCCTTATTTTATGGTCTTGCTAAAGAATTTTGCTCAGATAGACGTCGAGGTAAATTTTTATGATTTTATTAATATGTATAATATATTTAGTTACATATCTTATATAGATTAATGAGATTACAAAAAAATATGATCTTTGAGACTTACTAAAGCAATCCTCCTTGTTAAAAATTTACCATTTATATAGAGACCAACTGATTATAAAGATGGATTGATACATATATATATATATATATATATGCTAAGAGAAATTTCAGTAGTGGATGTAGCCGAGGAGTTATCTACTCTTAACTATTAATTTAAATCTAAATATTAACCTATTCATCTTTTAAGAAATGACTCATCTTTGTATCTATTTTAGATCTAAGTATGAATAGTAATCAAGTAAATGTAGATATGAATTTTATGAGGAGAGAGAGAGAGAGAGATGGGATATAAAAGTTAATTGAAAGAAAGAAAAAATATTGATTGATGGTAAGAGAGAAAAAGAGAGATAAAAATATGTTAAAATATCAAATTGATTCTATTGTTAGAGTAATATATAATGTTGATGTATAATATTGTGAGTCATTAGTGTATGTATATATAAACATTGTAACAACACACAAACAAGTTTTTTTGGGTTAAAAAATAAATGCCTTTTTTCTTCTTCTACACAAAAAAAAAAACATTGGTTGTGTAACCATTTTCTTCCACAAAGTAATGAAATATTCTTCTTCTTTGCCCATAAACATAGATTTAAAGTCGAATTAGGTAAATTTGTGTACACTTATATGATTATTTTATATTTAATTAGTTTCTTATTTTATAACACGTTATGAATATGAGACTCTTAACTATTTAAGGAATTTTCAAAATGTATAAATATTATTATTTAATTGCTCTATAATTTGAGAGATATATCAATTTATTTTATCTTTATAGAGTTATATTCATAATTTTGGGTTAAGAAAGAATGGATGTGTGTTTGTGTTTTGTATTTATTAATATCAAAAGTTGTGGAGTCATGTTTTTAATAAGAAATTAGCCAAAGTAAGATCATGTGAATGTTGGGTATTAAATAAAATAATAATAAAAGAAAGACTATCAAAAGAACAAAATTAAGCACCCTAGGAGAATGCACAAAATATATTCTAAGTTTTATGCCTCAAATATGCTACAACAACAGCAATATAAGGAGCATAAATTTACCAAAATAATATGAATTTAATGAATTGGTAGAGTTTAAGATGAATGATAATGATATGTTTAGTAGACAATGTAACTACACACAATCTTTCGCAATAAAAAAGTATTTCTCAAACTTAACATTAAATAAAGTTAAGTCAATATAATATATGACACTGCAAAACAAATTGAAGGCTCAGGAAGAGTTAGCAATATATTCCCAGGCGGAACAATGCTTTATACTCTAACAAATTCAAAAAGATTTTGCTTAATTTTAGATATATTCACCGAAATAAATATCATATTGAGACCATTAATGAATGTTATTAACATATATTGTATATAGACATATATTGTATAGAATCTCCATTGTAATCAAGGAATACAATATCAATAAAAAATGATATATCGCAAGTTTAAAAATATGGATATATTGCAATTATATATCGATATCGTAATACTCCCTCCTTCCTATTTTAAGAGTTCTTTATTACTATTCATTTTAAGAGTTTCATTTAAAAAGTTAATGTACTTTCAAATTATAAATTTTTAAAACTACCCTTTATTACACCTAATGTGAACATGATTTACAATTAAATGAGGACAATATGAAAAATTTAAATAGTTTCAAAATAATAAAACAATACTTCCAAAAAAGTTAGAATGCCCAAAAGGGACTATCATTTTGGGACAGAGGGAGTATTTTTTTTTAAATGATGATATTAATATCTAATCATAAAAATTTTGAATGAGATTTTTGGAAGTATTAATTAACATACCAATGCATCATTTAGAATCAATATATTACAAATAAAATATATGTTTGATAAGTATGCAATATGAAATTTAAAAAAAAGGTGCACACTGATGAGAATATAAAAAATAATAATCACTCTAATTTATATAAAATTTAATTACATTAACATAAATAAAGATCAAATATCTATACATATCAAATAGAGTTTAAATACACATAGTCTTTAAAATTAACAATGTAAAATAATTAAGTTTTTGTTAGATTAAATTTAAAAGTGCGATATTTTGCAATATTATGAGAATTTTCAAATCTAAAAAAAAAGTTGTGATATTTTGCGAAAAAAAAATTGACCGGAACAGTTGGTCAGGACTGAACCCTTATTTATATTTAATATCATTTAAGTAATTTACTTAAGATAATAAATGCAAATAAGAAAATATTTCTATTTGAATTCAATAAAAAGAATACTTAAAAAAATTAAATCTCAAAAAGAAAAAGAAGTCTACTCTCTCTCTTCAAAAAACAAAATCTCGAATTTTCAACAAAGCTCGTGTTTCAGTTGAGGACATTGTTTTTACACTATTGAAGCCTAGGGAATCAATTACTAGGACTTTCAAAATCAAATTTTCAAATGTTTTAAATACCTAGTACTGTGAGCCCTTGACGCGACTTAACCTTGGTCAACCCTTCAATTTTAGAAGTCTAAGTTGAGTTAACATGCCATAATCTTTGATGCTGCAAATAAACCAATTTTAAAATAAGATAATATGCTCAATGAAGCATGAGTTCTAGTACCCTAAAGGTCATTTCATTCTTCAGCCTTTTCACATTATTTTTCTCTCTTTTCTTCTTTCTTCTTCTTCGCATGCAACTTATGTGTCTACCTTCCTTTCATTTCTTTGATGTTTCCCATATCATAATCTTTGTGCAAACAATGTTCCATATTATAGTTTTTTATCCAAATACATCTATAGTTTGATCCTGTATATAATATATATATATATATAGAGAGAGAGAGAGAGAGAGAGAGAGAGAAAGGAGGAGCTAGAGAGGAAGAGATGAATAGCTCTATGGGAGCTGGTTTCATGGCAGTTTTTGCAGTTTCAGGAAGGGTAGCTCTCCTTGCTCTTCAAGTTCACAAGCGTCGCCTCTCAGACTTCAAGAAAAAGATTGAATTTGAATTGGGTAATATATATATATATATATATATATATATATATATATTTTTTTTTTCTATAAATTTATGAAACCTCCACCAATTTAATCAATTACACTATACAATTTGTGGGCAGACAGTTCCATGGAGGGGTTTGGATATTTATTAAGACTTTAGGAAGCAGAATGGCAGGATTAAAAAGCTTTCCTTCCTCTTAGTGATAACCAGTTCTACGTTTTATCCCAACCCACAATAGCCAAGACCCTCAAATCCAATTCCCCTCGCTTCGCCTTATTTTATCCTTTTTGTCTCAATATACAATACAATGCACGTTACTCAGCCAAGCCTCTGCTAGTTCGGAACAGAAATAAATTAAAAACTATTCATGGAACAGTAATTAGACCGCAAAATAAGAGTTATGCGGGGAGATTCTTTCAATAACAACAAAATCGAAAAGTGAAATCTAAGTAGGTGAACGTACATATGCAAATTGAAATTGACATTTAAGAGGGTGTCTTGTAAAGATTTGAAAACTATTGGGAACCAATCCCTAATTTTCCAAAATAACAAATCTACGGAAAAGGGGTAAAAATCAAATTTCTAAAAATTTTGGCCGCCCCCAATTCCAAAAATTAGAAGACCATGGATACCATGACAGCAAGTCCCAGGCTATGTTATCACAAGCTCCATATTCCAAATATTTCAGTTGCTGCAGACCCTACGGAGGCACTAGACGGACCTGATAACAAATTTCACACATTCGTATCAATGCAATGGTTATGACGGTCCAACCCAACCATGAGGATTTTCATCACACTGGTATAATTTGAACACAAACTACATGCTAAAATTATAGTTCAAATTCAACTCAAACAAAACTGGAAACCAATCTCGACGTATCTGGGCTCAAAACACACATACACACACAGCATTGTAAATCAAAATGAGCTATTTTCTGAAAAATTACTTATTTATTGGCAAGATTACCATCCTTTCAAGCAGAATAAGCAAAAGAAAAAAAAAAACTGACACCAATTCTTTTACCAGCCAACAACTCCCTAAACCAAAGTTTTTCCAGAATCAAAACAAAAAGAACGATGGCAGACCACCATTCCCATATAATATTTGCAGATAGTTTAGGCCTCAGCAAATCTGCAAAACAAGGCAAAACAATTAGTGAAGCTGGCTTTGTAATTGCACAATACAATTGTCATGGAATTTAAAAACATAACACGGCTTAGGTAACAGTACAAAAAAAAAGTGAACACACCCCAGTTCAGAGAGCTTCATATGAGCTTCTGCATAATCCATAAAGAAGGCATCTTCATCCTGGACAGAAAACAAGGTAACCATTATCAGCAAGACAACGCCGATCAAAAAAGAAATTATCAGCAAGACAGCGACCAAACAATTTCTACATGATGAAATTCAGCGGATCCCAAAATTAATAGAAACTACATGTTTAACTCGGAAATATCAAGTATATATATATATATATAGATGGAGAAACCGATACAAACCTCAGCATATTTCTCAACAAGAGGGCGGAAGACGGGATCTGACAGAAGGGCCTTATCAGATGGCAGCTGCAGAAGCCCTTCCTTGTCACCACCCAGAAGTTCCCTGTTGGTAGTTAAGAATTTACATTGTTAAGTGATATTATCACTGCAACTTGCAAGTATTCAACAGTAACTAGCCAATAGTTTAAAAATCATTGAACCATATACATAGTGCTACTAGCTGTATAAAAGGCAAGGATAATAAGCCTCAAATAGAACTCACGTGAAGTAGGTGTTATCAAAGATGAGAGGATTGGTGGTCCAGGGCCCCTCAAATCCAGAACGTTCCTTGTGGCACCTTCCCTGAAAAAAATCATGACAGGAACTACCTAACTAAAAATCACTATATTTCACTGAATAGCAACAATACCCATTGACACAACTAAAATATCCCAATGGAGAAAATAAAGAATCTAGTACAAACCAGGGTATGGCCGCCAGAGAGAGCAACAATGTCCTTGTCACTCAGACCCATGTGTTTAACAAACACATCCCTCAAATGGTCAGTTCCTGCAACAGAAGTACAAGGGTTGACATTTGACAATCGATGAGAACACATTCAGTTCACATGCTGCAACTAAACATATTGTAGTTCTTTTTTCCCTCCTCATCCATCAGATACAAAGTGTAACTAGAATGAAGTGAAGCATACTAACCCTTGGTAGCATCAGGAAGGCGACCTTCAAGTGGTGGCTCAGGCTTGTCCTGACAATAACAATTGTTTCCATTAACATCAAATTGATAAGCCAATGACTAGATAGCATAACAAGATAAAAGCCAATAATACAAACTTCAGAAACAAAGGTCATGACCATACGAGTGTGTGTGTACATGCAGATGAGTAGGCATGTAGACACAAAGATCATTCAAACTAATAAGATGATGAAAGTCTTCGGCAAACTATACAAATGCAGTCCTTGGATTTACAGAAGGAAAAAAAAGGGCAAACCCAGTGTAGGAGACTCCCGCCGCCACTGTGGGTCTCAGGAGGGTTAGATGTACACAACCTTACCCCACAAGCATAAGAGGTTGTTTTTGCAACTAGAACCCATGATCTCCAAGTTACAATGGAACAAACTTAACGTTGTGCTAGGGCCTACAAGAATAAAAGAATATACTAAAATTGTGCCTGGGAGTAAGGAAATGCAAAGCAAAGGAAGGAATAAAAAGGCAAGTATGGAAGGGAAGTGGTTCTCACTCATTTGGAGCTTTTATGGAGAGAAATTGAAGAAAGACAGGTATCCTTCAATAGGATGGCAAAGGGACAGGTTTGGGAACAGGGATGAAGGCAACTTTAGCCTGCCCCTGCCCTGCATAGCAAGTTCGTGTAACTATGCACTTTTAGATTTATATATAAAGAGTAAAAAGGACAATTTCCAATGAGCTGATGTGCAAAAGGTATCTCAAATATGGTGCTTGAGAGCTTCCATGGCTATGTAAGAAAGAAATAGGGATAAAGATAGACTAAGATTGCAAACCCGAAAAACTAAAAGCAATACTAATCTTACCAAATTTTTATCCCAAAAGTAGTATCCCAAATGAGGTAGAAGTGTTGTATTGGGTAGATATCATATCATAAACTGGCGTACACCCAATCCAACGATGACACCTTATTTGGTAAACTTACCTATTGTAAAAAAAATTGTGATGTTTAGTTTTTTCCATAACTCATTTAGCGGACAATGATAGCAACAACGAAGAGATGGTTGTTGGAAATGCGGAAGCACATACGGTTGAATATCAAAACTTTTTTGAAAAATCTAGAATTTAATCTATTTAATTATGCATGAATCGATCATAAAAAAAGGAAGAATCAAAATCCTCAAATCCGTTTTTTTAATCCAATAAGCTTCAATTGAATTTGAAGAGTCTATTCCTCAATGTGCCAAGCCACCATGAGAGTATGGGCTCTCAACCTCCCGAGGAATAAAACTATATGGGAATATATATGTCTCAGTGATTTGGCTGGCCACCCCTAAGGGTTGTTATATATAGAGGCTAGAGAGGGGATCATAAGGGACCTACAAGTCCTAGCTCCAATAGAATTTAGAAGTTTTTGTTATCTCATAACTCCTTCAAAAACCTATTAATTATAATTTACACCACTATAAAATTATAATTGCACTCTATGACTTATGTAAATTACAAAGAAGCCACGAGACTTACAAAAAGTGCAAGCATATCCCTACTAAATTACTACAAACAAGTCTTTCTATAATTTGATATCTGTAAATAAAACTAAATAATTTACCGTCTACCTTTCTATTTACTTCTTAAATACATTGAGTACTTAATTTAATAATTTGATCACATTTCTTCTAATAAATAATTTACTAAAATATGCTAGGCCTAGACTCAAGCGATCAAATCCCATAAATTACCTCAAGGGGATATCAACTCCTCTCATAATGCGACTATAGATTCCATATTAAGAATATGTGTTCCCAAATTCTATCATACTAATCACCCAAAATTTCAAGGTATTGACTGAGAAAGATCACACTCATTGGTAAATCAAAGTAACCAATACTTTGGATTCCACTACTCTCTTAAGATTGTCCTTTGCAATTTAGTAGTATGAGAATCCAAATCTAAATGACAGTAATTTCATGATTGGTTCTCAAATCGATCACGTTCAATGCATCATATGTACTAACACTCTAACTTGAAATCATTATTTCAATGATCACGATAAATCATCCTATCACATAGAAGTTGGAGTGTTACAGTTCTATCAAATAAATTGTCCCAAATTTATCAAAACTGTGAACAATATTTGCAAGCCATAAAAACTTATGATTATGATCTTCTCAACATAATCACATACAACATTGTATGCGAACAACTATTCATCTCATGACTTAAAACATGTACTAAATGATGGAAATAATTCTCAAATATAATAACGCTTATTAATTAAATGTCATAACACACCACAAACCCTAACAACAGCAGTAGTGAGGAGGCAATGAAAGTGGGGCCAATATCTTCCACGTAACAGTGAGGCTCCGATGTCCACAAAGTTGCCACCGCAGAAGGACATCAATAGCAGTACAAGAGGAGGGTTACCATGCAAGCGTGCATTGTGTCTGTGCACATGCGCGTGTGTGAGAAAGCGGGAGGGAGAGAGAGAGAGAGAGAGAGAAATAAACTTAATTTTCTCTTCACTATTTAGGGGGTAATTACAGGTAGCATAAAAAAATTGGGGCACTTGTGTAATTTAATCATATAATCAAAACACATCACCCACCAACGCCCTGAAACAAAGTCAAGTTTCTGCTTTCTTCTCAAAACTTGTCCTTAATCGAATCACGCCCTCCCTAAACCCATCCCATTAGGGGTGCAACGACTTGGAAAACCAGGCTGTTTTGCCATCTTTTTTTTTTGATAAGTAAAGAAGTATATTAAAAGAGCCCAAGAAAGGCAGCAAGAAATTACAAAGGCCTTAACGACCCCAAAAAATCCACGAAGGAAGAAACATTAACAGGGAAAGCCTCTTTGGCCCAAAAAAATAAATAGCGCAAAAAAGCATCTTTGAAGAAAGGAGCGGGGAGCTCCTCATTTTCAAAAACACGGTTGTTTCTTTCCCTCCAAATACACCACAACAAACAAATAGGGGCGAGCCTCCAGATTCTCTTGATCTCTGCAGAAGGGTTGTGCCCTGCCCAAGCCAAAAGAAGATCCCTGACGGAGCCAGACATAACCCAAGAGACGCCGAAGAGAGCAAAAACAATGTTCCAATAGCTCCAAGAAACAGGGCAATGGATGAGAAGATGAGCCACCGATTCCTCTTCCTGCTTACAGAGATAGCATCTACTAGCCAAGAGGAATCCTCGCTTCTTCAGATTATCCGCAGTCAAGATGGCCTTCCAAGAGGCTTCCCAGGCAAAGAAGGAAGCCTTAGGGGGGGCTTTAGAGTGCCAAACAAGCTTCCAAGGGAAAGAGGATCTTTCCAAAGTCACTAAGCTCTTATAAAAGGAGTTGACAGAAAAAGAATTATTGTTTGGCAGCCACACCCTCTTATCCTCCCTCCCTTCCGAAGCATGGTAATGACATAAGTGGCCAAGGAAGGAGTCCACCTCCACTAACTCCCAATCGTAGAAGTTTCTCCTAAAGCAAGGAGTCCAGGCTGTTTTGCCATCTGCCTTTCACTTTCTCTTCTCTATAAAAGAGGGAGGAACTGGTTGAAAAGAAACTCAATTTGTTATTACCATACTTAATCCTAATCCATATTGAAGTGATTTCTCATTTTACCCTTCCTCCTAATAAAAAATATATATTTTTTTTCTTTCCTCTCCTTGTAAACTCTCAGACAAGGGAAGGATTAACTTTCCTCCTTTTTCTCTCCTAAAACCCCCAAATAAAGGGAGTTATAATCTTCGCTTCTTTTCTTTTCTCTCCCCAAGGGATAACTTTTTTTCCTATTCTCTCTAGAACTCCCAAACACGGTGCAAGGGAAATGGGCTCCAGTTTTTTTCCTCACCCTTGTCATTCCCAAGAACAAAATAAAGGTAGCATAATATAAAAAGCAGAGCAGACAAATAATACTCAATAATCACAAGACAAAACAACCATGATATCTTTTTCATTTCATTGCTCATATAAACAAATGGGCATTAAACAACTTCACTATTTATCTCAAATCATTTGTGTATTATCTCTTGCTATTGTTACTGTAACTTTTAACAAAAAAACATAAAGACAACGGTGACAAAAAAAGTTATGAGTACAGATATAAGATTATAAAAATAAGGAATAAATAGCAATAGTTTTACTAGGGATGCAACTTGATCTAGCCAACCTAAGCCCAGTCCAAATTTTTTGGGGCTCTGGCTTCATTTTTTATATTTTGACTTGAGCTTGGGTAGCCCAATTTAAATTAGAGCTAGGCTTGGGTTGAGACTTTGGAAACACGTGAGCCCAATCTCAACCCGAATTCAACATTTTATAAATTATATTTTTTATACTTTAGTTATCCATCATTAGATTAGTAAAAATTCTTTCTAATCATTACTATTTATATTTTTAGAATTTCAAAAACAAGACCTTTATAAGACTCAACCCAAGCCTGGCCTGGCCGAATCAGCCAACTTGAAATCTGCCCAAACTGCTAAATATATATTAGAAACTTAGAAATACCCCAAATCACATTCAAATATTTTTTCACTAGACAATTTTTCAAATCAAGCAGTGCCAAACATATAACATGACAACCAATAGAACTATGAAACATCAAATTCAATGGGAACCGAGGCAACAAAAGTCAAGGAAAGTTGTTTCCACCAACTCCTCAGATTCAAAAATCACAATGCATGAATGTATGGAAGGAAGGACTGGGCAAACTCAATCATACAAGGCCTTCAAGTAGCAGGAATAATTTACTGCCCATTTAGTAAAGTGGAAAATAAACTAAACCTTTTCTAATGTGAAAAAAACATAAATCCTACATTATTTCTCACAAATTAACTCTTAACTCACCCAGAAGGATTAGAATTAAAGGCGTTGATACGAAGAAAAATAAATAAACAATTCACGCATAATTAAATATAAAAATACAAATAATATAAATATATAATTTCATATTTACAACTATTCAGATATTTCGAAAATGTACAATTTGATTGAGAGAATGAAACTTCACTAACCTCCCTCCCTGGGTGGAATGGAACCTCAGGTCCCCCGGTGATTTCAACGGCAACAACACCGGCCAACTACATTAAAGAACCACAAACTATAAACAAAAAGCTGAAACGAAATATTGACAAAATATAAGGGCGCGCGTGTGCATATAGAGACGAGATTGACACCTGATAGAAATCGGCGTAACTGAGGATAGGGAACTGTTCCTTGATGGGCTCCAACAGCCTGACAGCAATGTCAAGGCCGTTGTTGGCTGCGTGACCTAGCTCAGCCTTGTGCCTCATTGTTCCGAACGGACCTCCGGTCTTCGTTTTCACATCCCAAGTACCAGCAGAGTGCCATCTGTAATTACAAAACATCACATCATCGAGTCATCAATCTCTCACCGATTACTGTAACTAAAAGTCTAAAACAAATAAACATAAAGTTAAGTTTGCCTTTGCCCAAGTGTATATGTGTACGCGCACTACAAAATGAATAAAAGGTCTAGGGATATATACGCGAGACGGAGCATCAATGGGGCACAGTTCTTATCAGCGATGAAGGCTCTTAGCTTCCTCTTGCATTTCTCAACAGCCTTCTTGTACTCCTCGCTCACAGTTGGATAGCACTTCCCCATAGCAACAGTTCTATGACAGCATCAAACACAAGAAATCAAGATTTCAGATCAAATGAGTGAAAGTAGGCATACATACATTCATTATATGAAAACACATGAGAAAACCAAATTTCAGATCAAAAAGAGGGATAGATCATTACATGGATACACGCGAAAATGTTTCATACATAAATATGCGCGTGTATAGATTATACTCACACTCACACAGTGATTGTGAAAAAAGTCAAAACGTGTAAAACACGATCGGCATGAAAAGGTACGATTAAAATACCGATTGAAACAGGAAGAACAGAGCAAAATCGAAAATGTATTGAAGATCGAGAGATCTATAAACTAGCAAGTAGATGCGAACCTTTTGAAACAGAGAGAGAGAGAGACGCAGTGGAGAGTCAATGTAAAAGCCCTAGCACGAGAGTGGCACGAGCAAACCACGAGCACTGTCTTTGAGAGGGAGCTAACTGAATGGAGGATGATATAAAAGGGTTTGGGGGGGGCAGAGGGCCGTTGGTTTGCTGATATCTCACGGCTCCGTGTTGAGTTTGTTTGTGATTGGACGGATGGGATTCATGTTGACAATCGGATGTACGGTTTTTTTTTTGTGGTATGTGGAAAATTTTAAAATGGAAATATAATCAAATGGGTCTAGTGGAAATTGTAGTGGGACAACTCCGGATTTTGCCACCCAGATATTGTGTTTACGAAATGACTAAAAAGGACTTTTAGTTCTTATTGAAATTTGAAAAAACAAATTACAGTGCGTTGCGGTGCACCATAATCCCTACACTCCAACATTAACCTAGTCCCATGTGTAGTGCATCCACATATATGTATGTATTTGTAAGCCTTTTATCTTGAGATGAATGTATCCATATTCTTATACCAATGTAATTCTTAGTAGTCCTTTAAAACCTCAAAATTTATATGTTTATATTATAATCTAAATTAGAAGTTTTAGAGTTTATCAAAGTTTAATCTTCACAAAAAATCTCATAATCATCTAACTTCAAGGGAAAAAAATCATAGGCAAGGCTAATCACATTTGATCTAACAAGAGATATTAAATAAAAACTTCTTATTGAATAAATCGTTTTAAATCAAAGGGTTGTGAGAAAATAAATTTTAAATAAAAATATTACATTTATATTGAAAAATACAAAAAAAATGTTTTATTAAAAATTATTATTTCAAATTTCAAATTGCCTTGAACCGACCCATATTAGTAGTATATTTTGTATTTGTCAATTAAAGTTAAATACTAACATAATTTTTTAAATTATAAAAAATAAAGTTAAGACGAGAAGAAGTCTATTTAATTATTTTTTGAAATAGAGAGGGGGAGGCTAATCTTGTCAAAAGCCATGTTTTGTCTCTGATGAGCACCCAGAATAAAGCATGGAACCGCTGCAGTGGATACGAGCCTGAGTTGAGGTTAACTTTTTAGAATATTCTAACATCTCGATTACCAGGTGTGAACCCGGTCCAGATATGGAAGATTCCATTTCGAGCAATTCTCTAGTCACCTGTCGGTGAACTCCACATACTTTCCTCTCTCAAGGGTTGACAACGGATTTATGATGGACGTTATAAATGAAGTCATAATAATTTTTTATTTTAAAAAATATATTATATGTTAAAAATTGATTGATTTATATGACTATAAAAAAAATTAATGCATTTTTATCATTAGACTTTTTTCAGAATTTGGTATAGGAATTCTTTCTTAACTCCCGCGATATAAAATTTGGCCTATTTATTTATTTATTTTAGTAAATTAATTATAATTAACATATCTTAAATAAAATTATACATGTGTAAAATAACAATAATTCATATTTATAAAGAATTAAAATGACATTATTCTTTATTTCAAACATATAATTTTATTAAATTTATATAAATTATTAATAGGTGACTAAAAAGTATTATTATAAATATTAATTATGTAACACAATTTTTTTTTTATTTTATTTTATATAATCAAGACAGAACACTTTTTTTCAAATTCTAACAGATAAAAATATATTTTTCAACTCATCCTATTAAGAAAAGATTAACGATTCTCGACGGGATAGATTAAGTGTCCCTTTGATATTGCTGAATTTAACTGATAATTGATTCTAAGTTAATTGGTTAACAAAAAAATTGATTAATATAAAGTTAGTTTGGTATTTGGATTAATATATGTTAAAACCGATTATAATGATAGAAGTAGTTAATTAGATGTTTGATAAAAATTGTTCAGAAGTAATTCTTAACTAAAAAATGTCTTATTTATTCTTTAATTATATTAAAGATGATTTTTATGTGATTGGCTACATGTATTTTAACTAAGATTTAAAAATAAATATTAATAAATTATATAACTAATTTAATACAAAATAATGTTAAATATAAATTAAATATTTACTTATTTTTACTATATTCTATTTATATAATTAATGCAATTGTGATTTGATTTTTATTTTGTATTTTTTATAATGATATAAATATTATATATAGATAGACATAAATTATAAAGATTTATATAATAAAAGAATTATAATATGTGTAAAAGTGTCTTTTGTGTACATTCATATATTAATTTTAATTTTTGTTAAAATAGAGTAAAAAATATAATTTTTTTTCATGAACAATTGATTCTCTTATTTCAAAAACGTATATATGTCACATGCATAACATATATTTATAATTATTTTAAATAATAGGTTTAGTTTGTTAAAATTAAATCTTAATACAAAAACGGATGTCTTGAAATTTATTTTCTTTTAAAATTAACACAATATTTTACTTTGATAAAAATTCACGATTTACCATCAATCATTTAAAATCATTCAAACGCTTCAATAATTTAATTTAATCTAAAATCAAATTGGTAAACCGTGAATCCAACTTCAAACCGACCAAACGGACTCTAAATTACCACCGTCCCTACCTGTGTGAAGCTTATTCCTTCTCTGTTTTTGGGTTGTTGGGAAATAGAATCATATTTCATTTGGCTGAAAAGCAGCTTTACTTGCACTGTGGTCTGCGGGGGTCAATTTCATGACCTTTGATGTGGGACCAATCATGGATGACCACTTGGATCGGAATGATCCACGACTTATTGGAGCCCAAGACAAGGGTAAAGGCCGTCGTCTTGGACGCAGCTGGTAGTAAAGACTCGTAACCCACGTTAATGGAATTTTTATTCAACTAGTGCCTGTTTGGAGAGATTCATTTGATAAAGAATTAATTACGTGATAAGTAATTTTTAAAAAGTGTTTTAAAAGAATTAAGTTGATATTTGGATGAATGTATTTTCAAAGTAATTTTAATATAATTGGATGTTGGCCAAAAAATATTTAAAGTGATTTAGACCATGTAAAATCTTTTTTGCCCTTTATTCTTTATTAGATGATTGTATTATATTATAAATATTATATATTTATATATATATAGTTTAAATAAATATTAATTATATAAAATAAATATGAATATAGAGTACATAAAATATAAACACAAGGAAAAATACAAAAACTGATCATAAAAAATGGACTGATGTTGTAGTTCTGAGCAAAGTAAATTTCCCACAATGTTCCATCCATGAATGAAAAAAATGAGGAATAACTGAAATAATTGAGCGTCCAATCTATGTCTAGATGTGTAAAATTAGACCTAGAGAAAGAATGAATAGGTCTTATTATCAAATAAAAATTTATTCATTTAACTATGTTCAAACTTACGTGTTATGGGTGTAAACAAATTCAGTAACATATAATAATAAACTATGACAATAATAAAAATATAGAGATAATGCATCGAATTTGTTGACGAGGAAAGCGATATAGATCAACTAAATTTGCTTTAGAAAACTCCGGGGTGCTGACCCATATATGAATCCACTAAAAGAGATTCGATGATTAATGACTTGATTTTTTCTTTCAACCACCCCATTGTTGGAAAATAATGGGTTTGAGCATAATAAATAACTAACTTTGAGCTAAAATTAAAGTGGGTTCCATAAATTAATTTTAGTGGGTCCACATGGGAATGTGTTCTCCTCCATGAGGAGATGAAGATTAAATATTGGGTTGCTCAAAACCATTAAGGGGTGAATGAGAAATTGCCTCCAAATATCACCACTTGGGAATGGTAACTAAGCCTTGAAACTTGTGCAAAAGCTTGTGTCCCACATAGGATGGAAACAAGGCTGTTAAAGAGTATATATACACATACCTTGCTTTGGGGTTTGGGCCCCAAGGGGCACCCCAATTTTGTGGAAGAGGGAGGACCTAAGCAAATGCTTGGACCACCACACGCGCGCGCGCCGCCGCCCCGCCCCGAACCGGGCTTGGGCTTGTATATATCTTTTTGGAGAAAATTTATTTAAAATTCTCAAACCAGAAAACGCAGTCGTTTTAAATTTGCGTTTAAGTTACCATTCGGATTCCGAAACGCTGTCGTTTTGCGTCATGCATATGGTTACCGTTGGGAGTCCTAAACGTCGTCATTTTGATGACGGCGTTGGTTTGATTGAACAGTCATCTTCCCTGTGTCTGTTCGCCGTGAACAGACACAACTGAAGCCTATAAATATCAAACCTTCATTGCATTTCATAAAAAAATCGAAAATTACATTCTCTCTCTCTGCATAAGTTAAGTTCGAGTGTTGATACAGTTGTGTTCGTAGGGTTCTAAAGATTGAAGTGCTGCTTCTTTAGAACCGAAATCCGTTCTATCTTGGGAGACGATTGCTCATCACCTTGAACACCGAGAGGGAGCAAATTCGTCTTAAGGAAATTGTGAATTTCACAAGGCTCGGATTCATTCATTCTGTTTAAGTTCTATAACAGTAAGTTAAACAGTATTTATTTATTCAATTTCAAGTTCTGTATCACTGTTTAAACGTTTATACATTCTGCTTTGTTTAATTCGAGTAACAGTATACATATTTATATATATATATATATATATATATATAAATAGTTATATATATTTGTTTCAGTATAATACAGGAATTACAATCTTAAGACGAATTTTATTTTTCCTGTTATAATATACTGTTATATATTATACATACTGTACTGTCATATAATATATATATATATATATATATACAGTACTGTTATACATAGTACTGTTTGATTATATTATATACTACTGTTGTTATTTATATTATTATATAAATATTACTGTTATAGTACTGTTTCTTATTTAATATAGTACTGTTAATTGATATATATAGTACTGTTAATTGATATATATAGTACTGTTAATTATTAAATACAGTACTAGTTTATTATATATATAAATATATAGTACTGTTTATATATATACCATTGAATCTGTTTATATATATATATATATATATATATACATACTGTTGTAATATATATATTGTTTAAACTAGAATCTGGTTATATATATATATATTGTTTATACTATTCACTGGTTTTTATTAAACATTGAATCTGTTTCATTGTTTAATAAAATATTAACTGTTTTATAAACATTGAATCTATTTCATTGTTTAATAAAATATTAACAGTTTTATAAACATTGAATCTATTTCATTGTTTAATAAAATATTCACTGTTTTATAAAACATTGAATCTGTTTTTATAAACTTCTTTGTTTTATAAAAGCAGTTCTGTTTAAGTGGAATTTGTTCTACTTATTAAAATTTTGTTTAGTAGATTTTGTTTTACTTATTAATTTCTGTTTAGTAGATTTTTGGTCAATAAATAAT
Organism: Nyssa sinensis; assembly: GCA_008638375.1. Lineage (NCBI taxonomy): Eukaryota > Viridiplantae > Streptophyta > Magnoliopsida > Cornales > Nyssaceae > Nyssa > Nyssa sinensis. The sequence goes on from CM018031.1 coordinate 14,954,553, forward strand.
TGAGACAAAACTTTCTGTTTTTGTAACAGAAATGGCCTCTACAAGCAATGCACCTACAAGCACTGCCCCCACCATGAATGTGTCTCATGGAGAAAAGCCTGAAAAGTTCAATGGAACAGATTTCAAACGTTGGCAACAAAAGATGATCTTCTATCTCACAACCTTGAATTTGGCAAGGTTCCTTCATGAAGATTCTCCTATACTTGCTGAAGGAGAAACTGACAAGGAGAAAGTGGCTGCTGTTGATGCATGGAAACATGCAGATTTCTTGTGTAGAAATTATGTTTTAAATGGATTGGATAATACATTATATAATGTATATTATTCAATCAAAACAGCAAAGCAATTATGGGAATCTTTGGACAAGAAATACAAAACTGAAGATGCTGGCATGAAGAAATTCATAGTTGGCAAATTTCTTGACTACAAGATGGTAGACCATAAAAAGGTAATAAGCCAAGTTCAAGATCTATAAGTGATCCTCCATGACATCCATGCTGAAGGAATGACTCTAAGTGATTCATTTCAAGTGGCTGCTGTGATTGAGAAATTGCCACCATCATGGAAAGACTTTAAGAATTATCTCAAGCACAAACGCAAAGAGATGAATCTTGAAGAGTTGATAGTGAGATTAAGAATTGAAGAAGACAACCGAGGGTCTGAAAAGAAGAATGGAAATCATTCCATGGGGGCTAAGGCAAATGTTGTTGAACAAGGCTCAAAGAATAAAAGGAAGCGTGAAGGAGAGGGTCCTTCTCAAGTTTCTAAAAAGTTCAAAGGAAAATGCTACAACTGTGGTAAGCAAGGACATCGTTCAAAGGACTGTCGCAAACCTAAGAACTCAAGGAAACCAAATGCTCAAGCAAACATAACAGAAGGTGATAGGCTTTCAATTGATGTTGGTGAGATGAATCTTTCCGCCGTTGTTTCCGAATGTAACTTGGTGGGAAACCCCAAGAAATGGTGGGTAGACACTAGGGCTACACGCCACATTTGCTTAAACAAATGGATGTTCTCTACCTACAAACCTGTTAAGCAAGAAGAACAACTCTTCATGGGTAATTCTTCAAGTTCCAAGGTTGAAGGACGTGGAAAGGTGATACTGAAAATGACATCTGGCAAAGAACTCACTCTCAACGATGTGCTTCATATGCCTGACATTCGAAAGAACTTGGTCTCTGGATCATTGCTTAGCAAGAATGGCTTCAAGTTAGTCTTTGTGTCTGACGAATTTGTGCTCACTAAGAATGAGATGTTTGTGGGAAAGGGTTATCTGACTGAGGGGTTGTTTAAGATGAATGTTATGACTATTGTACCGAAATCTATTAATAATAATAATAATGCTTCTTCTTCTTACTTGGTTGAGTCTTCAAATATTTGGCATGCTAAATTAGGACATGTTAATTATGATACTTTACGTAGATTAATTAACTTAGAATTTTTGCCTAAATTTGACATAAATCCTAATCACAAATGTGAAACTTGTGTGGAATCTAAATTAACAAGATTACCCTTCCATTCTGTTGGAAGAAGCACTGAACCTCTAGATTTAATTCATAGTGATATCTGTGACTTAAAGTTTGTGCAAACTAGAGGGGGAAAAAAGTATTTTATTACTTTTATTGATGATTGCACTAGATACTGTTATGTGTATTTACTACGAAGCAAAGATGAGACTATAGATATGTTCAAACATTATAAGAATGAAGTTAAGAATCAACTTAGCAAAAAGATCAAGGCAATAAGAAGTGATAGAGGTGGTGAATATGAATCACCTTTTGAGGAGTTCTGTTCAGAACATGGAATAATTCACCAAACTACCGCTCCTTATTCACCTCAATCTAATGGTATTGCTGAACGCAAAAATCGAACATTAAAAGAGATGATGAATGCTATGTTGTTAAGTTCTGGTTCACCCTAGAATTTGTGGGGGGAAGCTTTGCTTTCCGCTAATTATATTCTCAACAAAGTACCTCATAAGAAAACTCATAAAACACCTTATGAATTATGGAAAGGTCATAGACCTTGCTATAAATACTTAAGAGTGTGGGGGTGTCTAGCTAAAGTGGCAGTTCCTAAACCTAAAAAGGTTAAGATAGGACCAAAAACCATTGATTGTGTATTCATTGGTTATGCAAATAACAGTAGTGCATATCGATTTCTTGTGCATAAATCTGAGATTCCTGATGTGCATGTTAATACAATTATTGAGTCAAGGGATGCTTCATTTTTTGAAAATGTATTTCCTTATAACATGACACATGAATCAAGTTTACAGAAAAGGCCTCTAGAAGCTACAGTTAGTAATAATCATGAAAGTATAGACCAAAAGTCTATAATTGATGAACCTAGACATAGCAAGAGAGCAAAGAAATCAACGTCCTTTGGACCTGATTTTCTAACATATTTGTTGGAAAATGATCCTCAAACGTTCAAGGAAGCAATGTCCTCTCCCGAACCTTCATATTGGAAAGAAGCAATCAATAGTGAAATTGAATCCATCATGCAAAATCATACGTGGGAAATAGTGGATCTTCCACCTGGTTCCAAACCATTAGGATCCAAATGGATCTTTAAAAAGAAGATGAAAGCTGATGGATCACTAGAGAAATATAAAGCAAGACTTGTTGTCAAAGGCTATAAGCAAAGGGAAGGATTAGATTATTTCGATACCTACTCACCAGTTACTAGAATCACATCCATTCGGATGTTGATTGCGATAGCAGCCTTAAATGGATTAGAAATACATCAAATGGATGTGAAAACTGCTTTCTTAAATGGTGAGTTAGATGAAGAAATATATATGGAACAACCCGAAGGGTTTATTGCTTCTGGACAAGAAAGGAAAGTATGCAAGCTTGTTAAATCCCTCTATGGATTAAAGCAAGCACCAAAACAATGGCATGAGAAATTTGACAATGTAATGATGTCAAATGGATTCAAGATCAATGAGTGTGACAAATGTGTATATGTCAAAACCACTAAAAAAGGATATGTCATCTTATGTCTTTACGTTGATGATATGCTAATTTTAGGTAGCACCATTGATATGATAAAAGCCACAAAACAAATGTTATCCAATAGATTTGATATGAAAGACTTAGGTGTCGCAGACACTATTTTAGGAATGAAAATTTCTAGAATGTCTGATGGACTTGTTTTATCTCAATCTCATTACATTGAGACATTACTTGATAAGTTCAAGAAGTATAACATAAATCCTGTAAAGACACCAGTGGATGTAAGTCTTCATCTTGCTAAAAATATTGGAGAAAGCATATCTCAATTAGAGTACTCTCGTATAATAGGCAGCTTAATGTATGTCATGAACTGCACTCGACCTGATATAGCATATTCAGTAAATAAGCTTAGTCGATTTACGAGTAATCCATGATACAATTACTGGAAAGCAATAATAAGACTTTTGGGATATTTAAAATATACCCAAAGTTATGGATTGCACTACACGAGATATCCAGCTGTACTTGAAGGGTATAGTGATGCTAATTGAATATCTGATTCAAAAGACACCAAATCCACAAGTGGATATGTTTTTACTCTAGGGAGTGCAGCCGTGTCTTGGAAATCCTCAAAACAAACATGTATTGCTAGATCTACAATGGAATCTGAATTTATTGCTTTAGAAAAAGCTGGAGAAGAAGCAGAATGGCTTCATAATTTCTTAGAGGATATTCCAAATTGGTCAAAACCAATGCCCGCTATTTGTATACATTGTGATAGTCAATCAGCAATTGGAAGGGCACAGAGTCATATGTATAACGGTAAGTCACGACACATACGTCGAAGACATAATACCGTTAGGCAATTGCTCTCGAATGGAATTATCACTATTGACTATGTAAGGTCAAAAGATAATATTGCGGATCCACTTACAAAAGGCCTAACACGAGAGCAAGTGGAAAGTTCATCGAAGGGAATGGGTTTAAAGCCTATGTCTAAACAAGAGTTGTCATAGTGGCAACCCAACCTAGTTGACTAGAGATCCCAAGATCTAGGTTCAAAGGGCCAACCGAACTATGAAACAACTCAGTACGCACTGAGGAGATATTTACTCCTAACCATTCCTATGATGAGACAGTGCACATCTGCTGCGAGAACCAAGGATAAGTTACGCTTTTAATGATCTCTATATCTTGGAAAGATGTCCAAGTAGGGTATTGCATGATACTCTTCATAGAAATCACCTATGTGAGTAAGAAGGGGCCACTTCTATGAGAATTTGAAAGGCTGAATTCTCTAAAACACTCACAGAACCAAGAGGTGTTCAAGGCCAAAATGAACACAAACGTGAGAACCAACTATGTCCGAGAGGGTACTGTGTGATTTCTATTGTCTTGATTTACACAAACGGCTGACAGTTCAAAGACCTCATGTCTACTGATTAGCTAAGTAAATCCGATAGTCGTTCACTAGGGCAAGTTCAAAGCCAGTAAGCTACTTAACCCAATGCAGTAACTTTTCCACTATACTCGAACTAGTGTCTGCATATCATTTGCATTACTTTCAGTCAATTTCATTCATGTGAGGGATTGTTGGAAAATAATGGGTTTGAGCATAATAAATAGCTAACTTTGAGCTAAAATTAAAGTGGGTCCCACAAATTAATTTTAGTGGGTCCATATGGGAATGTGTTCTCCTCCATGAGGAGATGAAGATTAAATATTGGGTTGCTCAAAACCATTAAGGGGTGAATGAGAAATTGCCTCCAAAAATCACCACTTGGGAATGGTAACTAAGCCTTGAAACTTGTGCAAAAGCTTGTGTCCTACATAGGATGGAAACAAGGTTGTTAAAGAGTATATATACACATGCCTTGCTTTGGGGTTTGGGCCCCAAGGGGCACCCCAATTTTGTGGAAGAGGGAGGACCTAAGCAAATGTTTGGACCACCATACACGCGCGCGCGCCGCCGCCCCGCCCCGCCCCGCACCGAACCGAACCGGGCCGGGCCGGGCTTGGGCTTGGCTTGCTGTGTATATATCTTTTTGGAGAAAACTTATTTAAAATTTTCAAACTAGAAAACGCAATCATTTTAAATTTGCGTTTAAGTTACCATTCGGATTCCGAAACGCTGTCGTTTTGCGTCATGCGTATGGTTACCGTTGGGAGTCCAAAACGCAGTCGTTTTGCGACATGTATACAGTAACCGTTGGGAGTCCTAAACGTCGTCGTTTTGATGGCGTTGGTTTGACTGAACAGTCATCTTCCCTGTGTCTGTTCGCCGTGAACAGATACAACTAAAGCCTATAAATATCAAACCTTCATTGCATTTCATAAAAAAACCGAAAATTACATTCTCTCTCTCTGCATAAGTTAAGTTCGAGTGTTGATACAGTTGTGTTCGTAGGGTTCTAAAGATTGAAGTGCTGCTTCTTTAGAACCGAAATCCGTTCTATCTTGGGAGACGATTGCTCATCACCTTGAGCACCGAGAGGGAGCAAATTCGTCTTAAGGAAATTGTGAATTTCACAAGGCTCGGATTCATTCATTCTGTTTAAGTTCTGTAACAGTAAGTTAAACAGTATTTATTTATTCAATTTCAAGTTATGTATCACTGTTTATACGTTTATACATTCTGCTTTGTTTAATTCGAGTAACAGTATACATATTTATATATATATATAAATAGTTATATATATTTGTTTCAGTATAATACAGGAATTACACCCATTTTGTCAAGGTTTCTGGGGAGCTAAAAACTCATATTTTATGCCCAAGTTATCACAATAATAACTGACAAATGATTTTTTAAATTTAGTACCATGATCACTTCTTACCCTCATAATTGTGTAACATTTTTCATTTTGAATTTTCTGACTAATCCTAATGACAACAATAAACACATCAAATTTTTCTCTAAAAAAATCTACAAAAGAGTATTGAGAAAAATCATCTACCATAACTAGGATGTGTCTCCTACTTCCAAGACTCTCAGTTCTAGTAGGATTCATTAAGTTCATATGGATTAGTTCCAGTAACCTCGAGGTTGACAGAGAAGACGACTTTTTATGCGATACTCTAGTTTGCTTAGTTTTTTGACACGTACCACATACACTTACAGAAGTCTTACCCAATTTTGGTAGTCTACGAACTATGTCTTTGTTTGACAAAATCTTTAAATCTTTAGTGTTCAAATGACTTAATCTCTCATGCCACAAGTTGCTATTTCCAACCTTAGTATTATTACATATGATAGTGAGATTTGACATTAGAGAATTTAGACTGGCTAATAAATGCTAAACATGTCAAGAGGAGTAAGAAACCATTAATCACTTGTTTATTCATTACTCGGTTATGAGAGACTTATGATGTCTTCTTCTTTTGCTATTTAGTTATTCTTGGACGATGCCTTGGTTGGTGATTATTTTTTTAAAAGGATGGTGAATGGCTCAGATTAGGAGTAGCATTGGGAAACTATGGAATATGGCTCACTTAAGATTTTTGAAAAGGGGCCAAGGTTCTCTGGTAGATTAAAAGATAGATTTTTAGAATCTTTATACTTTTAGGTAATTGAATCTTACCCATCTTATATTGGTTCTTTTGTAGATATTTTGGGGAATTAAGCTTTTTCTTGGAACTGTGCCCTTTTTGTAAGGAGTTCACCCTCCTCAGACGTTCTTTAATGAAATATTACTTATCCAAAAATAAGGAAAACAAAGAACACCTTTGTTTTAACTTAGCCTCATAAAATGCACTTCACCCTACAATGCATTACTGGAAGAATCATAAAATGCATTTGTGGAACTATTATGTACAAACAATAATAATTGTTAACCAGGCATACACACAAGAAGGATGCATTATGGCTTTCCTTGAAGACACCGAAAAAAAATAAAGGGCCAAGGAACTCCAAAAAGGCATTAGAAGACTGTCTGAAAGTGGTCGAGTGAAAAAATGAAGTGTAGGGCCGGGTGGTTGTCAATGGAGAATCAAAACAATATGGAACCAAGAAAGAAGAAAGAAACTATACATCTTTCCGGTGGCTGTTTTTTGGTTTATCAAGTATTATCAAACAACCAATCTTTTTCTACAGATATATTATCAGATCACCAACAGTGGCAATCCATGAAGCAATTACTCTCTGAATGTCTGGAACTTAAATCATCTTTCATCACTTTCAAGGAACAGTACTACCCCAAAATAATATAGAATCACCAACAGTGGTACGGCGTGCTCATGTAGTGTGTATGAAAACATTGAAAAGGGTAGATTTACATTGCTAGCCTTTCATTCATATGGCCCTTGTCTTTCATTCATATCCTTCAAGACTGCAATATTTTAGATTTTCTCATTATTTAAATTTCACAGAGAGAGAGAGAGAATATATTTTAAATGTAAGGTTTTTGGAACTGAAAGTGTACTGCGTTTTTGGAATGTGCAATCAGATTATATGGTAGACTCAAGGATATGGATATTACAATTGTTCGACGCAATCTAAACTCTTCAAATTAACGGAGACAAAGAAAGAAGTACAAACAAGGGAACAAAGAATTGAATAACGACTTAAAAGTTATATAAATTGTCAAACCTTGGGGTTTGATTGATCAATTTCTGCTGAATATTAGGGCTACTGGGCAAATGAAGCATCCTCCTTGTTGTAATGGCTTCTCGATTAACTTGTTCGATCAGCATTTTCGCCCCTTTTTTTCTTTCTATTCTTGTACGTACGGGTGTTAATTTTTTATTAATAAACAAGTCAATTTTTAATACAATTTAATACGTTTAATTATAAAAATATCATAATTAAGATAATTTGTTTCAAATGAAATGTTTACTGAAATTTGAAGTTTTTTTTATAATTTTTGTTTTGATTTGGCCTATGTTCAAAATTTACTAATCTTAAAAGTTATCTATACATATTAAAAAGATAGCTAACTTTTTTATTTAAAAAATAAAAATAAACAGTTTAAGCGTGTCGACACATATAACCTGTTTAATAAATGTGTTGGGTTTGAATTTTGAACTTTGACACGATTAATTAATAGTGTCGAGTTAAGATTGACATATATTTTTGAATATGTACACCTTGACACGACACGATAACACGAAAACTACTTGTATAGCCACGTTTTGACGACGGGATAAGAGAGTTGAATAGGATAAATGTTAGCCTATCTTAGGTGTCTTTCAGTTGATTATATATTTATATCCCGTAAATCATTTATATTCAATTTGAGAGAGATATAACTTATCTCAAGCAGGTGGTGATATAAGAGTTATCTCATTCTACAATAAATAAATAAAAAGGCACGTCATAAAAAAAAAAATCATAACGTTGCAGTATAGAAAGATGAAGACGTCGAAGAGTCAAGTTAAAAAATCAAATTTTTCTTTTTTTCATTGCTCAATTTTTTTTATATGTTCCCAATTTTTTAATATATTTTTCATATCAATATATTGTTACTGTTATATATATATATATATATATATGTGTGTGTGTGTGTGTGTGTGTGTGTGCATGCATGTAATTTCTCCCAAACTCGCTACAAAATTCTATTATTATATTATTTTATATAATCGAGGTAGGTAGAATGCCTTCATCCCAAACTCGTCCCAAACTTTAACGGAATGGACATAATTTTTTTCAAATCCATTCTACTAAAAACGAGATATGACAAGTTTCTAATAGAGCCAATGAAATTGTCATTCCTAATTTTGCCTTCAAAATAAAGGACGCTACATAAAAATAAACCATCGTTGTGATGTTCTCCATTTGAACCCTTTTGAATTCGGCCTTTATGTTCTATAAAAGAGATTGATGTCGATAGGTAAGGATTTTGAATAACTACAGATGAGGAATTTGACTTAGTGATTCAAGCAATGACACTCTCACTCATAGGTCAAAGAAGTTGACTTGTACACTCTCAACTATTAATAGATTTTTGTGTTTCAGTAGGACAAAGATTTTATCAAAGTGATGTGAGTATTCATATTTTCATGTAAGTGAGTGAGTTCAATTCTTACTTATTCATTTTCATATTTTTTTTTAAAAAAGGAATCATGTGTTCCGGTACCTTCTTATGTGGATTATGGATGAATGTGTTTGGGCATTTATTATTCTTTATTTTTTATGGATCAATGTGATTGTAGGGTAACACTTGTACCACAAATCATTAGAATAAGTCAAACCTATGAAATTGCACTAAAAAAATGTACAAATCTAACTTCAATATATTTTCCAAGTTTTATTTTAAAACAATATTTATTTTTTAGAATTTTTTTTTTTTTTTGTTGATGAACAAATAGCGAAATGTCACTGTTTTAGATATATCAATGTGAAATTTGATTTGATTTTTTTTCCCTAACAAAATAAACTATTTGATAAACAAAAAATGATATTTTACTATTTCAAATAAATCAATGTGAAAAAATAATTTGATTTTTCTGTTTCATACCAAAGAAGCTCATCGATGATCAAACAATGAAGTTTCACTGTTTTAGAAATATCAATGTAAAATATGAATTTGATTTTTCAATTTCAAACCAAAGAAGCTCATCGATGGACAAACAGTGAAACTTCATTGTTTGTCTACTTCAAAATTTAATTTTAGTTTTCTGTAATCTAAATTTGATTGTTCAAAAATAAAGAAATTCCTTTGTTTGTCTAATTGTGAAATTTCTCTATTTTTTTATTTTTTAAAAAAGAAATTCACAAAGATTAACCATGCATAATCCATGATATTCTTAACCCTTTGGTTTTTTTCATGGAAGTCATTTTATGGCTGGGGTTTATTTTACTATTTAAATAACCTAGTTGGACTTGTAGATTTGATTTGGAAAGTAAAATTTTAATTTCAGGACAACTTAAATAAATAAAAAAGTGAAATTTACTTGTCAAATATACTGGAATTTCATTATTTAATATCGTAATTTTTAAAATAATTTCATAAGCAATGTGAATATTATTTGATATATCTCAATTTTTTTTAGTCTAAATATATTAATTTTTTAAAAATCATATTTATATATTGTAAAATATTGAATTTTGAACTTTAGAAAATGTGTTGAAAGAGAATGTTCAAGTCTTACGTCCATTAAGGGTATTTTTGTCACAAAATAATGAGGAAACTTTTTGTATTAAATAGATTTTGGTTGGATCCGAACTAAATAAGGGGACTTAATGAGAGACTCATGGCTAAACACCTATTATTATTATTATGAGAAAACCAATCAAATTATGCGCTTTTTGGGGGCATGATTATCATGAGAAATATTGAAAATGTGACCGGTAAGACAAAACATGTCTTTGTCATGACTCAAAATGGCTCCAAAAAAAAGAAATCTCTCGATTAATGATTTATTGTTCTTCCTGTTTTACCAGAGAAAGAAAAAAAAACCTTACAAAGATCTCTTATAAGAATTTGAAATGATACTGATTTCTTATACTTTTAATGACAAATTATAAATACCTTCCTTTTAGTAATTTTTTTTCAAAATTGCCCCTTTCATTATTTATTTATTTTTTAAAATTTTGACTAATTTTTTTAACTTTTTTTTTTCATTTTTAAGTAAACATTAATTTAAATCCTCTTTGAATTAAAAAAATATAAGTTATTTATCTTAAATCTATTTTTATATAGATGAAAAAAATTATTTAAACAAAAATTAGAAAAAACTTATGAAAATTGAAAAAGAATACCGAAAAAGTCCTTAAAATAAAATTTTCATTTCAAAAAATTCATGATACATTTTTTCTATCTAAAAGATCTAAAAAAGAATGTTTTAATTAAAAAAGTCTAATTGTTCACTTTTATTTTAACACTGTTAAAAAATATTAAATATCTGATCAAATAAATTATTCAATAAAAAAATATTTTTTATTTATCTAGATGGCCTAAAAAAGAAATTTTTACTTCATAAAATGTTATGCTTTTTTTGGATTGAATAATTTATTTTATATATTTTTTAGTATTTTTTTTAAATGTATTTTGGAGGCTATTTTAGTCTAATTAGTAATATATTTTTAATGGTATTAAAATAGAAGTTAACAATTGGACTTTATTGTATTATAAGTTTTTTTCTTTGGATTTGTTAGATAGAAAAAATGTATCATAAGCTTTTTGGATTAAAAATTTTATTTTATAGACTTTTAGTATTTTTTCCAAAAAAAAATATATGAAATGGGCACTTTTGTCATTTTTAAATAATTTTGGAATGGAGGGGAGGTGTTTGTACTTTGTTAGTTAAGTAGAAAAAATCAGTATTATTTTAAAAATCTTAGAGGATGTCTTTATAATAATCCAAAACCTCAAACTCCGTTTACGATATGAAATCTAATAAATTTATGGACAGTGAGTAAAAAATTATAAATTAAATAAATCAAAAAATATATATGACAAACTATGATCATAACACAGTACCTAAAATTATGGTTACGGACGAATTATTATTTTTCCATGAGTGACTAACTAAATTTGGCAACTTACAATGTATATCATGAATTTAAAGGGAAATTCACCTTTACCAAACATAGTTGAATTACATATAATAAGTGCAAGATAATTTGATAAGTTGTGCGCACATCCATCCATGGACCTGTCAGTTAATGCAGGCTACATATATCAGTTTGAGAATTTCTCGAAGCAAAGTTATGGTCTATTTTTGTCAAATTCAATTAATGGAAGAAAAAAATCGATATTATGAAATTTAAGGTTTAAAATTGAAATTTGTTCGAATTAGAGACAAAACTAGTATAAGATCTTAACTAACTTTGTCTCAAATTCTAACCATTTTCAATTTCAATTCCAAAAATCAATTTTCACGATGCCAAACATGATATAGAGTTCCCACCTTTATCACGGCATTGGCCAACAAAGGTTTACAAAATGTGAAGCACAAGAACCTTATAATCCATGTGCACAAATATGCATTTTGTACTACATTAATAGCACTTTAACACTTTAAGCCGTGACTTTTGCACCTCTATTTTTGTAAAAGAAGCTGCAAAAATCCATAAGAAAATATGTCGGGACGTTTGGTCAAATTTTGAAATTACTTTATGATAGGGGGAATTTCCTTCAACATACCTGAGAAAAAAAATCAAAATTTTCCTAATACACTTTTGTGCGTTATGAGAATAACTCGCAACATTCACTAAATTGATTAACTAAGATGCGATAAACTTATAATGTCAACTATTTGACCAATCCCTCGAAAGGTTAGCCTATGTAATTTACAAAAAGGTAAAAAAAAGTTGTTTACGATGTTAAAAAAGCTTGGCCAAACATATGAAATTTAATAGTAAATTTTGTTAATTTATAAGAAGTTGTCTTTTACCTTTACTTTTTCTAGTGACCCCTCTTGTAGAACTTTAGGCCATTTTTTTTATATATATTTAAAATGTTACTATGCAAATTTGTGCATATAAGCATATGTATTTAAAGTGCTGGTTAGTATATGCTGATGTCACTCACATGAGAAATTCAACCCAACGCATGTGTGCATACATTTTTGTAATAACATTAGTCTTACGTAACAGTTAATTTGTTAATTTTATAATAAGTGATGCTATCATAAATTCAAATTTATTCGATACCCAATATTTACATCAACGAATAACTTTAGAATTAGTAATAAAGTGACTAAAATAAATAAATTAAATTCCTACATAATTTAATATTAAAACACACCATTGTATATAAATCCAAATTTATAATAATATATATTTTTTATAATTTTAAAAATTTAATAGAGTTGGCATAGCCGCAATATAAAATTCCCAACCAATGATTCAATATCCAACTAAGCAAATGATAGTTGTTACAGGGTCAAAATTCGAATCAAATTTTTTGCCTATGCGGCGTCAAGACCTCTGTCTTAACAAGCCAACCACACAACCCAAAGAAAGGCTGAAGCTCTAGAAAAGGCTTACAACACAGCAGGGTCTGCACAATTCAATTAAAACAGAAACTAAGGCACACACATATAGAACACAGCCATTACAGGAAACACTCTTCCCAACCTTTTCTTCAATACACTCTCATATGAATACAAAGGACACTCGGCCAAGGGTTACAAAACTAAACTCTCTCCCACTCAGATTCGTCTTCCACACCTCTGTGCACTTACATCTCTGTATATACACTCTTGTCTCTTCTCTGCAACCCTAGCATGCATGCATTATATAGGCAGTCATGTACAACTGCCTGGCAGTTGACACCCCCAACTGTCAAAGGATTTGTTGGCACTAACTAGCCACTACCACCCTCCTCTACAATACATACACATGCATATATATATATACATATATATTAATAGAATATATAGAACTATCATGGTGTTTGTGACACGCACATGACAGTGCAGTTGACAACCCAACTGCTAGAGTTTGTCTTAATCAAGAGCACACAGCCACCTATCCTAGCAGTTGACAACCCAAATTGCTAGGGCTGTCTGAAGCCACTGATTTGCGCCACATCTTAGCCAACAATTCATTTTATTGTTGCACACAATGCTAGCCCTTGGATCAACGCGCCAACACAACATGGCAATTCTCCTTGTCTGCCCTTAGACAACATTGTCTTGTGCCAAACCAACAACTGCCTTGTCCTTGTTATAACCCCACCTGTGTGTCTGCCACAAGCTAAGTCCACACTTGCCACACCAAGGTTTGCATTAACCACAAGTCTCAATGCCAATCCATTCCCCCACATGTCTTGGTCTTCCTTAGTCGCATAGGACCTTCGCCTATGGGCAGCCTTAAGGAGGTACTTTCCTTATATATGTCTTATGAAGATTTGCCCCTCTGATAATAATGGATACAACTACTTGCAAAACCAGGTTCTCCTCCCGTGTACATTAGTCTTGCCAAAGGCAAACAATGTGTTTAAGTATTCATAACGTGCATTGCCTTGACCCTTGCTTGTCTAAGGCATGCACATCAGTTGCATCAACTTCTGGATTGTCTAAGTATCTCTCCAATACTTATAATATCTTCAATATATCCACAAGGATGCCCATGACAGGCCACCCTTATGTTGGCATTGGTTGAGGTTCACCAACTTAGCCAACTTCAGAATATCGTTCCAACCCTGAATCCCATTTCACCTAGTGAATGTTATTCCAATGTCCATACAACCGTGTCAAGTAAAAAAATGGTGTAACAGTAGTCCACTTGGTTTCTTAGAGCAACTCCAAGGGGAAAGTACCATCTGAGGTGCTAACCCCATAGCTGCCGAAATGGCACTCGAGATTCAAAAATTTTCACTCCAATGGGAGTGACATCCAGGGTTGTAAAATGTCATTCATGTTCTTGAGGTGACATGTTTACAAATGCACGAGAGAGAAAAGAGAAAGGTGCCATTCGAATGGTTCGGCCATTTCCATTTCTATTGTTCAATGGTTACCATTCCAACGGCTATATTTCAACAAAAAAATCTTTTAAGTACAGAAATTTTCTGAAATTTTGTGAAAGGAAAACTTACCAAAGTCAGGAGAATCATCTCGCTTACTGCTTCTGAAAATCACTGTTCTTACTCCTGATTTTTCTTGCGACAGAGAGGTTTGCGGCGGAGGGAGGCACGCGGCAAGCGGAGAGAGGCACGCGGTGTTTCTTAGGGGGAAGGAGACGCAGAGAGAAGGGAAGGGGAATGAGGCACATGAACAAAATAAGAGAAGGGGAGGGAGGCACAGAGGGAAGGGAAACGGGAGGGAGCCAGGGGGAAGGGGAAGGGAAAAGAAATGTTTTTATATATATACAATTGATTTTAATTTATAATAATTTTTTTTTATTTTACTTAATTGTTAGAATTGAAACCTGATTTTTAAAATTAAATTAATTTTTGTAATTTAAATTTAAATTTAAATTTTAGTTTATTTATTTATTTATTATTATTATTTTTTGTTAATTTAGGATGATTTTATTTATTTAGCTAATTTTTATAATTAAAGAAATTTTTTCTATTTTAGTTAATTGTTATTCAGAATTTAAATTGATTCTTTAATTAAATTAATTTTTGTAATTTAATTTGAATTTTCTAATTTGATTTAAATTTTAATTACTTTTTAATTAATGGTGATTTTATTTATTTTTTAATTAATTATTTTATGCTATTTTTTAAATTGATATACCAGTTAAAATATAACTGTTAAGCTTAAATACATTTTTTAATAAAAAATATTAAAATATTAAAATAATATCCTATTTTTAGCACCTCTCATTAAAATAAATTTATAATTTAAAAATATCATAATACTGTTTAAAATTATAAATAATTAATTTCACATCCCAAAATGTCAACAGTCATTAGAGTTACTCTTATGAAACTTGCCAGAAATCAATCACATCACACAAGGCCTTGCTTAAGTTGAACGAACCTATCCTTACGATTAAGGGCCGTTCCGTCCGAAACATCCAGCTCCGAAGCTCGACAAAAATGGAGGACAAAGGCGTATTTTCGTAGTTTCTCAATAAATCCAAGGGCATTTAGACAACCCCTAATTATTTAATATGAGCGACGCAGAGGAAACAGCAGCATAAAAAAGCCATCCAAAGACGAGCCTCCTCCTCCTGCTACTCTCTCTCTACAAGGCCTTGTGGTTCTCTCTCTCTCTCTCTCTCTCTCTCTCTATATCTCTTTAAATATATATCATTTCCCTACAATCTAATCCTCTCCGATTCGTCCTTTTTCTTGATCCGCCAATCACTGTAAGTCTTCGAACTCCAATCTCAAACCCTATTTTTTTTTTCTTTCTGATCACTCTCTGTAGATCCTTCGTGTTTTACCTGAAGATCCCTATTTTGATTATTTATTGGTGTGTATTGATCGGATTTTCTTGACTGTTAGCTATGATATTTGTCAATTCTTGTGAATTTGTACATTGCATTTATGCTATATAGATTGGGTATTAATTAAGTTCTGATTTTGATTGTTGAGTTGAATTTGGATTTGCTTTGATTTGTTCTACATGAAAGTTTATCTTGATCGGCGGTTCATGCACGGTGTTAAAATTTGTCCTACTATTGCTCATATGTTGGATCAATGCTTGTTGTAAGTATGTTTAATTAAACAAAAATGTGAATCTTACATTAATAAGGGTTGTAGGGTTTGATTTGGGAAAACCAAGCGAGCTGTAGCTCCCCGTGACTGCAGAAAAGTGACAATTGGCTCATTACCAATTTAGTGCTTCATGCCAAGTTTAATGTTGTGTTGACCTAAAATTATCACCCACGTCCTTTGTTCTAAATGATTTTAGGGTTACCGGCAATTCGGGGCACGTGTATTATACTAGCCACGTTATTTATATATTTTGGGAAATTGACGGTGGAACTAAAACATTTCTGATAGAATCTTATTGTGCTATTTTTTTATTTTTTTTTTCCTAAGGTAACCATGAATGATGAGGGAGAAAAGACTTGTCCTCTCTGTGCAGAAGAGATGGATTTGACAGATCAACAATTGAAGCCCTGCAAATGTGGTTACGAGGTTTGAAACCCCTTTTTTTTGGCCTTAGATTAAGTTTTTGGGTAGTTTACTTTTTCTTTCTGCTTGTACTTCAATTAAATAGGTTATTATTTATTGTGAATAACAATTATCTGGATACTTAAATCTTCATACATTGACCTGGGAGAAAAGCATGCCATTGATGTTCAAAAAACTCCATAGAAATGTAGAATTTAATTTCTGTTGAGTTAATTTGTTATGTCTGGGGGCATTTTAAAACCAGGACATATTTAGTACTTTTCTAAAATTATAGCCCTTAACCACAGGAGTAACTGCAGGGCCAAAATGTAGTATTCATGCACAACTTATTGTGTCTTTGATGGTTTTAATTTGAATGCTGAACCCAGTCCTTTCTTTGGAAACTCTTTGTATGTATATATTGGGGGTGTGTGCATCTACTTTCATATTTCATTATAGGTTGGGGATTATGTTATGGATATTTTTGTTTTGTTTTTGCTACTGAATTAACCTCTTCTTTGGTTAGCATGCATTGGTAGCTCAATTCTTTGGAAGTGCCTTCTCTTGTGGCCAATATTAATGTATTTGTAAGAGAAAAATTCTCTATAATGCACTTTTTCTTAATAAAAACTCTATAATGCATCATTTTTATTGGATTAAATAATAATGAAAAAATTGTAACGGTATATAAAAATATTTGTTTGTAGTTCTATTAATGAAAATATTTGCCCTGCATTGGGCCCCATTTTTATATATATTACTTATTATTACCGATCATATCTTGTAAAAAAGTTTCTGGTGGACACATTTTCTATGTTCTGTCATATACTTTTTGATTTTGTTAAAGCAACAAGGTTTTAGACTTTCTCTGGCATGGCCCTGGGCCTTGGTAACAAATGCTGGTGATGCTGAGGCATTCACTTCGTGCAGATTAAAATAGATTATGAAGCTTGTGTCTCCTAGGTTCGACATTTTCTTAAGAATGTCTCTATTGCATGCTTCAGTTGTTCAACTCATACTGTAATTGAATTTTTTTAATTATTAGTTATTTATTATTATTTCCACCAAGATCTAATGCTTCTTGTCAAATTTCCATGACTTTTTTGTTTAAAAATTATTGGAAAGCCTATAATAACGTGGTTTACTGGTTGGATACCTCACATCACTTGTCCTAGCTATATTACTTTCTTATTATATTAATGATTTTTTTCAAACTTTCAACAGGTTATTGTAATGGGAAATTGAGTTGCATGGAATAAAAATACCCTCTTAATTTTTTCCCAAGGTCTTATCAAGCAAATCTATTGATTTTAACCATGTTTTTAGCATTGTTGGATGTTTATACGTTATATAAAATAAAAAAATTGATATGAAGTCTTCAAACTTGATTTTTAGAGTTTGTCTCCTAATTCAAATGATGGATGGTGAAAATTTATCATGCGTAAGGAGTAAGGACTAAGGACTCCATTGTTGCACCTGTCCCATGTACTTTATTGAATGCCTTATAGGCCTATCTAATATGATGATTGCAACATGTCAATTTTGTCTTTGGACCATGGTTTTAAATCGCGATTGCGGGATAACTTGGTTGTAGTTGCGGTGTAACCATATTTGGAGTATCGGGTCATTCGTAACGGGAATCAGAAATCGCAACCGTGAATTTTTTGCAAATACTAGCAAATCTTTTAGAAGTAATTGATATGTATATCTTGACTATAATTATCACATTTTAATATTTTTTACTATTATTATTCAATTTTATCACACTTAAAAAATATTTTTTTTTATAAATAACACTTAAGAAGATATTTTATTATTTTATATGAATTTTTTAAAGTTAAACTAATGAGAAGTATCATTTAATTTGAATAATATTATAACAAGTAATATAAATAATAACAAAAAATAATTATAAGCATTAAAATCAATATAGTGTGAATGTGTGATTTAGTTGTGGAATAAATTTTTTTGAAAATTTTTGAGGCCAAAAGGCCTTCTCAAGTTCGTATTAACCCGAATATTTTGGTAACTCATTTCAATTTTTTGGATTATTTTATTAAGTATCTCTCTTGTATATAAATCTTATAAAAATAGTAATTATAAGAATTCTCCAAAAAAAAAAAAAATAATACTTTGAAAAAAAAAAGAACTTAAAACAATTGTAACAATCTTGTAATGACCGTAACGGTATCGGCTGATACAGTTGCAAATTTTAGTCACATCGATATATCGGCCAGTATTGGTATCGGAGGGTCAAAAAATCAATACATAATGGTCGATACGTAATGTAACGACCGTTATTTAAAACCATGCTTTGGATTGCTAAAAGGTTATTGAAGTGTTCTTAGAACATGGTTTTTAAATTAAATAATTGAAAGTGATACAATCAAGCAAGCAATGCTCATTGTGTAGTTGTCCCTAGACTTCACCCGAACACAAGAAGGATCATTGGAAGGGCTGCCGATATCAAGTCGTTAGTTCCAAATTTTTGTGGATTTTTAAGAACTGGCTCTACCGTACATTTCATTCTCCAAACCACTTGTCATGACTATTAATGAAATTATGGATAAAATGCAACAAGTTCATGTGTTTACGTTAAACTGGAGCTAAATGAACTGGTTGGCTTTTGGCTTGTATATGGGTTGCGCCCCCTCTAGCACCTTATATTCAACACGCTCTTACATCTAGTCAAAAAAAGAAAAAAAAATGTATGTAATAATTTTCTCTTGAACTAAAAAATAGGAGTCCCTATATCTTCAAAGGTCCTGCAATTCCTTTCTTATCGTAAACACCACATGATGTAAGGAGGGATAGCCAGCCAATCCGATTTAACTTTTCTCAATGGGCTAGTAGTCCCCAACACACATTATAAGCTCCCTTACCAATGGACTGTCTTCTGGGAAGATTTTCTGTTTCTTGTCTGCTTGAAATGTTGGAGGATGGTTATAGGTGGGTTTTCATGGGTCTTTATGGTCCGCATGAAGAAGGTAACAGGAATATGCTGTGGGAGGAATTGAAACAGGTTAAAGACAAGTGGAATAAACCTTGGTATGCATGGACCAAAAAATGCCAAGAATCACAAAAAAGTAAAGACCACACCTCCCATGCAACCAATCAATACATCAATAAATGATTAGTTGTCCCCTTCTTGCACTTGCGCACACAACACTAATCAGGAATCATTTTTCCTTCTTTTGCTGAGATTGTCCTTTGTAAGTATTGCCTCCCATGTGGCCATCCAAAAAAAAATCGATACCTTAGACAGAATATTCACCTTCCGTATTTCTCCCACGGAAAACGAATTCCCGTGTCCCCTTGAAGCACACAAAAATAAGACCGCACACTGAATCAAGTTATCATAATATCAATTAGTGAATCCTCTATTTCATTTTGGGAATTGTCAGTTAATGGTTATGAGATCATCTTGATATTCAACGATATCTACTTTGCCAAGTTACTCAATATATAGATTTATCATAACTTTTGATTCTATAATTTTTAGGTTTGTTAATTTATATCACACTTGTTAAATAAAATTTTAAGCTTTGTAACAACAAAATGACGATCATTATCATAGGAATTTGGCTTCGATTCCTTTTTTTTTTTTTGAATAAGTAAAATAGCTTTAACATTCTATATTGGGGACTGTATTCCCTCAAAAACTCTATGGTTCCTCTCTGACCAAATAGTCCACCATTAGCACAATGGAGCCATATGCCATGCCACTCTTGCCCTTCTGCTATCCATGCTGCCTCGTGATGAGACCAACACCTTTGTCGTGGACCGTGGCATCGCCCAATTGACCCTAAAGAGTCCAGTCAATAGAATCCGCACCGCCCGCGTGACTGGACAATGAATCAACAAATGATTATTTTTCTTCAAATCCTTAACCTTTTAGAATTCCATCTTCCTTCATTCATTGAATCAAATGTGGTATTAGGTCAAAAGGACAAAATGGTTGGTAGTGAATCCTGTTAATAAATTGTCTCATTTTCTAGAATCCTTTGTTGTTTTTATTTTGATGAGACATCAAATCTCATGTTTTTTAATCTTGTAACCTGCCTTTTTTATGTGCTATTTCTTGTTATTTTTGTTGTTATCTTCATCATTTTGTTGAAAATAATTTCACTCCCCATTACATTTTTAAGGTTCCCATGCAAAAGTAAATATTTTTGTATTGCTTATATAGCCTAGTATCAAGTTATTTAAAATTAAAATACTTTTACAATAATAAAATTAGTGTTTACACATTGTATGAAATAAAGATATTCTACAATAATGAGAATAGTTTTGTATATGTTTGTGATATTTTAGCGATTGTTTTTCTGTTAAAAAATAATGTATAATGTGTAATATTGATATGAACAAAGAATGTGGATATGACATGATATTGATATGGTCTCTCCATCATTGCTGTTAATCAGTTACATATGTCTTAAATAAGTCGAAAACAAATGCTAAACGGTCTAGTATATAAGTTCAACGTATTGAAATGCAATAAGAGGCCCATGCAGAATGTTTATCCTAGAGTTTTGATTACATAAAGGTTTGGGAATATGATATATGTATTTTTCAGCCAGCTCAAAAGTAGGATAAAAATTATAATAAAGAACATATAGTTTTCAAATATTTTTCTACAAATATTGCTCAGTTTCTTTGAGTACATAAAGGTTTGGGAAGTATGATAATTTTTTTCCCAATCTGTATCAAATTAGAATAAAAATTTATAATAAAGAAATTACATGTTCCACTAATGTTGCTGCCCCCCCCCCCCCTTCTTCGGTCTCTCTCTTTTTTTTTACTAGTAGTTTCTTTCTTTTATTAAGAACTTGTATGAGTTCTGCATTAAATATTGCAGCAGCAAAAGTGAAGCAACTTGGGTGTTTTTTTGATCGTGGCTTATGTGGAATAACACATGGCATTTTTTGCCACTACTTCTGCTTGGGAGTGTTTGGTTCTGCATTGGCATTGCATAGTTTGGTCTTTGAAATACTCCAAATGTGGCCGCTGCAGTATTAATTGTGGCTATTATTGATGGGAAATTGTCACCATATGCGTAATTGGCTACTGTATCATCAAACAACCTTGCCATGATACCAATTACCATGATGACAACAATGATATGGAGGAAAACACCATTTCAAATCTTGTTGAGAAACTTGAATTTAAAGTGGAATCTTGAATTCACAATGAAATGGAAAAGAAAATTTGAAAATTATGTAGCAAATGATTCAATATTTATATCGTTTTTGTGCACCGATACCTATTTGTAGGCTTTATTCAGTTCTACCCGATTAGCAGGAACCTTATAGACAGCCATTTTACCTAATAGATACCTACAAGTTCTGTTTCCAGAACCACTGAAATTTCTGGGAGTGGACTGGAGACAGACCTAACCTGCATTCTCATGCTTATATGTAATGTGTGTATTTGGTCATTATTTTGTTTACTTGCTTATAGAAAATCTTATTTTGATATGATTTGCAGATCTGTGTATGGTGCTGGCATCACATAATAGACATGGCTGAGAAGGATGATACGGAAGGGCGATGTCCAGCATGCCGTAGCCCTTATAACAAGGAAAAGATTGTAGGGATGGCAGCAAACTGTGAAAGGTTATTCCAACTCCACCATAGAATCTTAGCATTTTTCTTTTCTTTTTCCCACATATTTATAATCATCATATCAGGTTGGTGGCTGAGATTAATATGGAGAGAAAAGTGAAGTCACAAAAGGCAAAAAGTAAAACATCTGAAGGAAGGAAGCAACTTTCCAGTGTGCGAGTGATCCAACGGAACCTTGTCTACATTGTGGGGTTGCCTCTAAATATAGCAGATGAAGATGTGTGTATTTTTTCTTTTCTTCCCCCGCCCCACAACCCCAACGCACACACAACCCCCCCCCCCCCCCCAAAAAAAAAAAAAAAGAAAAAAAAAGTGCCTGAACAGTGTTATCATTTTGTGAGCAGCTTCTCCAGCACAAAGAGTTTTTTGGCCAGTACGGAAAGGTGCTGAAGGTGTCAATTTCTCGGACTGCAGCTGGTGCTATTCAACATTTTCCAAACAATACTTGTAGTGTGTATGTTCATTCTTGACATTTCTAGTTTTGAACTCTTTTCAAAAGTGACACTGGTTGCAAGATCAGTTGTTTTATTAATTACTCTGCAGATCCCATTCCGTGTGTGACACGTTAGGCATTCACTGGTCAACCAATTGATGGATCTTTCACACATCTGACATCAAAATAAACTTTTGATTATTAAAAAGTTCCAAGTCAAAAGAAGCTATTGGGTATAAGAGTTTATTGGGAAATCTGCATGTTGCAATCCCCCCATGTCCATATCATTGTTGACTCAAAATCAAAAGTTTCAAGTTTTGAAATTGCCCCTAAGATGGCATGGTCCACCCCCTCGGAGACATGTTGCACAGCTTGGCTGCAACTGCAAACCTGGGGTTTGTGGCTGATCATTATTGAATTTTTAACCTTGATTATTTTTCTATTTAAAACACATAAGGAAAATAGCATGTACTACGCTGATGTGAAATTATGTGTCCTAATCATATTTTATAATTCTTTTGCCCAAGTTGTCATGAGATCAGGTGGTTGACCTCTTGGCTTCTTTCATACTTTTGCTTTCTTATTATTTAACATTGCTTCTGTTATCAATTGTTACACTTGGATCAGATATATTACTTACTCAAAGGAGGAGGAGGCGGTTCGATGTATTCAGTCTGTACATGGCTTTCTCTTGGATGGTAGCTCTTTGAGGTCTGCACATGGTTGGTTACATTCATGATTACAGTCTTCTTTATTTCTTTTCAATGAAAGTTGGGAATTTATGTGTTGCAGGGCGTGCTTTGGAACCACAAAATATTGTCATGCATGGCTAAGGAGTGTGGTATGATCTCTGAACGAATTATTGATTGGAATTGGTGATATGATTTTTAAGAGATTTCTTTTATAAAATATTTTGGTTAAATTGATTTAAGTTATATACTTGGATTAACGATTGCTATTTTGTTGGTCCAGCCTTGCAGCAATCCTGATTGTCTGTATTTGCATGAGATGGGTTCACAAGAGGATAGTTTTACTAAAGATGAAATAATCTCAGCATACACAAGGTATTTTTCATATTGTGACGCCTCCGATTGTCTGGGAAAGTCCCTAGTTTTTTCTAGTGTAGTTAAAGGCAAAAGGCGCCAAGGTCTTATACTGCCTAAAAAACAAGGCGACAAAAAAATGCTAATCTGAAAGAAGCAAGTCATTAACTTATAAAAATAATTAGAAATAAATATATTATACATTAAAGGTTCATTTATTCTAAATTAAATAATATCTTATGTAATAATTCTCTTGTAATACTAAAAAATTTAATCCAAAGGATGATATAATATAATTAAATTTTAAGCGAAGAGACCAATCTAAACTTTTTCTTCCTTTTCTACTATTTTTATATTGGTTAAATATTGTCCTAACAAAAATACCTTTAATACTAAAACGAGACAAGATACAAGAGCTCATTTATGTAAAGTAAGTTTTTAGATAACGAGGCTCTCGCCTCAACGCCGTTCGACTTAGTCAAGGCGTTCGCATAGGCAATACCTTATTAAAACCGTCTTGCCTAAAGTGTGTTGACGCTCTACGCCTTATCCTTGCCTTGCCTAGGTTTGCGCTCGGTCGCCATTAACAACATAGGTTTTTTTCCGTGTTACTCCTTTTTGAGAAACCAGGTTCTTTGTTGGGATTAACCTAGTAATCCATAAAATAGAAACAAAAAGAAATCATGTCACTTTGGCCCTTTCTAGACAAAAACAAAACGTTACTTTTAACTTAAAAAACTTTGTAAATTTTCCTATACTTAATTGGAAGGAGAATAACCCGGAAAAAGTAGGAAACTCTTCCAAAATGAAACCAACTTTAACACAACTGAACTTGATGTGAGTTGATTTGGTTTGATCTAATGGCTAATGGATCAGTTTGGATTATGGAAATGAGGCTCAACCTATGTTTGGTTTAAGCATAACCAAAAGGGGACCTTCCACTCCTCATATACAGCCCACATTAACAAGGTAATATTCAATGTTAGCCACTTGGCCTACCTCTTTGTGTGAAATGCTGGAGCTTCCTTTTTGGCATCTAGTCTCTACAAAGTGATTGAGCACCTGGAAGCTGGTCTGGCTTTTCAAAATACTGAATATTCTAAACTAATGCTAAATGTTGTCATTCATTTTGAATCCCGGATGGGCATATCCTTCTTACATTTTGCCCCAGATTTATGGATTTTATTTTAGCTTCCCTGGTGTGGTTAGAATGTCATTTTGGTTAAAAGCAAATAAATTTTGTACTGAAATCAGATTTTGTAGAGTATAACGGTACTTGAATCCATTAACTTTCTTTGTCAGAAAAAATTCTTGATTTTTCTTTTAAATAGAAGTAATTAGGTAGGCTGTTACTAGGACAGACTTGCCAATATATTGTTAGTGGTCATTACTGTAATTTATTGAAAAATGTTGGAAGCTTGACAATTTTGATCATTTGAAGTGACTTCAGATGTTGGAGTCTGCATCAAAGTTATAATGATAAGAGTCATAAGATGGTCTTTTGTTTATTCCCTCATCTTTGGTTTGGATACCAATTTAGCATTTTGGCTCAGCTGAAACCAAATGTAAAACTTGAAACTGAAGCCAAAATTTGGAAGCTTTAAAGTTTCTTCCACAATCTATTAGCTTTTGTTTAGAACTTTTAAATAAGTGGAAATATTAAGAGGGCTTAAAAATTGGAATGAGATTGTGAATGATTTTGTAAATGTGCTAATTATGGCCTTGTTCTGTACTGCCTCAGTTTTAAGTTCCAGTTATTTATTATAATATTGCTGTTAGTATATTGGTATATTATCATTTTTTTGAATCCAATTTTGAAGAGGGTCAAAATGGAATTTAAACCTCAATTATGTTGCCACATCCAGCCTAGATTATTATTTTTTTAGGTGTGTTATAATCTCATTTGCAATGTTTAAATTTTCGGGCTCTCAGGCATGAGAGTGCCAGTCTGAATGTTGTGAGCATGCATTTTGTGCAAATAGTGCCAAAGGTTAGGTCTTAATTCAATTTACCCCTTTCACCAATTTACAGAAGTGGGGCTAACACTGGGTAATGACATTTTCTTGTGTTGTAACATCGGATTCATATGTGCAAACCCCCCCCCCCCCCCCCCTTCTAAAAAAAAACACCAAAATAAAGAGGAAGAGGAAAAAGGAGATGCTTTCTTTGACTTTTTTTGCTAATTGGATGTTTTGTGATGGTTTATTGGATAGCTAATTTACTTACATAGTGATCTTAAAGGAGTAGAGTTCAACAAATTACTGGTGCTACAAATAATATGCAACGGCGTTCAGGGAATGTATTGCCACCACCAGCAGATGAGCACTGCAATGACAGCTATGCTTCCTCTGGAAAATCTATTAGTAAAAATGCTTCAAATGTAAGACTGTCAGTGTTAACTTCTTCATTTTTTGAATTTTATATTGCATTATACCCATAAGATAGTAATAATTGGCCTCAGGCAGTACTTTTTAATGAGAAATACTTTCTTATGGGTCAGCTATGTTTGTCAATATATGAGGAAATTTAGAGATCAACTTTTAGGGAACTTAAATTCCAGTATAGAGGTTAGTGAGGGCATTCTCAAGATTCAAGTATGAAGTTGAATAATTGCAATGCTTATGATTTGCCACTGACATTCAAGTTTGTGGTGTTTCCAGTGTAAATGTGTTCTGAATGGTGTTTATGTAGAACATTGACATTCAATGTGATTCTATCTTGGTGACATATGCAGAATCCAGCAAGCAGTGTCAGAGGTTCCCCACCAAGTAGTAGCTCTGCTAGATCAGTTGCTCTTCCAGCAGCAGCCTCATGGTGTGCCATTAACTGAATCACATCTCTTTTGATTTATATTTACTGCCACTTCTTAAAAATTGTTTATATTTACTAGGGGAATGCGTGCCTCAAATAGCCAGCCACCACCTGCAAGTTTAGGATTTTCAAATGGACCTTCTCAGCAGAAACCTGTCACATGTAGTGGTTCAATGGCGTTTTCGACAGCAGTTGCAAGTGCATCTCAGGTTCCTACATTGCATGTGGATTTTGGAAAGAAGATTATTCCCAATGAAGAATGTCTCACTGTTCAGCATAAAGGTAGATTGGAGCCACTGGAAACTGTGAAACAACATGTTGGCACAGATCATCGAGCAACTGTGTCTGAGACTCCTGTTGCTCCAGGACTTTCTACTACAACAACTATGAACAGCCATTTATATTGTCCGCCAGCATCTGAGGATAAAGATGTCAATATGCAACCCAATATTACGAATTCTTTTGATCTTTCTGAGCAGGCTTGTAATCCTAGTCCAGAGAAAGATCAGAATGTTTTTACTGATGGAAAGATTCAGAGTTTATGCTCTGATATGTTATCAGTGAGCATAGGTAAACACCTAGGGGATGAACTTGCTGGTGGTATCAGACCTAGCTCACTCTCTGATTGCGCCTTCAGTAAATCACCCGGAAATCAGGGGTCCCCGCAATACTATGCCGAGCATTTTAGAGAACCTTTGACTTCACTAGCTGGGAATGCTGTGACATCCACTAATGATTTAGGTGTTACAAGCGAACAGTGTGATTGGAGATCAGATTCCCAAACTCAAGTATCACAAAGTGCATACCGTGATATGGAGGACGAACTGCTATCTTTTGATGATCAGAGACTCAAGGACCCAGAAGTTGTTTCTCGCACAAGTTATTTACCTAATTCATCTTATTCTTCTCATCTTTCAAGTCATTCAAGGGTTTATTCTCCTCAGCATAATGAGGCTTATGCTTCAGTTAATTTCAATGTAGATCCGCAAATTGTAGATAAGAAAGCTGGTAAAGGTTCACTTCTGCATGCCTCTGGTGCTTCGATAATATCTAATGGTTATCCTGATGTTGCTGTCAGTAGTCCTGCTGATTTGGGCAGGACTGTTGAAGATTCCTATTTGCTTCCAAATGAAGGCAAAGGGAAGCACGTGGGAGTATTTGAAGATGAAGCATCCAATGTTAACCACGATAATGCTGTAGATATGGGGGAAAGCAGCATAATATCGAATATTTTGTCAATGGACTTTGATGCATGGGACGACTCATTAACCTCACCTCAGAATTTGGCTAGATTGTTTGGTGAAACTGATAAACAGCATGGATCTCTAAAAGCATCGAGTACATGGAAAGGGCAAACCAGCAACCAGTCTAGGTTCTCTTTTGCGAGACAGGGGGAATCTAAAAATCAAATACTTTATGTTGAACCATGCTCAAGTAACATTGGGCAAGTGCCAAAGAACCATTCTTTCAGCCATAATTTTATCAAAAACAGAGATTCTTATTTTGACAAGCTTGGGAACTGTAATGGTTTCTCTTCCCTTAATGTAGAGGAATCTGATAATTTTGCAAGCAGCCATTCCCATCTCTTCTCTAATAAGCTTTCTGGTGAGTTATTATCAGTTTTTAGTTGAGTTTATTTTTCTACTACTTGTTGCATTTTTTTAGGGATTCCCTGATGGTAAATTGGCCCCTAAACAGATTTATTGTGGGCGTGCTTTTTCATTGGTTTGGGTTACCAAGGATAAATTATGTTTTTTTTTTTATTTTTTGATTATTTTTTGATTTGGCTTGTGGCATTGTCTATGTAGTTCAAGGGTATGGACATTCAGTTGAAGTACACTGTTTTTTCTGATTTTAGGGTTCGTAAGAGAAGAAGAGAAGAAAGTTTTTCAAAAATAGGATGGTGGAATAATCATGACTCCTACACCTCTTTATGTTTGTATTATTAAGTGTTCAAAAAATACAAGAATGCCACTAATCGTTTCTTATCACGCTAAGTTACTAAGTTACCTCCAACGAAGGTGTAGTACCCAGATGTGATTTTTTTTTTATATCTTGAACTGACACAATTTGCATTTGTCTAGAACTCTAACTCCATGTGATTATGTCTAGAAAGTAATAGACCTATCCCAGGTGCCGACTTCAAATACCAAAAAATTAAAGAATTTGCTTTTAAATGAGATAACCAAGGAGAGTACATGAATTGACTTGCCACATTTACAGGCATAGGCAATATTCAACTGAGTATGTGAAAGATAAATAAGCTTACCCGACTAGTTTTTGGTAGCTACTTCTATCAACAACCGAACCATCACTATCTTCGCCAAGCCTATGATTTGGCTTAGTCGGAGTATCACAAGGCTTGCCGCTAAGCATTCCAGTTTCCTTCAGCGAATTCAACACATTTTTGTAGAGAATAAAACTTCTCTTTTCAAATTTAACGACCTCTATGCGAAGAAAATATTTCAAGCTATCTAAATCCTTTAGCTCAAACTCCTTAGCCAAAAAAGACTTCAAAGGCTCGTACTTCTTCAATATTATTTTAGTTATGACTATATCATCCACATAAACTATGAGTATGGTAACCTTCACTTGCGTATTTTTGGTGTGATCAACATCACTCTGCTTGTATCTATACTTTTGCACAACTTTACTAAATCATTAAAGCTAGGTTCTAGGAGATTGCTTCAAGCCATAAATAGCTTGATTCAAACTTACAAACTTTCCTTTCATGAGACGTAGATGGAAAAAGAGGAAGAACATCTATATTTCCTCTTCGTAATCACCATGAATTAAACATTCTTTACGTCAAGTTGTTGAAGAGATCAGCTCAATTATCTGCGAAGGAGAGCAACACTCAAATGAAATTCATCTTAGTCATTGGTGTGAACATTTCTTGGTAATCAATGCTATATGTTTGAATGAAACCTTTGGCCACCAATCTAGTTTTACACCTTTTTGTTGATTTGTCTACCTTATGTTTTAAGTGAATACCATTTACATTCAACAATTCTTTTCCCTTTCGGAAGAGTCACAAATTCCCACGTGTTATTCATCTAAAGAACTTTCATTTCTTCTACTATAATTGCCTTCCACCTAGGATCTGTCAAGGTATCTCAATCTTGAGGAACAAATATAAAAGACAATGAAGATATAAAAACACAATTAGAAGGTGAGAGAGATTGATAAGACACAAAGTTAGAGATAGATGTTGAGTGCAAGGATGAACTCCTTTTTAGGAGGAGCAATAGGAGATTGAGGATCTTTACGTACTTGGATTTGAAGGATCTATTTGACAATTAGCATGAGAAGGTTCAGTGGTCTCCCTCCTTTTCCTTCGTGAGTAGGTTAATAACTCCATAGGAGGGAGTCAAAGAGGAAGAGGAATGAGAAGGAAAGAAGACAACTTTTCACTACCACTCTTAAAGAGTACTTTGCGGACTAGGAAAATAAGATGTAGACTAAAAAAGATGACACTCTTAGTTACAAAGTGTCACCTTGTGAGGGGATGATAATATCAATACGCCTTTTGAGTAGCAGAATAACCCAAGAAGACGTACTTTAGAGTCTTGGGATTCAGTTTTCCCTAAGCAAACCATGAACATGGACAAAGCAAACGCAATTAAACACACGAGGACAAATAGGAAATAGAGATGAGAAAACACCCAACACCTAACATGTCTTGGGAACATGCATTGTAAACAAAAAGGGCCATAACAACTTCCAAGAAATGGTGATTTTACACTCGACTACCCTATTTTGTTTGTAGAGTGCTAGCTTAAGTAGTCTGATGAATAATGCCATACATGGTGAGATATAATTTAAATGGCACCATCAATATATATTCACTTTATTATTAGACCAAAGCACCTTTTAGTTATGGCATCAAATTGGGTAGAGACCATGCTATGAATTTTTTTAAAATAAATGAAGACCTCACTTTTTGATGCAATAAGTACACTTATGTAACACGAACAATCATCAATAAAGGTAAGAAACCATTGATAACGGGCCAAAGTGGTGATACGAGGACACCATACCTCAGGATGATCAATAACAAACGGTGATTTTTTTTTTAATTCAAATTAGGAAGAAAAGAAACACGACTACATGTGGAAAGTTTGCACACTTTACAATTTCACTGAGAAACACTTTGACTTAGAAGATAAAACTAGGAAACAATTTTTGCAATATTTTTTTATAGGTAAATTATGCGAACACTTTGCTCCTTAAAGGGACTTGAACCCTCGACCTCTCATATGGGAAGGTGAAGGAGGTACTAAACAAGTTAGAGCTTGTTAGTGTTCTTGCAATAATGAAAAAGGAGGATGGCCTTGACACTGAGGCTATTGAACTAGCAAATCAATTGAAAAAACGACACCACAACTCGCAAATGGGAAATCTTTTCTTTGCTCAATACACCTAGAAGTTGGAAAAGCTAAGAGGTATTTCTCACTACCAATGTGAATCGTTTTCTTCGTGTTCGAGTCCTAAAAAATATGATGGGTGGGAAAGAAGGTCACATTTTAATTTAATGGCTTGGTTATGGTACTAACAGAGGGAAGATTAGTAGAAAAATTAGGTATATGTAATACAGACGGGAGAGACTTAGATTAAGAAAGAGAAAGGTAACATGTACTAGAGATAGCGGATAAGGAACCATTTGTTGTCCCGACTTTTTCTCTATCATAATAGGTATTATAAGGTGAAAAAAGAATTGATAAACTAGTCGTGATTTGATGCTCTTGAATCAATGATCCAAGAGGGACGAGTGGATAAGGGAGAAGCACCATATGCCTCACCATGAACACCTGAGGAGGCAAAAGTAGAGGCAACAATGATAGTAGATGAGTACTTTAGCTGAGACATAAGACGTTAGAGAGAGTCGATCTCCTTCCTAGAAAGAATTGGGACCGCTGAGACTACAACTGAAATAGTAGTGGGAGTTGAAGTAGTGACTTGATTATCTATAGAGGTGAGGTGAGCATGAGACCTAATTACACCTCCAACACAGCTCCCCTACCCAGTGTAGACCGACCACGAAGTTTTCAGCAACACTATTTTGTAATGTCTCACCTTTTCACAATAATTACAAACAAGATTACTAGTCGTAATTTGTAGTGTAAGGTTCCAAAAAAAGTCAAAATTAGAAAAGTTGCATCAAATGGTCTCAAATGTTTTGGAGAAAGTATCATGATGATTTGAAAAACGAGATGATCCAACCTTGAAAGAATTGTTGCTGGAATATGCAAATGTCATGCTAACGTCAGCATGACATCATCGTACTGACAATGATGTTAGCACGTCTCAAAGCTCCCTTTGTGGTCTAACATCTTTTGCTGTGTATATGAGTTCTTGACTTCGATCATGCTCTAATACCAATTGAAATACAATGTTTTTATGATTTTAGGATTCGTAAGAGAAGAAGAGAAGAGCAAAGAAAGAGATTAGAGAGTTTTTCAAAAATAGGATGGTGGAATAATAACTCCTACACCTCTCTATGTTTGTATTATTGAGTGTACCAAAAATTACAGGAATGCCATTATTAAAATATTCCTAATACTTTTAACACATTTGCAAGGGCCATCTTTTCCTCTCTTCTTGCAAGAATTTGGTTGATCCATGCCTTATGTTATGTACTTGAAATTATTAGTTGTATGATAAGCATGCAAGTCTTTGTAATATGGGATTTGTTGCATAATGGAACCTTTCAATATCTGGAAGAAAGCCTGAATTGTAGGGCGGCCTTGTCCTTGCAGTATCTGAATGCTTGCAAGGTGGTGAAAAATTATGTTCGGGACACTTACCGGTGAATCATATTTATGGGTTGGAAGGAGGCTAAATTAAAATTTGGTTGATCTATACCTTACGTATATGTTCTTGAAATTATTAGTTACTCCTTCTGTTCCAATTTAAGAGTTCCTTATTCTATTTTTTCATGTCAAAATAAAAGTCCTGTTTGAAAAGTCAATGCATAAAACTATAGTGAAGTTTTCAAATTATCCTTCTTACTAATTTGATGTGTTGTAATAGTTAGAGTGAAAGAAGGTTAATATTGTCAAATTATACTACCTATTTAAGTGTGAAAGCATTAAATACATGTCCCCTTAAAAAGTTAGTTTTCTAAAAAGGAGCTCTTAATATGGGACGGAGGGAGTATATGATAAGCACCCACATCTTTAAGGCAAAACCGAAACCACTATCTGGAAGAAAGTTTGAATTGTAGGCAGCCTTGTCCTTGCAATATCCGAATGCTTGCATGGTGGTGAAAAATTGCTTTGGGACACTTATTGGTGATTGGTGAATCATATCACGGGCTGGAAGGCCGGGCTATTGCCTGACTAAGCCAAGGTAGGCTGGGCGATCACCCAACTAGATAAATATCTCCTTATGAATATTTTCTTAGTTGACTTCTTGTGTACTGAATTTGATCTCATTGTAAAATTAAATCTCGTTTCAAATAACAATAGGAACTTAATAAGTTCGCCAAAAAAAACCCGATAAAATTAACAAGAAAGGTAACAAGTTACTGGTTAGTTTTAAATATATTGTTCATGAAATTTAACCACATGTATGATTATTTATTTACTTTTGATATATTCTATTCTTGCCATATTTCATATAAGATTCAAACCCATGTATTTGTAGTGAAGTGTACTATATTATTTGAAATAAGACAACAAATATATATTTATTTATATGGGTTTAATATATTTTCATATTAAAAAATATATTTCACGACATTTTTTTCATTATTAATGATATTTACAAGTTGTTGATAAATATTGTTTAAATTTTAACTTATTAAAAGTAATATAAACATGATTGGTGGGCATTGAGATTACGGGATACCCCTAGAAGAGGATATGGAAGTCTAGAGTTCCATCAAGAGTGGCTTTCTTTGCTTGGGAAGCGGCTTGGGGCGCCATCTTGACTACAGACAATCTTCAACAAAGGGGATACCATCTTCCGAGTCGATGTATCATGTGCAAGGAAGAGGAAGAATCGATAGATCATCTCCTCTTACATTGCAGGGTGGCCAAAGACTTGTGGGGTATGCTCTTTGTCATTTTTGGTGTAGCTTGGGTTATGCCCGCCTCATTTAGAGATGTCATTGCGGGTTAGTGGTGCAAAAAAATCAGAAGGATCTTCGTATTGCGTGCAAGATGGCTCCTTTTTGTCTTGTTTGGAGCCTTTGGAAGGAAAGGAACAATCATGGTTTTAAATCGCGGTATCAGGGCACGTAATGGTTGCGATAGCGGTGTAATGGTATTGGGAGTATCGGTCGATATGTAACGTGAATCGGGAGCCGTCCCCTGTGAATTTTTTGTAATCACTAGAAAATCCTTTAAAAGTTATTGATATGCATGGTTTTGCTCCAATTTATTACTTTTTAATGTTTTTAATTATTTTTAGTCATTTTTATAGCTCCTGTGGAAAAAAATTACTTATCGTTTAACTGTCAGATTTAATATTATTGTTCCTCAGCATGTGCCTCCTCTACTATAAACTATGAAGCACAGGACTCTCTATTTTGGCTCACGTATCTGTGTCGGATACCGACACTCTCGGACACTTCTCAGACACATGTCTGAACACTTGAATCATGAAAGTTGATGATAAAATGAAGAAGTTCTTTATTTTTTATTTAATGACTTTGTTATTTTAATATCTTAATAATTTTTTTTTAATTTGTGTATTTTTATGTCAATTTTAATTAAAATAAAATTAGGTTTTTATTATATGGTCATATAAAAATATAAAAAATTTATATATATTCAACGTGTCCTGTGTTCTACTTTTATGAGAAATAACGTGTCCGTGTCCGTGTCCGTGCTTCTTAGGCTATAAATATGGCTTTCCCATGTCTTATAACTGTTTCAGGAGCTATTAATATTCACAGTTATCAGATTCAAGAGCTGTTAACTACTCACTGTTTAGTTGTTAGTATGTACCTCCTCTGCTATAAATTTGATGGTGCTTGGTCATTTTCATGAGTTATTTCTTCTATGTCTTATAACAGTCTCAAGGGCTCAAATATCGGCCCCTCCTGGATTTTCTGTACCCAGCAGAGCACCGCCCCCAGGCTTTACTTCTCATGAAAGAATGGAACAGGCTTATGATACCATGTCTGGAATGGAAGAGGCTTTTGACACCATGTCTGGTTAGTTATTTTATAATTCATTTTCATTTTTCCAACAATATTTGTTAGTGCTGAAGCTTGTTCTTATTGATTTACCTTTTTATTGTTTCACTTTTCAGGGAATCATTTGCTTGACAATTCCTCTTTGTTGGGAACTCCTTATCAGGCACCACCTAGTGGAAATATTGGTAGCCCGGGGGATATTGAGTTCATGGATCCTGCAATTTTGGCGGTCGGGAAGGGCATACTTCCTGGAACACTTAGTAATCCAGGGTTAGACATGAGATCAAATTTCCCTCCACAGATAAGTGCTTTTGACAATGAGGCGAGACTTCAATTATTGATGCAAAGATCACTTGCGCCACACCAGAACCTGAGATTTACCAACATGGGGGATAATTTTTCTTCACTCAGTGGTTCTTATGGAATTCCTTCTAGAATTATGGAGCAATCTCCAGCCAGCAATCTATCCCCATTTTCGCAACTCTCTCTTCAGCAGTCCAGAAATGCACTAATGTCAAATGGCAATTGGGATGGTTGGCATGAGGTTCAGAGTGGAAATGATCTGGGTATTGCGGAGCTCCTCAGAACTGAGAGGCTGGGATTTAACAAGTTTTATACTGGTTATGAGGATTCTAAATTCCGCATGCCTGGTTCAGGAGATATGTATAACCGAACATTTGGGATTTGATTTTTATTGAAGTGACTTATTTGGATTGGTTGGTAACAGTGCACACTGGGAAATCAAATGATGATGGATAATTTGACAGACAGCTTTGCAGTAGAAGGATAAGACTGACTCTTGATTAGTCCGACTGCGTAGATTGGTGAAGGATCAAACCCTCTGAAACACGGGTTTCCACAAACCAGCAGGTAAGGATGAACTTTTTGCCCTTTATGTGAGAAGCAATTTGGTTTCATGGTTTGGTTTTGCAACATTAGATGTTTGGATGGTTTTGGTTTTTAAATTTGAAGCTAGGAATATCATATGTAGTTACAAGAAGTTGGATTACCCTTTCAGTTGCCCTTGCCTTTCAACATTGATTCTTTGCTGCTTATAAAAAAAAGCATTGATTCTTAGCCATTGATCATAAAGATTTTTATTTTGGCGTACTGCTTGGTTGAGCTTCTCAAAAGATTAAGAAAAGAAATTTTTTAACTTCTCTTTTTTTTTTTTCTCCTTAAAATTAATAATTCTATCTATATGCCAATAGGTGCATGTTTATGTACATATAATGTTATTGGAACCATAGGTAGGCAAATGTTGGTCATCCACTAGGAAAGGGAGATCGTAGAGGATGTTGTGCCCATAGAATGTAGGATGGATGAAAGTAATCGTGCAAGATGATTTGGTCATGTGCATCGTAGACCACCTAATACACATAAAAGTTGAGATGCCAAAAGTTCTAGAGAGGAGCCCAAGAGAATGAGTTGAAGCCATGAAAAAGAACATGATTGACTCGAATTTAATTGAAGATACATATGTAGTGGGGATTATGGATTGTTTAGCATTTTGTATTTGAATTTCTATATCTGCACGTATAAGTGTATGTGTAACTATATGAATA
This sequence comes from Nyssa sinensis, assembly GCA_008638375.1. Classification (NCBI taxonomy): domain Eukaryota; kingdom Viridiplantae; phylum Streptophyta; class Magnoliopsida; order Cornales; family Nyssaceae; genus Nyssa; species Nyssa sinensis. The sequence goes on from CM018031.1 coordinate 14,990,595, forward strand.
AACCCTGCACAAGCACGCACGTATATTGGAACATATTTTGGTCCATATATATGTAACAATTGCATATAGGTATTTGTAAGGACATATGTAAGCATGTTTGATTACATGTTAGTGTACATGTTCAGCACACATAAAAGTACATATATATTTCTGTAGAGGATGTTGCCCATAGAATGTAGGATGGATGAATGTAATCGTGCAAGATGATTTGGTCATGTGCATCTTAGACCACCTAATCCACATACAAGTTGAAGTGCCAAAAGTTCTAGAGAGAAGCCCAAGAGAATATGAAGCGAAGCAGTTAAAAACAGGGTTGATCCAGTAGAGGCCTGGCCTAAAGAACCTAGGTCATTTAAACAGGCTTGGATATTCAGTAAATGGGTTGGCCCGGTTTACATTGGGATTGAGAGCCCAATGGAGGTTTATGGAGATAGAGGATGAAGAAGCTGGGTCTCCATTTCAGGAAGACAAGGCCAGGGAGTCTTATGTTGCAGATGATCCTCCAGGGGCAAGAGATAGTGAGGTTGGGAATGCTCAGAGGGGGGGGGGGGGGGGGGGGTAAGGGAAGTGGTTGTGCTAGAAGAGGAAAGAGAACAGAGAGTCGAGCAAGTGCAGGACGACAACTCAGAGGAGGAATTGGAGACGGAAGAGGCTTTTATAGAGGTGAGTATGGACCCCGTTGTCTTTTAGGTGTCCTGCGATGATCTGGTATCAGAATGGGTTTTAGAAGGGGCAATGGTCAGACTGGGAATCCCTTGAAGGGGCTTATGTGCTGGGTTACTGAATGGAGCAAGAGGAGGAGCCACTGCTTTGTACTCCTTTGGCATGGGGCGAGCAGGAATTGTTGAGTACGGTTGGGTCTTGGGAGCTACAGATCTTTAGTGAAAAGGAAAGCCAAGTCGGCTGAAGTGTCGGATTGGTTATGAAGAAGATAAAGGGGATAAGTAGATTTTTGGGAGTTATGTATAGGGTTGAGGACAAATTAATGAAGTGGTTCAATGAAATTGAGAGGAGCAAGAAGCATGAAAGCAGGAACAACAGAGGTGATGGTGGGGGCAATCAGTTAGGAAGCTGCAGAGGGAGCTAAGGAAATTGGCTACCTCTATCAATTATGAGGGGTAGGAAGTGAACTAAGGGGTGTGAGGTAGAGGGGTTGGCATTATTGTGAATCTGTGACAGATGCAACTAAGGCTGCTTACATGGAATGTGAGCTGTCTCAATGACCCATATAAGAGGTCAGTTTGTGAAGGGATTGCTGAAACAGTGGAAAGCTTTGGTGGTCTGCCTTCAGGAAACCAAAATGGAGGTAGTATCCAAAGAGGTGGTGAGAAGTATCTAGGGGGGCAGGTGGGTTGAATGGCAAACCTTGTAGGCTACGGGACGTTAGGGTGGTCTCATGCAGGGATATGTGGACAGGAAGGTTCTTGGTGTCATGTCTTTTAGAGATGAATATGGAGGCTTTCACATGGTTTTTTTACAGGAGTGTATGGCCTAGTGGTTGAAGCAGACAGATTGTGATGAGCTGCAGCAGGTGAGTGGCAAATGCAGCTTTTCGTGGTGTTTGAAGGGTCACTAGATTGTGGTTAGATCTCCTGTAGAGAAGTTAAGAGGGCAGAAGACTGACCGGATCTATGATGGTATTGTCAAACTTCATAAACACAAATGAGCTGATGGACCTGGCAATGAAAGGTGGTGGATTTACTTGTACAAGAGAGAGGGAGAGGCCTGCTATGTCATGGTTAGATAGATTTCTTCTTTCTGCTTCTTGGGAGGAACATTTTCCTGGAGTCTGTTGGGTCTATTTACCTAGGCCTGTCTCTGACCATTGTCCAGTGCTACTGGACTATGAAGGAATTAGGAGGGGAAGATGCCCATTTTGGTTTGGAAACATGTGGCTAGTGGAGCCATGGTTTAGGGATTTGGTTGCAGGATGGTGGCAGGGTTTCCGACTGAAGGGGTCTCCAAGCTTTGTTTTAGTCTGGAAGTAAAAGGTGTTGAAGAAAGATTTGAAACGGTGGAATAGGCAGGTTTATGCAAATGTTCAGGCAAGGTTAAAAAGGTTGCTGATGGATATCCCAACTGCTGGATGTCAAGGAGCAAGAAGGGCCTTTATTAGAGGAAGAATCAGCTAGGAGGGAAGGCTAGAAAGGGGGGTATGGGTCCTTGCTGAAAATGGAAGAAATCTGTGGAGGCAAAAGTCCAGAGTACTGTGGTTAAAGAAAGGGGACAGAAATACCATTTACTTTCATAGGATTGCCAATGTACGCATAAGGAAGAATATCATCAGCTCAATTAGAAGTGGGGAGAGATTAATTAGGAGGAGGCTAGGTAGGGGATCTCATCATTTTATGAAGACCTATACAAAGACCTATAGGGAGTGAAGGCCTTCAATGGAGGATATGCCCTCCAATGTTTTGGTCAGGGAGGACGGTAGAGAGCTGGAAAAACCATTTACGGAGGATGAGATAGTTGTAGCTCTATAGACTTGTGATGGGGATAAGGCACTAGGTCTGGATGGATTTTTCTTGGCTTTTTTCAAACATTGTTGGATAATGGTGAGAGAAGATATTCGACCTTTTTTTAGCACTTTCGAGCATGAAACATTTGAGTCTCTCTTAATGCTTCTTTCACTACCTTACATCCAAAAAAAAGATGGGGTTGAGAACAAAAAAAAAACCTTTTGGTCAATTAGTTTGGTTGGGGTTGTTTACAAGATTTTGGCAAAAGTTTCTTTCTATGAGATGAATAAGGTGTTAAATAAGGTGGTTTTTGGTAGCCAAAATGCCTTTGTGGGATGACAACAAATACTAGATTCAATGTCGGTTGCCAATGAATGTATCAATTCAAGGAGGAAAGGGATTTACTTATAAAAAAAAAGGAAAAGGAAAGGGATGCAAAATGACTTGGTGTGCAAGTTAGACATACATATGATCATAGTAATTGGAATTCTTTTTGTTGTCATTACTAGAGCAAATATGGTTTAGGGATAAGTGGAAAAGTTGGATGAGATGGTGTACATCTTCAGTATTATTGTCAGGTGAATGGCTCCCCTACTGGCTTTTTTTAGTCTTTGAGGGTGTTAACTGTTAAGGCAGAGGGATCCATTGTCTCATTTTCTATTCATGATTGTGATGGAAGCTTTGAGTTGGATGTTGGCCAAAGCTGTGGAAGAAGGTATGTTGGAAGGTTTCAGGATCGTGGATAATTCGGGGGATCGTATTGAGACTTCTCACTCACTTTTTGTCAATGTTACAATCATATTTTGTAGGGCAGAGCAAAATCAGCTTATATTTTTTACCAGTGTTTTGTTGGCTCTGAGACTTTCTCTGGCTCACGGGTGAACTTGTCCAAAAGTGAGATCATTCTAGTGGGGGAAGTGAGGGGGGTGGAGGTCTTTGCATGGAATCTGGGATGTTGCATTGGTTCTTTTCTTGTGGTGTACTCAAGTTCGTCATTGGGAATTTTTTCAAAGGCTAAGGTAGTGTGAGATGTAGTGGTAGCGGATACTGGAAGAGATTAGCAGGATGAAAGAGATAATATCACTCTAAGGGTGGTAGGATCACTTTGATAAAAAGTACTCTTACTGGGCTTCTAATATATTATATCTCTCTCCTGCCTATGCCAGTTTTAATGGAGAGGAGGTTGGATAAGCTTCAAAGGGATATTCATTGGGTAGGGGGGCATGGAGGAGGGTGGAAAATTCATTTAATTGCTAGGGACAAGGTTAGACTTCCGATGGTAGAGGGGGATTGGGTATTTAAGGCCTTGGGGTCCTTCAATATGGCTCTCTTGGGAAAGTGGTTGTGAAGGTTTGCAGCTGAGGGGAATGCTCAATGGAGAAAGGTGATAGCTCTAAAATATGGGTGTGAACGGCGAGGTTGGTTTTCTAAGGAAGTGATGGAGCCTTTCGGTTGTTTGTGGAGATTTATAAGAATGGGCTTCGAAGATTTTTTTCAAGTATATTCAAGGTGATTGGGGCGGACAAGTGTGAGGTATACGGTTTGGGCTCCTTGCTTCGGGAGTTGGAAGTAGTACATTTGTTGCTGCTCTTGAATTATTTTAGGGTCAGGAATGACGGAGGATTCTTTGGAATGGACCTTGAATAACCCCAACATCTTTTTAGTTCACTCATTCTACAATGCAGGCAGGAGGGAGGGAAATGGAGCTTCTTTGGGGGATCATTTGGCGTTTTAGAGCTCTAGTCAAGGTGGCTTTCTTTGCTTGGGCTGCAACATGGGAAGCAATGTTGATCATGGATAATTTGTAGTTGAGAGGATTTAGTTTGGGTAGTAGGTGCTGCATGTGTAAGGAAGAGATGGAAATAGTCAGTCATCTTCTTCTCCATTCTCGGGTGGTGAGTGATGCATGGAATCTCGTACTCTTTTTTTGGTTGTATGGGGTCCACGCCTGCTAAAGTGAAAAGGGCCCATTTTTATTTCGGAAAGGTGTCGGGTGAAGAAGTACTTAAAGAGGTTATGGAGGGAGAGGAATATGAGGATTTTTTAGGGAATTGATCTTCCTTATAATTTTTTGGAAGTTGTTACATTTTTGGGTTAAAAAAGTTTATCCTATGTATGCAAGTTCTTTTGTAGATTTTTTTTAGGGGAACTATGATTTCTCTCTCCCCTGACAATTTTATACACACTGCACTCACAAAATGTACAAGTTTTTGGCCTATAAAGAAATATATATTTTTTAAAATTATAAAAAGCAATATTTTTATTTTTTTATTTTATTAAAATACTTTTAGGTGGCAACCAATGCCTGCCTTTTGGGGATCACTGCCGCCACCTTGGAGGTTGAGAGTTCAAGTCGATAAAGTGGGGGTGTCTTATGACTCTTACAAATCAAAGAAAAAAGTGCAACCAGTTGGTACCTTGATTTATTTTTCTCTCTAACAGCCCATGTGTGGTTTTTGTTTTACCAATGGTGAAACATGACTTATTTTCTCTCCTTAACAGTCCATGTATGGTTTTTGTTTTATTAATGGTGGTGATTTTTGGCTGTAATTATTCAACTATAAAAAAGATTCACTGTCACCTTCCCATCTCTCCACTGATGTGGAAGTATTCAAACATCTGAGAAAAATAGCATTTGTGCTGTCTTGCATGCTGTATGATTGCTTGGTATGGCATGGCAAGTATTTGCCACTGCCCTGCTGAATATTGAGAGGAGCTTTAAATCGTTTCTTTATTTACCTGTAATATCATATGATTGCTTGTGTGTGTGTGTCAGAGAGAGAGAGAGAGATAACAATTTGTGTTGTGTTTTGTAGGTGAAGTAATGCTGAGGTCCAGGCTTAATATGAAGGTTGAACAGGGGATGCTTCGAAGTATCAAACTCTAGCGGGTGATCCTCCTGATGATGGCCTCTCTTCTCTACCCAATTAGAGAATAGAAAAGAATCAGGATAATCTCCCATTTGAATTATATGGAATTACTAATAATTTTGCTCTCAGTTACAATCATACCATTGCTAAAATTTATAGATCGAAAAGTTAGGGTGGAATTCATCCCAGAATACTTTTTCTTGCTGATAGGTTTTTAGGAGTTGAATTATTAGAGTTAAGAGAGCAGGGCTGAAATAATTTGGCCTGCCTATTTCCAACTTTGTTTTCTGTTGTTTTGAAACCTGAGTGTTAAAAAAAAAGAGCGAGGAAAAATAAAAGAAAATTGTAAGTGTGATTTTTTATATATGTTAAAAATACCATTTTTAGGCGTAGCCTGAGGCTTGTAGTATGCTCTCTTTTCATGGATGTATCTTGTCATCTTGAGAAGTGCATTGTTCAAAATTGATGGGAGGAGGTAGCGAAGTACTATATCATTTAGAGGCAATGTAGAAATATATATACATACATACATACGCATGAAATAACAATAATAATAATAATAATAATAATAATAATAATAATTTCATAAATGTATTTTATGATACCATTATCAGGTTGTTGAATACTGAATTTTCTGTTGATACTGGTCCTGTCCAATTTTCAAAGCTGGCAAGTGAAAATAAGAAACTATATAAAAATTGAAACTCCTTAATTAAATTTTAAGGAAATACTCCCGTGTGTGTGAAAATAAAGTCATAAAAATTTGTTAAGTTCTAAAGAAAAGAAGAATAGTACATGTTGCTTTTACTGTTTAAGTTGAATGTACACTACGTGTTAATAGTCTTGGTAGTGTAAATGGCTATGTTATTGAACAGAGATTTTATAATTTTTTTAACCGTTGAGATCTTATTTTATTGAAATGAGTTTAAATCAGAAGACAATAGAGTTGAATGACAGCATGGATGAGTGAGTGCATTTTGTTCAATGTCAGCTGTTTTGCTCTTCTGGAAGTGAGCCCGTTTGGGGAGTTTGACAATAGATTCTGAAAAAAGTGATTATTAGAAAATAAATTTTGAAATATATATTTAATTTGTTATTTGGATTATAGTAAAAATTAGGTATAATTGGTTTTACTTGTTAATTTTTTTTATTATCTTTTTATATTATATATATTATGTAATGTGTAAATTGTGATTGCAGAGAAACAAGTTGTAAAATGTTAAAACGAAGAAGTTGATCCTTTTATTTTTATTTTTATAATCTTTCCTAACTATGATTTTACTCGTAAGTCCCATTACAATAATTCGTTTTAAAAGATGTAAGTTAAACATGGAAAAAAGTTGAATAAGACTGGCATCTTATGGTCTAAGCACTCTAATGTTAGTATTGATACGAGATGTAGATTTACATGAGACTGAAATCAGACATAGCACAGTGCAACGGTCTCTCACGGGACTATTTTTTGTCTGAGACTCTAAAAAAACTCTAATTTCATTCTTCTGGTTTTCTGTGGTCCTTGTTTCTTGTTGGAACAAGTGGATTTAGGATGAAGTTCATTGATTTGACATTTGTTGTTAAAAAGTCCATGAAAGTGTGCCGAATACTTAGGATGATGATGAAGATGGAAGTTAATTTCAAAATTGTCAGTAACCTATGACCATGAGCACGGGAAGAGGTCTCTTGTCGTTTCTCACAAGTGATTTCTTGATAAGAACATGAACATTAATACCAAATAAATAAGATAAAGATAAAATTGATGCATTTCTTGCAATATTAATATTATTATTTGCATTACCTTTTTTTTTTTTTTTATAAATCTTATCTTGGCCATATGTATAATTAATAAAATATTTTTTATATGAATTTATCCTCAATTTTACTTTTGCACTCATCTGAATCTAAATTTGTTGAACTTTAAGCAAATTTAAAACCCTTGTGGCATCAATGATGCCATTTCTCTCTTTGCTTGCATTTGAATTTCTAAAACAATCTCTTAGCAACCCTTGAGGTGATTTAAGGCTATAATTAATTAATTAATTAAAATTTAATTTAACTAATTGACAAGATTACATAAATAATTTTTTTAAATTTATTAGATATGAATCGTGAACTAAAGTAAGTTAATCAAGTGTTGAAATAGTATTTAAATTTAGATTCATATCAAATATATATGGCCAAGTGCTTAAGATAAAATCAAAATAACAAACACAATAATTAAGAGCAAGTCTAAGCAAGTAAGAGAGACACCAGATTTCATGTGAAAAATCTTCATGTAGAACAAAACTTACCACTGACAAAACTAATCAATATAAGTAATAACATACTATTGATCACTAACTTGTTACATTATCCGGTAAACTTATACCGTTAGTCAATACTCTCTATAATACTTTATGTTTTGTTCTTATTTGCTAATTGCGCTTCTTAACTGTTCCTCTACACAGCAACATGCTAACTACTTCATTCCAACCACAATCTAACTACCTATGTTACCTTGTGTGTAATAAGTCATACAATGGTTTAGAAGTGTCCTAAGATCTCTCTTAGCAAAAGTCCTCACAATTACCTCTCTAAAGTAAACACAATATTAAGCCCAAAGTTCAAATTGATGTTTAACATTCAAGGATTCGAATAGTATCAAAGTGCTCTGTATGGATGGAAAGCATGCCGTCTAGAATGCAAAACTTGCCTCACATACAAAGAAACTCACTACTATAATATATAGATTGAACTAAACCTAATATAATTCGAAAAAGGACCAACCAATCAAATTCTCCAAAATTCAACACGTTTTCGAATAAACATTGTTTCTCTATTCGGACGATGCTTGTGTTCGAACGAACTAGAGGTGCATTCGAATAGTCTAGGTATTGGATTTCTAATTTTCTCAAGTTATGAAATTAAAACGAGTCCAAAATCTACCAAGTACCTAAGGGATATACATATACACATTTTAAGTATTTTTTAAGCTTATAGTTAAAAATAATAAAATTGTCTAACCTATGTATCATTAAAACATAAGTCCCATGAGAATCTTATAGTTAAAAAACTAAACGAATAGATATCTTACAAATGCACATAATATGAATGCATGACATGCATATGTGTTTATACCTTTTGTGTAGTAATTCTAAAGTTTCAGTATGTTATCAATGTTCTTTTATCTTCAGAAGTAAGTTGCTGTAATTAAGTCTGATTCGATCAAGTCTTTATGAAAGCAATTGACTAACATTATATCACCAGTAAGATTCAATATAACCTAACAATTACAAATTAATAAAGACTTTTAGAATAAATTACCAACACATAAATTGAGAAAAGAAAATTTACAATGGTTTAAATACAAATCTTGAACTTAAAGCACAGACATGGAGTTTGTTATACATTTTTGCCTTGGGATCAATCTTTCTCCCTCCATGATAATAAAAATGACATTGAAAGAAGAAAATCTTCACCCCAAGAGTATTACTGGCATTTTGATTGTAGTTAAAAATTGCAGAAAACACAAAAGGACTTATAAAATCAATTCCACCAAATTATCCAAGCATCCAATCAATGAATGAAAACTTTTCCCCAATCAAGAGTTAATACTTCACCACTAAAAGAAACACAAACCTTAGTACAAGACCATGCTATTTTTCAATTTCCATTAGAAAGAGGAGGGAGAAGAAGATAAGATAAATCCAAGGCACAAATTTTTTTTTTCCTTTCAACAACATGTTCAAGGCTTTCAGTGCCTCTATAAGATTTCAGCTTTCAATTAGATGATCTATCCCTACTTTTTAATACAACTATGTAAATTCTAATTGGTAAAAAACCCAATAGGTTGCACAAATTACTGATGTTTGATTGAGACTTTTGAGGTGAAGGGCTCTAAAGCAAATATAGAAAAGAATAGGGGGGGGGGGGGGGAGGCTGGTGAGAACAATTTATGATGAGGGAATGGGTTCTATTATTGTGGTTTTGGGAGACAATAGAAGCATCACAGGTGGCTTTACTGTTAATAAATAGTACTTTTGATTATAACTTAGACCTTATCTTGATGGAGGGGCCTTTGGTCTCCTTAAAACAGATCACTGCTAGCCTCTTGACAGCAACAGATACAGTATTTGGTTGGTCTGGGTATTGAAAAGTGATAACTGACCCATCTCAATTTTTTGCTATTCCGGTACATTATATTCGAGTCAATTACTATTTAATATATCAATTTAACAAATAAGTTACGGATTGATGTGTAAAACATTCAATGACTTGTGTACAATGCATTCGGGAGTTCACTTATTATTATCAAATTTTTTAAAAAATTATTATATAATACAAGACCATTCTTCTAATCAATTATGAGTTATTAACATTCTTGAGATGAGGTAAATAAAATTTCTTTTTTCATACGATAAATCAAAATTTAAATTTTATATTATCCATACGTATTTAGAATAATTTTCTCCTCCCCATTATTAAAAAAAATGTTAATAATTTTTCCAATTTTATCATATCAAATACAAAACTGGAGATAGATGCGGGACACAAAGCCCACCAACATCAGAAAACTTGCCCCACCAATTGGGTGTATGTTTCAGTACCACAATTTATTGTTTATTTAAGATTGCAGAAAGATCTTAATGAGCCCCACCAACCCCAAAACCCTAACCCTAACCCTAACCCTAACCCTAACCCTTACCCTAATCAAAAGCCTATCAGAAATTAAGTAGGGCTCAGTTATGAGTAAAGTATGAATAGTTATAAAAGTCCAACAAGACCTGGTCCCACCACGTGTTCCAAAATCCCTAGGGTGTCCTCTTCATTCCATTCAATCATGAAAGAGAGAGGGAGAGAGGGAGAGAGAGAGATTATTATCATGGGAGTGAAAAAAAAAAGAGAGGGTATGTTTGAGGGATTTAGGACAGGACAAAAGAACCTTTGAAAGATTGAAACCCAAGGGGAAACAAAGGAAAGGGCAAATAATAAAGTATATGCTACAAGAGGTGAATTGTCTTCTTCAATTAACAGTGCAATCTACTGCTCATTTTGTTACCTTTCCCACTGCATTCTGAAAGTTGGTTAATTTTCACTTTACCACCTCATATACTATAATATTATATTTTGATCCATTTTCTCTAAATCATAAAAATAATATAGCTTCAATCATATGAAATAAGAGTTGGGTTCAAGTTGTTTAATTTGAATCTTGCATGGAGGTTTGGTCCTTTATAAAGCATACATGCCATAGTAAGTTTATCTTTGACAAGACGGACGTGACTTAAAATTACGAATTAATTTTATGATTTTTTCAACTCGACTTAGGGTAGTGTGAGTTGTTATGCGAGTTAGTTCCGTGATTTGTACATGACCATGTGATCTCAAACTAATCTCAAGTTTGGTAAAAGATACGAACACCATCAATCTTTTAGGTCTTTTTATACCAAAAATATTTAATGATTCAACATTTAATTTTCACTTAGTTTTGATTATGAAATGTGCTAAACAACCAAAGAATGTTTTGATAAGCAAAAAAAAACTAAAATAAATAATTTAAGGTAAATGGTTAAAATTTATCATAGAGCTGAACATAGTAAAATAGATATTTTGGTCCTATCTTTGATGGAACTATATGCAAGTAAGGTCCTACTACCTTTGAATCAACACTATCAACACTTAAAGACAAATATAGAAAGAAAAAAAAAAAAACTAAGGAAAGAGATGATAAACATATGAGCTCTTAAATTTGGTAGTTGATAAATTTGTGTGAGAGAGGTCCCCTTATCCTCAACCATTGGAGGTTGGCCTTCAATGCAAAAGTGTATTGTCCATTCATTTAGCTACAACACAATACAAAGATTACAAGATCTATTTCCTTTACCATTTATAAAGACTTGTGCTTCCTTATTTTTAGTTTCTTCTGCAACAAAATGAAAGAAAAATTTAAAATGGTCCCAAGACTGCTTGAAGTTGATATTACAAGAATGAATTTCACATGTTCTACTTATCACTCTGAATTTGTTTCTTGTGTGATTCATATTATTTCGTTGTATGAAAGTAATAAAATCAAATAATACAAAAAAAACATATAAGATATACGTAGTTCGGTAAGATGCTTATATTTACAAACAACGATAATCAACATACTATTTATCAAAAAGATTATAAAAACAAAAAACTCATAAACCTGACAAATCTCTTTTTACACTCAATGATGACTCACTCAAAATCAACTATATTCTTATAAGTCAGAATTCTAAAAACAACGCTTTTATATATACGAATTATAATATAAGAAACGAAACATATCAAAATACTTAATACAAAAAAAAATAGGTAAAAAAAAATTATGAGTTGCATCATATTATAAAAAATTTAGATAAATTCATGACAAACACCTAAAACATTTGTAATTAATAATCAAGGGAGACATTAAATTTATTGATTATGGAATTATTTAAGTTTCAAGTTTTTCCAATTGTGGTCAATTTGAAACTTTTTTAATTTTTTTTTTCATACGTACAACTATTAAACAATATATTATTTTTCAAACAAATTTCCAACATTTATATAGACAATAAATATCTTTTTTCTGCTAGATCTAATCAGCTTAATTAAATGTTTGTGAGACAAGCAAATCATTCTGTCTATTTATTTGGTCAAAATCTCATTCTTCTAGACATGAAATATGTGAGACAATTATTATATTTTCTACTATGTGACTGTTTGTATTTTTGTGTATGTTTTCATTCTAATAATTAATAATATAATAGGAGTTTAACAAAAACTTATCCTCCGCAAAACTAAGTTCGAAGTCTCCAAAAATTATTAAGTTGCTAGATATAACTGCGTACGTTTTATTGTTACTTTTATATATATATATATATATATATATATATATATATTAAGAACCATGAACTTAGCTTGTAAATTGGGTAAATTACATTCAACTTCTTTAAGATTTATGATAATTATACTGATATCTCCTATTTTACTTGAAAATATATAGATACTTTTTTTTTGTTAATTCTTTTATTCAAAATAACAAAACTATTCCTTTCATATTTGTTTTTTTAATTTTTTAAATTTTGACTATTTTTTTTTTCATATTTTAGAGAAATATTAATAAAAATCTTAAATTTATTTTTATATAAATAAAAATAAGTTATTTACCTCAATTTTTTAAAATAAAATAATAAAAAAATCTTTATAAAAAAGTTTAAAAAATTGATCAAAATTAAAAAAATACAAAAATAAATAAATAAAAAATGTAGTTTCATCATTTAAAAAAAAAAATTTAAAATCGGTATATTTTTAAATAAAATATAAAAAATTAGTATAATTTTAAAAAAAATAATAATTTTCATACTTCTTTGAGTATCACCTTCATAGAGGAAATGATTGTTGATCCTATATTCCTATCATGTTTCATGACATTAAAGTAGGAAGTACTGATAAGCATGAGCTGATTGATGGGCATTCTGCAGCGAACGTTATGTAATCATTAATTTTTTGTCCTTTCATTTCACAACGAATTTGTTGCAAAATAATAATACAAAGCAATATCTTACACTATGCACTTTCAAATTCATGTCTCTCTCTCTCTCTCTCTCTCTCTATATATATATATATATATATATAGATCTGTATATATAGCGAGAGAGACTAAACATTTGTTAATACATAACTTTTCAACGGTTATCTTTTGGGATAATATACTTGTGAAATTAAAAATTTATTAATTATTAAAATTTGTATATTTCAATAACAAATAGATATTTTTATATATAAATAATTTTTAATATAAAAATAAGAGTTTTATTTGTGAACAAACCTTAAATCATTCCCCATAATTGGGGAAGCTGATAAAGAGATGGCAACAGCCAGTCTACAGAGAGAGAGATTGATTGGACGATACATTGAGCAAATGAACAATAAATGATATTCATGTGTTAGGTCCATCCCATGTAATGGAAAATGACTTGACTGGTGACGTGGCATTTCCCTCTCCAAAGGAATTTGCAGCCTAAACCATGGCTCTCCAATGAAATGAGCCGTGTACTGCGCTGCTTCAACAGCCGACCAAGCTTTTAGGTCCCTTGCCGTTGCAGCTGGTCAATTAATGCTCATGCATACATTAAACAAAGACGTAGTTCTTTTAACTAACTAACTAACATGATCAAATAGCTAGCTTGTCAGGGTACTCTAACGAGCTCGAACTTTTTTCAAGCTACGCAGGTTAATCAATTCATACTGAAACTTTGCTCGTTTGGTTAGTTAATTAGTTAGATCAAGTCTCTCACCACGCAAACACGAATCTGTTCATGAGCACATCTTAATTTGTTTCATCTTTATTCCCCACTTCTTCAAGTTTTCCAACTTTGATTTTACTGCATAATAATAATAATAATAATCCTTCCAATTTATTGAGGCAGCCAACTCGAACTCGAACTCTAATAACATACATTACTCTAAAATAAGCAGTATTTTTTGCTCAAATAATGCTGGACATAACAAAATGAGAACCATTTTCCCACCATTTTCAAAGCTACCTGCTCTACATCAGTGGTGATCGATCAATGTAGGCGATTCATGAAGAATATGATTTTCCTTCTGATGAAGGGAATACTTAAAAAAAAAAAATGAAAAAAGAAAACAAAAACAACAATTAGCAAGGAAGAAAAGTCCAAATTTAATCCTGCCTTGACGCTACACTGTAGGCAAATGGGATCAGCACTTTCCTGATATTAATAACCTACAGAGTACAGTAGTAATTGGTTTAGCAAAGAAGCCACAAGCCAGGTCTTGTTGAATATCAATCAATATTTGAAGCAAACAAATAATTCAAAAATCACTCTGTTCTGTTATGTCTGCATATACAGAAAGGAGACAGATTATGGTGGTGGCGGCAGTGGCTTCATCTGGTAATAGGATTGAGAGGTGGCGTTGGCAGCCATGGTAGATGAAGAAAAACAGAGATTGAGGGCTGTTGGATTGGGTTTTGATGGATGAATGGCAGCCGAAAAAGCCGTGATAGCTGGAGATGAGAATCCTGATGATGCTGCAGTAGAGAACAATGTCATTGGGGTAGCGCTGACCTGACCATGCATTTGCCCCACCCAGTGTGGAAGTCCTTGTGAAGAACCTGCTACAATTCTTTTCTCAGTTGCTCGAACCTGCCAAACATTTTATAACTTTAATCAACACAAAGGGTTTCCGTCCGAATCCAGGAAGAAAAGAAAAAAGTTTCCAATCCCAATATATATTTCATTTTTTTAAATCCTATTCAAATAATTAACAAGATAATCAGCCTTCATTCCCTTCCCTTTCACCCCTTCTTTCATGCAGGCAGCCTCCCATTGTTTCCTCACCATGCAATACAATGCCGGGGATAAACACATTGACACAGCAGGGATATGAATTCAAAACATGTACCGTAATGCTGTTTTATAATAAATGAGTCATAATTCACCATGTTATATAGGCATACAGTTTCACTAAAATAAACATGTTATAGTTGACAGTTACAGATAAATAGTTCATATCACGGTATTATGAAATAAACTTTAGCATCTTACCGCCAAATTAAGCAGATAAACTAAAAACATAACCTCGGTTATTAATCTAAATGGCCAATTGGTGGTTCCTAATGGAAGAGGTAACCATTTTATGGTAACAATCCTACAACCATGAAGTATTTCAAGTTTATTATAAATGGACTTCCCCCTATATGTGGCTTTCACAAAAAATGAATCATTTGCTGTCTCTTAAATGGTTTCAGAATAAGCTGATTTTAAGGGGAATGATGAGTGATGAATGTGGCTTTCACAAAACAGTGCTCAGCTAGAATGATGAATGATCTAATGAAGTTATAAATTGCAAAATAAAGGCGAAAAAAATTTACCTCATAGTTGGGAAAGAAGTTAGGATACACACTGGTCAATAAGGAAGAATGTTCTGATGCCATTTCTAGCCCTTTAAGAGGTGGATTACCTGCTTTTGTCAGAGCAGGGTTCACCATCTGTAATAGCAGAACATACAGGCCACATATTATCAATAGCTTCATGATTAAACATGTGTATGTCATGTTTCAAACCATCAAGAAGTTAAACATGTGACCGTCACACTACTGTAATTCCACTATTCACAGTGGGTCCTAGTAAAACTTACAAATATCAAACTATAGTAGAAGCCACATAAGTGTGACGCTCACATAGAAACATAGAATAATTGTTCCGTTGGTTGGTTAGAGGCAAGCAGAATGGATGCCTACAAGTCGCTCTCTCCCTCTCAAATTTAGTTTCCTTCAACTAGGCCAATATCACCAGAACTTGCAATGAAATTGAGAAACAAAATGTGAAACTTGAAGATTCCCACGATAAATTACATTGGGAAAAAAGGAAAAAAATAAAAAGAATATAAGTAGCATAATTCTGAATATTACCTTTGATCTCTTTGCATCCTGCACCTCATAAGGGTGGAACTGGAACCGCCCCAAACTTTCATTTTCCTTCAGACTATCTCCAAAAGAAGGGGTTGAAATCCCCAGGTTCAGATCAAGATTGTGGCCACTACCTGTGTCAGAGGCATTAGAAGAAACTCATTTGCACATTTCACAGAGAAAAAACTGATGTACATAGTACTGTAAATGACAACAATAAACAAATTCTTAAGAGACCCGTACATAAGAATGGATAACAAGTATCAAATAATACCTCCATTATTGGACTCAGAAATTGTCTCCCCTTTCATACGTGCTCTGCTCAAAGTTGGTAACTGCCTCCCGTCCATTACATTTGATAGCTGCCTTGTCGTAAGCCCTAATTTCCAGAAAAGCAAAAGGGAGATATGTGTTGGGTCACACCCTATTGAGGTTGAGAATTCAGGGTAATAAATTCAGAATCAGGGAGATTGTAATTCATGATCATTAGGACCTTGCAGCTTCTACTTCATTGTCGAATAGTCCAAGATATATATACCTGCAATGCAAGCATCGTAATCCCCAGAATGAAAATTGTGCCCCCAATCATTTCTTCTTTCAAATAGGCATCTTAGACTTGTTTCCCAAACACGGAAAGAAATCCCGTTGAGAAGTATGTAAAATCAATTCTCAGTTCATATCAACAAGAACCCAGACTTCCTATATTTAATAGATACTCATAAGAACAAATAACATGAAACTCAAAGGCTCAGCGATATAGTTCCTCACTTTTTGCCAAGGAACTGCCCCATTCGAGCTTCCCATCTGCCACATTTGTGCAGTGTCACCCCTCTGTATTTTGAGCTCCCCCTTGAGAAACCAGTGCTCTGGCGTCGGAGTATGTGCACAAATTCTTCTTTGGTCAGATTCTTCATCTGCCAATAATTGAAGGAAAAGAGAGAGAGAGAGAGAGAGAGAGAGAGAGAGAGAGAGTTAAGACCTAATCAAACCCACTACCAAGAACAAAAGGGGGCATGCGATTCTTTTGGGGTATCAAATGACAATAAAAAGATCCAATAAAACATGTGCCTGTTTCAGATCCTCTTCATAATCATTCAGATTAAAATTGATGTCGGCATCAACACCACGGAACTTAATCGCGGCTCGATCATAGGCCCTGATGACAGAAAACCCAAATGAAGGAGATGTAATTAGAACAGGTTAAAATTTAAAGCTAATGCAAAAAACCAAGAATTTTCCATACATAAATTAATTATTACCTAGCCGCAGCATGGGCAGTGTCGAATCCACCTAACACAACCCAACACCAAAATTCATAAAAAAAATTACCAAAAATAGAAAACACAACGAATTTAATAATCCTAAATACTCAATTGACGAAAATCACTAAAAAAAAAATCATAACCGTACCCAAATACACTTGTTTCCCACAGTCCCTGCACCAAAATTGCACAAGTAGAACTTCAAATTATGCATATAATAGGATGGACATTGAAGTGAAATTTCATTATAGAGTAAAACACGTAAACACGTAATCCCCTGAAAAACTAACCAGATGTGTGATTCCCATCTTCCAGTTCTTCTATAGAACGTCACTCCACGGTACTGCGAGCTCCGAGACCTCGGCCCCCGTCTACTCTTCTTCACTGGCTGCGGCTGTTGTATGACTCTCACCTCTTGTAAGCCACCAGAACCAGCTTGATTGAACGAGAGATCAACCCAACTAGGCCGCAGTGATGTTGACGAAGATGCCAATATCTGCCCCTGAGTTAATCCACCATCTCCACTCACCGGAAAGAGCTGCCGAGTCATAGACTCGGGCTCAGTCCTCCGATTCTGGCCACCACCATCAGCATCGTTGCTGAACTCGCCCCCTGCCTTCAAGATATCGAAATTGAAGGCGAAGATGTCGCTGCCAGCACGCGTCGAACACGAGTCTTCGTCGCCGGCATTGCTCGAAGCTTCAGCGTTCACGATTGACGAATTCGAAGTGCCTGATTCGTCCATTTGGCCCGCTCCGGAGCCTTCTGAAAACTTAGCTGCGGTCATAATCGATTTTTCATTGCAGACAACACTGAGATTAAGATCCAACATGATTCTCTATTGCTCAAATAGATATCTGATTTATATATACAAGTGCATAAATTTTATTTCAACGATTGAGCTTCGGAGTAGTTTCCATGCAACATTTGAGCATTGATCGACGCGTATAACTAAAACATTAAACAAACCGAACGGAGAAAAATATCGATCGGATCAGAAATTTCAAAAAACGGAAACGATCGAAACTAGATAAACAACTGATCGGAACAACAATTTTGAATAGAGAAAGAACGAGAGACAAACGACTTGAAAACTGAAGAATCAATGATTGACAAAGTAAGAGCAGAGAGAGGATTAGAACTTAGATGAGCTCTCTCTATATGTAAAATTACCGGGAAAATCACCGGTGAAGAGAGAAAATGAAGAGAGCTTGTCCGGCGACCTCCGAAGTTGCATTACGGTTTTGTCTACGAAGTGAAATCATCGCCGACTGTCTGATTCCATTGTAGATAGAGAAAGTGTCTCTGTGTGTGGGGGGGGGGGGAGAGAGAGAGAGTTTAGAGAGAGAAAGTAGAGAGAGATGAGAGAAATGGAGATGAAAGAAGGACGATGGGACGTGTGAAGGCACATTTCAGCCCCATTTTAAGAGTAGACATTTTGGTCTGTGCCTGTGGAAACCGGTTTCTTCGGTTTCCCGGATCTCTGATATTGTGAAATGTGAAGAGACGGAAGATCTCGTAGACCAGAACAGCCGTCTATATATTATGTGTATTACCATCTATAGCTATACGTGTATGTATGGAATGTCAATGCCAATCATTACCTTGAGTTTTTCCTTCTTTCTTTCTATTTTCCTCCAAAAATTATATTAATAAGCTTAATAAAAATAAATATTAGAAGAAAGAGATTAAAGTTTTTCTAATAAATACATAATACTTTTTCATGAATCATTTGTTAAAAAAGGAGATAGTTCCAATCACGAGATTTTTGTTATTACAAGAGTTAAAAGAAAGTTATATATGCATTATCTTATTCTCACAATTAGCCAAAAAAATTAGTATCAATATTTGAATTAATTAAAAAATATAAAAATAAAAAGGTCGGTAGAAGATAATTTAAGATTTAAAATAACAATTCTAAATGAAACCTATTTATTATTTATTTTTTTATTTGAGATGCAAGAAAAATAAATTTTTAATAAAAAATATAATATTATTCTAATACAAGAAATATAGAAGTTGAGTAAATCTGTAATAATAGAATTCTTTCTTAATAAAAAATATTCTTATAATAAAAAGTTTTAAAAATATAAATTAAGTAATACAAAATAACTATTCAGATTTTTCTTTTACGTAGATATAACAACATAATTGATTTTTTTCATGGAATATTTATGAATCATTTTTTTTTGTATAATTAAACTTTTATTATTATTAAACTAATAGTTTGAATTATATATAGAAAAAAAAACTTTCTTTCATAATTAAACTTTTATTAATCTTAAAATTTTAATTTAAGTTATAAAATAAAGTAAAATTAAAAATCTTTTTTTATGAATGAGGCTTAAAATTATTGTTTATTTACTTAATAGGTAGAGCCGACTTAAGAAGAGTGCAAATATGAGTTTCTTGTAATTATTGTGCAGATACTTGCTATTAGCTAAGTACTCACACACCTATGTAACAATTAAATAATTTGAAACCCACAAAAGAGCCTATTGCCATTAAAATAGTACACACACACACATACATATATACGTACATACACACACATATACATTGGCGAATCCAAGGAGGGGTAGAAGGGCCATGCCTCCTAAAATTTGGATATTGTATATTTTTATCCGTAATTTTGTTAGAATTTTTTAATAGAATAAAACTTGGTCCCTCGATTTTTTTTTTTTTATATATTCATATGAGCATTCATAAATTTTAAGACTTGCTATTTGACTCTCTTAAAATTTAGATATCGTATGTTTTGCTACTAATTTTGTTAAATTTTCTTAATGAAATATGACTTCCACCTCGATTTTTTATTATTATTATATAATCATATGAACCCTCTAAATTTGTATACATGCAATTTGATCTCCTTAATTAAAATTTTTAAATCCTGCAACTGCATATATATATATATATATTTACAGTATTGAAATTTAATTTTTTATGCTATATTTTAGAATTGGCATTAATAAGAGCATGCCATTGGAGATGTTTCAAGTGGTAATGAGTGAGAGAAGCCAAAAAAAAACAGTAACTTTATTTTTAAGCTTTGGATGTCAGTCCAAAGCATGTGTTTGGCATGCAATTGTATTCGTCAACCTCAGCCAAAAAGGCTGAGAAATGTGAAAATTGTACCGACCAAAACGCCAAAAAAATTGTACTCTTATGCCTTCCAAACTACAACTCTACATTATTTTATACTTATATATATATATATATATATATATGGCATGTGTAATACTATACAAACATAAAGTTTGTGCACAGTAAAGTCTATGTAGAGTATGTTATTTATTGGACTCCTGTGATCACATAAAAAGTATAGGACCATCAAAATTTCATTTAATGTCATAATAAAAATGTATAGAGCTTTTATACAAAATCCCCAATCAAATTGACATCACCATGACATTTTTGTACTTACAATGAATTATTAATGGGTCATTAGTTTTTTAAGTAATTAGTATTAAATGAAATAAAAATTCTGATGTAAATTTCTATTTATTTATCACTGCTTAGAGTATGTTTAGCATGACAACATAGATAAAAAAGCATGAATTGAGCTTATCTTTTTTCAACGGAGCTCTAAAATGAGAATCATGTGATGGCCTCGTAATTTCAAACCTCCATGCAGTGCCAAACATACCCTTAACAATGATGTGGCTTATTGTATACTCAAGAGTTGTATCAACTCCAAGAGTGGACGAGGCCAACTAAGGTTCAATTTTTTTTTAAAATAAAATAAAATTCAAATATATTCTTTTAATTGATATTTTTGCCTCTCAAATTTAAAATTTATCACACTTTATTCTAATATTAATTTCAATTTCACCCTTCAAGAACTTTTAACTACTTTTTATATAAAGGTATCTTTCTTTCTTATCGAATTTATAAATTTTTTTAGATTAATAAATTTAGTTATTTATAAAAAAAATTATTAAATTTACGATCAAATATTAAGTAAAAAATTTCTTTTCCAAAAGTAAATTTCTGACCTTATCCCATCTCCCACGTTCATTTGATACTTTGATCTTGTGAGTGAGATTTGCATTTGCGTTTCAGTACTGCCATACATCATTTGAGATGTTACTTAATATTTGAAAATCAGTGAAAACAATTTTTTTCCTTATTTTGACGAATTCTATATAATAACTTGATTATATATATATATATATATGTGTGTGTGTGTGTGTGTGTGTGTGTGTGTATGTGTGTCTCTGTGAGAGAGAGAGAGAGAGAGAGAGAGAGAGAGAGAAATAAAACTTGTCTTCATGTTCAATTGGAGTACCACACTGTTCACAAGTTGTAGGGACAATAGGAATCCTTCATGGTCACGGAAGACGCGTGTAGGTTTTAGAAAATAAATTTTATTCTCAATTGTTTTTGGTAAAATTTTGGGGGGCTGTTCTTAACAGTTCTGCCCTTATGTGTGTGTATATATATTTGTTGTAAAATGACTAGATGATAACTAATTACATAAGTGCATATAAATATTTACGTAGTTCAACTTTAGACCTACGTTCAGAGTTAAGAGAGAAGTGATTTTTACTAACATGTTTAAGAAGGAATATAATATAGGATCTCACTATGATTACAGTAGAGTGTTCTAGTAGTGAAATTTACTGTATTAAAATCTCTTTATGTATATATGAAATGAATCCATTATCTCCTATATATAAAAGGAATTTGCCGCCTTGCTGCCGCCATCACTTCACCCTCGTCAGTAATAACCATTTGATATTTCATATCAAAAGGAATGTAATTGAGGCTCACATGAGATGATGACACCCATTTGTCTTCTATTTACAATACTCCCCTTTAGGTGTCAATTAAAATAATATTAATATTTTTTCATACTTCTCCTATTTATAATCTAAGCATGATTTTCTCTAATTCTTCAAATCTTTGAGCTAGCGCATTCTATTTTTATGTATCAACTTCTTAAAAGTCGACGTTGATAATGCCTTAGTGAATAAATCTGCGGGATTTTCATGTTCATATCACTATCAAGTGATCCATATAAGTATGTTGTAAAAACTTCCATAAGGCACATATCTAGTCTTTTTAAGACTTCAGACTTATCAAAAATCGAAACATAATTGCATCCATGACTGGAGAATTTGTCTCCTTGTAATCAACACCAGGTCTTTGAGAGAAGCCTTGTGCTACAAGTTTTCTCTCTTTATATCTGATAATTTCATTTTGTTTATTACGTTGCCGTATAAGTACCCATTTCTACCCTATAGGCTTTATGCCTTCAAGTGTCTGGACTATAGGTTTAAATATCTCTCGTTTTGTTGACGAATCTACCTCAACCTGTATCGCTTCTTTCTATTTTGGCCAATCATTTCTACGTTGACATTCTTTGACGTTTTGTGGTTCAAGATCCCCATCACTTCTCGTGATTTCTAGTGATATTAAGAAAACAAATATATGATCAATGATAATATCACTTCGATCCTATATATCTCCATTAGATACATAATTTATCAAGAATTCTTTATTTTCAGGTACATGTACCTCTTCAGGGGGTTACTTGTTCTGTTTCAGGGATATTACCTTTTTTCAGGAAGCATTTCCTCTTCTAAAAGCATTTGTTTACCTTCCTTATAAGGTATTTTTATACCAACGTTGGTTTTATCAATTATCATATTATGTGTCGTCTCATCAGGACTTGTCATTTCTTTTGTTCCTTGTGTCTTCCTCTTTCGAAAAAAGTTTATTTTTCACACCAATGGGTCTACTACGCTTCAGGCGTGCTATAGATTCATTTGTTGCTGTAGTAACTGATTGTCTTACATGGACATTAATCTGTGCAAGTATATTTGCAGTTGGTATGTGCAATTTTGTTATTTTCTTTGTATCAGTGAATGCATCTGGTAATTGATTTGCAATACTTTACAAATAAATTATCCTTTGATCTTCTAATTCACACTAATTAGTATAATGATCAAAATGAGCTAATGTTCTTGCATTCTATGAAATTTCATGCTGAGCTTATGGCTTCAACTTCTCTCCTCCTAATGGTGGGAAAACTATTTCATCAAAATGACAATCTGCAAATCGTGCAGTAAATAAATCACCTATTAGAGGCAAGATATCTTCTGATTGATGGAGAATCAAAACCAACATAAATTCCTAATCATCATAGGGACCTATTTTAGTACGTTGTGGGGATGCTATAGAGACTTGTACAATGCAACCAAATTCTTAGGCATACCCCCCAGCAGAAGTAGGAAACTTTATCTTTATAAGTAGATTCTAGCTATTAATTTAAGATATTTGATCAAAGATTTTGCTAAATCATTTTGCGTGTGTATGTAAGTGACAAGATGTTCGACATTAATTCCTATTGACATGCAATATTCATTAAATGCTTGGGATGTAAATTCATCAGCATTATCAAAACACATTGTCTTGATAGGATAATCAGGAAATTGTACTTTTAATCGAATGATTTGAGCAAGGAGTCTCGCAAATACAACATTACGAGATGAAAGTAAATAGATATGAGACCATCTAATTGATGTATCTATCAATACCATAAAGTAACGAAATGGTCCACTTAGTGGGTGAATAGGTTCACATATATCTCCTTGAATGCTTTCTAAAAACACTAGAGATTCAACACTCACATTCGTGGGAGATGGCCTTATTATTAGTTTTTTCCTGAGAACAAGCAGTGCATGAATATTCACATGGTAAAAGAATCTTCTGATTCTTTAAAGGATGTTCATGTGAATTCTCAATGATTTTTCGTATCATTATTGCCCCTGGTAGCCAAATTGGTCGTGCCTAGAGTACAAAAGTATTTAAGTCAGTGAACTTCTGGTTCATCACAACATGTGATTCGATGACATTTATAATAGTTTGGTTCAGTCCCAAGGATAGAGCAGAAAGTTTCTCTAGGAAACATTTCCTGTTTGAAATCATAGATGTGATACAAAGATATTTCATATCACCTTCATTAATTGTCTAAATATGATATCCATTCCGAAAATATTTTTAAAACTAAGCAAATTTCTTTTGAATTTGTTAGAGTATAAGGCATCATTTATATGAAATGTTGTCCCATTTGGTAATGTGATGCCGACTCTTCCAGAACATTCAATCATGTTTGCAGCACCAGATATGGTGTTGACATTAACTTTATATAATTTCAATGTAAAGAAATATCTTTTACCTCGAAGGATTGTATGAGTAATAACACTGTCTGCTAGATAGATATCTCCATTATCCATCTGGAATCTATCAATTCATTGTAACGTATTAAAAATAGAGACATAGAAAAGTTAAATTGTATTGAAATAACATAATTCAACATTATAATGAGTTAAACAAAATAACACAAGTACTACAGTAGGTTAAACAAAGCAACATAATATAACAAAGAACAATAATTGACATGTACGTTCCCATCGCCTATTAAATGGTCAACTCTTCCACTAGGATCGGCAAAGAAATCTGGGACATCTAGGTGTGTAATATCCACAGGACAATTAGTAAAATTTATTTCTTTTTCTTTTTCCTTTTCCTTTAGCGATGCTTGATAAAGATCCATAAAATGTCTAAGTGTACGACATGTACGCAACTAATGTTCTTTTCCACCGCAACAATAACAAGATTCTTAAAGATCTTGGACTAATTTTTGTTTTCCCTTTTGTTGCTTTACTTTAATATTATTATTACACTTCAGGTGTTGCGGTGTGTCTCTTCTGAAACAATTAGGAGAATTAGTCTTGTGACCACCTTGGTATGAGTTATTATGCCAGTTGCGACCACGTTTACGACCATATCCACGTCCACGGTCATGTCTCTATTTATATGATGAAGTTGCATTTGCTTTAGGAAATGCATTTCCATTCGCTTCAAGGAATGGTACAGAGTTAGTGGGACGCAACTGATGATTTTTAATCACAAGGTCACTATGTTGTTCAGTCAAGAGAAGACATGATATCCATTCAGAATATTTAGTAAACCGAGGCTCTCAATATTATTACTAGAGGACAATATTCGAGGCATGAAATGTGGAGAATGTTTTTTTCAGCATATCTACATTTGTAATATTTTCTCTACACAATTTCAATTTTGAGATAATTCTGAATAATGCAGAATTATATTCACTGACTGATTTAAAATCTTGCAACCTCAGGTGCAGCCAATTATACTAAGCCATTTGGAGAATGATAGTACGGTCATGGTTATACCTTTTTATTAGATTTCTCCAAAGGATCAGTAGATCTCTTACCGTGAGATATTCTATCTTTAGGCCTTCATGAATATGATGGCGAAGAAATATTAGTGCCTATGCATGATCCTTCAGGGATGCAGTGTTTTCTTCTTTAATAGTATCACCTGAGACTACTGGCTTCAAGGTGAAGTTCAACATCAAGGATCTAGGACAAATAATTCTTTCGAGTGATATCCAATGCAGTAAATTCATGCTTGATGAGATTTGACATAATATAAATAAAAAAAAGAGAATATTTAGATTCAAATGTACTAAATATTACTTCTATTTTAATACTTTTGTAGTGGACCAGAACTTCGTATTGATAACGCGTTATAAATTGATAAATAATAACCAATTACATAAGTGCACACAGATACTTACGTAGTTTGGCTTCAGGCCTACGTCCACAATTAATAGAGAGAATTTTTACTAATTTGTTTAAGGAGAAATACAATATGGGATCCCACTATCCTTCTATTTAAAATTTAAAAAATTGAAAAAAAAAATTATATTAAAAGAGTAGTTCTGTTATTTTGAAGAAAAAAATTAATTAAAAAAATTATTTGTATATTATTAGATAAAATAAAAAAAATTAATATAATTGTTATAAATATAAAAAGAAGTAGTATAATTTATTTTATATATATATATATATATATATTTTGGATTGAACGGACAATGACAGTACAAATAGGTAGTTAGCAGCCCTACGTCTGACGGCTGTCAAGCACTGGACTGCTGAAAATAACAACTTTGTTTTATGGTTGATTTTGCACCTTTTATATTTTATCTTTATTTGATTTTATTACTTTTGGAAAGAATAAGAAAGAGACGAAGTAACGGACAAAGAGATGCGAGTGGACGCCAACGGACCATAATATGTGTATAACTGTTGTGTATATATATATATATATATATATAATATATACATATAATTTTTTTTTGTCCTTTCTCCCAGTCGGCACTCTACAACGAACAACACGTGCTTTCTGCCCTTCTGGTTGAAATAATTACTCATTATCCGAGTACAATCTATTCGAATTAATGAGTGGTTCATACGTTAAGTTAAATAAGGAGGATTAAAATTTTAATTAAGTAGTGTACGTACAATTTCTATATGTGATTAACGTAAATTTGATTTTTAATTTTATTAAAAGTTATATTGGTATGTTAATTATTTATTAATTTGAGTATACTGGTATTAGTGCACTCTTATCTCTACATCTACAAGAAGGGTAATATTATTTTTTTTGCAAATTTTTTTTTTTTTAAATTTAAATTAAACGATACATCAACTTATGAAATTATATAAATTCAATACAATTTTTTCATATTATTTGATAAACTATTTTTAGTAAAAATTTTAATAATGACTAGAATTTTCCATACAAATATAAGATGCTTTTGTTAAAAAGAAATTTACTGTATTATTTAATTTAAAAAAAACATTTTATTTGAAGGGTTACCAAAATACTTTATTAGTGGGTTAATTCCACATAAAATCATTTTGAAAGGAACAATATGTGTGTGTGTGTGTGTGTGAAATAATTATTTAGTACATAATATTAATGGGATATATTGTAATAGAACTTATTTTAATTTCAAAAGCAACCTATCATACTCTAAAAAAATGTTATTATATTCGTAAGTGCTTTCTAATTTCTCACTAAACATGTTAAGAGTCAGCTACATCAAATTTTAATGCTTATGAAATTTCAAACATAAGGGTATCACTTTTATTACTAGTTATAGTAGGTATTATGAAACAATTTAGGATAGTTGTTTATAATTGGATTAGATTAAAATTTATTTGTAAATTAAGGAACTTAATTATTTTAATGAAACTAGGGAACCTTATTTAAAATGTATGTAAAATTAAAAGGTTCAAGAATACTATTAATCCGATTTTTATTATTAAAGAAAAATCACTATTCAGAATTGGTCCCGTTTATCGAGAATGTTGAGATAGACAGATTAAAAATAAGTCTAGTATATGATATTTGGTATGAAGAGAATCTCACGTTGATTTTTAACAACAGATAAACTCTTAATTCTTACAAGACTTTTGCGATGATCTTTTTTTTTCCTGCTTGGGTAAGTCACTCCAAAATTTGATTTGAAGACCTCCAAAAATCTGCCATGAAGTCCCAATTACCTGATCTAAGTCTTGGGATTAAATTTAACATGTGATATTATTATAACTTGTATCCATATGATTCATTTTTTTGTCAATTTTATCTGTGTAGCTTCCCAATTCATCAAATGTGGATTGTCTTCGAAATGTTTGAATCACTTGGATTTTCAAATTTTGTGTGAAAAAAACTAGTAAGTCCAAATTCTTGGATTCCACATGTCATTTGTGTCTAAGCTTTTTGGTTTGAATTATGAAAATTCTAAGCAATCATTGATTCTTCACTTTGGTTGCATCTTTTTTAGACCTTTGGAATGCTTCAAGATGCATTGCTTCAATGTAAAACTTAATAGTCAATAAGCCATTCTCTGTTGTAACTTGTAACATTCTTATTGGGCCAGCACAAAAATTTACACATTCATCCTTGCTTTGGTGGATTCCCATTCATATAATTTAGATTTAAGTGAAGATCAAAGTCATCTCATTTTCAAAGTATCTTTTCGTTTTCTTTTTTTTTTTTAAAAAAAAGAGTAATATTATTATAAATTCGAACTTATATAAGACAAGATGTTTTAATTTTTAAATAATCTTTTAATCTCTCATTCTTAAATCATTTAATAATTAAAATACTCTATATCATATGAGCTCGATCTTATAATAATATTATCAATAAAAAAATTGTTAATATTAAACCACAAATATGTATGATTTTCGTTTGTTTCATAGTCATTACAAGTTATTATTAGTTATGGGGTAAATCAATGGGGTGCACGTGGATCGGGATATGAAAAAATTAAAATCGACTCGACCTTAACTGATTTTAAAAAATAAGAATCGAATCTGAATCGAAGTTATGATAGAACTGAACCGACTCAATCTGAAAATATTCAAATTGGGTCGGATCGACTCTGATTCTACCTAAAATATTTTTTTTTTGTCAACAAATGTTAAATGTACTATTTTGTTTCTCTTATATATATATGCTAAATGCACATGATGTGTGTGCGTGTGTGTATATATAATGCACCTGATGTATATAATTTATCCTTAATTTCTAGATTAAAAATACAAATTTAAATAAAAAAATTACTAAATACATAAAAGCTATTACTTTGTACAATGATTAAATATTTATACTACCAAATGTAAAATATCAAAGTAATCACTTAGTGCAAATAAATTTAAGAGTAACACTAGTCTTTTCAAAAAATCAATTATCAAAGTAACTTTAAAATAACATGAAAATATTATATTAAATGCATATCACATTATAATTTCATTATGATATACAATCAGTGGCGCATCATTTAATTTTGAATAGTACTAAGTGTCTTAAATTTATATCCTAAGATTATGTTTATTTGTCGACTTAAAATAGAGATTGAGTAAATTAGTTTTGATAATTTTGTAAAGTCGGTGTTTGAAAAAAAGAAAAAAGAAAAGGACACTGACTTAGAATATAAATAAAATAATTAGAAGAGATGATTGAGATTATTAATTCTATCACTATTAGTAAAAAGAAAAATTGATGTGAAATTCAAAATTATTATATTCAGACACATCATATGATGATATAAATTAAAAATACAAAACTTTTTTTTTTTAAATTTTTGGGTAGAAGAGTATTGTTGTAAAATTAATGATTCAATCTCATCTAAATTAAAGAGAGCCACATATGTATATCCATTAAAAAGTCCGAATTACCCATTTCAACTTTATGCACTTAGAATACAAGACGGGGCCATCTATGACCTTTTCTCACTATACATACATATATATATATATATATATATATATATATATATATATTCCTATCATGATAGATATAATGACTCACAACTGCCTGATTACACGTGTAACTCCTTTTTTAAATTATTCTTTATTTTTTTAGCAAAATTTAATAAATTGAGAAAGGTACTATATATATGGCAAGGAGGAGGAGGAGAGAGAAAATGCTTTTGGTTAGTGACAAAACAAAATTAGGACATTCTTATTACGGTAATCCTACAACCTTAAAAACCTTTAACTACTAAACTTATTTTCCAAATTAGGTAACTTCAACCACCAGTCACACCGTCTCGATTGCGACTCGTCCACCGGAAATAGCCGGTTTTTACAGCTAGACCCACCAGCCGTATCTGCTAACGCTATCTTTAGAGGTTCATTTCCCACCAATCCGCACCTGCCCCGTACTGCTTCTTGGCTTTTCCCCCCTTTGCCCGTGCCCTTGCCCTTGCCCTCCACCAGCTTTTTCTTGATAGCAATCCTATCGGACGGTCCATGTTGCTTTAAAAATTCCCAATAGAGTAGAGAAGATAAAAGATTTTTCTTCTTTAAATTTCCCTTATGAATTTGTGACCTGTGAGTGAAAGAAATCATTAATAAACATATTTTATACACTAGAGTAGCTTGTTTAATTGATAAATTATGTTTTAAAATACATGATACAATAATTCAAAAGAAAAAATATACTGACTTTTTTTTAAAGGTTTTAACAATTATATTAATTTTTTTTTAAATTTTTAAAATTATACTTACCTTCTTACTTTATCGATAATATATAAATACTCTCATTCAATTAAATTTTTTTTAAAAAAAATAACAAAACTATCCTTTTATTATTTACTTTACATTTTTTCAATTTTGACAAATTTTTTCTAACTTTTTTAAAGTTCTTTTTTTTATTTTATATAAAAATAAATTTAAAGTTTTTATTAATGTTTATTTAGAAAATAAAAAAAAGTTGGTCAAAAATTAAAAAATTGAAAAGAAAAAACATCAAATGTGTAATTTTGAATTAAAAAATTGACTGAAAAATAATAATTGTATATTGTCAAATAAAATATGAGAGATTAGTGTAATTTCATAAAACCTCAAAAAATGTTAGTATAATTATCAAAAATTTCAAGGGGAGTTAATGTAATTTACCCTAATTCAAAACCACCTCTATTTTGAAATGTAAGCCAATTAAAAATAATTTAGGAGTTTATAAAAAAATTATGTAATTTTATGCGAGATAAATCAATACATTGTGTTAAAGTCTATATACCTAATGTTAGGCAATCCACTTGGAAGCATGTAGCAAGCTAAGCACATAAATTCATTGCACACTGTCAACGGTAATGGATTTGGGAATTGTGAGTAGGCCATGAGAAAAAACATTCTGCTAATAGATTAGTAGGAATAATCCACAGGATAGTGATAGGTTAATTATTTAAGAATTTGTTTTCATAAATCTGTGATGTATTCTTTATTAATTAGTGTAATTTTTTACCCTTGGTAAGTTTTCTTTTCAACGAAAGTTTCTCACATAAAATCACTGTCTTATTTATCAATTTGATTATCATTACAATTGACTTAATGTACACATATAACTCATTCTTGAGATAAATAAATTTATTTAATATGCATTCTTTATCAATTAAATTTAGAATTTAATTAATTAAAATGTGATATAAAATAATTTCATTATTTTCATTACTACTTAATTTTCAATATTCTCAAACAATATCTAACTTTGCCATTATTTCTTATAATAGCCATATTGTAAAATTCTGAACAAAAGTCTAAATTAATAATTTTTAATAATAAAAATTTCATTATAATTCCTTATATCCTATCTTTTTATATGAGTTATGACAAGTTGATAAGTGTGTGCATACTTCAAATATGTAATAGATTCTCTACATACTCTCAAGAAATAGTCCGAGTGGTAAGAAATAAGTATTTAACATATACAATAAAAGCATAGTTATTAGAACCGATCCGGACATCAATCCAATAAAATTACTAAAAATATGGGTATGTGGTTCAACTGTTGAATTAATTGATTGAACAAGAATAATATAAAATATTAATTTTAAAATAAAAAATTATGTAACTCATTACTGTCACTATTATTAATATAAAAATATATAATTTAATTATTTTATCAATTTATTATAATAATGAAAATCTTGAACATGTATAAAAATATTTTTATTTTATTTGTATGAAGATCTGCACATTTAATACCTTTTTCTGTTATTTACTATACTATATTATTTAATTATTTTTTTATGTTTAGAAAATTTACAATATTGAAAGTTATTTTCTTTTATTCTTGTCTTCAATATTCAAAATATTTTAAACCAAAGGAAAAAAAAATATTACAAATGAACTACTTATCATGAAGGCATTTATATTTTATATATTAAATATGTAACATGTAAATTATTTAAAAAGAAACATGTGGATTAATAATTTGGAATATTTATCCATTAATTCAATTATCTTAAATTCGATTCTTGACAATCACAAAATTACATTTACAAATATCTTATTAGCTAAACATCTTTTATATACATAAATTTTATAATACTCATTCACCATTTTCACATTTACCACAATTATATACCCACTACATCAATAACTGTGTTCCCCTCTCTCTCTCTCTCTCTAAAAGAAAAAGAAAGAATTGGTGCAGTAATTAACCCGGAGTAGCGCAGGGTTCCAGGGCGCATTCTATTAATCAATTTGTCAGTAATGTTGACATACAAAGTTTTAGCCTGTGATTAAATAAGGGTGGTCCAACTTCAATTAACCTGGTCCCAACCCTATAAAAAGAATGGCCAAAGTCTGCAACACTACTTTAATAAACAATAATTCTTAGATGAATCCGATGTACAAATTAAATTTATGAATCAAATCAATCAAAATCCATCTACATAAAATTGGTCGAATTCATGAATCATCATATCCATGAGAATTTCTCCTTTCACCTACCCCGTGCTTATATTCATATATATCAGCATCAAACTATAGTAAATCTAAATAGAAATAATATTACTATATATATATATATATATATATGCATGTGTAAGAGTTGTCCATCCATGGACCCCGACTAGGGTTATTATAATCAAACTGAATTACTTCAAATAAAAAAAATCTATATTATATAGAACAAGTGTATATATATATTAAAATATAAGCAGAGTACAATTAGAACTGCTTTTTTTGGTGGGTATACTGTCGGCAAGGGGGTGTACGAGGTATGCGCCTGGGGAGACGTGGAAGCTTCATCTCCATTCGTGGAAAATCTGGTATCGTATCTCGTCCTTTCCTTTAGTCAAAATTTCTTTTATATATATATATATATATATATATATATTATTCTATTATTTTTTCTTTGTTCAACTACAATAATTGGGAAAAAAACAACTACAATAATTACTTAGTTTTTAAACGAGAGGAAAATAAAAAGACACTACAAGTATTCTTATCTGAAAAAAAAATATATATATATATATATATATATTGTATTAATTATATATCATATCTTTTATGTAATATACAATCAGTAAAGAGAAATGTTTAAATTATAAGTATTAAATACTATAATCGATGTTAACATTTCTCATCAATAAAATAGAAAGCCTGTTGACATACTATTAAATAAAATTATTTAAAAAGCCTAGCATAATTCAAAAATCACTCTCTAGAAGTCTGAATTACCAAAAATGTCCTTCGTCCTTTCGTTTTTTAACATACTACCGTTGCTATAGTTTATTGAAATGGACAGGAAAGGAGGAACGCCATTTTTGACAATTCGTTTTTTAACATGCTATTGTTGCTATAGTTTTTCCTGGTTTGTATTGAAATGAAAAGGAAATGAGGAAGGCCGTTTTTGACAATTATTATCAGGCAGGATTGTTAACTATTTGAGTATCTAAGCTCATCTAGATGCCCCACTGCCAAAAAAAAAAAAAAGGCCTAAGCAATACCCATCCATGGTTTAAAATATCGAAATTTCCTTGTTATTAACTTAATTTTTTATAAATAAAATATATTATATGAAACTATAAATTAAAACAATGATGATATCATGTTTTTTAACTGGACCATTACTTGAGCGCGTCGACATGAGTGAATGTCTAGAGAGTTACACTATGTTTAGATGAAAGGAACTGAAAAAAAAGGGAAGAGAAGGAGAATGAATGAGAACTTATATCATGTTTGTTTTAAAAATTAAGAAAGAAAGGGAGGAAAGGGGATGGAGAGAAAATGAGAGCTTAACCCTTATTTCAGCAATTTTGTTATCCCTCCAAAAGTGAACGGAAACAAAAGAAAAAGAAAAAAAGATTTAATGAATTTTTAATAATACTAATATTACCCTTAAAATTATAAAAGTCAAAATAAAAATGACACTTCTATCTTAATACATCTAAAGAGTATAATAATAAAATAATATAAAATTCTTTTATTTCCTTTATCTCGTTTATCATTTCCAAACAAAATGAAAGGATTATATTAGTCTTCATTTCCTTTCCTTTCATTAGTTATCCAAACATAAATGAAAGATTACTCTCTCCTCTCCTTTCATTTCCTTCGTAACTAATATTCTCATTTCCTTTCCTTCTTACTTATCCAAACCAACTATTAACTATATCCATAGCCTAGAATCACCTCAATAATTTAACAACTACACATCAAATAATCAATTGCATAGAAAAGGACACCTGGCCTTGTGTTGCAAGGCTTTCATCAAACTTCTGATTCATCTCGACCGTCCAACTATAAATTTCGACACAGGTTGGCTATCTGGGATTTAAAAAAATCTCTCTTGTACACGTGATTTTGATTTTGTAGTTTCGACATTGTTTGTATAAAATATATATATATATATATATATATATATAAATTTCAAAGTAAAATACATTTGCACTCATTTTCAGTAATAAAATGACTAAATTTTTTATTATTATTATTTAAACATAATATCAAATCTCGTAAGAAAAATTATTCATTATCGTTTTGAAATTAGAATTGACGATACTTTTATTTCCCTTAAAAGAGATTAATTTTAAACCATAAGGTTGCACCGGCCAAAATTACATGAGGTCAGATTATATTTTTCCTAACTTTTATTTTATTTATTTTTATGTTTAGTGGGTTGTTTGTGGAGTAGTTGGCGACCGGCCTAATTAATAATTAAATAGATACAAGAAATTATCAAGTATAGTATTTGATAATTAAGAATTATTCACTGAGTCTTGAACTTAAGTTGTGTATATGAAATAAGAAAACTCTATCATTTCAAATGAGACCGAAGTCCCATGATGACATCTTAAGGAATATATGAAATTAAGGATTTAATTTTTACTATTAATACTTAACTCAATAAAATCTTATCTCAATAATTTGAAATTAGCTACATAAATCATGTTACATTATTCTATTATATTTATAATCATTTTCTCAGTTAGATTACGTATTAATTTTTATTACTCATAATTTAAAAAAATTATATAACAAAAATGATGCAAAATCAAAAGAAAGGGAAATAAGAGAGATGGAAAAAGTCATCTTTCCCCCAAAAAAAAAAATACAACATTTTTTGCACCATTTGTTTGAACTAAAAAATGAATTTATTTTGTTGTGTAGCTTCTAGACATTTCTCATAGTTTTCTATAGCAAGGACATAAAAACAACATTATTCTAATATAATGCCTAACCCTTTTTTTATTTAATCAGAAAACTCCAAGTCACACAAATCACACCAACACATGTACCATCAGAAGCAGTATATGTCACAGCAATTAAAACCCCACCTTTGCCAGGAGAAAGGTCATCATCAAATGAAAAGCTTATAAACAAGTATTTGTAAAGTAAAACAAAGCTAATCCCCTAACTTCGAAGTGGGGTGCAAACGAATAGAACCGTTCATGAACAGCTCGAGCTTGACTCGATTACAGCTCGTTCAAACTCGGTTCAATTAATAAACTAACCGAGCTCGAGCTCAAATTTGGGCTCATTTAATAAACGAGCCGAGCCAAGTCAAAAGAAGGCTCGACTCGTCAGACTCGTGAACAAACTCGTTTAACCTCGTTGAAGCTCGGCTTGGCTCGTGGCTCGTTTTTTTTATAGTATAAATACTTCATTTTTTTCTGCTCTAGGGTTTCTTCAAGCATATTCTTCATCAAGGTTTTCTATTTGTTTAATCTTTAGACCCTAGATATATGGTATTGGTATACAATGAATTTTTCTTCTTAAAAAAATTATATTAAAATTTTAAAGTTGTGTTAATTTATTCAGTGAGATGTACTTTTTTTCTATTATGTGAAAATGACATAATTTCTATTCAATTGAACACAAAAAAAAAAATAATTGAGTAACTCGAGTTCGAGCTCAAATGAAACTTGTTTATTTTCTTGAGCCAAGTCAAGTTCGAACTCAAACTTGACAATCCATTGACGAGTCGAGTTTCGAGCTGAGTCGAGCCACACTGTAATTGTTCACGAGTTGAGTACAAACATCAAATACTCGACTCGACTCGGCTTTGCACCCCTACTTCGAAGGCACTGCCTGGGGGGAAAAAAATCTTATTTTCAACTTTTGGGCCATGTATGGCTCACAACCGGACCATCTAGTCTAGGACTATATGTATGTATGTTCAAAACCTTATCTACTACAACTAAAATAAAAGGACCGGTTACACCTGTTGTATGTAATTTTGGGATGTTTTTAGGTGTCCTAAAAGCAAGAGTTCTAAATAGGTGTGTCAATAGATCAGATTTTGATCCGAATTCAGTCCATTTATATGGCTATGGATTGTATTTTCTTATTTGATTAGATAAGAATATTTGTTAAATGGATCGGATACGAATTTGTATGATCCGATCAGTTAAAAGTCCAATTTGATATATATAATGTATAATATAAATGATATAATATCTAAAATAAATTTTCCAAGATTGGATAATTTTATAGTACTCGGTATTCTCTATTGAATTTCATGTAACATATATAATACATGTATTGGAGTGAAAAGAGTTATATCCGGTCTATATCTGATCCTTTTACAGGCCTACTTCTAGTGGCTACTAAATCAATAATAATTGATCCATAAGCTTGCTTAGAAGCAGCCTATATATACGTGCATATGCGTGTGTCTGAGTGAGAGAGACAGAGAGAGAGATTTAAGAATGGAAAAAATAGGTGAAAACGTCTGGATGTCCTTTTCTCCAGTAATTAGGAATGAATATAGTGTTTAATCTCAAATCTACAATTTTCCTTTTTTGTATATTTTGGTTAGGTGTGAGTAAACGTACCTAATCATGTTGAGTCTGATGAGAGCCAAATATCCAATCGCTACGGCAGGAAAGTTAACAAGTCAGAAAGAAAAGAAAAGAAAAAAAACTATGAACTATACAATTGAAAAAGGCTAACAACATCAAATAGATGATCATGGCCACAGATTACAATGTCACTTAGAAATATTTAATTACAACCAGGATGTCTGATTATCGCGTATTTTAATATATTCTATAAGCATAAAAATTTCGAGGAGATTAAGATGCCAAAACTATAATAAATAAAAGCATGCCAATTCATTGTAGTTGAATCACAACATAGTCCAGAGTAATTTATTTAATTATGTACTTGTGCTCAAAAGCTAAACAGATTCACAGACATATATCAAACATTGTTTAAAAATCATTTCTTTGTATCATATGCCAAAGTCAGGCTGGTGGCTGGGTGGACGATTCACACAACAAATACACATGATATATATATATATATATATATATATACAGAGAGAGAGAGAGAGAGAGAGAGAGAGAGAGAGAGAGAGAGAGAGTCAATATGTTAAGATGAGTGATAAAACTCAAATGCTAAAGAGAAAGGAAGGACACGGAAAACATTAAAAAATGGGTCAGTCTTTGGCCTTTTCTCTTAGTATTTTTATCTTGTTTAACAAAACCATAGCAGAAGGTTGTGGAGTACTTTATGTCTTCTTTAGCAAAGAACAAGTAAGACAGTTCACAGTTCTTTATATTCAATCTAATAATTTAAAAGCTCTTCCCCTCGGTTTGGACAAAGAATAAAAAAGAACAAATTGTCTTGAATCATGTTGGAGTGCATGTTAAGGTATTCTTGTTCCAATGATCTGACTCAAACTAGATTATCTAAAAGACAGTAATGCCATAAGAATTAGGGCACCTTAAGTGTTATACAACCATGATGGAAGCAAACTAAGCACATACTATTAACTCTGACCATCACAACATGATTTTTGGTATGCAACAAAAGACCTTAAGAATCAGTAGCCTAATGCTAGATAACTATTCCAATTTATGTTCCTCTCTAACAGGATGGCCATAATATATATATATATATGTATGTATAATAATTAAATGATTAATATTAAATAATTAGTCTTTGGAATAGTTGATCTTTTAGGTGTGAGCTGTTACCTTGTATGCACAAGATGTCTGTTGTTAGGAGAAGATCCACAATACCTGAAACAAGGAGTTTTAAGTTATCTAAACCATTCATAAAAAGGGCTAATACCCATCAGCTTAACATCATCTCAAAACTCCTGATTTTTTAGCTCCAGCCATAAAGGCACCCCAAATAATTCTAACATTTCAACTAAAGATGTAATAAAGGGAATTCATGATGAGATCTTTAGCATAACCAGTGTTTTGACTGTAATCTTTGATTACAAAATTAAGCCAGGCATCAAATCATTTGAACAAATCCAAGTCATATTTTGTTGAAGACAAGAAAAGGAAAAACAAAACCCTGAGGCACCAAATCAGAGGCAGTCACCAACTTGACCTGTACACTAAAACCAAAGTTGAAGTTAAACAACAGCACCTTGTATGTTTCAAAAACCCCACTTGCTGCCGACATATATCTAAAATCCTTTAATTGTGTTTTTTTTCTTAATTTTAAAATGCGCAATTTTCAAGAACAAAAGGAGAATTATAAGCAGATGTACAAATGGTATTTGCCATCCTTCCTGGTGAAATCAGAGATCTTTCGGGGATTCCCTAATTACACATAACTAACCATTTGATGGTACCTAAACTCCCCATCTCTATATAGTACATGGCGCAGGCGGCGCACCTTCAACCCTGTCTTCAGTCACTAATTTAATTAACAGTTAAGTCTCATTTCTAACAAAGCACTAGTATCTCAATTTCCATCCCTTTGAGACTTCAAAATGCTGGTTATCTCCTTAACCTTTTTTTTGGGGGTAAACTGGGATTGGCCAATCCTAATTTTCCTTTCAATATAGAATAAAGAAAGTTGGATTCATACATACTCATTTCCTCGAGCATTGTCATCACTAAAATTGGATGGTCTACTTGGAAAAAGCAGGAGAAACTCACAAATTTTCTTTTATAGTTAAAAGAAGCCCACAATCAACCATCGGCTTCTCAATTTGCTTGATCTGCCACACCAAAGCACTTCAAAAATCTCAATTTTAAATCAAACGCAATATAAAACTTAAGCAAATATACTCAAACCACGGGCAGACGAACCGGTGTAATACTTCTATTTGCAAAGTTGTTTTGAGATAAATAAGTAAAAAAAAAAAAAAAACCACTGTCACAGATTACTTTTTCAAAATCAAATAAAAATTAAAAGGAAAATAACTATTATAACAAACCTTTTTTTTTTTTTGACCATCACCTCTATTAATAACATGTCATTAAAGTGATTCAATAAAGTTATAGAGATCAAAATCAACAATTTGGAGGGAGAGAGGGAGATCAACTTGTCTAAAACATCTTACAGCAATACTACCCAAAATAACTAAAATAAATAGATAAATAAAAAAGGAAAATGATGAGAGTTAAAACCATACATGTCAGAAGGGAGATTAAACTTTGTTCGAGTTATAGTTGCAAAGTTGTTTTTAGAAATTCAATTCTTCGTTCATGTAGAATAAGGTTAAAATGAGAATGAGTTTCGTTCTGATTCATATAGGGCATTCTATCAGGTTGTGGACTTTGTTTAATAGTCATTAGGCCATGAGGTGTGACTAATTAGAAATAAGTGAAAGGAATGATAAAAGAGGTAAAAAGAAAGGATCTTATGATTCTATGACTCAAGCCTACAATACTAGCAATCATGATCCAATCCTACTATGATCCTACTATATAACGATTTTTAGCACAATTTAGATCAATCTTGAGTTTTGGGATTGTAGGATAGTATGATTTTATGATCAGATTGTGAACAAACATGGTTAAATTGCACACAAATTTAATGCAATATCAAGGCTCTAACAATATGACAGATACATAGACAACAAAAGATATTTGATATGCTTAACGATATTATGATCTAAGTTGAAGTCCGTAAATCCAATTAATTGGTCCTGATAAAATCATTGACCAAACCTAGTTGTCAAGGATGAGTTAGCATGACATAGTGACAGTGGGAAAGCAACCCAAACAAGCATGGAAATACTAGGAACAGATCTAATCTCACATTACAAGAAAAGATGTAGCTTTTAGTAGCCAATAATGACTTGCAGCATTCCAGCAGCCAAAAATCAGATAATCCTGATGAGGCACAGCTAATTTATTGACGGATCCTTCTTCATAAAACCTAGCCAATAAATACATTGAGGCACAATGTTACGCAAAATTGCCTAATATACTTGAAAAACTTTTTCTTGTTAAGTAATATATTTGAAATACATTTATATAAGGGAAAAAAAAGCCATTACCTAGGATTGGCCTCCTTTACGCAAGATGTTGGGAGGGGTAGACTAGAAACATACCTAATCTCAAGCATTATTTTTGCACAAACTGCTCTTAGACTCAAACCTACCTTCTCATGCTTGAAATACACTTATCTGTTACAGAAAAAAATTATAATTCTTGTGCATGATGTCTTGATTGACAGACACCCAATAATCTACAAATACATGAGAGAAAACATATTGATCAGCGATAAAATCCTGTTCATGCAAGTACAATCAGAAGTACAGAATATTGAACTCAAAGTGAAAAAATGCAATCGGTGTCGAATCAAGTCTACTTGCCAAAGAACATTTGAAAAAAAAAAAAAAAAAAAACACCACAATATGGACATCCAAATTGAGAAGTCCTTAAAATTATATTTAACATTGAAAGACAGGTCAGAAAAAATCCAAATTTATAGAAGAGGTCTTGTAACATGCCTACGGATCCACTGATGCAACTTCCACATTGATCACTGTAACCTTTTATTGGCAAAATTAATGATGCCGCTTTGGCCTGCATTGAGTGAAATGAAAACTCATAAGACTTCTAAATCTCTCAATTTTAAGGGGGGAAATGTATTTTATTCTTAAACAAGTACGAGAAGTCACACTTTAAGCAAAATAATAGGACGATCTTGATGTCAATATACCAATATGCTACAAAATAAAAAGAATTGCTAGACATATGCAGGTAAAACAATGTCCTAGGATATTAATTGATATGCATATATTAATCGTTGAAGGCTTCAAATAATACCTAGCTTAACTTCAAATAGGCCAAGCCCAGTGTTATTTAAGTCTCACTTATAAAGCAATCTAGCCCGAAACCAAAACTTGAACTTGGATTATTTGATTGGTGAATGAGCTTCTCAACAAACTGATTCTGAGAGGCTCACGACCAGATCGGATTTTTAATAGCCCTATCTGAAATAAAATTCAAGATTACTGCCCAGTAAAATCTCTAGGAGGTCATGAGAGAAAATTGAGTCCCATGAGCTGGAACACCAGCTGTTGGAAATCTTGTTTCATCTTCCACTCTTAGGACCCAGCTTTTTAATTTACCAGCCATCATCTCTTTCCTCATTACTGCATTTTGTATCGTCTTGTTAACATTCAAAATATTAAGATAAGGTTTTGTTGAGTTGAGTTAAGTTTTTTAACATTCGAATTGAAATAACTCATCCTTCTTAAATGTCCACTCCAAGTCCTAGTGGCACATGACAGAACAATCTCAATGGGCTCTCACATTTTGTCATGCATTACTGCTCCCTCTAAGTTCCCACAAGGTCCGAATGATCGTATTCTATCCACACTTAGGCTTTGGAACATGAAGTTTGATTTTAGTTCACACCTCTCAGTGGATTCATAGAGTGATATTGGCCACAAAACTTGGATCCTACCAGCCATCTGCAATTAGGGACGGAGTCAGGATTACCTCAGAGGGGGAAACTTAAAATTCATTAATAAAATCAGGTATTTTGGCCTAAATTCCTTGTCCCCGGTACACAATCAAATCCTCTATTTTGTAGAATCTATAAAAATTCATTGTTACTACTTATTTCTCCAGTTGTGAGATGTCCTCTATTTTATTATTTATGGGATGGGCTTCAAGAGGCAAAACCAAAGCCCAATTTTTGGGTCTATTTATATTTATTTATGGGTTAGGGTTTTGGTGAGAGGAATGATTGGAGTTTTGCTCTGTGAGGTATTCTGACAGTTTTGAGATCTTGTAATCCTTATTGTGTATAGTGGATTTGATCTCTCTTCTCAGCGGATGTAGTAATGTTGCTGAACCAGTACAGAGTAACAGTTTCAGAACCAGTACAGAGTAACAGTTTCAGAACCAGTACAGAGTAACAGTTTCAGAACCAGTACTTCTGTAACTTGTGCAGTAATTGTAGACGAGGATCCCTTTTTGTAGGTGTACTTGCACATATCAGTCCATTGGAAACTATCTGGCAAATGTGCTCGGAGCACCACATGGCAAGTGGTCCCCCTCATGCAGACCGGCTAAGATGTAGTAACCTGCAGCACAAAATAAGTGCAACTAAGATCACACACTGAGTTGCCCTCAGCCTAAACTGCCAAGGCATATCTGGATCACAGCGTGGTGCTTTGACCACAGCATGGTCATTGGGATCACAATGAATTGCCCTCAGCCTAAGCCACCAAGCCATACTAAATCATAACATTGTGCTTTGACCATACCATGGTAGCTGGGATTATAATGTGATGTAAACAAAACACATTGTGATCACAATGTATCGGGTGGGACACATCATGGCCATGGAAATTGACAATATGAATTGTGAGTCGCATTGTAGTCGCTCATCGAGCTCAGAGAGCCCCCTAGGAAGTGTCTATGGCCCTTAAGGATTTATTTCAAAATATTTATATCATGGACAATTCCAAATTGGTACACAAATTCTGGGCAAGTCATTTAAAGGCCATTATTTAGTTTTGGTAAACTTGGTCCTGCTTAAGCAAGGTGCTAGGAGAGAGAGATTGGAGATAGGTCCAACCTTTGACGTCTTTTGCATATATTATGGGTATGTATGTACAGGAAATATCAACAGGACAGATCAGAATTTTTTTTTTTTTTGCTAGGTAAGACACACACACACCCACTATGTACCAGTTGAGACTTGAACCCTCAGCCTCCTCTTTGGGAGGTGGAGGTAATACCATCCAAGCTAGTGGTTGATGGTAACTCAGTTAGTCAGTCATAAACATATAAAGCAGCATAACAACTATCCATAAGTTGCTCACAACTCTCAAAACCCAAGATTCCCCAAGCTATTGCCAATCAAAGGCACTGTACACCCAATATTCCCTACTTAGCAAGAACCACAGAAGTTAGACTAAGTCAAACAAACAAGAAAGCCATATTAAGATGATGAAAGATAATACAAGCCCAAGCAAATAACAAATGACATTAGTATGAAGAAAAGGGGAAAAGGGTATTTGGGATAGAAGTGTAGAGACCAGGGATAACCAAAAAAGGCACATATTAAAAGAAGATGATTGACAATGCTAGAGTGAAGGTGTGAATAAGGATAAATTACATGTGTTCAAATGGAAAGAAATGGCAATCCCAATTATTAGACATAACGTGCTAGAATATGGATAATCATCATTGCCGAATGATTAATCACAACAAAAATGAAATACATCAATAACTCGAGCCAACTGAAATGATAGTAATTCTTTAGAGATATCAGTCCTAAATTTTTATTTTTATTTATTTTTGTAATTTCTGCATATGTTTGTAGGTCAAAATGGATCAACTACTAGCATGCACTGCTCAACTGAGCCTTAAAGCCCAACTCATTGGGGCTGCTTAAATAATTCCTTTCTCATGATCCAACTAATATATAGTAGCCATATCCACAACTAATTCAGAGACATAACCACAAGTAACTCATAGGCTATCATGTCTTTTCTCACCTTTAGAACTGATCTTTTTGCCCTCCCCTTGTGCAATGCTTGCAATGCCTTCAAGTTGTATTAAATCTCCTTCTTATTAGTGCTTTCACTAGTTTTTGTTGCCACTTCCACACAATAAAACTATCCTTCTTATTGGTGCTTACACTAGTTTCTGCTGCCACTTGCACAAAATAAAACTATCTTAGACTAGCTTTCCTCATGTTGTCCTCAATTGATACCACCCCCAATTTCTCAAAATGCATTATTCTTATACAACATTTTCTTTTATTGTCACTCATCTATCTATATTGTTCACAGTACATGAATCTTAAAAACACAACATCCGGAACCATAAAGCATCGCTAGGCCTATAACCATTTTATGAAATTTTCCCCCGCTAGGCTAGCATATAAAACAATCACCAAAAATGTCATTTCTACCCAAATAATAAAAAAGGGTAAATTATATTTTTCACCCCTATAATTTACCCTTGATTTCACTTTAGTCTATGTAGTTTCAATTGTTGCAATGTCAACTTTCACATTTTGGCCCCTTTTTAATTTATTCCTTCCATCCCAAATAGCCATTTAATGTGAATGGAAAAGGTGCACTTGAGCATCACATGCATTATTTATGGGCAATTTAGTGATTTTAGACTCATTTTCCCATAAATCTCTATGTTTCAAATTAGTCATGGTATTTATCCATTTCAATTGCATTCCAAGCTGGAATTAGGGTTTGTTTGGGGAAAGAAAAGGCACCGATGGAGATGAAAACAGTCATGGTTTCTGTGCTATGATGATTTGACATTAAGCTGGTCGAACCAGGTGTCGCGATCCGGTTTGATCCAAGACTCACAGACACCGTGAGAAGTGGGCTTCCGGTGGTCGTTATAGAGGGAGGAACATTGCACCACCAAGTAGCACCCATCACGAAGGTTCGTAGCGTACTTGGTGCATGTTAGCACACTGAGTTGTCATAATGTGCACCCTCAATATGATGTGGG
Source organism: Nyssa sinensis (assembly GCA_008638375.1). NCBI lineage: Eukaryota > Viridiplantae > Streptophyta > Magnoliopsida > Cornales > Nyssaceae > Nyssa > Nyssa sinensis. The sequence continues at coordinate 15,034,934 of CM018031.1, forward strand.
TTAGTGGGGTGTTCTTAAGAGATCGATATTGTATGGGAGGGGAGGAACATCTTTCTTACTGTAGCACCCATTGTTAAGTTTTGTGACAGGATGGGCCGTGACAACGTGTAGCAAGGGTGGAGAGGAAGTTGAGACTGTGTACGGTTAGTTGTTAAAGGTTTCGTTTAAGGTTTGTAGTGTGATAGGCGCATGTCAGCATGCAACAATAACATATTTCATTTAAGGAGAGATTTGGGGAGTGTTTAGTAGAGTTCAGGGAGGCTGTCCTTCAACAGCCCCCCTGGAGCCAAGATGGTATTAAGCTAGGAATACAGGACGGGCCAACCACTTAAAGTTCGTACTATTAATAATCCTACTGCAACTTGCATGTTGTGGTGTGGGGCTGTTGCAAGGTTTTGTTTTTTCAAATGGTGGCTTTGGCTGGTTGCCTGCATGTTTTCTGGTTTGTGGTGCTTTGAGGATTGTTTTGGAAGGGCTCTGGTTTTTTCATGTTTTGAGTTGCTTTTGGGGGGGCTTGTTTGCATCTCTGTATTGATTGGCTGCTCCTTTCCCCAATAAATTTCTATTGATTTCTATAAAAAAAAAAGGGTGGGGGGGGGGGGGGGGCGGGGGGGGTGTTCCCTTGTGTTTTCAATTGAGAACAAGTATAAAATAGAACATTTTAAGAAATATGGACATTGTTGGGGTTTCACTGACTGGTCTAATATGGAATTGAATGATAGAAGTGGAGGTCTGTGGGTTGCTTGGGACAACTCTTGCTAGTTGAGATAATTTATGTTTCTACTCATTTCTTGATCTTGGAAGTTTTGATCAAGCTAAAAATGGGTGGAATCTGGTGCCATTCTGTATGATCTCCAAGCCCATAAGAAAGTAGAGGTTCTGGACTTGCTCAAAAAGGTCATGAATAACTTGAATCACCCCATCCTCGTCATGGGAGATTTAATGATGACCTCTTACAGTCAAAGAAGATTTATTATGCCCAAATAGCTAGAGTCAAGTGATTGGCATTGGGGGACAAATACAAAGAACGTTTGTAGATAATGACCTCTTCTCTGTTTGCCCCTCTTTGAAGCCGTATTCTGCAACGGAAATGGATAAATACAAGGAGGACTAATTTGAAACATAAGGATTTATAGAAAAATGAGTTTAAAATGACTAAATTTCCCATAAATAACGTATGTGTTACTCATGTGCACCTTTTCCATCCACATTAAACGGTTATTTGGAACGGAATGACTAAATTAGAAAGGGGCCAAAATGTGAAAGTTGAAATTGCAACAATTGAAACTATAAGGACTAAAGTGAAATCGAAGGTAAATTATAGGGGTGAAAGTGTAATTTTAATTTACCCATAAAAAAATTAAAATGACTGCTGGACTAAGTCAGTGAAAATGTATAGAACCGCAAAGAAGCTTCAAGCAACACACTACAACCCTAACCTTTGATAAGTTCACAAAGAACATTAAAAAAAAAAAAAAAAGATGATAATTTTCACAAATAACCCAAAAAAAATATGATACCCAATTAATTATGACAGTAAAAATCCCAAAAAATAAAAGAAAATCATCGTTTTATCAAAGTGTTTAAGTCTATGGATTTAGTTGTCATACTTTTGTTTTGCCAATTCTTGCAGTGCCAACCAACTCTATCAAAATGCCAAATGGTATTCCACCTCATAAGGCCTCATCTAATCCTTTCAGACGTGTGGGAAGATGCCTAACCAATATTCATTTTATATCTGCTGCTCAGGCAGTGATAGTATTTAGAAGCACAACTAAAAAACATGTTTAAGAAAGACATAATCTTCTATCATACAAAGATAAGCAGACCAAACTACTACAATCAATTCAACAATATGATTAAGATATATGCTTACAGTTTGATACGGTTTACTGATGTGTGCTACTGCATACATTAACTTCTGCAAATGCTTGATCAACTCAAATTCAGTTAATAAAAATGCATCCTGAGATATGGGAAAAAAAGAATAATTCAAAAGCAAATATCTCCTCCAAATCCTTAACAAAAAAAAAAAAAGCTTTGATGCATTATATCTTATAACTGTCTTAATTTTAATATACACTGAAAAATCAGTACTGACTAAATTCTGATTTTAATAGGGTGCCCAAACTAAATTGAGGAATGATATAGGTGAAAAAAAAATCATTTTAGATAATTAAACAGAAAAGCAAAATAGTACATCCTAGAAGATGTAAATCTAATTGCTCGTATATTAACAATTGAAAAGGTGGTTGACAAAATCAAAAATTGGACAAGTTGAAAGTCGGGCAATGAAAATTTTAATTTGTAAACCATAAAACATAGCTGTGTGGTTTCGTGATTATTCAATTCATTGTTTAGCAACTGTTTCCCATTTATATATGAATGCAACCACTAACTCGTATACGTATATGTATAATACAGAAGTTGGCGTTAATACTCATTTTTCATATTCAATGCTGATGACGAATATCTACACATCCATCGTCCCTGGTTGGTTTTATCAAAATTTTTTTGTTTGTAGACAATGAGGGTTCCCAAAAAATCCAAAAAAAAAAAAAAATGAAATCAAAGTAGTATTGTGGAGTATGAGATACCAAACAGCCAATGAAAGAAGAAATTAGGGCTCCTACGCATACATCAACAGAGTGATATTCAAACGGGTCACTCGTTCCAATTCCAATATCAAACCCTAGTTTTAAAACAATATAAAAATCGTTATATTCAAAACACAGCATTGAAATCGAGATTAATACAAATAATTTAGAGAGAGAATGGAGATAGTTCGTTGGGTAATTACCTTGGCAGTTATAACGTTACGAGCAGCGAATATGTTCGCTATTGATACGAGAAGACCAATCTTGACTGTTAAGCTTGATCGTCATCTCTCCCACAAAGCTTTCTAGGGTGTATTCAGTGCATTCTGCTCTAGCTTTCGTCACTTTCCCGCCAAATGTAAACCCTACCACGAACCTTTAGTAAACGAATCGGACCATCCAGATCCGATCTGTGAACTTCGGATTTGACATTTATTTTTTCAACTCTTGATCCAGTCCCATTCAAATACATCGAATATAAAATATAGTGATCCAATCCATTAAACTCAATTCGATTATAAATGGGTTGTTCGTTAAAAAAAATATATGTATGAACTAATACGTTTATAGTGTTTTAAAATATTTTTATTTAACTAATTTGAATATAAATTAAAAAAAAACTAATTCTTCCTATTATCAAATTAAATATTTTTATTAATAGATTCAATTCGAATCATCTTTTATTCTATTATTATCCAATCTGTTTAGATGCTTACCTTTATTTGCAATAAAGGAAAGAAAAATTCAAAATAAATATATAAATGAGATTTACTTTTCAAAGTGATATAAAAATCAATGGCTAAATGGAGAAATTACAATATAAGGTTGTTTTCTTTTTTCTCAACATGTGTTTGCATTTGGTGTGTTGTTATCAATTTTGATTATGTTTTGATTCTTTTAGAGCTTCTCTATAAGACAAGATTAGAAGATCATCGGAATAATTCGATAATGACTGCTTCAATTATTAAATCAAAAAAAAAAAATTAAGAGAGCATGTAATTGAATAATTATGATTTACCATGAGTTTTATGGTGTAACTTTTACCTTCATTTACAGGTTGAATGTTTGTCTATCGGGTTACGATTAGGAATGGAAAGATTGAATATAACATGTATTTGTAGATGAAAGTTTCATTATGAAACTTTGTCTCCAAAAGTAGGCATGTATGTTGATTCTGTATTTGAGATCGATAGTCCCTTTGCTGAGACTGGTATCCCTGTACAATAGACACTTAACTCATAATATTTCGAGTTGTAGTATGTAAAAATTGGTATCTCTGAAAAAAGACTTCAAGTTATAATATGCAGAAACCTGTATCCATGACTAATAAACACTTGGTTCAGAGTACTTTTGAGTTGTAACATGCAAATCACTCAAAATACTTCAAGTTATAATTTTTAGAGATACATAGACACGTTGCAATTTGATATGTCAATATTCTAAGTGATATATTAGTGCGTTTGAAAAAATGCAAAAGTTGTTTAAAAATAAGAAAGAGAGAATTATTTTTGCACTCCCAAATACAAAAGGAGAGTGCAATAATTATCCCAAATAGACTATAACTTCCATTACGTTCTTATTTTGTATTTTTATTTTAACTAAATAAAGATATAAAGTGAGAATCAATATATTGTAATTCTGAATTTGTTTGTAAAATGATATGAAATTAAAGTATCTTGTTTAATTACCAAAAAAAAAAATTAAAAATCTAGTTCCTTTCTCAAGAGCCAATGCACAAGAAGGTTACTTAGAAAAATTCTGATAAATTATTGATTCACCTAATATCTAAATATATAATAAATTACAAGTTTACTAAATAAAAATTTATAGATCTAATGTCACACTCACAGTAATGATACATTTATAGAGTGTACTCAAATGTGTTCCAAGTCCAAACATGCCCCCCACGAAAGTATTAGAAATGATACCTTGCGACGGATGTGTCAGGCTAAAAGAATCTGATTTTTGGACAAGACATTTCACTTTTAGAACTAGCACTGTTGAGTTCATAAACGATCATTCATGCCAAAATTTCTCCCCAAACCACTCTCCCTCCATAGAAACTAAAAAAGTCCACCACCAAAAACTATATATTAAAAGTAATGCCTAATAACTCTTGACAGAAAGAAAAAGAAGAAAAAAAAAAACCCTTCTGAAAGCCTCCTACTTGCGTAGAAAAACCAATTTTATTTGAATATCAGGGCAGATGCTACAAGATACCAAGGTTGCGTCATTCTGACTGCCATCACTTAAAATCAAGGTAGGCCTGTATATAATAGATCGAATACATATTGGATTAATGGCAATTCAAATCCCATCAGTTAAGAAAAATGTTCAATCCAATCCGACAATCTGACAAATTAATAAGTAATTGATTCAAATCCAAATCTGTTATTATTAACTATCAAACATCCGATCCAAGCCGATAAATGAAAATCAACATAGCCTTGAAAGCAGACATAAAAGCCCCTAGGTTAGAGAAAAACAAGCTTTCAAACCAAAATGCTGTTCTCACAATCTTATATAAATTAAAACTCTTCCAATACTAAGGAGGGGATGATAGGAAAAACCCTCCTCAATTACACACAAGGAAATTTATAAATCCGGTAAACATACCCCAAAAAGTGAAGGTTTCAACCATACTTCTTAGTTTTAACATAAAAAAACTATTGGAAAAACAAGTCACTGAGAAACACCTAGCCACTTCGAGAAGTTCTCAAATTCAGTGTAGTCACTGTCCGAGATCATAGTTTGGTACCAAGCCTTCCCCGCACCCTTGATTGAAGCAGCCTCCTCCTACAAAAGCATAGAGATGTATATATTATATATAAATTGAATTTTAACAACCAGGTCTCAAAAAATCAAGCATCATACAATAGCATTGAACACAACATCATCGATGCAAGTCATATATTTAAGAGTGAAAGCCTAAAAATCATGTCTTTCCTTGGTTATGGTAGAAAGTTATCCTCCTTTTGTGGGGCTGGTTGTGCTAGAATCTACAGTTCAAAGGTGCTCTGTATCCCTTGAAGAAGAAACAAGAAGAAATTGGTCTTCAAGTTTTTTCTTCAATAATCTTACAATATGGATGATGAACCATTGGAAAGAAGAGAACAAAAAAATAAATACATGAACTGATCACCAGGACTGGAAATGCAATATCAACTACCACGCAAATATAAGAGATCATATCCAAGAACGGAACAGCAGGTAACTCAGGCACAAAAAAAAAACCATAAATTTAAAATAAACAAAATAATCCCAAAGATAAAACTTCTGATTACATAAAACAGACACAACCCAAGTTCTTAAGTAAAAGTTGTAGCCTCCACAGTGGTAACAGTCACAGACTCACAGTGATGTGAATGTGGGGAGTGCAATGGACGTCATGTAAAAGACGTTGCTATTGTGAGAGTGAATTTTTTTTCATCACACTCTCTAGAATTTCCCAGTGGGCTAGCCCTTTTTCTTTACTCTATAATTCTGTATATTTGAGTTTTCAGTATTGTTAACTAATTTCATAAAACTTATGAAGATAATTAATGACTTATATAAAGCTTTAAAACTTTTATGACTAATGAATTTTATAAGGATTTTTACATAACTGACAATAAGAAAAGTGCAGTATCATACTAACAAACTGAAATAATCATAAGAAAGTTAATGAACTACCATTTATAAACCATTCACACATAAAACCAAAAAATTAGAAAGTTTATCCTTAAGAAATTATTAACTTCTAATCCAAGTCCTAACCATATTAGTGAAGCACAAAATTTTTTAAAAAATGAACATATAAATTTATTGTCATCAATTTTTGATCAAGCAAATATTAAACTTAAAGTGATCCCCAAGGGCCAAGTAAGAGATTCATGTTATTAAATTTCTTTACACTCCGCTTGAATTGAGGGATTTGGAAAGAAATGAAAGGAAAGGAGATTGTGCTTGGGTTAAAATTAGGAAAGGATATGGAGGGGGATGGAGGGAGACGGATGGGTCTCTTAATCCTTATTTTATTCAATTTACTCTCCTCTCAAAATTGGACGGAGACGGAGGGAAAGGAGAGAGTCTTTTAATGAATTTTTTATAATACCAATTTTAACCTTTAAATTATAATAAAAAAAATACCCCTATATTAGGACACTCTTTTTCCTCCTTTGTTATCCAAGCATGAAGGAATGATTACTCTCCTCTCCCTTCCTCTCCCTCATAACTAATGTTATCCTTTTCTCTCCTCTCCTACATATGCAAACATAGTGTTAATGATAAAACTTAAAAAAAATTGAGGCTAAAATTTAAACACATACAGAGCAAATAATAAAGGATTTAGAAAAATTAATAAATATTACTTTTTTAATAATTAAAAATCAATAAATATTAATAGATCAAAAAGCATGAACTTATCAATAAAAATAGATAAAAAAGAATTAAAAAAAAAAGGGAGAAAAAAATTAGAAATATGGAGCGTCAGAGGACAATCTCCATAGATCTAGTTGGTGAGAAGAATAAACTCGGTCTCTCTCTCTCTAGATCTAGTTTACAATCTCACAAGATACAATGGTGATCACAGGTGGGGCAGTACTTACTGTCTCTCTTGTCTATGCACGAAAATTACAACTGAGTAACAACCCATTTACTATAGCATAGTGCCCCGTTATGGTACCATACTGCGACTATTGTGAAATTTATTCCCTCCAACATAACATAGTATAACCGGCTCAGAACTTTGCGCTACCATTATGCAACAACTGCGATTCACTGTAGCATAATGGACTATTATGCTACCATACTGCAACTGTGAAATCTATTCCCTCCAATATAACATAGTGTAACAGGCTCAGAAGTTGGCACTACCATTAACTAAAATCCGCAATTTGCTACCTTGGCTAAACAATATCCACATGAAATGAGCAATCTCTTACTTATCCCCACAACATGCACACTCATATACAAAAAAAGAAATTTTGATGACCTCTATCATCATGGTCAAGTGTGCCTTCAACCATAATTTATTTGGCCATCCTAATCCTACTGAAAAATTGAAATTGCACCATATTAACACCAGGATGCCGTAACCAATCTTCTTAGTGCATGCACTAGGTATCAACTTACATTGGAACTACTTTGTTATACGGATTATTCATAGTTTTCTCAAATGCATGCATTTCCAATTGTATTTTCATTTATCTTTCAAACTCTCAAACAAAAAACCCACATCTCATGTCAAATTATCAAACAAACTGACACCGTAACCGATCTGCCTAGTGCATGCACTAGGTATCTTCTTACATTAGAACTACTTTGTTATACAGATTATTCATAGTTTTCTCAAATGCACGCATTTCCAATTATATTTTCATTTATCTTTCAAACTCTCAAATAAAACACCCACGTCTCATATCAAACTATCAAACAAACACATCAGTTCACATTCAGTCAGTCCTTTGCTCCATATAGCAAATAATATCACAGAATTCAACTCTTAAATTAACTTGGACTGCATGTAGAAAACAAAACCACATTTGTCACAAATCTAATTCTGTAAGCCCTTAGGCACCCAATATTTTCCTTTACAGGAATAGTGTTTACCAAAATTGATTCTTAACTACCCCCAACAATCATTGTAACAATACAACAGAACCATTCCACATGTTTGCGTGCAGGGAGAGAGGCAACAATTTATGGAGGAAGAGGGCAACAAAATAAAGAGGCATATGAAAATGTTAACAAAAAAAATGAGGGGTTAAATTGGAATTAAGTTAAGAGCAAAGACTGAAAAACTTTAAACTTAGTAGAGGCATATTTGAAAATCTTTTGAAAAGTATAAGAAAATTTTCAAATAAAAATATATTGAGTGCCTCACCCCCGGGCCCTATATAGCTCTGTCCTCTGTGCATGTTTGGGGTAAGAATTTCACTTTTTTCTGATCAGTACTAGTCCACATGTTATTCTGCCCCAAACTATATTTGTTAACTATTATCTAGGCATGTGAATTTTTTTTTAAACGGTGGAGAACTTGTAACATTATTTCATTAAGAATACTAGTGAAGAAAACTAATAGTTACAGCTAATGGATGATCGTCTCTCTCCCTTCTACTTCATCCTATTTTCTCTGTAATCCTCTGTATATTCTCCGGCACCCTTAACTATGCACCCATAGCCCCACATCAAGGGATGAACTACATCATTTGTTTTATAATGCAACTCATCACCTTGTCAACTGCAGATGTAAAAAGATACAAACAAAGACAAACTTCTACAAAAGAACATACTGCACTGCAAATATACTAAAATGTATCAAAAGGAAATCCCAAAAGCATATAAAGCACCAAGAAATGCAACATTGTTTTTTCTCCATTGGCAACAAATCAGAATACAGATATCTTTGTGAATCTGTAATACTTCTCGATTATTTTCTCTCTTTGTACACACAAATCCCATTTTTTCATCTAAACTAAGAGATACTAGTTGTCAAAAAATGACAGAGTGCTAAGCAATGTAGAAGCTGATATTATTCAACAAACAAGAAGATCTATAAAATCTAAAAGCATCATAATAACAGCCCATACAAGCAACACCACATCATAATATTTACATAGTAATTTTCAGGTGAACAAATATGGGTGAATGTAATGTGCAACTAACTAATAAATCAAAATTAACAGAGCATATATGATATCATACATTGGAATAATAGATCATAACAATTACCTTAGTAACTTGTTTCCTCTTCTTGTCAAGCTTCTCCTTCTTAGCCTTGGTGCGCTGGGCCTCCGCCAAAAGCGCCATCCTCCTCGCAGTCTTTGCATATGGGTTAAGCTTCAACAGTGTATTCAGGTTCTTCAACGGGTTCTTTTTCATTGGCGCCCTCTTAACCTCCTTCTTAATAGGCCTCACCACGGACTGAACCTCGTCAGAGTTGATAATCCTAGCCAAGTCTGCATTCACCATCTTGGCCCTTGGCAGCACGTACCCCTTCTTCTTCTCTGAAGCCTTCTCGAACGACCCGTAGATAGAATCCAACTTTTGAAAAGCTGATTTGGTCCACACAATGAACCGACCCAAGTGTCCACCGGGGGCGAGTTTCAGAAGATTGAGCCTCTCCACGTTGGCCACCTCCACACCAGGGATGTTCCGAAACGCCTTCACAATCTTCGATCCCTCGGTTCCATATACGATCAACGGTCCTTTGAGCGATATGTATCGCCGGTTACGCATTTTACCCTTTCCAGGACGGATCGAATGGCTATCTTTTGCCTTCTCGGCATCAGGATAAGCACCAATCTGTTTGAGGGCTTTGATGGCGTATGACGTTTTCTCAATGCCCTCGGCCGTGTCGCTGACGACGAGGGGGATCTCGGGGACGGATTCAATGCGGTGGCCGCGGGCCAGGACGAGGGATGGCACAGCAGAGGCGGCGATGGCCGAAGCGACAGCGTAACGCTTTTGATTCACGTTGATCTTGCGGTGCCAACGGCGCCAGATTTTGGTGGGGGCGAACATACGGCCACCACGGCACATGTTGCCGAAAGCACCCTGGCCGGCACGGTGTGTACCGCCGCCGGGGACACGGGGGATACGGGAGACGGCTCGGCCGGTACCCCAGGATTCGGCGGCGGTCTGGTGGCCAGCCTTCTTGGACACGGCGTAGGGTTGGCGGTGGTTCTTGGAGATGTTGGCGTGGACGAAGTTGACAATGTCAGGGCGGATAGAGGACTTCATCACATCCGGGAGGGGGAGAGTGGTGTCGCTGCTGTTGTCGGCGGCCATGTCGGAGTCCAATGTATGGACAGTGACCAGAGGTCGAGCAGCAGCTGCTGCGGCCGCCATTGGAGTGTGCTGTGTGTGAAGGTGTAAGAGTAATTAGGGTTTTGGAAACGGGTGGGGGACCTAAAAGGTCGTGGAGAGGCGTTTTATTGGTTACGCTAATGCCGTGGAAATGCGAAGCTCGGTTAAAAAGTTGGGATGGAGGAGTTGAAAATAAAAAAGAAAAATAAATAGATAAATTATTTTATATAGTTTTAGATAAATTAAATTGGCCATCAATGAAATTTCTCATAATTATATTTATATTTTTTAAAATTTTTAAAATTATATTGATCTTTACTATTTTATCTGTATACATATATCTTTCTTCACTTAATTTTTTTTTTTCAAAATAACAAAACTATACCTTTCATATTTTTTTCTTCAATTTTTTTACTTTTGACTAATTTTTTTTAAATAAATATTTATAAGAATTATTTATTTATTTTTATATAAAATTTAAATAATTTATTTATTTATATTTTTTTAAAATAACATAATAAAAATATATTTAAAAAAATTAAAAAAACTATCCTTACCGAAATTGTTTATTAAAAATAGTTTTATCAAATGAAAAAGAAGTATTATATTTAGTAAAATCTGTGATATTACACTTATAGATTTTTATAATATCATTTGAGATTTTACTTTTGATTAAAACAAAATAATGAATAACATTACTCGTATACAGATAGGTGACTTATAATCTATTTACTTACAAAAGATGATTTTGAAAACATGTGATAGGAGTTCAAAATTCTTTTGTTATCCATAAGAATTTAAATCTTGCTGGAAAAATATTGATATCACTTCTTGCAAAAATATTTAAAACTCCAATCTCTTTTTCTCTCTCTCTCACACACACAGACACACAAAATAAGAAACACTTGTACGGAGATGTGTTAGTCAGGATTATTGTCTCATTCACACTTTCGTATTCATGGATGTGTATTTGTAAATGTTCTCAGTTTTAACCCTCTACTTTCCTAGCTATATCAATAAATGGAATACAAACAATCCCCAAACCCACCCACAAATTGTTTTAGAAATTTAGAATTACTTGACTTTATAGGATGATGCATTATTAATTCTGACTATATTCAGATTGTCTCGTTATCTTCTTATTAATCAATTAATCGCAAAGTTTACATTCAGAACTATTTTTAACAAGATAATAACAAATTCTGAATTCAATCACATTTGGTAGGCTTTACATAAGAAAGAATCCCATCTTAGATCACAGTTTAAATACCCAAATTAGCTGATGATGTCAGCATTTTGGGTTGACGATGTCATGCTGATCCCAGTATGACACAATCATTTTACTCTTCTACAAGTATGGGAACTTGCAAGGAGGTAACCTAGTTGTTCTTATCCTAAAAAACAATGTAATTAGCACTCCCATTATTTCACAAATGGGGCAACCCCTCTTAGATAACAATTTAAATGCCCAAATTAGCCTTTTATGCAGATAAGATAACAAGGTTCTACTTTTGAAAGGAAACATTATGTTTTTATGAATACAGGTCCATTTTTTTATCCTTTGTAGGTAACAAGGGTGCCCATTTATCAAAATCAAAGGCACATCCCAGTCTGGCCTCTATATATCTCTCATTCCCCACCTTTTCAGTGCATACCTTTACCTTCATTTAGACCCCCCCCTCCTCCTTCATCCTGTCCCCTACTTGTTTTCTGTATCTTTCCTTTCTTTTTTTGTTGCATATAAAGACTATATAAGACTCAGTTATCTGCTTCATTGAGATATCTTTTCTTACATTTAAAGATTATTCTCTGTTTTTAATCTGTACATTTTTGTTACAGCCAAGCACTTTATTAACCCCGCTTTTTCTCTGCATCTTTTTCTCTTTTTTCTTATTGTTAAAGACAGACTATACTCCGCTTTCTCTCTGTTAGTTTTTGTTATCGGAGGTAAAGCCATGTTTTGCTACTGAAATTTGGAATTCATCCACAATTACTCATTTCCTCCCTCATCCACTCATCCTCTGTTTCTTCTTCCTCCTCTGTGCTTGTAACTCTGCCTCTCCCCTCTTTTCTTCTTGTTAGAGACATCAATTATGATTTCCATGTCTGTTTCTCTGCAGATCACTGGTCTTTCAATGGCAACAGCATCCTCTAATTGCTCTAAAAAACAAAACACATGTCTTCCTCCAAAGAGGGGCCAGATCAAAGTTCTGATATTTGAGAGCTTGGTTGAGACAGTAACCTCTGTGGCCTCCGAATTAAAGGAAGCACTGAATAGGATGAGGGGAGAGAGTGACGGTAGTGCAGCTCTAATACCATGAGTTGACCATCGAGTGCTTATAACAACATGGAAATTCTGATGTCCCATAGAGACAATCAAACGATAATTCACTGAATTCAGCCTGTTTCATTCCCTTGAACCCTTTCCCCCTGGCTCGTAGAATTATACAAAGATTGGAAAGGGTAATGGTTTTTGGAACTCAAAGCTACGAAATTATGTTATTTTTTAGATTCAAGTCAAAGCTTCTGTTTCCTAGTCACTTGTGTTTGTTTAGAATAATGGGGTCTCGATCTTTTGGTTATGTTCTCGGATACCTCATTTCTATTAGGTTATTGTGTTTTTCTTGTTTTTAATACGGTGGATCTACATCTTCCCCTGTCATTTCTGCAAGTTTTAAGGAGGAGTTGATGTGCTTAGAAAAGGTGGTTTGTATTTGGGGGTGTTTGATCTTTAGTTGCTTCTACCTATCATGTATAATTCTAGTCTATTATTTAGTGGCAATGAATTTCCTTTGTCTCTACATTTTGTTAGTTGATGATGAAATTGATGTAAGATTATGATGTTGGTTGCTTTTGTGATTGGGATATGCATGTCTGAGATTGATGAAATTGATGTTATGGGATTGGTTGTTTTTAGGTCATAATGTTTAGTTGTATTTGAAATTGTTATATGCATATGTGTGAAAAAAAATTTGGATTGTTGGTAGTGGGTAACATGGTTTTCAATTTGTTACATACATAGAATATATGACCTAGTTTTTTATAAAAATGATCTTTTAAATATAGAATTTTGGGATCTTGTTTGTCTTCTTTAATCATGATCTGGGTTGGATTTGTTTGTCCCAAGATCAATATTAGAGTGATTTTTGTAGTGATTGATTGGATGAAGTCCTGGACATAAAACTTTGAACTCCTACTTTTGAGTTGCCGAAGGGCCACCCAACGACGACAGTACGAAGTATGTAAAAACACTTGTGTAAAGGCTAGTGAAATCGGAAGAATTTATGCCTGTAACTTAAAGAAAAATTTGGAATCGTATTCATGGTGGGCTGTAGTAGTGAGAGAGTCATGGGGTGAAATCGGGCTTGAATTTGGTTCATCCAGACGTTGATTATAAAATCATCCCTTTTTGGGGACCACATGTACTCAATCGAAATGACTGATTTATGATCTCTTGTTGAAGAGATGAAGAGCTGCCAGCACTTAATTGCGATAAGACTATTTATATATATATATATATATATATTTGATATACCACTATGTGACACACCAACCATTGCATGACACGTGCAACCGCAAGATCGGTTCACGACTCATAATAAAGCTCAGGCTCGGCCACATAACTTGTGCTCGGTCGCTTAGTCAAGTTCGGCCTTATAATCTGTGTTCGGCCATTCAGCTCATTCTCGGCCATACAGTTCATGATCGGCCATTCAGCTCGTGCTCGGCCTTTCAGCTAGTGCTCGGCCATTCAGCTCGTGCTCAGCCTTTCAGCTTGTGCTCGGCCTTTCAGAGCGGACCTACAGAGGCCGAGCACGTATCTCTAGAGAAGATCTACTTATCTGCAAAGCTTACAGGTCCGAACACAAACCTTCGGTGTAACACACTGCTATTCAAAGCTCATCACCGCCTTAATATATGCCGAGCAGAGAATAAGGAAACAGTCTTTTACAAGGAAACCACCACTCATGGTTATCTCTATTTGATGCAATATTCTACAAGGTAACTACTATCTCCGATGCTCAAATCCCTACTTTCATGGCTCCAAATCCTAATCAACTTAGGAGATCCATTGCCTATAAATTCAACCCTAAAGGTACGCTTTATTTTCATGCTCATTATTTGGCTTTGATTACAAGTCTTTCAATTCAATTTATTGACTTAAGCATCGGAGCGGCTACCGCCGGAGCCAACCCGGTGGTCCTCTGATCTTCTGTTTCGAGTGTTTCGCAGGGAGCCGAGCTTGGATCTCACGTGGGCCAAAAAGTGCAGCATCAGTTTGGCGCCGTCTGTGGGAACCGACAATCACCAAGTGCTCTACCCAATCTAAGCTCATCTTTCGTCTATCAGAGGGATTATGGCTCCCAACTTGCGACCCAGGAATAACACTCAAAACCCTCATCCTCAACCAACTGCTGGACGAGGAAGAGGGCGAGTGAATAACCCTGCACAGGAAGAACTAATCGAAACTAGGCGGCAGAACCAGTTGCTACGGGAACAGCTTTTGACCATGACCAGGACCCTGGCAATGTTCACCCAGAATCATGAAACCAATCCTCAAAATCCACCCGTTGTCACTCAACAGCAGCAGCCTCCTGCGGCCGCCGGTGTTCATATAGACCCCCAGCCGTCGTCGGCAGCCGGTCGAGGGATTCCCGCCTTTGTCCCAGAGGTCCATTATCGAAGTACTACCCGACCCCCCGTCCCGGGGGCCCCGGGAGTAAACTACGTTCCACAAGGATCACCTCCTCGAGTAGTTCCTGTACCACCAGTACCAGGGAATCAGAATAACCCCCCGGTAGCGGGCCAAGATCAGCCTACCCATATAGGCCCTGAGGCCGTGAGACCTGCCTCGCAGCAACCCGTTTTACCAAGAGGGTCAGTAAGAGCCGAGGAAGTTGCTGAATCAATAGACCGTACTGCTGTCATAAGGGGTGCCCAGTATCCAGAACAGGACGAGCTGGCCAGATTGCTCGGGAGGTCGGCCACCCCGTTCACCAATGCTGTCATGGCCGAGGAGAGACCCAAGAAATTTATCGTCCCCAAATTCACCCCTTATGATGGGACCGGGGACCCGGGGGACCACCTCTCCCACTACCAGCACACCATGGCTTTGCACGGCGCTTCTGATGCCTTCTTATGCAGAACGTTCGTAACCAGCCTCAATGGTACCGCCCTAAAGTGGTTCCACCACCTCCCGCCGAACTCAGTATCTGGCTTTTATGAGCTCGGCAGAAGGTTCTTGGACAGATTCATGACTAGCAGGAGGCTAAGAAAGGGTCCGGAATTCCTTCTGAACATAAAGCAAACGAGGGAAGAATCGCTGAGGGGGTATATAGCACGTTTTAACGCCGAGCTCACTGAGGTAACAGATTGCAGCCCCGGTTTCCTAGTGGCTGCTCTAGCCGCTGGACTTGCTCAAGGAGGGTTTAGAGACTCCCTGACCAAAAGTCCCCCAGCGGACATGGCAGCACTCATGGACCGTGCAAGGAAGTACATCAACCTGGAGGAGGCCAGGGACACCTCTAGAAAGGTCAAAGAACAAGCTCAGAAAGACGATCACAAGAAAGATAGTCAAAAGAAGGACACCAGCTCGGCCAGGAAGAGAGTCAGGAGCCCAGAAAAAAGGGGGGCCCCCAGAACCTCCTTCAATTCTGGACTAAGGGAATTCAACCACTTCACTCCTCTAAACACCTCTCCGTACAACATATTGAAGCAAGTAAGATCTCGAGAAAATATGAGATGGCCGGAGCCTTTGAAAGGAGACCCCAGCTATCGAGATCAGACCAAATATTGTGACTTTCACAAAGACCGAGGGCACACAACCAATACCTGCAAAGCTCTCAAGCATGAGATTGAGCAGCTAATAAGGAGAGGAAGGCTGCAGGAGTTCGTCAAGCAGGACGGAGGACAGAACCCCCGTGACGAACGACCCCAGCAGAGAAAAACCGACCAGAGGCAGGAGCAGAAAGGGGGCAGGAACGAACCCCCACAGAACAATCAGGTGATCTATGTCTTACACGCAGATTCCCCTGCAACAGGCACCTCTAACAGGTCAAGAAAACGATATGCTCGGGAGGCCAGGTCTGCTCCTAACATCATGCAGGTCGCTAACTTGGAGAAAAGGTTAAAGCCCTTGCCGGAAATCCAATTTACGGATCACGACCTTAGGGGAGTTCATTGTCCTCACAGCGACGCCCTGGTTATCTCCCTTAAGGTCGCCAACTTCGATATCCGGAGAGTTCTCGTCGACACTGGCTGTTCGACCAATGTACTGTTCTACGACCCTTTCAAGCATATGAAGCTCGATCCCAATACCATTAAGCCCACGAGCATAATCATGACAGGCTTTGATGGAAACACTAACACTCCACTAGGAAGGGTCGATCTGGCCACCACTGCGGGTGAAGGGGACGGACAGAAGACCACAATAGCCGAGTACATGGTCATAAAAGCCAAATCTCCCTACAACGTCATAGTTGGAAGGCCCTGGCTACATGAGATGGGAGCGGTCACCTCAACCCTCCACCAATGCTTAAAATACATTCACAATCAGACAGTCTACTCCATCAGAGGATGCCAACCGACCTCCCGAGAGTGCCACGCCCTCGCACTCAAAGCTAAGGCCCCCAAATAGCAATTACTGCACGCCCGTGTGTGCAAGGATGCAATCTACCCTTGCTGTCACGAGGCAGAAGACTGTCCCTCCAAAATTGAAGAACCATTGAGCCCCAGAGGAAGGGATAGCAGAGCCAAGCCTATAGGGGAGCCTATTAAAGTCCTGGTCAGCTCAGAGGATCAGGGACGTTACCTACAGATAGGTCCCGACCTGACACATACCGAGCAGGATGAGCTGGTCAAGTTTTTAAAGAAAAACCTCTCCGTATTTGCCTGGGAGACAAGCGACATGGAAGGGATAGATCCCGACCTGATCACGCACAGACTAATGGTGGATCCAGACCATCCACCAGTGAGACAAAAGAGAAGGCCTCTCGCTCCAGAACGGCATCAGGTCATCAACGACGAGGTTCAAAGGTTGCTCAACGCCAACATGATACGAGAGGTATCTTATCCTGATTGGTTGGCCAACACTGTTCTGGTCAAGAAGAAGAATGGTAAATGGAGAGTCTGTGTCGACTACACAGATCTCAACAAAGCATGCCCAAAGGATAGCTTCCCTCTTCCACGAATAGATCAGTTAGTCGATGCAACTGCAGGGCACGAGCTCATGAGCTTCATGGATGCTTATTCTGGGTACAATCAAATACAGATGCATCCTCCCGATCAAGAGAAGACTTCGTTCATCACCGAACGAGGTCTCTATTGCTACAAAGTGATGCCGTTCGGACTAAAGAATGCTGGAGCTACCTACCAACGTCTTGTTAATAAGATGTTCGGCTCCTTGATCGGCAGCACTATGGAAGTTTATATCGACGATATGCTGGTCAAGAGCCTAAGGAAGAGCAGTCATCTCCAACACCTAGCACAAACCTTCGACATCCTCAGACAATATAAAATGAAGCTCAATCCCTCAAAGTGCACCTTTGGTGTAACAAAAGGGAAGTTCCTTGGGTACATAGTCTCTCAAAGAGGTATAGAAGCAGACCCGACTCAGATCGGGGCTCTGATCGGACTGAAATCCCCAAAGGCCCGAAAGGACATTCAAGCTCTGAACGGCCGGATAGCAGCTCTCAGCAGATTCATCTCCAAATCCACGGATCGGTGTCTACCCTTCTTCAAGGCTCTGAAAGGTAACAAATCTTTGCAATGGACTGACGAGTGTGAAAAATCCTTTCAGGAACTCAAAAGATACTTGGCTTCGCCCGAGCTCTTATCAAAACCAATCCAAGGAGAAAGGCTGCTTCTCTATCTCGCAGTCTCTGAGAACGCTGTCAGTTCGGTACTGGTTAGACAAGACAGGGGCGTGCAGAGGCCCATCTTCTATGTCAGCAAGGCATTACTAGACACAGAAAAGAGGTACCCCGAAATTGAGAAGCTAGCCCTTGCTCTCATAGTTTCTGCACGGAAGCTGAGACCATACTTCCAAGCACATCCCATAGAAATTCTGACTGCCTACCCACTGAAAGCAGTCCTAAGAAAACCAGAAGTATCAGGACGGTTGGTCAAGTGGTCAGTGGAACTGGGGGAGTTCGATTTGTCCTACATTCCACGAATCTCAATTAAAGGGCAAGCCTTGGCAGACTTCGTCGCAGAATTCACTCCCGCGCTGCTAGGCAAAGCTCAAGTCTCAGACGAGGTGGGGACTTGGAAGTTGTATGCTGATGGATCATCCACTGACCGAGGTGCCGGAGCAGGGCTAGTACTACACTCTCCTGATGGACTTACAACCGAAAGGGCAATTAGCTTGGGGTTCAGAGCCTCCAACAACGAAGCGGAATATGAGGCCCTTATCTTAGGAATGAAGCTAGCTCAGGAGTGCGAGGTACAGAGCCTCGAGGTATTTTCCGACTCCCAACTGGTGGTTAGCCAGGTTCAAGGAGAATATGCCATCAAGGATGAAAGAATGCTCCGATATTCGGAACTAGTCAACTTGCTAAAACATTCCTTCCGAGCATTCTCAATCCAAAAAATAGAAAGAGGACAGAACAGCCGAGCCGATGCCTTAGCAAACATGGCATCTCACATGAAAACGGGGGTGGAGTCAACGATAAAGTTCTCTCACCAGCCAAGGCCTAGCACCGAGGAGATCCAGGTCGCCCAAGTCACGGAGCAGCCTCAGAACTGGATGACTCCTATACTCCAATACCTGGAGGAGGGACTCCTCCCAGAGGACAGAAATAAGGCAAAAAGAATCCGCATCAGAGCAGCTCGGTATCTTGTCCTTAACGGAAAACTCTACCGAAGGTCTTACACTCAGCCATTGTTAAAATGCCTAGCACCTGAAGAGTCTCAATATGTCTTGGCAGAAATCCATGAAGGAATCTGTGGAAATCACAATGGGGGGAGAACCATAGCCCACCGAGCTCTAACCCAAGGCTACTACTGGCCTGGGATGCTGAAGGAAGCAAAGGAATATACTCGAAAGTGTGACAAATGCCAGAGGTTCGCCCCTTATCAGCATCAGCCGCAACATGAGCTCATCCCCATTACTAGCCCATGGCCCTTTGCACAGTGGGGGATGGACATCATAGGACCATTACCTAAAGCCAAGCCGAACAGGAGATACCTATTGGTGGCTGTTGACTACTTTTCAAAATGGGCCGAAGCAGAACCACTGACTCGCATCACTGAAAAAGAGATAAAGAGTTTTACTTGGAGAAATATAGTCTGCAGGTTCGGCATACCTCATGTGATCGTCTCAGATAATGGCACGCAGTTCACTGGGAAAATATTCAAGAAATTCTGCCAGGACCTAAACATCAAACAGCACTTCTCCTCCCCTGGTCACCCTCAGGCCAACGGGCAGGCCGAGGTCACCAACCGAACTATCCTCGACGCTCTCAAGAAAAGATTAGAGGAAGCTAAAGGGAGATGGGTCGAGGAACTCCCTGGGGCACTCTGGGCCTACCGGACAACCAGGAGAACTCCAACATCGGAAACTCCCTTCTCCCTAGCCTACGGAACTGAGGCAGTAATCCCTGTTGAGGTCGGCATGCCGACCTTAAGGGCTGAGGCTTTCAACAAAGAGACCAATGACCAACAACTAGCAGAAAATTTGGATTTGCTCGAAGAAAAAAGAGAGCAGGCCGTAATCAGAATGGAAGCATATCAGCGCAGGATGGTTAACCGCTCAAAAATTGGCCTCAAACCTACCAATTTCCAAGTTGGGGACCTCGTCCTAAGAAGGGTTTTCCAGAACACCAAGGACCCCACCATGGGGAAGCTATCACCGAACTGGGAGGGTCCCTACAGAATTATCAAAACGGTTAGACCGACCACTTATTGGTTGGAAAGCATGGATGGGAAACCTGTTCCCAGGCCTTGGAACATGGAACATTTGCGAAAATATTATCAATAAAGTACTTTCTCTTTATTTTCAACATCTTTTGTGAAACATCTCAAATGCACAGACTATAAGTCTGGTCCATCTTAATGCACAGGCTCAGGTCTGGTCCATCTCGAATGCACAGACTATAAGTCTGGTCCATCTTAATGTACAGACCTCTCAGGTCTGGTCCATCTCAAATGCACAGACTATAAGTCTGGTCCATCTCAATGTACAGACCTCTCAGGTCTGGTCCATCTCAAATGCACAGACTATAAGTCTGGTCCATCTTAATGTACAGACCTCTCAGGTCTGGTCCATCTCAAATGCACAGACTATAAGTCTGGTCCATCTCAATGTACAGACCTCTCAGGTCTGGTCCATCTCAAATGCACAGACTATAAGTCTGGTCCATCTCAATGTACAGACCTCTCAGGTCTGGTCCATCTCAAATGCACAGACTATAAGTCTGGTCCATCTCAATGTACAGACCTCTCAGGTCTGGTCCATCTCAAATGCACAGACTATAAGTCTGGTCCATCTCAATGTACAGACCTCTCAGGTCTGGTCCATCTCAATATACAGACCTTTCAGGTCTGGTCCATCTTAAAAAACAAAATCCCTAAGTCTGATCTATCCTGACATATGAGGATGATGTTCTATTGCAAGAACACGAAACTAGGTGCCGGCAGTTATAAACAGGCGAGGATAACTCTAAGGGCTCAGTCACACTGACCATCAAAAAATCCTTACAAATACAAGTCGCTCAGTTCGGCAATCAAGCTCAGGTTCCTGCTCTAAAAGATCAGAGTAATTGTCTTGTACCGGTTTCTACGACTAACAATCAGAGATCAGATTGATTAATTATTAATCAAGTCATCTTTCTTAAAGAAAATCCATGATTCAAAAATCCCTCCAATACCAAGA
Organism: Nyssa sinensis; assembly: GCA_008638375.1. Lineage (NCBI taxonomy): Eukaryota > Viridiplantae > Streptophyta > Magnoliopsida > Cornales > Nyssaceae > Nyssa > Nyssa sinensis. The sequence continues at coordinate 15,056,192 of CM018031.1, forward strand.
GTTCGGCACAAGTTGGTTATTACTACACATTACTTCAGGATTGCCATAAGTGAGTTCTGGAGACAACCCATGGTCGGTGAAAACGATACTCTGGGTTCAGAGCAGGTTTACTTGTGTCATAATACAAGCCTCAAAGGCCGAGGTCCGTTCATACAAAACAAAACATCGATACATATTTAGAACAGAACTCAAGGATCACCAACAATCAAAGAAAGATAGAGACAAAAATTGAAGAGAAGATGTTTTCATTAATATTTGAGCTCGGTTACAAAAAGATGAAACAGGACTACAAAAGTTTTCCCTAAACTAAGGGGCTTGCAGATCCATCGTCCTGATCACCATCCTCGTCCTCGTCATCATCGTCAATCCCAGACAGGTCAATATCCGGGTACTTGGCAAGAAGCTTGGACTTGAGGTTGTCGTAACCGAGCTGCGCAATAGTATCACCCATCTTCTGAAGCTCGGTCTTCAACCTGGCCTCGGTCTCAACCTTGGCCTCATCAACCTTCTGAACAAGTGAAGACTGAAGAGCACTGTTCTCCTCCTTCAGTTTGGACAGGTCCTGAAGAAGGGAGTCTCGTTCAAATCGCAAAGAATCCCTCTCAAGTTTAATAGAATCCCTTTCGGATTCCATAATTGAGAAGCAATTCCTCGCCTCCTTCAGCTCGTCCTCGGCTGTGGTGGCTTGAGATTGAGCCGTACCGAGCTGAAGCCTGGCTTCATCCAGCTCCTCCTCCAACCTCTCCACAGCCTGGAGATCCACCGTGGCCTCCATTAAAGCAGCCAAGCTATGGAGGGTCTGCAAAAATAAGAAGACGTATCAGTAAAAAGGAAAAGGAAGAAGAGCACAAAAGCAGAAAGGTCGGTCGTTACCTTCAGATGAGCCCTCATGGCACCGGCCACAGTCTTCTCAGTACCCTTCCTGGTGCTGCAGGAAGGGATGTCAGTACAAGGGGCCTCAGCCCAGAAATCTTCAATGGCCTGATGGACGGCCTTGTATCCATCAGGCATTTCGGTACCGACCTTTGCCTTACCCCTCTGTTGAGATTTTTGGGCCGAAGAGGGGACAGGCCGAAGAGCCGCCGTACCCCTCTGAGGGGCAGAAGAGGGTTCCCCGATCACCACCCCCTTTTGAGGGGCAGAGGAGGGCTCCCTGATCACAACTCCCCTCAGAGGAGGTCGGGAAGAGGGAGAAGCAGAGGAGACCGCCCCCTTCTTGGGAGGCACAGACGAGGAAGGGTCGGTCGTCCTCGTCTTCTTCGAAGAAGACGCAGTAGGAGGGGGCTGGCTAGCCACCCTCTTCTTCTTTGATGACCCCCATTTGCCAGCGAGGGATTTGAGGACGTCGTCAACAACACCCTTATCCTTGGGAGGCATTGTAGGGCCTGAATGAAGGATGGCTCGGTAATCCCGGTTTGAAGTCTGGAGGAGTCTCTTGTACTGATCCTTCAAAACAGGGGTAAATTGCGGCCTCTTCTTGACGCTCTTGGCTACATGAAAGAGTTTTGAACAAAGGTCAGTCAGATACACAAAGGACAGGCACAAAGCGAAATTACAGAAGAAAAGGGTGTCTCACCCATAAACCCCGTGCTCCGGGGGAACGTGGAGAACTGGTCCTCAGGGTCGGTCACCTCCCATTTTCCACCAACAAAAAAGAACCGATCCTTCCAAAATTTATTGGAGGACGGCACGAAAGTCAAAGGCCGGAAGCCCTTGTCAAACGACATGTAGTAGAGGCCCTCCGCCTTCCTATATTTAAGATCCATTTTACTACGGATCAAGTCTAAGGAGACCTCAACACCATTCAGGCGACCTAGGGCCATAAACCCTAACAGGTGCCTCCAACTGTTCAAAAGCAGATCGGCCGGGCAGAGATTGAACCAACAGAAAAAATCCCTAAGCAGTCTAGGGAAAGGAAGGCATAACCCCATCTCAAACCAAGCGGTATAAACACAAATTTCCCCATCCTGAACTTCCCAAGGGTAGTCGAAGTCATCAGGGGCCCTAAGGGTGACATTTGGAGGAATCTCATACTTCTCCCTAATAACCTCCAACCAAGAGGACGTCACAGCACTCTCTACCTGGGAAGACCGACCTGAGACCTCACCCTCTCTATCCCTAGACTCCGAGAAGGCATCGACTATTCTAACTGAGGGACTAGAGTGAGTCTCCTCCGAGTCAGTCCCCGAGGAAGTGCTACCCCTAATTAGGGTTTGTGACAAAGAAGGAGCTTCCGGAAGGCTCCCCGTCCCATTACCAACATCAGAAGATGCCGAAGAAGTCGACATTTCAAAATAACCAAAAGGAGAAGAAGAGAAAATGAAAAGATGAACGAAAACACTAAAACCGAACCTGAATCAAAGTAAGGGACTTCGGATGGATGGGATTCTTCACAAGGTAGCTTGCTGGTTCGACAATGACGGATGTATATCTCGCTTTGAAAAATCGAAGATGGTAAAAAGAGTCGTACAAGGCTCCTTCCCCCTTTTATATACATTCGGAGAGTAATGGCTACCCAGGCGAACCGCCACGACAGTATCGCAGCAATAATGATTCGAGAAACCCAAAAACCGGCTGCGCAATAAATGATGCACCAACAGACGTCTAGGAAAACGAGACGACAGAACGCGTGACTTTTCGGGCACTCTTAATCAACTTAGTTATCCCCCGAGCTCCAACTAAGGCTTGGGGGGGGAGTAACTGATATACCACTATGTGACACACCAACCACTGCATGACACGTGCAACCGCAAGATCGGTTCACGACTCATAATAAAGCTCAGGCTCGGCCACATAACTTGTGCTCGGTCGCTTAGTCAAGTTCGGCCTTATAATCTGTGTTCGGCCATTCAGCTCATTCTCGGCCATACAGTTCATGATCGGCCATTCAGCTCGTGCTCGGCCTTTCAGCTAGTGCTCGGCCATTCAGCTCGTGCTCAGCCTTTCAGCTTGTGCTCGGCCTTTCAGAGCGGACCTACAGAGGCCGAGCACGTATCTCTAGAGAAGATCTACTTATCTGCAAAGCTTACAGGTCCGAACACAAACCTTCGGTGTAACACACTGCTATTCAAAGCTCATCACCGCCTTAATATATGCCGAGCAGAGAATAAGGAAACAGTCTTTTACAAGGAAACCACCACTCATGGTTATCTCTATTTGATGCAATATTCTACAAGGTAACTACTATCTCCGATGCTCAAATCCCTACTTTCATGGCTCCAAATCCTAATCAACTTAGGAGATCCATTGCCTATAAATTCAACCCTAAAGGTACGCTTTATTTTCATGCTCATTATTTGGCTTTGATTACAAGTCTTTCAATTCAATTTATTGACTTAAGCATCGGAGCGGCTACCGCCGGAGCCAACCCGGTGGTCCTCTGATCTTCTGTTTCGAGTGTTTCGCAGGGAGCCGAGCTTGGATCTCACGTGGGCCAAAAAGTGCAGCATCAATATTTATATTTATGTGTGTGTGTGTACACACGTAGACTATTGTCTTATGCTAGTAATAAAATATGTTCTTACCATGTTTATCAATTATTTGGAAGAGGTGTACATTTGCATTATAAGGTATGGAGACTGCAATCTGATTTGCATATAAAGATTAAAAGATAAGGTTAAGCTTCATTTCAGACCACTTTTGTTGATCCAGTGGCAGATTCCAGGCACTATACTAATTGTCAGTGTAGAAAATTAATACACTTTTGGGTAACAAGTAATCACCATTTCTTGCTCTGGCTAGACTTTTTTTCCGTGTGTTTTCTTCTCCCTTTCCCACTTCGCTTTCCTCTCTCAGGCTGGTGGCTGGAGGGTGGTTGATTTGGGCGCAAAAGACTGGGCTCCACCTCTACTGCAGGCCTACAATAGTTGGGTGTGGTTCTAACTTCTTAGTTATCCCCCCCAAAATAGCTCATCTTTACATATATATACAAATACATATAGATACATATATACTAGTATTGACTCGTGTTATATGCGTGTTATTATCGGAAATAAATTATAATTTACAATTACAACTTTTGCATTAATATTTTTATTTACTCACAATATGAAACAAAAAATTCATCGAAACTAATATAAACAAAGTTACATATGCCCTTGTACAACCTCAACCAACATGTGTTAAAAAATAAATCAAGTTCATTATCTTCCAAGCCAAATTCTGATAAACTATATGAATTAATTTGAGAGTTTCATAATGAGTTATAGAGGTAGAGAGTAATTTAAGAGGGGGGGGGGGGTGTCTGAAAGAAAATGGACTAGAATTCTATTAAAAAAGGTAATAGACGAGTCAGTTGGAAAACAGAGTGTAGAACGTTTGAATTGATTCCATTTTCACAAGGAGACTACTTTTCAATTTCAATATTGAATTCGCTAAGAAAATTCAATTTAGTTTTCCTTTGATGACTTGTAATCTATAAATATTGATTATTTACGTGTTTATTTTATTATTGAAGTTGGAGACAGGGAGTCAATGGAAAAAGGGGACTTTTACACCCTCAGTCCTAAGATGATGGAAGGAATTGAAAGTTTTTTAAATTTACATTTCTTATGAAGAAAGCGAAGTCTCCATAATATAAGTTTACCATATGGTTGTCAACACCATTAAAGAAATCCTACCCAACCTGTGTTGTGCATGCCCAAATATTGGAGGGGGAGCAATTCCGTTGCAATTTCCTCTGTAACTGTTGCAATGACCAATCAATGCATCTCACTTTTTGGAGTAATTTTCTTGAGCTTACCTAAAACCAAATAATAATATTCTTCTTGAGATCTCTATCCTGGTCAATACTTCCTCCGTTCCATAAGAATCTTTTATTTCATTTTGGCTTGTCCCATTTAAAGAGTTTTATTTGAAAAGTAAACGTACTTTTATCTTATAAATTTTCAAAATTATTCATTATTACACTTAATGTGAACATGATTTACAATTAAATGAGGACAATATGAAAAATTTAAATCGTTTCAAAATAATAAAATAATACTTTTTAAAAAGTTAGAATTCTCAAATGAGACTACTATTTTGAAACAGAGGGAGTAAATAATTTTATATGTGGCATTACAGAAGAAATAGGAAATGGAGCCTTTGGTCCAGAATACTATAGTAACACACACACGCACAGTGGATATATTTGCACTCGATAAGGTGATCAAATGTTCTGTTGCACTAAGGTCACATTTATTTAGGTGGGAGTGTGTGACACCGCCCAAAGAGTGCTCATATCCCCTCCTTATTTATATGGTTCAGAATATTATGTGTATATATATATATATATATATATATAGAGCGTTCATCTTAGGTCCATAAAAAATAATTAAATTATTAATAAGTTCAAGTTTAAACTTAATTATCAACCAAGTTCATCATCTTTCATTGGACAAAAATGCCCCAGGGTTTTTCTCCGAAAATAATTAAGCTAGATGTACGTGACTTCTATCCAACTTTCAAGAAGGCATTTTAAAATTTTAAAATTCAATAATTCAAAATATATAAATCCGTTTTCAATAAAATTTATATATATAAACTCTAAAAAATCGAGATCTATAAAACAAGATTCATTTGTAATATGAAATTTAAAAAAAAAAAAATTGCTTCTCAAACTGTAAAATTTTACATTTATAAAGAAAGTAGTACAATTTTTAATTTCGCTGAGTTTTTTACTTGTTATCAGTTTTATTTATTTTTTTGAGTTGCATTTTGGATGTCAAAAAGAGTCTTATAAAGTAGTTAAAACTACAACAACAAAAAATTAGTTTAGACGTAAAAGTAATGAGAGTGTGAAATTTTATACTTACTTTGCTTGTCAAAAAGAGTCTTTTAAAATAGTAAAAATTACAACAAAAAAAATTAATTTAGACATAAAACAGTGAGAGTGTGAAATTATAATTAAAATAAACACATTTTAACACAAATTATAATTGAAATGAGTTACATAGATTGCAAGGAGGCTGGCAAGATGGGCCTCATTGCTAAAAAAAAGTGAAAAAGAATTAGTGAAAAAGTGAAATTAAAGGGGGAGAGCAGTGAAACATCGGAGAAGGACTATGTTGCCTTCAGATACTGCTCATGCTCTAAAACATCTAAAGTATTCAATGCATCCATACAAGATTGAATTGAGTACCGATCTTTTAAGTTAGAGAAATCCTCAACAACAGTGGTAGTGCCTTCTATTTGCTTCTTGTGGGCCTAAGCAAAATCTGTAAATGCGTCCAATGCGATGTCCATACTAGATACCTTACTAGATTTAGTAGCTCTACCACTTATTTGCTCATTACAAACACGTTTACCATTGTTGGAAACACGTTCTCCATCCAACAGGGAGTCATATTGCATACCAGTACTTGAATTGTCGTGAACCCCAGCCCCCATAACATCATCTTCTAAATCCTTCTCCTCATCTGAATTTAGTGGCAATTGGCACAATAACCTGGCTAAAGACCTATTTGCGGTGGTAGTGTTAAAAATTATACACAGCAAATTATAATGTTCATACCTTTTGCGTTGAAATTTACGTGCTTTAGGATATGCCTACAAATGTGAAATGGGAACATGTTAACCAACATAGCCAATATAAATTGAAAAATAAAAATTGTTTCTACAAGTATGATAATTAGGTTAAATAGTTACCTTAAGATGTTTCTGTTATACGTTTTCAGTAGCAGTGACAGTATTTGTTTCAGGATTCCAACCAAATCCAGAAATAGTAGGCCTCAACAATGTTGCGAACTCTCGACATTTCATTCTAAGCCTAGTGTACTTTGTTTTCAATTTTTGAACTGTGTACCGTTTGCTAAACAAATTAAACAGTTGTTCATCTAGCTTATACCACACACATTTATGAAAAGTATTGGCCTGTAAAGGATTCTTTTAAACCTCATCCACCTTCATTATGATAAATGCTTCCTCCACTCTTAGAGGCCAGTGCACAGAATCCTCAAATTCATCCATTTGTTTGGACATCTAACGCAATTGTGGTTTAAAAAAAAACAAAGAACTAAAATAGAAGAACTAAAATAATGTAATGGTAATTTACGAAGAAAATTTTATCACATTTGTGTGAAAGCCAATGTTTGGCATAAAGCCCATATGTCCAGTAAAAAAAAAAGTTCATGGAATCACAAAATATATGTACAAGAAGCAAAAAAAAAAAAAAAGAGATATAAAATTCAAGAACTAAAATAATGTAGTGATAATCTGTAGACAATTTTTTCACATTTGTATGAAAGCCAATGTTTGGCATCAAGCCCATATGTCCAGTTAAAAAAAAGGTTTATAGAATCACAGAATATATGTACAATAAGTAAAAAAAAAACAGAGGTATAAAATTCAAGAACTAAAATAATGTAGTGATAATCTATAGACATTTTTTTCACATTTGTGTGGAAGCCAATGTTTGGTATCAAGCCCATATGTCAGTTAAAAAAAAAAGGTTCATAGAATTACAGAATATATGTACAATAAGTAAAAAAAAAAAACAGAGATATAAAATTCAAGAACTAAAATAATGTAGTGATAATTTGTAAAAATTTTTATCACATTTGTGTGGAAGCCAATGTTTGGCATAAAACTCATATGTCCAGTAAAAAAAAAGTTCATGGAATCACAGAATATATGTACAAGAAGCAAAAGAAAAAAAAATAGAGATATAAAATTCAACAACTAAAATAATGTAGTGATAATCTGTAAAAAAATTTATCACATTTGTGTAGAAGCCAATGTTTGGCATAAAGCCCATATGTCCAGTAAAAAAAAGTTCATGGAATTACATAATATATGTACAAGAAGCAAAAAAAAAAAAAAAAAACAGAGATATAAAATTGAAGAACTAAAATAATGTAGTGATAATCTGTAAACATTTTTTTCACATTTGTGTGGAAGCCAATATTTGGCATCAAGTCCATATGTCCAGTAAAAAAATAAATATTCATGGAATCATAGAATGTATGTACAAGAACCAAAAAAAAAAAAAAAATAGAGATATAAAAATCATAAACTAAAATAATACTTTCTTGAATGGTGAAGGAGGAATTGGTACTGCGTTCTCGTCCATGTTACTGTGTTCTATAGAATAAGCAACACATTCATCCAACTTTCTCTTCCGCCCTCTTGTTAACATTTGTTGCGATGAAGGAACTGGATATGCCACTCCTAATACATAGAATGGATTTCTTCACGGAATGCGTATTTCTTCACCGAAAATTTCGTATACCACTAATGATTTCGCAGTCAAATTCGTCAAACTCGTCTGGAAGAGAGAAAGATTGATGGTCGTGTACGTACAAAGAGAGAGAAAGAAAGAACTTCAATTCGAGCTAGATGGGTGTTGTATCTCGGTATAGATAAAGAGATAATTATTTGCATAACTGGATATGAAATCTTACTTATATTTCTTTGCAATTGAAGAATTTAGTGGACAGGATTCTTGAGCTCCCAAATAATCAACTCTATCGGACAAGATATATGTGAAGTTAACAGCCTCTTATCAGAGACAAGGTGAGAGATGGAGAGATGAGAACATAAAAAGAAGATAGAACAGGAGAAAGAGAGATTCAAATTCTTCAATATGCTTGTTTAGAGATGGTAATGTGTAAGAAAAAAAGGGTATAACGGGCTTCAGTTGAGAGAGAGCTATTTACATATTACTGAGAGAAAGAGAGAGTTCAGAAAGAATAGAAAATGGGTTAAGTGTAAGAGACATTTTCTTGGGTATTACACTAAGAGAGAGAGGGGCGTGTGTTATTGATAAATTACGTGTGTCAGTAAGGAAGAAATTAGATTCTAACAGTACACAGCATAAAACAATCCTTTATGATATTTTACTGTATATTTTAGATTGCTTTTCAGAGAATACAACTGTCTAATTCTACAATAATTTAACATCTAAATATTTTTTTAAAAAAATAATATTAAATAAATTCACATTTCAATCATTATCCAACAGAGTCCTAACACTGCAAAAATAAAAAAAAAAATGCTACTCATTTTGGAAATGTTACTCATTTTTGGACCTTCTAGAATCATTATTTTTATTTAAATAAAATTTTGTATGATGGTTCAAAATTTGGCGGCGTCGGCACTACCGGATTACCTCACTTGTTTGAATTCATGCTTACGTCACGTGCTTACATTAGTTAAGCGTGTGAGGAACCAAAAAGTCCTATTGCTGCGCCAAACCTCCAATCCCAAACTTGAAGGCCAAGTAATTGGTTTATTTAATTCCAAGTCCCCACAGCCACCACTTAAAATACAATCACCCTACAGTCTGGTCAGCAACAGATTCTCAAGCTCTATCATTTCCCTTTCTTTCGTACTCAGTATATTCTCTCAGTACCTCCTTTCCTCTGTTTTGGCCATGGAAGCCTCGAAACTGAAGAAAAAGCCCAAACCAAATCCTCCTCCGAGGAGAGGACAGATCAAGCGCAAGATGATCCGCCGACTTGTCAAATCAATTGCGTCAACGGTGGGTGGGATCAGTAGAAGAGAGGTGAAAATGGAGGTCCCCTTAGCTCAAGCTCCACAACCCCACATGAAACTCCGAGTGGATGCAACTCAGATGGCGATTCTGATGGGTGATTACTTCCCAATTCACTGAATCTGGGGGTTTATAGTTTATTGACATATTGGTATCTCAGCTTGAAGTTTGTAGATATATGTTGCTGCTTGGAGTGGTTGTTGTTTGTACATATTGGTATCATCATCTCTCTCTCTAAAGCAGGGATGTAAATAAATAATGTTGTAATTTGTTAATTGTTGCCTGTAAATAAAGAATATTTTTTCTTTTCGTTGTATTTCTACCTCTCTATTATTTCTGCATCATTTGACTTACTTGATAATTATAGAATTTTATTTATTTATTTTATATTTTATTACATTACTTCTTTCATATTTTGTTATTAAACGATTAAAATATCATTGTACATTAAATTAACTTTCTTTAATTCTTTTTTTGAAATAATAATAAATATTTTATAATTATTAAATATTATAAAAGAGATTAGTATAAATAATTTTTTAAATTAAAATAATAATTTTTTATTTTTTTTGTTAACATCTTACTGAAAAAAATTCACTATAATATCAAAATTATTAAATATTAGAGAAAAAAGTCAACATAATTATCATTTAAATTTATTGTTGATCAGTAGGACAATAGAACTGTTGGATCTAAGCGAAGCTTACAAGGAAGGTGCCTCTAGTTCCGGCATGCTCTCCCTTCAAAAAAAAATTGGGAAACTTTTTCCCCCAAAGTTTTCTTCCAAAATAATTTTTTCACAATTTTTTTCATACAACTCAGCAATCAAAAATTCTGGCTTGATATTACCCCCACCCCAATATAAATTTATAGTTCTGCCCTTGCATAAAACTCCACTTCATTCAATAAGCCAAAAAAAAAATGAAAAATCTCTCCTAATGTCAATTACCCTTATTTCATAAATGATTGAATAGTTCAACTTTAAAAAAAAGGTGTTGTGCTTTTATTTGTGTGAACGGATAAACTCTTCATGATATTTAAATTCACAATTTCTAGATTATAGTGGAAAGATTTCATAATTGGAGTTTTAAATTGTGAACTTGTGTGGTGATAGAAATTTAAATTCATGTCAAATTTTGATTACGATTTATGTTGTACTTGAAATTCGTTCTTTCGATCAACTATGCTAAACTTAGATAGACTTTAAAATGTTTAATATCACAGTAAGAATGTGGGAAAGATGACTCTCCAGTCAGGTGAGAAAAATCATTTTCAAGAAAGGAAAGTTGGTTTTCCTCATGTGCAGGCATAGCAGCCCAAAGTCATCTTTCTAGATGCTATACAAATAGGGGGCGTAAGTCGGGTGGGTCGAGTTTGAATTGAATCATATTTAAATTCAACTTAAGTTTTAAAACAGTCAACTCGAGCTCGGTTCGAACCCAAACGACTCAACCTGTTAAGTTTTAAAACAGTCAACTCGAGCTCGGTTCAAACCCAAACAATTCAACCTGAGTCCGACCCGAACTAAAATTTATTAGTATCGGATTCAATTCGAGTCTGGCCCGAACCCAATTATTAATTACAATTTTTAGATTTTATTCACAATTTTTTTAATAAATTATTATAATTTTTCCTATTTTGATTATACACTATAAGTTTCAATACTTTCTTTCACTTTCTTATTCTAAAAGAATCTAAAAATTGTTAAAATAATTCATTCAACATAATTTAATTTAAAAAATTGTTAAAAGACAACAAGTTTTTAAAATTTTAAAAATATAAATAATAATTCTTGTAAGAAATTTCTATTAATTTAATAATAGATAACTAAAGTATAAAAAATATAATATATAAAATATTAAATTCGAATTCGAATTTAATTCAAATTTTTAAAGTCTTAATCCAAATTCAATCATAATTTAGATTTGACTTGAATTCTTTTGCCCAAGTTGCATCTCAATATACAAATAACTTATTTTATAATATTTGTTTAAGGGGACTCTTCAGCGCCTGAAAGACTTTTTAAGCTTCCTGCACTCCAATTCCTGCATGTGAATTAGACAGGAAGAGACTTTCAAGAGAGCGCTAACAGTAGTTCCATACAATTGTATCACGTGAACTTACTTTGCTGCTAAGCAAATCCAAATCTGGATACCAAAGTAGTTTACTATATTGATATGTCCAAGGAAAAAAACTTTTTTTATTTCATAAATTATTAACAAAATTTATGTAATAATATATAAAAAATAGAAATATTAATGATGATTATTTTATTTTATAATATAATAAATAATAAACAATATATAATTATCAATTATAAAAATAAAATTATTCCTAAATTGAGTAAAAATACGAGAAGATTGCGGTCAATTAATCGAATGATCTATTCCAATCTTTTCAATATAAATAATGCTATATATTCTAAATTTTTGTAACAAAACTTGCTTATCCAATAAAATGGTAATAGATTATTAATAAAATATTAACAATGTAATAAATTATCACTAATGACACAATATTTAAGATACAAAATTATGACACTCATAAAGTACCCATCCCATATATTCTTTAGTTATTCGTCTTTGAATGGTCATGCATATAGGCTACTCACTTGTCATGACAAATTGATTAAAGGAATGTGTAATTGGTACTTAATTCCTTAGGATTAAGTGTCTGTGCCCTATTCGTCTTAAAACAATCTGAACTCATTTGAAAAACATTAATAGGCATTTGCAAATTTTAGACTCCCTTTGTTTTAGTTTTGTTGGATATTCCATCGAGTTGGACCGAACCCATAATTATTGAGGCATTCACAAAATTTGAATAAGAGTTGTGATAAGATCAAAACTTTTATCATTATGTGGTTGGTTTTAAATTTGAACAAACACAGATATTTATCCTGCGTTTTGGTTGCACGATAAGTGTGAAAAAAAAATTTGGTTATTGTGAACTCTCCTGGCTCCCAAGTTCTCTTTGAGATTCTTCTTAGGCTACAATTTACGCTTCTGGACTTGGATTGTAGAAAGACATAGAAGACTCGTATTGTAGTCATTCTATTGACGAGAAAGTTCTATCTGTGGGGATCCAATGGTCATCACAAAGTCGTAACACAAGTAAAGATCTTCCGCTTTCGCGAATCCGATTGTAAGAGATAACGGGATTCATACCCGATTTTATATATATCTTTCCTTCATTGGTATCAGAGTCATATTTTACTTGTATTTGTTAATTTGATGATATTATGTCTGAAAATATCATAAGTATTATTTAGATCATGCATAACTTGCATGAAAATGTTTACTCACTTGATTGTTCTTTGAACGATGATTATTTAAATACCTTTTGAACGATCGTTCACGGTGGATATGTTCTTAATATCCCCGATAGGTAGTCCTTAAAATTTTATGACGATCCACCGTTTGATCAGTAAGAGATCAGAGTTTAAAGTTTTGATTTTTTAAGAAAATACAATATTTGGGTTTTAATATGATTTGTAAAATCTAAATTATTATGCATGAAATTTATATTAAATTTTTTCTTGTAGACTGAGCTTTCCAATGATATATTTTTCATAATTTCTTGACTTAAAATAAGTGAAATATGAAGTCTCAAAATTTAACCACAACCATAACTAAACTTTCTCACGAAGAAGGTGAAATGTAGAAATTTCATTCCCCATTTGCAACTTGTGGCGCGTTCACATGCATTGCCTCAACTTCTGCAAAGTGTAGACTTCTAATGTTGTACACATTATGAGAAAGTCAAATAAGTCAAAGACCATCACAATTGCACGTGGTGTTATACCAACGCCTTGAATGGCGCGCTGTAAAGGTGCATTTGCAGAAGCAAGTTTAAAGCTAAATGAAAAATCCATCTTTCCAAGGATTCAAACAGCCCCACGTGCGCATAGAAAGCTTGGAGACATGTATATGTGGCACTACAGCGATTTTTCAAAGGGAATTTTGCAACCTCACTCTCTAAGATGCACGTGCAGGAGCGTGAGAATGGTATCGGCTTCATTTTTTGATACCTCCAGAGAGTGTGTCTCACTTATTAAATTTGGGACCTCATGATATATTTTTTGTAATTTTTTTTTTTAGCTTCTGAAAATTTTTAAAATTAATTTTTATGGAGTAAAAGTGTTAAAAAATTTGATTAAAAAATTTTATAAAAATTTCATAATGCTATATTTGAGGTTAAAATTACATTAAAGTGTTTAATACACTGTTTGGGGTTCAAGATATTTTTTGGTAAGTTTTTCACCTATTTTTGGATATTTTTAGGCTTTTAAAAATTAGTTTTTTATCCCAAAAATTGGTTAAAAATCTCAGAAATTTTATTTTAAATGTGAAAAATTCTTGAAAAGTCTCTGTAAATTAAGAACAATTACAGTAAGTGTGGATCATATTTTTGGGTCATACTGGATTATTTATGCATTAATTATCATGTGAGTAATTACTTGTTGCATTTTATTTATATGATATTGATTCTCATTAATTGTGAGATCTGAATACCCACTCCCATTGTGGTGAGGTGTGGTAAAGTCATCCAACAAAGCCCATTATATTGTTATGTATGTTGTGTTTAGATGTACTTAATGAAATTAATATTCTAGTACAAGTGTTGTGTGATGTTTGGAATTTACAAGGATAATTTTGAGATATATAAGTTTGGCGCGGCATCCCCATTTATTTAATTGTTACTAGTAGATTGATGTAGTAGGTTGATTCAAGCTATGTAATCTCTTTTTTGAGAAATGATGTATTAATTTTTGGGAAGCCTTGTAAGGGGGATGTGTTTTCGCAGCAAACTCATATATCTATAAATTATTCTTGGCATGTTGTACTAGAATGCCAATTAGACTCAACTGGAGTCCATTTTATATTGGCAATTATTATTATTATTATTATTATTATTATTATTATTATTATTATTATTATTATTATTATTATTATTATGTGGATAAATTAAATTAGTTTTAATTCAAATTTATTTTGCTTGAAATCAGCTAAAAATATATTTCTATTTTACATAAATAAAACATGATTATGAACCTAGAGAAATTTTTGATCTCATAGTGTAAATATAGAATAATATTTTTAATTGAGTTTCTGGTAGCAAAATAATAAAATATAAAAATGTATGCTAAATGTCACCCTGCGCAAATTGAATGTAGATGGCCTCTAAGAATGTGATTGTTGACCTCACAAAGGGTGAGAAGCTTGTTGGTATCGATTATAACATATGGCATAGAAAAATTCAATACCTACTAAATGAGCAAGAGGCTTCAGAGACCTTGACTAATAGCATGACTCCACTTAAGGAGGGCAATAGTGCCCAACATCGTCGGAATATGGCAGTCTACCAAGATTGGATAAAGAAAGATCGATGCGCGCGCTTTACTATGTTAAACAGCATGTATAATGATCTTATTGGGGAGTTTGAAAGTTCTCCCACAACCCATGATATGTGGAATAAGCTGAAAATTTCTTTTTGAGGGACTATTGCTATAAAGATACGTGCCTTAACCCTCAAATTTGAGGGATACAAGATGGATTCCAAGCATACTATGGTTGAGCACTTAAGGGTGATGTCAACTTTGATCCGTGATCTTAAGGCTGCTGGAAATAATCTAACTGATGAGTAGCAGATCCTAGCAGTTATTCGCTCCCTGCCATAAACATGAAATCAAATGAAGCAAATTCTAACCCATAATGAAAATATAAAAAATGTTGTGATATTTCGCATCATTTGGAGTTATAGACGGAGTGTCAAGAGGCGAATCGCTCTACTGTCATTGTCATCCAAGGTGGCCATGATAAGTCCTGTGGGCCTAATCAAAGGAAACGATGAGGTAAGAAGAAGCAGGGCAGAGCAAATAACTTGGCTCCAAAGGCAAGCAGAGTAGCCCAGCGCCAAAGAGGCAAGCGTGGCGATAAAAGAAATTTTGCCAAAGTGAAGTGCTATAACTATGAGAAGCTGGGACACTTTGCTCGTGATTGCACTGAGCCAAAGAAGGTATCCACTAACCAGTACTCTTCTTTTTTCACTCGTTTACTCACATGTATTAGTTGCTTATTCATCTCCTTTGTGGATATTGGATACATGAGCAACCAAACATGTTGTGCGGGAAAGAGTAGGTTTTGTGGAGTACCATCGGATACCAGTAGGTAGCCAAAGCATTCTTATGGGAAATAGTGTAAGTGCAGAAGTTCTTGGAGTTGGTGCTTATCAGCTTAGATTGCGCTCAGGGCATACACTGATTCTTCATGATGTGCTTTATGCACCTAGTGTCCGATTTAATCTAGTTTCTATTTCAGCATTGGTTGAACTTGGTTTTTCTTGTAGCATTGATGGTAAACAATTAGTTATGTTTTTGGATGGCGATAGTTTTGGACATGATTTTCTTTCAAATAATTTTTATCAATTAGATGTATTAGATTATTATTCTTCATCTAAATGTTTGGCATGTGATGATTATATAGATGATTATGTTAAATGGCATGCTAGACTTAGCCATATTGGACAAGAAAGAATGCCTAGATTGGCTAAATAAGGCCTATTGGGGTCTCTCGTTAAGTAAGCCTACCTACATATGAGCCTTGTTTGGCTGGAAAGAGCTGCTGCAAGCCTTTTGGAAAGGCTACTAGGACTGCTCATCCTCTAGAATTAGTCCATTCAAACATTTGCGGACCAATGAATGTAAAAGTATGCAATGACGCCTCTTATTTCCTTACTTTTATAGATGACTTTACGAGATATGGTTATGTTTATTTGATTTCTCACCGATATGAAGCATTGGATTGCTTTGGACGCTTTCTAGCTAAGGTTTAGAATCAAATCGAGCGGGGACTTAAGATCTTTTGCACTGACCGTGGACGCGAGTATCTATCAGATTAGTTCAATGAACTATGTGAGGAAAATGGGATACGTAGGAAATTGACGATTTCTGGAATGTCGCAACAAAATGGTGTTGCTGAGCGACAAAATCGTACATTATTAGACATGGTTAGATCAATGATGGCACAAGCTAACCTCCCGATCAGCTTTTGAGGGGATGCTTTATTGACTGTTGCCTATATTCTTAATTGTGTGTCTTCTAAGTCAGTTTTGAAAACCCCTTATGAGCTTTGGCATGGGCAGAAGCCAGATTTAGGGTATTTACAACCATGGGGGTCGGCAGGTTATGTTCACAACGCTTCTTATCGGTATGGGAAGTTGGGCCCGAGAGCTAACAAGAATATTTTTGTTCGTTACTCTAAAAACTCAAAAGGCTATGTGATGCTTGGTAAGCAACCTGATAAAGGATTGATTATGTTTGAGTCACGCGATGTGGATTTCATTGAGAATGATTTTTTGAGCATTGGTGAAGCCAAAACAAACCTTGAACTTTATGAAATAGAAGATTTTGAAGATAACCTGGCTCCTCTCGGCGATGGTAGGGAATTGGTTTCTCATCTTGAAATCGCCAATGAGGATAGGAGTAATCTTCAATCTAGTGAGAGTTTTGAGTTAGATTCTCAAGAGAGTCAAGTTTGTAAGAGTAAGCGTGGAGTTATGTAATATCCCGACCTGGGATACCGGGTCATATGGCACGTATTACGAAATTAAGAAAAATTAGTGTAAATATATTTACACTCAAGCGAATAATTGATTAATTATTCAAATTAATTAATTAAGATAATCATTTTTAATTATAATTAATTATTATATGGCACACAATTACACACATGAAATGTGTGTTATGTATATGAACATGTGATCAAGTATGTATGTATGTATGTACATAAATATATTAAATATTTATATATATATATATATATGTGTGTATAAAAATAAGTGTGAACAGTGATGTGTAAGTGTGAGTGTCGGCAGTGAGAGTGTGTGTGTGTGTGTCTCCATGTGTATTAATGTGTGTAATATATATATATATATATATATATATATTGTACAATGTAGAGATCAAGAAAAGATCCAAATGAAATTAAATGGAAAGCTGAAATTGTAAAAGTAGAATTTATGAGATGTGTAAGAGAGACTGATGAGGGCTAGAGGTAGGTTACAAACGTGTAGAGAGAGAGAGAGGAGAGAGAAGAGTCGGTTTTTTTTCTTTGAAAAGAAACCAAAGCATGTCTTGCATGCTTGATCACTTAAGGAAGCAAAGAAATTGAACGAGGAGGATTCAGAGCAAGGAAGAAGGAGAAAACAGTGAAAAAGGTTAGAACTGTTCAAAACTATCATTTTTTCTTTCTTTAGAAAATGTTTCTACGTATGAACTATTTAAGCATTGATAGTGTACATATGATGTTTATAACATGTTTTAACAAGGTTAAGCAAGAAATTGGAGCTTAAAAACACAAAAAAAATGTAAACCCACGAAGAACCACCATGGGAGGACCTTGCTCAAGCAGGTCTAAACCCATGGCGATTAAACCATGTTTGGCTCATGGGGACCTCGACTAGACCCTCTAAGGGTGTTAAAAACCTTACTACGTAACCACCAAGCTCATGATTTAACCTTCACAAATCTAATTGCAGGTTCGGGTTCCCAAAACAAAACTCAAAAACATGAGATTTAACCTACCCTTGTTAATGAAATATGAAACCTCATGAATAGAGGAACAAAACAAGCCCAACTTCATGAGAAATGATCAAGAAATGAGTATGAACCGATGGTTTATAAGTCTGAATTATCGACACTTAAACCGAAGCAAAGAGTTCACTTTGAACTCCAAAACGAATGCCAAATGGATTCTGGGTACCTCAGGAACAAAACGAAACAAAAACAGTGAAGATCCATTGATCCAAACTGTACGAAATTAAAGAAAATGAAAATCAGGGATTAGGGCAACACAGGGATGATCGTGGGGAAGACAACACTGTTCGGGTTGGGCGAACGGTTCGGTTACGGGTCTGGGTTAAACCGGATCTAAAACGGGTCATGGGTTATTTAAACGGCAGCGTATATGTTTTAAATTTTTAAACGCTAGGGCTGATGTCATCGTGACGTCAGCAACACGTGGCAAACTGGTTGGTTTACAATCGAATCGGACCGGTTCACTTAAAATCCAACTGAACCCACTGGTTTTTGGTTTTAATTCAAATAAAATAAACCAAGACTTTCTTTATTAACGGATTTGACCCCAGAACTTCTGGAAAATCCTACTGTGGCCCAGCTGGTGAGAATTTTATGTAATTAAATCCCTGGAAAACTAATTAAATAATTAATTTAATTATTTAATAAATAAAGCAAAATTACTATTTTTCCCCTGAGTCATATATGAAGCAAATGAAGTCCAAATTAAACATATGAATAGTATATTTTGACTATTTTGGACGTTCTGGATCCAATGGTGGGATCCGTTTCATGAGATGGGACTCCAAAAAAATAAGACACGTTAAATTATAAATTACCACATTGCCCTTAGTGCTCCTGAAATCAAATGGAAGTCAGAGGGAGTCCAAATTGACTTTCTTCGACGTTCCGGACTTAATGGTGAGGTCCGTATTATGAAATAAGGTACAAAAAAATATGACACGTAAATATGTAAGGTAATAGAATCAAACTTTAAAACTTAAAGAAGCTACCTAAGAAATGTAACTAAAATAGGAAAAAGAATTTATGATAATTAAATCAGAGTAATATTATGGAATGTGACCGGACTTTGAAATGTGATTTTAGGGAACTTCAAAGGAAGGATTTTTGGAGTTAAGTCTTTGGAATTCAGGTGAGTATTTCATACCATATTGAGGTAGACATTTTCAGTATAGATATAAATATTGAACTCTGTTATGATACATCGACATATGAAATCGTTTTCCTTTATAGCCTTTGTTTAACAGTTATATTGTATACGTTTTGAATGACCTGTTAACAACTATATTGTCTTCTTTGACTTAAGAAAATGTGTTTGTAAGATACTCAAATGTTATATGATCTTCTTACAAATGTTTGAACTATTTTAACTAAATATTAAATAAAGAACTTTGATTTGAGTAATTGAACTGCTATTGATGATTATTGATTTTGGATATGATTTTGATGCTTGAATAGAACACTCTTCTATGATTGGTCACTATCGAATAGGTTGTGATTTATCGAACCCATCCCACAGGGTATATTGTGGTGAGCCGGTGTTGATACAGCATATCGAACTAGCTAGCCCATCGATCTCAATCAGCGAGATTCTAATTTGCTAGCTATAGAAGTGGAATATATCATTTTGAATATGAATATTGAAAATCGAACCATGAATCTGAATTATTGAACTATGAATTTGGGTTATTGAACCATGAATCTGAATTATTGAATTATGAATTTGTGTTATTGAACCATGAATCTGAATTATTGAACTATGATTTATCGAACCATGATATTGAACTGTGATTTTGATTTATTAAACTATGTTATTGATTATTGATTTACGCTTATCGTTAAATTGAGATTTACTGGAAGCGAATTTGATACCGTTATCTTGTACTATAAATTAAGATAACATATGATATCTGATCATTGACATTTTCATTATTGAATTAAATAGTAGTTTTGAAACCCTTGGTATGTTATGGGATGCTCACGAGCTGGGATACTCACGAGCTGTTGAGCTCATAGGATTTTTATCCTATTTCAGGTAATGATATCGGAAAAGAAATATCAGGTTCAGTCAGACTAGTTGGAAGCTTGTAAAGCTATGAACCTTTTTTGTAATAGGATTTTGCTAGTCATGATGTAGTTGCTTTTGAAAATTTTGGACTGTATATCGAATATGACATTAGCAGGCTTTGAAAAAATTACATCATGTACTTTTTGTAAATACTATGGAATGTATAAATAGATGACTAATGTTGACTTGAGTGTTTATTGACGCTTCCGCAATAGAAAAAGAAATTTATTCCGCTGCGTTTGATTAATGGAAATCAGAAAAGGCCTCGGTGGCCGATCACGAGCCCTCGATCTGCATGGGCCGGATTTGGGGTCGTGACAGAGTGGTATCAGAGCCAAGGTTAATGGTCTTTGGAAAAGACCAAAGCCGAAATTGGAATTGAGGTTTCTAAGTGATTAAGAATAGGAAACTCTAGAGATCTAGGGAGACATTGAAAGATAGGGATTGTTACCTGGATTTTAGAGTTAGTATTTTCCAAAAAATAGAATTAGTGATGAGGTAGAAAATCTGATGGCCTTTGATGATTGGGTGATAGAGTAATGATAGAAAATGATTAATTGAATCACTCTTGGAGTTGATTAGATTACCCTTACTGATGACCTACGAGTGATGACATAGACCAAATGAAATTGAAAATTTTAATGAAGTATATTATATGAATATGTAAATTTTTGATATAAGTTGCATATAAATTGATAATTGGAGAATTCTGAATATTTTGTACGAATATAGGTGAAACCAAGAATGGCGGATAGGACAAATACCAGTCACGGAGAAAATGCCAGAGAGGATCCTGGCAGAATGGAATAGACACTGAGTGATTTAGTTCGTGAATTAAGGCAGCAGAATAATAGAGAGAATAGAAGGACCAATGCAAACCCGACAATTCAGGCAAGTCTGACGGAACAATTTATGAAACTTCAGCCGCCTACTTTTGCAGGAGCCCCTAAAGCGGATGAAGTTGAGACATGGATAATGGGCATAGAATATATCTTCGAGGTAATGGAATGTCCTGAAGATAAAAAGGTCACTCTTGCTGCCTTTAGACAACAAGGAGAAGCGAAATGTTGGTGGAATTTGGTGAAAAGAAATTATGTAACTGGAGTGCCATTTTTAGCTTGGGATAGGTTTAAGGCGTTGTTGTACGAGAAGTACTTTCCATAAACTGTCCGTGAAAGAAAGAAAGTAGAGTTCATCGAGCTAAAGCAAGGAAATATGACAGTGGCTGAGTATGAAGCCAAATTTATTGAGTTAGCTCGTTTTGCCCCAAACATGATAGAGAAAGAACAGGAAAAAGCCAAGAAATTTGAGCGGGGATTGAGAAGAAACATCCATGATCGCATATCATTGTTTCAATCTGAATCATATTATGAAATAGTGATCATGGCTTTAATTTCAGAAAGGAACAATAAGGAATATATGAAGGAAGTGAGTCAGGAAAAGAGGAATGCGCCAGCTGAGAAAACTGGGGAGACTTCAAATAAGAAACGTGAGACTCCAAAAGCTCGAGGAAAAGAGCCGGAACAAGATAAGCCAGAAAAATGTCAGCGATATGGAGGTCGCCACAATTATGACCAATGCCGATGGAATACAGGAGCTTGTTTCGGATGTGGCAAGCAAGGGCATCTGGTAAAAGATTGCCCAGAAATAATGGGACAAGCACGAGTCTATCAGTTGATAAACAATTGCCTCGCCCCCAATAAGAAAATTTGAGGTACAAATATTATTTTGAATTGTCAATTATTAACTTAGTATGAAATTTGAATGATAAATTATTTATAGGCACCCCAAGCTAAGTCAAGTTTGGAGGACCAAACTTTTTAAGGAAGGAAGAATGTAATATCCCGACCCGGGATACCGGGTCATATGGCACGCATTACGAAATTAAGAAAAATTAGTGTAAATATATTTACACTCAAGAATATAATTGATTAATTATTCAAATTAATTAATTAAGATAATCATTTTTAATTATGATTAATTATTATGGCACACAATTACACACATGAAATATGTGTTATGTATATGAACATGTGATCAAGTATGTATGTATGTATGTACATAAATATATTAAATATCTATATATATATGTGTGTATAAAAATAAGTGTGAACAGTGATGTGTAAGTGTGAGTGTCGGCAGTGAGAGTGTGTGTGTGTGTGTCTCCATGTGTATTAATGTGTGTAATATATATATATATATATATATATATATATATTGTACAATGTAGAGATCAAGAAAAGATCCAAATGAAATTAAATGGAAAGCTGAAATTGTAAAAGTAGAATTTATGAGATGTGTAAGAGAGACTGATGAAGGCTAGAGGTAGGTTACAAACGTTTAGAGAAAGAGAGAGAGAAGAGAGAAGAGTCAGTTTCTTTTCTTTAAAAAGAAACCAAAGCATGTCTTGCATGCTTGATCACTTAAGGAAGCAAAGAAATTGAACGAGGAGGATTCAGAGCAAGGAAGAAGGAGAAAACAGGGAAAAAGGTTAGAACTGTTCAAAACTTCTCTCTCTAGAAAACTTTCCTACGTATGAACTATTCAAGCATTGATAGTGTACATATGATGTTTATAACATGTTTTAACAAGGTTAAGCATGAAATTGGAGCTTAAAAACACAGAAAAAATGTAAACCCACGAAGAACCACCATGGGAGGACCTTGCTCAAGCAGGTCTAAACCCATGGCGATTAAACCATGTTTGGCTTATGGGGACCTCGACTAGACCCTCTAAGGGTGTTAAAAACCCTACTATGCAACCACCAAGCTCATGATTTAACCTTCACAAATCCAATTGCAGGTTCGGGTTCCCAAAACAAAACTCAAAAACATGAGATTTAACCTACCCTTGTTAATGAAATATGAAACCTCATGAATAGAGGAACAAAACAAGCCCAACTTCATGGGAAATGATCAAGAAATGAGTATGAACTGACGGTTTACAGGTCTGAATTATCTAGGCTTAAATCGAAGCAAAGAGTTCACTTTGAACTCCAAAACGAATGCCAAATGGATTCTGGGTACCTCAGGAACAAAACGAAACAAAAACAGTGAGGATCTATTGATCCAAACTGTATGAAATTAAAGAAAATGGAAATCGGGGATTAGGGCAACACATGGATGATCGTGGGGAAGACGACACTGTTCGGGTCGGGCGAACGGTTTGGTTACGGGTCTGGGTTAAACCGGATCCAAAACGGGTCATGGGTTATTTAAACGGCAGCGTATATGTTTTAAATTTTTAAACGCTAGGGCTGATGTCATTGTGACGTCAGCAACAAGGAGAATCATGTTTAGGATTTAGTTGATTTTCCTACTGGGCACAAGGCTATTGGAAACAAGTGGGTCTTGAAGATAACGCGCAAAGCAGATGGATCAATTGACAGATATAAGACGCGTCTTGTGGCGAAAGGTTTTACCCAAAATGAGGGTATAGACTATAAAGAGATATTATCCCCAGTGGTAAGGTTTGCCTCTATTCGCCTTATCCTAGCAATTGTCGCGCATATGAATTTGAAACTTTTTCAAATGGATGTTAAGACTGCATTTCTCAATGGAGAATTGGAAGAAGAGATTTATATGACTCAACCAGAGGGTTTTAAAGTCAAAGGACAATAGCGCAAAATCTGCTGTCTCAAACGTTCTATTTATGGTCTCAAACAATCTTTCGGACTGTGTTATATGAGGTTTCATAAAGCCATAATATCTCATGATTTTGATATGATTGAAGAAGACCATTGTGTATATGTAAAACGGTCCAAGGAAAGTGTCATTATCCTTATATTGTATGTTGACAACATTTTACTTGCTGGGAATAACTTAAAGGATATAGTTGCCATTAAAGAGTAGTTGTCCTCTACTTTTGAGATGAAGGACATGAGCGAAGCACACAATATTTTAGGAATGAAGATCCTGAGAGATCGATCAAAGAGGCTACTTAGCCTATCTCAAGAGACCTACATTAAGAGAGTCCTTGAGTGTTTCCATATGAATCACTCCAAGCCCATAGACACTCCTACAGAGAAAGGATGCGACTTACATCTTGGCTAATTTTTCTAAGACAGTTGAAGAGAAGAACCAAATGTCTAAAGTACCTTTTGCGAATGCAATTGGTAGTCTGATGTATGCTATGTTGTGTACTCGACCAGACATTAGCTTCACAGTTGGATTGGTCAGTCGATTCCAGAGTAATCTTAGATTAGCTCATTGGAAAGCGATAAAGATGATTTTTCGATATCTTCAGGATACCACTAGTCTTATGCCGCGTTACAAAGGTAGGGATTTGAAATTGAAAGGATACAGCGATGTAGAGTGGGCTGGCGACCGAGATAAGTGCAAGTCCACTTTATTTTATGCATTCCTTCTTGGTGAAGGAACTATTTCTTGGTGCAGCAAGAAACAAAATTGTGTAGCATTCTCCACAATGGAGTCTAGGAATGTTGCTTGTTCATTAGCAGTACATAAGGCATTTTGGTTGAGAAAATTCTTAGAGCGCCTTGACATAGTGCCATGTGGGCAGGATGTTGTGGTCATTTATTATAATAGTATGGCAGCTTTGGCATATGCAAAGGATCTCAAGTACCATGTAAGGACCAAACACATTGATATATGTTTTCACTACATTCGAAATATGGTTGCGCAGGGAGAGGTGGTCCTGAGGCATATATATACAGTCAATATGGTGGCAGACCCATTGACCAAACCTATCCCTAGAGATGTTTTTACATCACATCTCAGGAGTTTAGGTTTAGTTAGGATATGATGTACTGGACACCATTTTGACATTGTCTTATATATATGATTTTTGATTCATATTATGATTTTATTCATATTAAGATGAATATTGTGCAAGCATACATTTCTAAAAAATGTCAACAGGCTTTGATTGGTTCTCTCACACGAGTAATCGCTTTGGCGCTTGAATAGCGAGCAAGATGAGACATTGAATTCTTGGCTTGTGGGAGAATTCATTTTGTCATATATGTCGCCTTAACTGAGTCAATATGAGATTTCTTTTTAAAGAATCGAGCATGAAGGTTGACCACACACCTCATGTAGCTTAAAGTAAGCCGAATATGAACCTTCAGACGGGCGCTTAGACATCGACTGGGTTGGAGTGTTTGGGTTAGGCGCTGAGATAGTGACGAGAGGCGCTGAGAGAGCGACGGGTGCTAAATAGCGACTAGACTAAGATTCATACGACGTTTATTCTTATTTTTATGATATTGAGATTTAGAAGCCTAATTGAGTGGGAGCTCCGTCGTAGTATACATTACATACTGTATGTGTTGTTAATGTGACCTTTAATAAAGAGAGTGACTGAATGTATCCCTGCTTCGTCACTGTGTGAGCTCTGAGAACCATTTTGAGTTCCACTGTGCCCTTTGTGACCTAGGACTATGTTATGAAGAGAAAACTTGATGTTGCTAGTTTAACATGTTGCTAAAGGATCATGATTGATGCAGTCTGGCGGGGCATGTCTAGGAAAGCAGTTGAGTTCGATTGGATTAACGTGAGTAGTTAAGGAAGACAGTTCTGTAATACACTATTATGTTGTGACTCATTACCCGGGCGATTGTGTCGATTTCTGTGTTTATCGATATGATTATGAGTACAATACAGATTAGATGGTCTATGCATCATGGTGAGATTAGTTCTCGCGAGGGATAACGAATGTTGAATCTAGTGTAACAGAATAGTCTGGGGCATAGACGAGATCATTTATTTGTTTGTAATGAGGTACTATGTTGGTGTGATGGTAGTTTGATACAATACTCTTACCCTGATCTTTCTCATCTGGTAGCACAATCTATTTCCGGTATGTCGAAGGTGATGTAGATGACTTAACACTCACCCTGTGTGGATGAATGAGAGATGTTGGATATTGGGTTGGGTTGGACCCGAACCCATAGCCATTGGGGCATCCACAAAGATCGAAGGAGAGTTGTGATAAGATTAAAACTTTTATCATTATCTGGTTAGTTTTGAATTTGAACCAACGCAAATATTTATCCTGCATTTTGGTTGCGAGATAAGTGTGGAAAAAGATTTTGGTTATCATGAATTCTCCTGCCTCCCAAGTTCTCTCTAAGATTCTTCCGAGGCTACCATCTACGCCTCTAGACTTGGATTGTGGAAAGACATAGAAGACTCGTATTGTAGCCGTTCCATTGACGAGAAGGTTCCATCCGTAGGGATGCAGTAGTCGTTAGAAAGTCGTAACACAAGTAAAGATCTTCTGCTTCCGCGAATCCGATTATAAGAGGTAACCGAATTCACACCCGATTTTTTATATATCTTTCCTTCAAGTTTAATATATCAATTTATTATATTTGAGTGAGAAAATAAGTATTTAATTCGAAACTAACTATTTTAGTGAATTAAATAAGAATCAACTTATGTAGTGAGACTCATATTTTTTTAGTTGGAATAAGTTACACCTTAGTACTTAATTGATTAAATTGATAAAAAAATAATGCAATATTTTCTAATTATCTTTCATCCTTTCATTTCTTCTTATCATTTTGTTCTTTTTTAATCACTTTGTATTTTCTTATTTAAAATTAGTTTTCAATAATTTTTACAAAACACTCAAAAAGATTTAAATTTTGGATTCTGTTCAATGCACAAGCACTTTTTAATAATTTTTATCAAATAATTAAAAGATCTAGATTCTCTCTGGTACACCTCCTCATCTCACATGTGGTGAGGGTTACAGCAAAATTCATCTGTGGACCCTACTCCCATGTGAGATGAAAAAGATGTATCCAATAAAATCTCAATTCACACCCAAATAATTTTTCTTATTAATTATTTATTTTTTTATCAACGATTTATTTTTAATAATTATATAATTTAAATTATTAATTTATTTGTAACAGACAGTCATTTTAAACAACTCAACTGAATAAACACAACCAAGTTACGGTGATGTTTTAATTTTTGGTGGTGAGATGGGCAATTCGAGATGACAGATAGAATGGAAGGACATGAGCACAAATACAAATTTCCTTTCAACATTGAAGGTCGCAAACTTCAGTGGCGCAGCATTAAAGGGACGGGACGGGAAGGTCATTTAGTCATCTAATTTGGGACATGCATTTATTACACACGTGACAGTCACGTGCAAAACTTCAATGCTTAAGAAATATCTCACGTGTTTAAAACGTGTACTCAAAACATTTAAAAGATATGAGTTAAATGAATTCTTAACAACATTACTTCTAATAAAAATGCAATAATCAAATTTAACTGTATCTATTAAAGATTTTCTTTTTTTTTTTTATTGACAGAAGAGATATTATATATTTATTAATTATTATTTTACAAGTTTATAGAATTCTAACGTTTTGAATTTAATTACAAAAAAGAAGTGTAATTCAAAATTAAAAAAAAAATTAAATAAATTACACATCTCTCTTTAGTATAAAGAGTGAGAGTAAAACGGATGACTTCTATTTTATAATTAGTTTTATAAATTTTAATTAATGCAAACATGCAAGTTTTTAAATCATAATTCAAATATTTGGAATTAAACCAAATTATAAATGATATTTAAGTAAATTTACAACAAAATCAGATGGTAAGAGAACTGTTACATTTTGTATTAGATTGGTCACATCACCTCAAATTTATTTGCAGCAGCCTATCCTCTGTTATCATTATCTATCTTTAGTCATAGCCTTGTCTTGTTTGTGCTACACTATCATCAAACTCTAGATGTCGCTTCCCTTGGGCAAATCAAACTCAGATTATCCTCACGTCCATCCGATGTTCAATCATGGGACAATTTTAATTGTATGATTTTTTTTCATGAATCCTCAATTCATTATCTAAAGATTTACACAACAGTGTGGTCACACACGAACAAGGCCAACTCTCTGTTTCCTCTCATTTCATCATTTTAAAAAGATTCTGGGATGAATTAGGTACTTATAATTCAGTATCTCATTGTACTTATGGAACATCCAATGAACTTAATTCCAATTTCAAACAGTAAAGAGTTCACCAATTTTTGATGGGTCTCAATGAATCTTTTTGCTATTGTTCGAAGCCAAATACTAGCAATGGACCCATTACCAAATGTTAACAAGGCTTATGATATCATTAGTCAAGAAGAAAAGCAACGTTATTGGTAAGCTTTGTTGCCATTCTGTTTTTTCCCCCTTCAAATTCTTCTTGGGTTATAGGGAGTAGACTTTATGTCTCATACAAATAATAATGGGTAAATTACACTAATCTTTCTTGAAGTTTATGACAATTATACTTATCTCTTCTAAGATTTTTGAAATTATACTGACATTTTTTATTTTATTTGAAAATAGACAAATATCTCTCTCTTGTCATTTTTTTTTCAAAATGACGAAATTACCTCTTTTATTTAATTATTTTACATTTTTTCAATTTTGACCCATTTTTCTAACTTTTTTTTAAGATTTTTTTTATTTAAAAACAAATTTAAGGTAAATAACTTGTTTGTATTTCATATAAAAATAAATTAAAAGTTTTTATCAATATTTATTCGAAAAATGAAAAAAATATATATGAAAATGATAGTTTTGTAATTTTAAATAAAAAATTAATAAGAGGTAGATATCTGTATCTTATTATGTAAAGTAAGAGAAGTTAATATAATTTCAAAAATTTCAAGAAGAGTTTATATAATGATCAAAAATCTTTGAAAAAATCAGTATAATTTATTCATAAAACTACCAAACGGCAGTTCCACTCCTATTACACATATTGAAAATGTTGAGGTCTCGTCTAATATTTGAACCTATTCTCGATCATGCCTCAATTCCAATTAAGTTTTGTAACTTTTCTCCCATATCTGTTCACACCTTAATTAAAATTCTCCAATCCAATCCATTAAGGACAGGACAGTGTAAAACTAAAATTTTAGATCAAATTGTCATTCCTACACTATAATTAGGAGAATGAAGATGACATTTTAACATTACCATTTTCAGTACACATTTTATTAATTGCGATTCTTTGATTAGACTAAGTCGGACCTACAAGCTATTGTGATTATCCTTTTTAACAGTTGTTTATAATCTTTGGCTTAATTGATCAAACTAAATGTTATTATTTAAAGGTGTTGTATGATTTTAAGTAAAATGTCAACTCTTTCGGGATTTAGAGTATTACTTAGTTTAAAGGATTGATTTCACGATTTTGTCCTCTTAAGCTTTTAATTCAACGGAGTTATCACAACAAAGACGTATTGTTTGTACTTAAATGTCTAACTTGTTTGATGCTCGGAGTTGATGTAGGACAAGATTACGACACTTATAAATCGAACATTTCATGTACCAATGTCCAATTTTGCTAGCAAATTTATGATTCTACCACTTTGAGCAACCTAATTAATTTAACATGGGTTGAACATCTTTATCTCAAAAATTGGGCTTCTTATCATCTTCAACATTTTAGATTGGACTCAAGTTGGTAACATTGATCGAATAATAAGTTTTTTTTACCCAAAATCTTAATAAACAATAGAGTAACTCTATTTAAAAATATTAAGTCACCATAAAAAATGTAAATTCTATTTAGTTTGGAGTTAAGCACTGTCTTTTAATTAATACTAATATTGGCTCATGCTGTGCACATGTGTCACCAAAAATATTGACAAATGAACTGAAATAGAATATAGGACATAATGAATTGAAAATATGAAAAAAATTAAAAAGAAAGAAACTTATTTCTTCTTGTTCAAAAGTCCAAAAAGTCTCTCTAACTAATTTATCATAAAATAATTTAAATATCAAACAAATTAGATAATAAAAATAAACAAAAGCTCTACAAAAAAAAATTCCAAACACTTAAATTCAATGTATAACATTTAATAAAGCTAAAAAAATGTATCATATATTTGAGTCAGCCCCATAAGTACTTGACAAAATAAAATGTTATAAGTGGTTAGTTTTTTTTTTTTTTTCAAATGGTGAAATATAAAATTGAAAACATTCATATCAAGTTTTTATCTAGAGTTCATTCGTCTCCACTCTTTCAAATTGATACATTGCGACGAAATGAAAAAAATATAACAACGTAATAAGCTATCACAAATATACAACATAAATCAAAAGCCAACATTCATCGATTATGAAACAAAAATTGAAAATCAATAATTCCCACTCTTAAAAACAGCTACAGTGTGACAAAATGAAAAGAAGATATAACATCTATCGCAAATTTGTTAAAATATAGAGATAATTCAAGACAAGATATGAAATAAAGATGATAGATTTGAATAAAACAATATATAAAAAGAAAAAACAATTTTCCTCTAACTAGATTGCTGTTAGCGAAAGATTCTTGAATTGATCAGTACGTGAGAGAATGAACCTTTTACCTACAATTTTTTTAAATATTTTATTGAATTTTGTACTATTATTACTTTTAATTATCACTTGAAATCTAATAACGATAAAAAATTTTAAAATTAAAGAATGAGACTATTACCCGTTATAATTTTATTTTTGAAAACGAAAATAAAATAAAATATGGAGTTGGTTTTTTTTTTTGGGTTTAATTTTAAATTTAATTGAAAATAATTTAAATCTTTTTGTTTTTGGCAATTGGCCATTGGACTGTTTTTTTGCTTTTTTTGGGTCTGGGTATGCTCAAATCCTTTTGACTGGGAGATTCAAATTTGAAAGTTCAAAACGTACACTGAGCCGAAATGGCCCCCTCTTGCAGACCCTCTTTACTTTTCTTCACCCACTCTCTCTCAATAAAAAAGATCTAAATCCCTCTCTGCTTTTCTAAATTCTTTAGAGAGAGAAAGTTTCATATAGGGAGATTCACAGTCTGATTTCAGCTTAATCTGAATCTCATCGAAGAAAAGAGAGGCATGGAGAACGAATCTACACAGGCCATACGTGTAAAAGGTGTTCCCTCGCACGGTGGAAGCTACTTTCAGTATAACGTTCTCGGTAACCTTTTCGAGGTCTCTGCCAAGTATGTTCCTCCGATTCACCCTGTCGGTCGTGGTGCTTACGGCATCGTTTGGTAACCCTGATTCTTTCTCTCTCTCTCTCTCTCTCTCTCTCTCTCTCTCTCTCTCGTCTCTTTCTGTGTATTTTATGTGTGTATATATGTATGTAGAATGGAATATAAAGCAGATGCAAAGACTACAGCTCAATTGTGTCTTGTACGATTATTTTTTGGGAACTAACCATAGATAGTGTATACTTCAAATCTCCATTTCATTTTGATTTCCTGAGTTTTCCTGGCAACCGAACAGAGTGTAATTGATTTCTCCGCCTTTGCTTCCAAATTCCGATTCGAAATGTGATTTGGGGGCTTATTTGTACATGTACACGAGAAAACACACACACACACATATATATATATATGTATTTATTGCATGTAAACAATAGAATTATTTTCAAGCCCCCTTTATTTTCAATTTCTTGAACTTTCTCAGCAAGCAAACTGGTTTATAATTGATTTGATGTTGTCTTCACTTCCAAATGCCAATTCGAAATGGATTGTAGGGTTATTATTATCTGGGCTACACAACCGCGGGGGTAGCCCTCTCACTGCCCATAAACCCCGGATGAAGGCAGGATTTGCTCTCAGGTCCTTGGTACAATCACCTATAGAGTTTACTAGCTAAGCTAGTTGACAATCTCAAAAGAAATTAGGTTTTACACGTTCTGTTTTTAGTACTGATTCGTTAGACGATATAATGAGTTAAATCCAAATTACATTTCTTGAATGTAAATGATGACTTTTTTTAGACCTTAGTAGCGGGTGTTCTATATGTAAACCTACATTTAACTGACATGTTTAAATCCCATTCATTAATCAGGTGAGTGCAATTCTGAAGTTTTTTGCCCACATAAGACATAAGAACTTGTGTTCACTGTTCATTATTGCAGAGACAGATTTTCTGAATTTTGTTCACCTTTTACAAATGCATGCATGTTCGTCTATATAACAATTTTCTGATGCAGTTCCAGGTCTATAGTGCAATATATATATATATATATATATATATTCTATTTCCTGAACTTGTGACCAAATGTCATTCATTTCCTTATCACAGCTGTGCAAGAAATTTTGAAACAAAGGAAGAGGTCGCAATCAAGAAAATTGGGAACGCATTTGACAACCGGATTGATGCAAAAAGGACCCTACGCGAGATCAAACTCCTTTGCCATATGGATCATGAGAATGTATTCACGATATTTCATGAATTATAGTACTTTGTTGATTTGGGGTCAAATATCCTCTGCAGAAATTCCTTTTGTAAATTTAGCGGTTACAATCATAGCATGCCAGGATACTGTAGGGGTTGTATGTTTTTTTTTTTGAAGCATCTTAGTTTCATCTATAACCCAGTGTTGTGATTGATAAATGCAAGACTTGCAGAGGGGAATGTTAAAGGATATAT
Source organism: Nyssa sinensis (assembly GCA_008638375.1). Lineage (NCBI taxonomy): Eukaryota > Viridiplantae > Streptophyta > Magnoliopsida > Cornales > Nyssaceae > Nyssa > Nyssa sinensis. The sequence goes on from CM018031.1 coordinate 15,088,739, forward strand.
GCCTCACCCTTTTTCTTTATATATGTAGATATACACCTATATATATTGTCATTTTTTGTTATGCTGTGAATTCCATGATTTAATACTATGTTATAGTGCAGGTTATCAAAATCAAGGATATCATACGGCCACCGGAGAAGGAAAAGTTCAATGATGTGTATATTGTGTATGAGTTAATGGATACCGATCTACATCAGATTATACGCTCTTCCCAGGAACTCACAGATGATCACTGTCAGGTAGTTTAATTATATCATTTGCTCTCTTGCAAATAGCTGGTTATTATGGATGACTCAAATTTGCGCACTGCCACTGTAACTCTGGCGGTTGTTAAGATTTAATACCAACAGTAAGTAGCATTTGATACATGTTATTACATATAACACACACAACCATGATGAGGGTCAACTTTGCCATCCCTTTTGTAGATCAATCTGTCCATTAACTTCCATTCAGTTGCTTTGCATGATATGAAAAATTGGCAATTCAGTACTTCACTTTGCAAGTTGCTATATTAATGAAAGATGAATGTTTGGTTTATATATTTACCCCGTGGTGAAGAAAGTGGTAACATGTTTGATACACAAACATGTCTAATCTCTGCAATGGAGATATCATTAAAGAATACAACAACACCCATTTTCCCAAAATCTCAATCTGAGATGGATCATCATTGAAATGGAAGCTGTTTTAGATCCTCATGTTTTCTATGATCATGTATAAACAATCTTAGTAGCTGGTTAAAGAGTTGCAGGATATGGAAGCTGTATCAGATGTGCTTTGAAATTGTCCTTCTTGGATTGGAATTTTCATTGCAATATTTGTTTGGTAACTCATGGTGAGTTGATTGGATTTCCATGTTGAAAAAGTAGGTTGATTGGATTACCATAAACTGTTAGAGAGATGCAGAACTCATTTGACTTCTGCAGTGATCTTAATATACGGTGTTCATTTTTTCCCCACTATTTAATGTTGCATGGCATCTTTCCTAATGAGATATAAGTCCTCATTCAAAGCCTTTATTTGTTAACCTTCTGAATCAGCGCTGCTAAATTTAACTAACTCATTAAGTCACTTTATGAAGCACGGACACTCTATTTTGGCTCACGTGTCCGTGTCGGACACCGACACTCTCAGACACTCTCAGGACACGTATCCGAACACTTGAATCATGAAGGTTGATGATAAAATGAAGAAGTTCTTTATTTTTTATTTAATAACTTTGTTATTTTAATATCTTAATAATATTTTTTAAATTTGTGTGTTTTTATGTCAATTTTAATTAAAATAACATTAGGTTTTTATTATATGGTCATATAAAAATATAAAAAATTTATATATATTCAACATGTCCGTGTCCTATTTTTTTGAGAAATAGCGTGTCCGTGTCCGTATCCGTATCCGTGCTTCTTAGAAGTCACTTGAATAATATGATCATGTTCCTTGATAATCTGGCAAATTTCTTAATTGTTTCTGTGTGGTTTTCTATGCTTCAAAGTACTCTCCATGATTTTACGTCTAGCAAATTTCTTATGATTTAACACACCTCCATCTTGAAAATTGATCCAGTTGTTTTTGTCGCATGCAGTTTCTTTTAATTTTGAGGATTTATATGAATTAGTCTCTCTCTTCCAGTGCTCAATATCTTTCCAAATTCTGATGCCACTTATGTGTCTTTGGCTTCCTCATGCACCATGCTAATCCCGACTTTCCATTGATACATAGCAATATAGGTCTTTATGGATTTGGAACATTAACTTTGAGACCCATTTGTTGACTGCAATATTCTCTATGTACAGAAAGAGGATGATGATCTGTATTTCTAAAACAGTATTTTACATGAACTATGCATCTGTGCCAAAGAAGCTACAACTAGTATTTTGGCTTTTGCACAAACTTTTGTTAGAAAAAGGTCATTATCCAATGGTATGCCTGCCAACATGGAGTGTTTTTGGAAGTGGTAGACTATAAACAGACCTAACCTTTGCCATTATTTGGACAAAGTGGCTGCTCTCAAACTCAAACCTACATCTCATGTTTGATAACCCGAGCATTTTAATTAAAAATAAATCAAGATCATATAAACCTACTCAATATACAAAGAAGCAAAATTTATCATCCCAATCTCATGAAGCATTGATATTTAGTCGAAGAAAAGGATGCTTTGACTCATTTATAATTGCAATGACATCTAAAGAAATGTCGTTGAAGATTCAACACTCCATTTCATCTAATGATCCAAGAGTTGTTACAGAGCTAAGTTCCAAAGATATTTTCTTCTGATCTGTAGGTGTAGAGAATCAAGAACGTCTATTTAAAACATATGTTCTTCTGAATAATCCAATATTTGAGACAGAGCTAGGTTTCTAGAGCAATTTGTTTTTTTGGGCTGTAGGAGTAGAGCACCAAGAACAAAACATTCTCTGGAAAACCGAGAAAGTTCCAGTTCTTAGCCACATGGCATCAACCAAATTTCTCAAATAAGATTACACTAAAAAAATTTGGATTGTTGAATTAAGTCTTATGTGTTAACAAACAATTACTTCCAAAGCTTAAATTGTTAGAAAAAGAACCAACAGTGTATATAGCTTAACCCTTTATTATTATAATAGCCGACTCAAATGATGTATTATTTAAGTAATATAAGTGAGGTGCCCATATCTTTAATTAGAATCAACATATGACACAGCTATGTAATTCTTTTTGCAGATAAAGCACTACCTTTTTTTGCAGTAGCAATGTAGAAGCCTAACTGTGTAATCTAAAATTGATACATCTTTTGAATTTGTTTGAAATAAAACCATAAAAGTGATCGTTAAGTCATCATGTTTATTTGCTTTGGCAGTACTTTCTATATCAGTTATTGCGGGGCCTGAAGTACATACATTCTGCAAATGTTTTGCACCGGGATCTGAAACCAAGCAACCTGCTTCTGAACGCAAACTGTGACCTCAAGATTTGTGACTTTGGTCTTGCAAGAACCACCTCAGAGACAGATTTTATGACAGAATATGTTGTAACCCGATGGTATCGAGCCCCTGAATTGTTGCTCAACTGCTCAGAATATACTGCAGCCATTGATATTTGGTCAGTTGGTTGCATTTTGATGGAGATTCTTAAAAGGGAACCACTGTTTCCGGGTAAAGACTATGTTCAGCAGTTGGGGCTTATAACTGAGGTACTTGCCCCCTCCCTTGCCAGTATTTGCATGTCATACATTTCGCAACAAAATTTAGACCATGGGCTTTTTGGGATCTTTTATCTTGCAGAAAAAAATCAAAACAAGTTGCACATCTGCAGGGGGTACCTATAATTTTTTTTGATACTAATTAATCAATTTCTTTCATGATTATTCCGCAAAACAGCTATTAGGTTCACCAGAAGATTCTGATCTTGGATTCCTAAGGAGTGATAATGCTCGAAAGTATGTCCAGCAACTCCCCCATGTCTCAAAGAAACCATTTTCACAGAAGTTCCCAGATTTTTCCCCAGTAGCCATTGATCTTGCAGAGAAAATGTTAATTTTTGATCCATCTAAACGTATAACTGGTATGCCCCAAGTATTTTGTTACTTGAACATTTTTCCAATTCATTTTGGCCATTTCTTTTACTGATTAATCTTTTCAATTGACATTTGTAAAGTTGAGGAAGCATTGAATCATCCATTTCTGTCAAGTCTCCATGAGATCAATGAAGAACCCACTTGCCCATCTCCTTTCATCTTTGATTTTGAACAATCTTCTTTAAGTGAAGAGGATATAAAGGAGCTCATATGGAGGGAGTCGCTGCAATTCAACCCAGAAAAGATGCCGGAGTAATCACAGCAGTGCTATTCCTTTGCTTCTGTTATCTGGTTCACTGATGTCTTGATTTTGGTTTTGAATGTAAGTGCTTGTATAATATGTGATGTGGTTTTTGTACCAGCAGACTGATTAGGGAGATAGGTTCTCCCTTATATTGACTGGTCACTGGTGAGAGATCATGTGGGGTAGTTGCTGGGTTCACCCTTCAAGAATCCTGCCCCATGAAATATTTGTATGCAGAAAGGTTATTCACCTAGCCTTCGTTTTCCATTTTATTATGTATATTCTGAATCCAGTTATATCAATACAAAAGTGGAATATAGAGAAACAAAATGGGAAAAACTCAAGAAGGTACCTATGGTGGTTGCATATACTCCCTGTTAATTGTTTGCCCGTGTGTTATGTGCGCGTTGTGTGATAAACTGGATTTCGCTCGTCCTGCCCTCTCTCTCTCTCTCTCTCTCTATATATATATATATATATATATATACATATTCACATATATGTATTTTGTACTTTCCCTTTTAGTTGATGTGTTTTTGACAAGTAACCTACATGGATGATTGTGCTTCTGTTTTAGTACTACCATTTTTTTTTTTTCAGAGCAACTCGAATTGTGAATGTCTAAAGACATGTTAAAATTAAATTTTAACAATATTTCAGTATCAAAAAATTATTTTTTGCTTCAAGAAATAACTTCAGTTAAATTTGAATTGTTAGATTAAAAGAATTTGTCCCATTCAAATAATGACGGTTTGTTAAAATGAGAGAGTTTGACAAATTTAAATTTTAAGAAGACATTTGGCAAACAATTGGAGTTTGATTTTTAAAGAGACGCATCAAAATTTGAAAATAATAATTCTAATGACTTTTGAATTGGACCAGCTCTCAGAGGGCAATAAAAGATATTCCTTACTGTTTTTTTTTCCCCTTTCCTTTTTGGGGTGGGGTAAGTGCTACTACCAAGTGATATACCCAAAATAATTCCTCACCTTGAGATTAGGACATGTGGACAGAGAAACTTTGGCTGACCGAAATATGCTTGTTGATCTGCGTTACTATAGTTAAAACCTCCTAATGGTATAGCATCTAGATCCCTGAATACTCAACTCCACTTCAGAGCTCAACACGAGGTGGGAAAGCTCAGATAGATTGTCCAGAGTTGCTAGCGGAGTTCAACAATGAAACTTTTATAACAGGATAATTGTAATTCCAATACCTAATTTTCAATTAAGTAACATTTTCTTTATGATGCAACTGATTTAATTGTCGGAGTGTTTCTTACCGGAACTCCTCCAGTAACTCTAACCATCTATTTTGCAGGGTTAAGACTGAAGATCTCGGTTGTCCATCCAATCAACCCAAAATCCTCCACAACATTCGAGTTTCTTGCAAAATGGTTTTATTTTGGAAGTACATCCCGGTAGAAGCAGCTCAAAAAGTTGAACTAAATATCATCGAGTGGTGGTTGAACATGAAGTTAATATGTGTTTTTGGACAAGCTGTAACTTGGAGCCACTATGAAGTGGTTGCCACTGTTCAAATCCAGTCTTTTCATTACTCACAAGAACTAACAGTGCTTTTGTAGTAGATGAGAATAAAGGGGGAAGGGAAAATAAAATAGAGAAGGAAAGAGAGAATTTATCTATTCTCCTCTATCTGGATCTGCATAGAAAGTGGAGGGAAACTTAAAAGAGGAAAACAAGAAGAATCAAGCGTTAGTAATCAACATTTGCCTCACCAAAACTGGACGAAGATATATATTATACAAGATTACCAGCACAACTCCTCTCAGTCCCTTCACAGGTTTAGAACTTGATGACTTGTTTAGGTTGGCTTCCTAGCTTCCCTAGTGCCTTATCAAGTGCGGTGTGAAAATCATTAAAAGGTACCAGCTCCATCCTGCAAAGAAAGCCACCACAACAATATATAAATATCAATACTTGATGGAATGATGGCAAGTAATATATAGAGGATAGAAAGAAAGAAAAAAACATGGGAAGTCAAATATAGAGCCGGCAGTTGTGAAGAAAAACAGTCACGCTTGCAAAAGAAAGTAGAAAAATTCGCAGTGTTCATTTTGGTAGTTCCATGGCAGGGAGTCTACCATGTTTCAAGTTCACCCATGGTTGATCTCATAAATCAAGGTCAATCTCAATTCCAAAGAACTTTGAAATTGGACTGGTATAAGAAGGAAAAGAGTCAGATACCTCCCTTCAGATTGCTTCCTCCATAGTTTTTCAATGTAGAGTAGTTTAAATTTTAATCCTAATAATTAATCTAAAAAATCACAGATTAATGCATTGGTGATCTAGTTGTAATTTCAAAGTTGCTATCAATAGAAACAACCACAACATGCCTCAAGGGATTCTCGTGAATTCACTATTAAGTAAAATGCAGCATTGTCACAAGAAATTTGTGAGTAGCCATCATCCTGGTTTTCCCATATGGGCAATATGCCTCATGCTAGGCAACACCAAAATGAACAGCAGAATCAATGGTTGTTGCTGCCAATTTAAATGTTTAGCGTTAACAAACTCCAGAATTCTGGTATCCTAAAGTATTGACCTTTCTTTTCCTCATTAAACAATAAAAAAAATTAAATTTAAAAAAAACAATACTCGTATGTTAGTTTTCCCTCGTGCACAAGGCCCAAAAGGTAATCTATCATCTTTCTGCACTCTTCTGCTTTATCGGAATTCATCCATTTCTGCAACCAGAATCCTCTCAAGGAAAGGTCCTGAAAACATCGAGAAAAGATCATGTCACTGATGTAGGAAAGATGTTATGAACAGTTAAATGGAATGTGTACTTGGGCATAAGAAATGTTTTACTTAGACTAAACCAAGCCATTGAGATGGATAGTTATAATTACAGTCCATGTGGAGTCACTTCACACAACATGACAACCCAGTTTTAACACATGGGTAATATGCCTCGTACTTCTTTGGACATAGCACACCACCACAACCAACACTCCCTTCTCTTATAGTCTGTACTGGCTAATAAGAGATTTTCCAACTTGCACTGAACTCTAGTTTTGGCATTCCTATTCTATAAACTTACCTAAATATCCTCATATCAGCTATGCTACTTTATGAACATGAATGCCCTCGGCTGCCAACAATATTTCTCCATAAAACAACACAACAATAAAGATTTCATAGCTTACTTTAAAGATGAAAGATGAAGTTGATACGGTTATAGGTTTCTTAGACATTCCACCATATGTAACCATGGTTCCTCCCTGCCTGAAAACAAAAACACACCAGTCTCTTTAAATAAAGCTAGTTTTAGACCTATAAAAAAAAAATAGAGTTATGTTTTAATGTTGTATGTCTCACCTCAAGAATTTGAGAACCAAAGAAGCAGCATTGCCACCAACACAGTTAAATCCGAGGGCCGGTTCAGGTATATTAGCCTAGCACATTCATGAGATGTGAAAATGTATAATGTCAATGAGAACAACACAAAATCAAGGGAAATACATTTAAGATACAAAATTCAGTGACAACAAATATATAAGAGAACTTCAGACAGTATCAATTCTAATTAGTTGATAAATGATACCAGGAAATCTTTTACATTCTTCACTTCCAGCTGGCTCTCAGTAAACACTTCATCTGCACCAAGTGTCTTGAGTTTTTCTTTTGCTTCATCTGACCCAGCCCTGAAACAAGCATAATATAATAAATGCAGGTAAATTTTATGACTATTTCTTGTATTCAAAGTAAAGTATTCAATTATAAATTATCAATCTGTTGAGAAGTATAGTCAAATAAGTATCAAAATTCATGCAGCTATGTTGGAGATTCGTCGGTATGCTAAAATCATAAGGAACTCCTACATGTATTAGTATTTGTCAGCATAGCTTATTTTTTCCACATTGCTTTGTTGTTAATATACAGCATACCATTGTGAGGGCATTCCTCTTATTAGATTTCCCCTCTATTTTTTTCCATTTTTTTTAACACCACCCCAGTGATTAGCTTATTTCCTCCACATCTATATAATTTGTGGAAGGTAAGAAAATCCAACTAGATTGTAGAATGGACCGAAACAAGGAACAACAAGAAGGTATCATCATAGTTATGAGAGTCCATGAGACAACAGAACCCACTAAGCTAACCATGCTGTTTTCAATTGCATGTAAATAGCCAAGACAAGCCAAAGCATTTTCCAGAATTTCGAAAACTGAAGTTGGTGATGCATCATGAATTATAACGTAACCAGAGGGGGAACTGGGTAGTCTGTGAACGAGACACAATCAACAACAAAAACAAATGTGATGATCACGTGTACAACATTAAGTTGCGCTTTGATGGATGGACACAAATCACACAGACATCATTAGTTAAAACCAGGGTGATGAAATGCAGATACGTTAAGTTTTTGTTGGGCAGGTGGGAAATGGAAGATTTCTTCAAAGTTGATGGAAGTGAAAAACCAGGTGTATCAAGAATGGTAGGAAAAGTTTAGGACTTCATTCCGTTCAAATATTAGAAGGCCAAGTATTGCTAACAAAGGTTTGAAGTTCGGTTCAGTTTTAATTTTAGTCACCCAAAATACAAAAAGGATTTTGAGAACATTAATGAACTTAGAAGTACTACATACTTTGTACTATGGTAAGTCCATATTATCCAAATTTTAGAAGTGAATCAGAGCTAGAAAAGAGATGCCAAACACACACACAAAAGAGAAAGTCTAACTGCTATTTTATAATTTAAGTTCATCAATATACGTTGACGAACTTAACTGAATACAAGCTCAAAACTTTTGGAGTGAACTATCCAATTACCACCTGTCCCTTGTAATATTAATGCTTCGGATGCCTTGGGCTCGAGCAATCTGAATAATGCACTGCCCAACCATGCTTGTAGCCCCATTCTGCACAATAGAATCTCCTGTTTACAGACAGGCTGATCAGGAAAAAGCAGGAAAAAAATTTATAAAATGAATTTTAAAGAAATTATATAGTTCATGAAATTAATATTACTTATAAAAAAAATGGCAGAACCTGATTTTAGACCAGCAAAGTTCTCAAGCATTCTTAGTGCAGTCAGAGGATTAACAGTAACTGTGGCAGCATATTCCATTGGCGTATTTTTATCAATTTTGTGCCACACACTCTGGTCTTTAACAATGTACGTCTGCCATGTCCCTAAGAAGAACAACTATTGTTATATTCTAGTAAGACTGAGAAAAGCACATAGAGGGTGTTTTCAATGCAACTTTTTTTCCCATGATGTCACAGGAACACATGGTACTATGATTTCATTCAGTGTATTTAAAGGTGAAAGGCGCCCCCTTAAGGCGTTAAAATTCTACATTGCCCGAAAAGCGAGATGACAAAAAAATACTAGCCTGAGTGATGTAAGGCACTAAATTATAAAAATAATCAAAAAATACATTAGAAATTAATTTATTCTAAGTTAAATTTATTAGGTAACACTAAAAGTTAAAGTTAATGGTGATGTATGATGTATTAAAATGATATAATCACTATAAGCTTTGATACTTTCTTCTCAATGAATATTCAAAAGTTTGTTATCTTTTTAAGTCCTCCATAAAAGAAATTTTTGTGAACTTGATCCTAATAATGTAGAAGACATGATAGGACAATCTCATAAACCTCTAAGCTAATTTTCAAAGGAAAGGCTTATGTTGGGATTTGGGAAGACTTCACATAAGTAGTCAAACTAGTTGATGGAGGCACAATGTTTTTTTATCATGGGTAGGCTCAAATTTAGTGAAGAATGATGATAATTTACTAGTTGATACTTTCCTTATAGCTTCATATTTATGGAAATAACTCAAATAATTTAAATGTTTATCGGGGCCAATTTTGTGATAATGTTTGATAATAATACTATTAATACGACAAATTGGATAATAATAATTTTAGATTACAATAATATTTTTTCATACTAATATGCCTTTTATAAAATTGTTAAATAAGTGTATAATTAAAACACTAAAATATAAGGGATACAAGTAAAATACGTTACAATTTAAAAAGGCTATCGCCCGGTTGCCTCTCATATAATCTAAGATGGGGGCGCCTAGGCATCGCCTCTTTAAAGACGCCTGGCCTGGAACATGTCAAGGCATTATGTCTGAAAATCGCCTAGACGACAAGGCACTAGCCTTTGACAACACTGATTTCATTTAACATAAGTTGTATCCACTTCCTTAATTTTGTAGGATTGATGACAAGAAAATTAAAGCAGACATATTTCCCAGCTATTTGATCATCCTTGTGGCTCCTTTTTGTTTTTATTATATTTATTTATTGTTAACAAGTGTAGTCATCCTTGGGCTTGCACCAGAAGTGATATCATGTCTCTCACAACTTGACTAATAAAAGTGACAGACTTCAACACCTCTCTATCCATTTCTCCGCTAAAGATTTCAAATGCAATTTTTTTGCATGATGTCCTCTACATGATTGCCACAATAAACATCTATACTTCTGGTTGGCCATAATCACAAGTGTCGTGTTATGGATTTGAAATTCAAAAGTTCCAAAAAACCACCTTAATTTTCAGAAGTAGAAAATGAAAGACTAAACCACCTTCAATGATAAAAGAAAAAGAAACAATTTAAATTTAACTTTGCAACATAAAAAATTAGTAAATAGAATGTACCGAATGAAGGTGGAGATGGAATGACCCAATCACCAGGTGAAAGGGCCCCTAACTGCAGAGCCCAAAGAATGTACTTCTCCAACCCCCTCATATCCTCCAACCGCGGGCACTTGCGGTCTCACAGGGTATACACCTGAAATACCATTTACAAGTGACCTCAAAGGTGCGAGAATTACATGCGATCGTGCATATATATGTATGCATAAATCTATTCCGATCAAAAAATAAATAAATCCATATGTCAATTATGAATGTGTCTTTTCCAGGCCACGGATAAAAACACGGAGGAGAAGAAAAGAAAACAAACTCTGAGCCTTATTTTGTTCCTTTCCCTTTTCTTTTCTTTTTTTCTTTTTCTTTTTAATAAGAAATAGTACTCAATTAATTAGTATTAAACTCAACCGATTTTATTCTGGTGCCCGAAACAGTGAATTTTCTCAGCCACCAAATAGAGCATGTCCTAATCCTCATTACTAATCAAATAAAGATCAGATAACTGAGACAGACATAACTATAAGAAACGATAAACGAACCTTCTATTCTATTGATATCAGAGGGATTAATTGGAGCAGCGAGCATTTTAACGCACACATCGTTTTGTTTGATTTCAACTGGTGGAAGCTCAATTAATCTGTAAAACGTTAATTTATAAGACTCAGCACAATTTACATTGCAACTAGGGTAAGTTGGAATATAATTAGTGTGTGAATGAAAGATAGAAAGGAACCTAGTAACGCTATCGGGGGGTCCGTGGTGCTCGTAGACGACAGCCGAGGAAGGCGGCGACATGGTGGCGGAGAGAGCTCGGACGGTATAGGTTTGAGTACGGGGCATGAGGGATTGTGAGGGGTTGAAGATCGACAATGATCCATGAAGAGCTTTTAGGGTTGCTAACCTCACTGACGCCATTACTCAAATCCCCCTCTCTCTGTGCTGTGTCGGCTGAAACGGGAGACACCGAAATTCTTATATGAGCCGTATCCTTCAAAACGACGGCCTTTTGAGTTGTTAATAAATGTGAACATTCGGAAATACCCTTGGTCCTTAAATACCTGTCTTATCCCGTTATGTCCATTTAGTGTTTGTTTCGACTAGTCTTTAAAAAGTGTAATTTAAAAAAATAAAATTTGAATATTTGAATAAATATATTTAAAATAGATTTAAATGATATTATAATATTTGAATGAGTTATTAATAATAATTGAACTGAGTATAAATTGTCTTTCTTGTCGTTATATATTAATTCTATGTTCAGTATTGTATTAAATTTTTATAATTAAATTATTTTTATTAATAAACAAATATATATAATAATAAAATAAATAAGTATTTAGTTTAATATTAAATATAATATTATATTACATATATAATGATATGTATTTAAATAATAAATAATTATGCATACATATATTATTTATTAGAATAAATTTCATCATTTAATTATATAGCACATATTTATATATGAATACATATGATATTAAATATAATTATATTCTTTATTTAATAATAGAATACTTTATACTTTATATTTTCATCAATTAAAATGAAGTGGCTTTTGATGATTAAGTGCGTGGGCAATGTGGCATAAGTTGCAAATTCAATTCTAAGAATCTACTTTTTAAATTATTTTACGGGGTGAACTAAAAAAAGTCCAACGCACAAAGAGTGTGATAGGATAGAGCGCGATTTGAGATAAGCAGTTTCTTTGGGTCATACAAAAATGGTTCATTCCAAATGTCTATTAAATATATTGGGTCATACAAAAATGGTTCATTCTATATATATATATATATGTGTGTGTGTGTGTGTGTGTGTGTGTGAGTACAATTCAAATAAACAAGAATGTCATGTAAAAGTGACAACAACACAGTTATGGTTGTTTGCAATTGAATCGATTTGAAATGCATTGATAAAATCAAAGAACTTAATTATTTTAATTGAAACTATAAAATCTTATTTGAATTATAAGGTACAAATATGTTCCAGTTGGAGAGGGGCTCAAACTCTTGACTTAACCATTAAGCCAAAAAAACTCTAATAAGAACTGATAAATGATATCTAGCTGACTAGGGCATCAATGTTGATTTTAATGTATTGATGGATGGTTTTGGGAAGACATAGTAAGCATCTTCAAGAACACTAAGAGCGGAAGAGGAGAAAAAGAAGAAAAAGGAGAACAATATAGCTTGTGACTCACTTTATTATTATATATTAGTATGATTACAAATTTGGGAGGTATAAAAGGGTAGATTAGAAAAGCTTAAACTCAAATTATTAGTATTAACTTATAGCGTTCTTTGTATGCTAATCAAACTTTTCACACATAATTGATATGGGAAGGGATATTACAAGTGTAACCTTGGTACATAGTCTATTGTGAACACATTTCAAAAAATAAGAACTTCCACATCAATTAGGTGCATGCAACAGAATACAAAAATCAAAAGCTTTGGTAGAGGTGCAAACATAGTGGGGTTAGATACACATTCCTAGTAAAATAATACTAAAACATCTAATCATGACATGGGGTTGTGTGCAAATGTAATGTGCATACATACTTTGCAATGAAAATCTCTAAGCAAGTGATAATTTCATAAACCCACACCATGACACAAATCATTCCATACAAAAGTATCAAGATTCCAACATGTATCAAATTACACTTGACAAGATCAAACGTTCTCCAGTAGTGTACAAGTCCCGTCATTTACTAACCCGATAGACATGAGCACCATAATTTTCATTTACCTGCAAAATCACATTTGCAAGTTGAGAAAAAAGGTGGACAAAGAAAGGACTAATTCTAGCCCTCATTTGTGGATGAATGCTTAAAAAGAATAAAAATCATAGTTAGCATTGAAAGTAGGCATGAAGGCCCAAGCATATAATCTCAGATAGAATTCTCCAAATTCAAATTGTATGTAACTCAATAATGTGAGACTCACAGAGGAAGATGAAGAAGCATATGGAAATTACAAAAGTTAAAAAATCAAGTCAGGTTTATGCTAATTTATGACATCTAACATGCCCATATAGACAACCAATTATGCTAATTTATGACATTTAACATGCATGTGCATATAACCAGTTAGAGAGTCAGCAAATGTTGGAAAATGGTTTAGCAAGAACCCTTGACATGCCACATATGATAACAGAAATTTACCTGTAAAAATTGAAAACCAGTGGTAAACCCCCTATCATCAATGTTCTTATTCTGATTTGAATTCGGGTCTCCAGCTCATAGTTACCTAAAACACACTTATACTTTAACTAACAATTTTTGTTTTGGTATGCGTGTTCTAAAACAGGAACCACTTGCATTTTAGAATACTAAAAGTGATTCAAAAACAATTTCCTTAACTTTCCTCCTAAGAGAAGAAATAATATTCTTGACTTATCTTTCGATAAAAAAAAAATGAAAAAGAAAACACTCTTTTAGTTAAGACGTATCTTATTATATTCCACATTTGTCATCTAGATAAGCCTTTTCCCTATTGCAATCACATTCCCTTCCCCGAACCCAAATTTTTGGGACCCGATGCAGCCCGAACCTGACCATAGCTGCCATCTGCGTTGCATCATGAAGTAACGCTGGAACAAATAAAGTAGCTTAAGTTTTAGTCAAA